>CM038147.1:388447010-389129991 GCA_021437245.1 Aegilops speltoides | reverse complement strand
TGGCGTTGCCTCTGGATGAATAGGACCCCGTGGTGTGGAGGGCTGGATGAGCAGTGAGCGGTGGAGGGGTGGTCGTGGAGGGTGGTTGAGCAGACCCCATGGTGTGGAGGGCTGGATGAGCAGTGAGCGGTGGAGGGGTGACCATGGAGGGGTGGTTAAACAGTAGCCGGTGGAGTAGCGCACGGTGGAGGCTGGATGAACAGGAGCCCGTGGAGGCTGGAGGAGGTCGACGGTAGCCCGTGGAGGCTGGTGGAGGTCGACGGTGGAGATGAACAGTATCCCGTGGAGTCCACACCCCTCCCGATGAACAGGACCCCCGTTTCGACCGTAGCGCTCCAACACAAGTCCATTTCGTCCGTTTTTGTGGTACGCCACACCCCTCCCGATCAACAGGACCCCCGTTTCGACCGTAGGAGGTCCGTTTTGTCCGTTTTGCGGTACACCACACCCCTCCCGATCAACAGAACCCCCGTTTCGACCGTAGGAGGTTCATTTCGTCCGTTTTGCGGTACGCCACACCCCTCCCGATGAACAGGACCACCGTTTCGACCGTAGGAGGTCCATTTTGTCCATTTTGCGGTACGCTAGGCCTCGTTTCCATCGCCTGTTCCGTCCAAGCCCTCCCGATGAACACGACCACGCATTTCGTTCCGACCCAGCCGGTTGGCTCCCACGCGTTCCGTTGCCTCCCGATGAACATGACGCATTCCGTTGCCTCCCGATGAACACGACGACGATGCTGTTTCTCCGTTCCGACCCAGCCATGTACACGAGCCCTGGCCGTATGTACACATACGTGGCTGTATTTTCTTTCTTGCACCCTGGCCGCTGTACGTACGTGTACATGCTACGTGCGCGCCTCTACTACGACACGTGCGCGCCTCTACATCGACCAATATATATGTACGTACACGTTCGTGACCAGAATGACAACGCTACGTACGCTTCGACTAGGTGGGTCCCGACTGTCAGGCACTTCCTTGCGTGCGAAGATGTAGCTGGTGGGTCCCAGCAGTCAGGGGGGCGAATCGTTTTTTTGCACGGACGCACTTCCTTGCGTGCGAAGATGTAGCTGGTGGGTCCCAACAGTCGGGGGGGGGGGAATCGTTTTTTTAGCCGGATGCACTTCCTTGCGTGCGAAGATGTAGCTGGTGGGTCCCAGCAGTCAGGGGGGCGAATCATTTTTTTCGCAAAATACGGTGGCCCGTCCGGTGGGTCCCCGCTGTCAGGTGGAGGAATAATTATTTTGCACGTAATAAGGAGGCACATCCTTGCTGCGGCCGTGGACCAAGCTGTCAGCCTCTCCACATACAGTACACGTCCGATGGAAGCCGTTCCTTGACCATGTTGACCACGCCGCGCCGAGAGAACCAGGGCGGTGGACGACGGCGAGGCCTAGGAAGGGGACGACGCGGAGCCGGGGAACACGCAGCAGTGGATGCCCACGCGTAGAGGAGTACGAGGGTTCACTGGTTCGCTGCGGTGTGAGGCTGTCGTCGCCGCAGAATAATAGGGGGTGTGGGTGAGTAGAGGAATGGCCTGGCCAGCAGTGGGAGTAGTAGGGGGCGGTGAGGCCTTCGCCGCATCGCAGCCAGCCACGGGAGGCAGGAGCATGAGGCACGACCGGCGTTGGTTTGGGCAGCTGGAGCAAGAAGACCAGATGTTGAAGAAGCACTACGGCCATTGGATGGACATCATACGGTCACTGGAGCTAGAATCGTGCATATTGACTAAGTTGACAAAGCCCTCCGTCCCTGTCAACTTAGTAGGCCCACAAGTCAGCCTGCCCCTATACTGGGTCCCAGCTAACAGGCGGAGTATTCATTTTTTTTGTGCGTAATAAGGAGGCACTTCCTTGCGTGCGAAGATATAGCTGGTGGGTCCGAGCTGTCAGCGGCGGTAACTTTTTTTCACAAATACAGAGGCCCTTTCGGTGGGTCCCTGATGTCAGGTGGAGGAATCATTATTTTGCGCCTAATAAGGAGGCATTTCCTTGTGTGCAGCCGTGGACCCAGCTGTCGGCCTCTCCACGTACAGTCCACTTCAGATGCATGTCGGTCGTTGAACACGTTGACCAGGCCGCGCCGAGAGCACCAGGGCGGTGGACGACGGCGAGGCCTAGGAAGGAACGACACGGAGGCGAGGAAGACTTCGGCGATTGTTTCCCACGCGAGGGGAGTATGATTTGTCTGAGGTTTACTGGTTCGTCTGCCGTCGCCGGAGAATAACAGCAGGTGTGGGTGAGTAGAGGGATGGCTAGGCCAGCGATGGGAGTATGGTGGGGCGGCGAGGCCTGCGCGACAGCAGAGCCGACCGCGGGAAGGAGGGAGCAGGCAGTCCCGCCGGCGCTTGTTTGAGCGGCTGGAGCAGGAAGAGCAGAGATTGAAGAAGCACGACGGCCGTTGGATGGCCATCCAACGATCCTTTGCTTGTCGTCAACCTTTTTAGGAAAGCCTCAAATCAGTGGAAAACAGCATACAACCCATCTGCCATTATTTCTAATAATTTACAGCCCATTTGCTAATTCTTAAGGGTTTTTTGGAGCCCATATTCTTTTTGTTAGCATTACATCCCATATTGTGGCCACGGTTAAACAATTATACGAAATTTTGCATATTCGGTGCGGTCCGAACTGTTTTTAATCCCGAAATTTCGACTCACATTCAAACTGATTTTAAAAATAAATGTATATCAATATAAAATCCAACAAATTCTCCACGCATAAAAATTAAGTAATTTAAAATCTTGAAATGAAAAAAAGATATTTGAAACTAATTGCCGGTTTGACGTGTTTTAAAAATGTACAGCCCATTTCTCATTACTGATGGGCCATTTTCTCGGCCAGCCAAATGGAAGCTCTCCTCGTCTTGAAAGATTTGCAGCCCAACATGCCTGACAAAGCGACTTACTTAGGCAAATCACAAAAAAACTAGGCTGTGGCCATGGACCCAGTTGTCAGCCTCTCCACGTACAATACTCTTCCGATGGAAGTCGTTCCTTGACCACGTTGACCACGCTGCACGGAGAGCACCACGGCGGTGGACAACGACGAGGCCTAGGAAGGGGCGACGCTGGCCGGGAAGACGCGACGAAGGAAGCCCGCATGGAGAGAATACGAGGTTCACTTTGGTTCGGCTGCGGTGTGAGGTTGTCGTCGCCACGGGGCCTGGCCAGTGGTGGGAATAGTAGGGCGGTGAGGCCTCCGCGTAGCACAACCGGCCACGGAGGCGGAGAGCATGAGGCACGACCAGTATTGGTTTGGGCGGCCGGAGCAAGAAGACCAGAGGTTGAAGAAGCACTACGGCCGTTGGATGGACATCGTACGGTCACTAGAGCTATAATCGTTCATATTGACTAAGTTGACAAAGCCCTTCGTCCCTGTCAACTTAGTTGGCCCACAAGTCAGCCTCCCACCAAGGTGGGTCCCAGCTAGCAGAGGGAGTATTCATTTTTTGTGCGTAATAAGGAGGCACTTCCGGTGGGTCCGAGTTGATAGCGGGGGTATTTTTTCGCGAAATCGGTGGCTTTGTCGGTGGGTCCCAGCATCGAGGGCAAACGTTTTTTCGCAAAATCGGTGGCCCGTCGATGGGTCCCTATTTGTCGCTTGGAGGAATCATTATTTTCCGCATAATAAGGAGGCACTTACTTGCTGCGGCCATGGACCCAGCTGAGACTCTCCACGTATAGTATACTTCCGATGAAAGTCGTTGACCTCACCGCGTTCCGTTGCATGCATGCGTCCATGGGCGTGGTGCATCCCCACTATCAACCTCTCACGTACAGTCATCTTCCGATGACTCTCGGTTGTTGACCACGTTGACCACACCATGCCGAAGCGCACCTGGATCGAACGACCGGAGATGGGGAAGACGGGGCAGTGGAGTCGCAGATGGAGAGGAGTGGGAAACTTCACTAGTTCGGGTGCGCGGCAGCACAGCCGCGGTGCCACCCACGGGAGACAGGAGCAAGAACAGAGGTTAAAGAAGGAGCAAGGCTATTGGATTAACATCCAACGGTCCAGCTGCTAGAATCATTTGTTGATTAAGTTGACAAAGCCATGCATACAGGTCCGCTTAGTAGGCCCACAAGCCAGTCACCAAATCTGACGGGTCCCAGCTGTCAACGGGATGAATAATTTTTTTCGCAAAACAAGGAGGCACTTCCTTCCGTATTAAGATACAGCCGGTGGGTCCCAGCTGTCAGGTGGAGGAAACATTTTTTTCCAGCTTAATAAGCAGGAACTTTCCTTGCGTGCGACCATGGACCTCGTGGGTCCCAGCCGTCAGGCTCTCCACGTACAGTCCTCTTCCGATGACTCTCGTTTGTTGACCACGCCGCACCGAACACAGCAAGGCGGTGGTTGATGGCGAGGCCCCGGACGGGAACGACTCGGAGATTGGAAAACGCGGCAATGGAGTCGCAGATTGAGAGGAGGAGAAGGGTTATAACTGGTTTTGTTGCGGCGTGGGGCTGTAGTCTGTGGAGAATAACAGGAGGTGTCGAGGGGTGGAGGGATAGTCTGGCCGGCGGTGGGGTAGTGCTTTGCAGCAATGCGTGCTAAGTAGAGCCGCTAGCCACCGGAGGCCAGACCAGGCGGTCCCGGCGACGCTGGAGGAAGAAGACGAGAGATTGAAGGTGCATGCCGGCCGTTGGATATAAATCCAATGGCTGTGGATGACACAATCATTTGTTGACCAAGTTGACAACGCCCTGCGTAGGCTTCGACCTATTGGCCCACATGTCAGCCTGCAAAAATGTGGCATATATTTAACCCATGTTTTCTAGAATGTACAGTCCATTTGTTGGGCTGGGTGAACAAATAATTTCGCGTCAATCAGGCCCATTTATATTTTCTAAGAAATCCCAGCCCATTTGCACTTCCTTGAAATACACGTATTAGGTGGGCTCATTATATATATAATGTTATGTTAGAAGGAGCAATTAATATCAAAGAATAAACTGGAGAGGCTCATTATATATATATATATATATAATTAAGAAATTAGCGAGTTATTGCTCAAAATAAAAATGAGTGCGTTATTATTAAATTGGTCCTTAAAATCTTCGCAAGCTTTTGTACGCAATCACCATGATTTTCCTTGCCTGTGAGTCAAAAACAACCAGGATTTTCGGTTAAACATTTACTTTTATAAGTTAATAACATGTGGGATGTTTTTATAATGTATATATAAGTCTCTATAAAATATACGATAATAGTAATAATATAAATATATAATGTGGTTAGAAGGGAAAACATAAATTGGACATAACATTACTTTTATGAGAGACCTGCGTTTTATACCCCACAGTAGGCATACTAACAAGTTCACACAAAAATACGACAGAAAAGGTAAACATTCATATCAAACTCAGGTTCACAGGACACGTTCATATTCATAGCCAACATTCACTATCAACAACACAAAAGATTCATATATACACAAGCTCAACATATCTATGCATCCAAATGATTGATAGATCACACGACAATATTCAGACATAATTCACAAAAAGATTCAAATATACACATGTTCAGTATGTTTATGCATCCAAATGATTGAGATCACAGCCAATATGATCCATGGATGAACTTTAATTACCTAGGGTACAGACTGGTAAATGGTGTTCAATCGGAGGTACTTCTTGCTAAAATTAGTTCTTGTACGAGTAAACATTCGAGTACATAAGAGGCAGCAGAGACAATCTGAACTTTGCTTGTAGGTTTATCCTCAAATAGTGGCCTCGTGTTGAGGAGGTTTGAGCAACTTAGCCACTACTTTAATCCAACTAGTTTATGGCTCATCTTGGTCCCAGTATCTCGCCAAAATTCTACATTGCGGAGCGAGAAAGGAGGCGGTTGAGAAAATGAACCACCCAAATTTTTGTGCGAGTTCAAGCTGAAATGGAGCATCCTTGGCGTGCGGTGATTAAGTGCGAGATGAATATCTGCGTCAACCAACTTGTCTGGAATCTTTAGACTCCATGCCATATAGTTCGCTACCATATGTGCCGATAACCAAAAGGCACAAGTTGGGACCAAAGACTGGACTGTGTTTTTCTGGGCTATGCACCAAGCAATATTTTTGGCGTTCACTCTCCTAATACTTGGAGTTTGACAATTGGTTGACGCTGGTTAATACTCGAATGAATATAGGCACTTCTTGTCAAGATTGATGCTTGTCTGAGTGAACTTTGGAGTACATAACAGCAGCATAAGTACCTGTCCATCTGATCATTTTGTGCAGTTCTACTGAAATCACCCGATGTAATGATTTGCCTGCGAGTTCAGGCTCCAAATTACTCCTTTATGAAATCGGCAAATAGTAGCACAATACCAAATTACCAATACATATAGCGAGCACAATAATCGGGATAAAGACCAAGACCAACTTGTGTGAGGTAGCATATCAATTACTATTTCCTTTGACTGGAAGCCGAGATAAGCCAAGCGACTGACAGCAAAGGAAGAAAGCAAGCGGAGATTAGCGACTAACAGCAAAGGATGGAAGCTGTCGAGGCAATGAAGCACCCAAAGTTTTTGTGCAGTTCCACCAAAATTGAGCATCCCTGTTGGCACATATATTGAGAGAGTGAGATTACTGTAATAGTGGGACTAGTTGATGAAACATACACTAACAAATAGAAGCACCCTCATTATCTTAATGGGTAAAGTTAGCAACATAGTAGTCTTGCTTAAAGAGAGGTATTAGTTTATTTAATCAGTGCCAATTAGCTCAACTCAACACTCAAAGCATTGCCATTTATCATAGGTTGCAAAACTTAAAAGTGCAAAGATAAAGGAGTTTCTCATGACAGTAGCACGATACAAATAGAGATGACAGCAAACTAATATGGATGAAGGCCTTAGGCCCGTACTAACCTGAGAAAAAAAGCTTATTCATGTAGTCCCATAAGAGATGATAAAGCACTCACTGGAATCACACAATAGTATATATTTTTGTGCACTTCAAATGTATGGTTGAAATTACTCTTGTTTACGAGTGCTGAGATTATATCGAAGATTATCAAGAACTTCCAGCAGAGTTAAAGCCTTTGGCCGGGATACAGCTTCATTGTATTGTCTTGTATAGTTCCACTAAAATGTATGATTGGCACAACATGATCCTGTTTGCACAAGTAGGAACAAGGTGAAACCTTCATTAGCTTAGTGAGAAAGGATAGGAAGACATTAGCATATTAATCAAACAGTAGCATCAAATTCATGATGGACAATCGCAAAACATTGCATCATTGAACCAATGGCAATAAATTGACATGCAAAACAATAGCACTATTATGTCATGACACTAATAATATTCCTCCTGCTCCACCACATGATTCACCTCCATAGACAAAAATTCACACGTACATGATTCAACATAGGGTCCTACTAAAGATTTGTTTAACTCCAACAGAAAATTAGGCGTTAGTAAATTAGTGGTACTTAAGTACTCCTAATTAATTAAGTGAGACAGCGAAGTGGAAGGGCTCCTGGAGGATCGTCTCACATGTAAGGTAGTCGTTGCGGAGCCCTTGAATAGCCTCGATCGAGGCCTCACAGCTTCAAAGAAGATCGCCTTAGCCTTTGTTTCTTCTTCTTCTTCTTCCTCTTCATGCCCTGTTTCTCTTTCTCCTCACCAGTTGGTGAAACCAAGTACATGATTGGCCTTCTAATTCAGAATTGGTTTTGTCAGTGAGGGAGTACAAGTGTACTAGTAAAAAACAACATTATTTTCTCATGGCAGTCGGAAAATAGAGATGAACACGTGCATTAAATATCATTCTTACCTAAAGGAAGGTTATGGCGCCAATATGGATGATGAGGATTGGAACACAGATCTCCCTTTGTGCAGTTCCACCAAAATGAACCAACTGTTCCATTCTGACATTCCAGTTAAACAACACAAAAGTCACTTCTTTTAAGAAGAGTTTTGTGCAGCGCACCAAAAGGTCACAACAGCAACCAGGTGAATTAGATATCCCTGTTTGCACAAAAAGGCACAAAGGAAATAGTCAGAGTCTCAAACAATTACAGGCAAAAACTTTTGGCTAAACTTGTCAGAGTCTCAAACAATTACAGGCAAAAACAGTGGCATGGCTTCATTTTTACCAGGGACATTATATTAAGAACAGCTAAGGCTGCGTTCGGTTCACAGGTTTGGTGCAGGATCTTCGTAGGAACACAATTCCTATGGTATTCTTTCCCTTCCAACCGTTCGGAACACGGGAAAGGTGAATAGTTTTTCATAGGAAAGCTGGTCTGGTAGTACTAATTCCATCGGATTAGAAACATCCACGCGCTGATCATTTTTTGGGCGGAAGCCGAGGCAAAGCTTCGCTGCCATGCGTTAGACAGAGTTCTTGTCTTGTGTTTGCGAATAAAAAAATCAACCTATGTGTGGTACGTGAGGTGAGGACAAGAGTAGTCACTGCAAATTGAATAAACAAATAGCATCTCATCTTGCCAAGCATGCTACTCTAAAAAACAAATCTGTACATTTAAGTAGTCCATCCAACACATTCTCTTGAGAGTTTCCTCCGTTCACTTGTTCCATAGTTTTATACCTACATTCCTTTCCTATTCCTCTATTTTCATCAAGACCTATGTTTTCTGCCCTTTATTCCGACCGAAGCCTAAATGTTTGGTATAAGGGCATGGGACAAGGTGGGTGCACCAAGATCTGACACCATGTACGTAAACAGGGGCATAAAGTGGTGATTCATAGTTTGTTGCCCGAGAAACAAACATCCAAGAAACATATCTGGGTTGGTCCCATTTTTGTTCACTCTAGCCACCTACTCCTATGTGTGGATAGCAAACCTAGTCTGGTCATACCACTGCATGCAGTGTTACCCCTATATTTCCTTTTTCACCAAGAGACCGGTTGGATGACCGATCTGTACTACTTTCACCCCTTTCCTTCTGTTTGTACCAAGTCCGATGTAAATACTAAATTCCCCCACCCCCACTTTATTTCTTGTTTGAACCAAGTACTCCCTTTGTCCGGAATTACTTGTCATCAAAATGGATGTGTCTAGAACTAAAATACATCTAGATACATCCATTTCAATGACAAGTATTTTCGGACGGAGGGAGTACAAGATTCGACTCCATGAAGTAGCTTTACCTCTAACAATAGAAAAAAGGTGACGTTGGACCATCCGATCGGAGGGGCTGAGAGGTAGAAAATGATGCACATGCAGCGACGTAGCAAGCTGGGAAAGTAGAGCTAAGGCGGTTTTGAACGAAGATATACTTGAAGGTCGTCAGGATGTGGATAGGTGGGTGGCGGGAGGCCGGATCCGCCCACAGCAGCATTTAAGGATCGGAGGACCTCCAGCGCGGTGCTCGGCCGAGATAACGGTGATGCGGCGGTGGGTCTCCTCCCTCGCTGTTGATGACGGCCTAAACGCTGCCTCTCCTCCCTTCACCGCGGAGGGGATCGTCCGGTTTGTAACCAGCGGTGAGGATAGAAAGCCAGTGTTTTTTGAAGGGAGAAAGACAGTGTTACTACCCCTATCTTGTTTAGATCTGGAGAGGATGAGAGTGTGTGAGAGCAGCCCTAGCAAGCAAACGCGGAGGCTCCGGCCTATATATAAGTAGTGGGGTAGTTTTCCTTTTTCACTCCATCAAAACAATCGTTTAAAATTGTGTACTACTACATGCCAGGTCGTGGTTTTTTTAGTTGTTGATTGTTTTTTGAGATAGCTACCCGCTTGTTCCAAGTGGTGTTACGGTGTGCCAGGTCGCACTTTGTATCGTTCAAGTCTGGTACTACAAGTCCCTCCATTAAATGAACAACCACCCCCTCGTAAAAATTGTGAACAAGCCCACGGCTAAAATTAGCGGAAACGTGGGTTGCCCCAACATGCATTATTATTTATATTTTCTACTCCCTCTGTTCCTAAATATAAGTCTTTTTTATTAGCCACACCTAAGACAAGAATATTTTTATTAGCAGTGAACCCCACATGTCATAGACACAAAAATTGTGGCAAGATTCCCTTAGGCAAGCCAAAGTGTGTCTAACAATTTGAGCAACTCAGGTTAGGCAAGTGTGGCAAGTGTGGGAAAAATAATGTGGCAACATAAGACAAACATAGTCACAATCCAAACAGCCCCGTAATTTTTTGTGACATGCATGAAAATTTGGTTAGTTAAATTTATAGTCAAAATTTGGCAAGGTGCATCAAATCAACACATGGAAGTATCAAAAGGAAAGTCACGACATGCATGCATGCGTTGTACTCCCTCTATTTCCAAATATAAGTCTTTTTAGAGATTGCAACAAGTGACTACATACGAAACAAAATATGTCTACTCCTACATACGAAGTAGCCCATTTGAAATGTGTAAAAAGGCTTTTATCGAGTGCAGTGCTTTGATGTGTCGCGTCAACTTGTACAAGACCGAGAAATTTGATTACTACGACGCCCTCTCCCTCGTGGGCTGAGCTCCGGTGCCTTAACTGCACCTGCCTTTGGCTGCAGGACAGGTGGGCCAACCACCTGTTGGTCCCACCTGTCATAGACGCAAAGGCAGGAGCAGTAAGTAGAAGCTTTCGCTACACGCTATCCCTCCCGCACGAGGTGGATGGGCATGCAGTAGTGGATTCGATACTGTAGAAGTAGGAGTAACATCATTGTTCGTCTGCTCGAAGAGGCGAAGAGCCAAGCGCAAACCGAACATGGCAGTTGCAAACGCTCGCATGGTGCGGTTCCTTGGATTACTAGCCAGGCTCTTGCATGAGACAAAATTGCTATTGTTTAACAATTAAACTCCATTATCCATTGGTTGATACTCATTCTGCATAGGTCCACGCGCTTATCACCGTTTCCTCCTGGGGTCACCAATGTTTATTTGCTAATTAATAGCATTCCATGCAATGAACTAGCCATTGCAAGTCATTAAAAGCATGCACACCTCTCATCTCTTATTGGTTGATATGTCAAGAAACAAGAAACAAGGTAGAAGTTAATGCACCGTGCCTAAGTGTTTTGGGACTATTTGGTTTTCGTAAAATGACTTACACACCTAGACGGAGGGAGTAGTATAGACACTGTAAAGCGGAAAGGAGTATTTGCCTTTCTAGAGATTTCAACAAGTGACTAGACTACACCGTGTGCAAGACCCCTCCCTTCCGGTTTATAGGGCTCAAATCTCAAATCTCATGAACCAAGGCATTTTGCGATTGGAGGAATGTATCTCGTACTTTACAAAACTACCCTAATTAAACTCATGCATTAATTACGTAGTTCTCTCATTTTCCTCTCCGCCTTGGTCGCGGTGCACAATATTGAGCACTCCTATATGACTAGCCGCTCTATCTACATGCGGGACATTTCAAAGCATCCGAGCCCGCGTGCCATCCACCAAATCACAGCGAGGTGCTACAGTCGAGACTCACCTGTCACCCCGGTGTGGCCGTCATGACCCGTCATATCACAAAACCCACACCTTTACCAGCAGTGGTAAGGTGGCCTCCAAGTTGGACTGGACGAAGCAACCATCATTTCATTGGAACGCTCGTTCAAGCGCTTTCTTCCCTTTCTTGAAGAAAACCTCACTCCAGGCTACTCACTTCTGCCATTTTTCTTCTGTAACGATGAAGGAAAGGTGGGTGAATCACTTATGCTGCTATATTTTCATTCCAATAATCTTCTTTTTGCGAAGCACCGACCAATTCTCACATCCTATTCTTTTCCCGTTTTCATTGCGATTGTGGTTTCCTTTCGATTGCTTTTTGTTTGTCAGTTCATTGATGGATCCTGGAGCACTAGGCAAAGAGTTGCCGGTGGACAACTCACTGGAGACAGCGATCTCCAGGAAGTGAGCACCGACCAACGAGTTGACCATGTTGGCGGGCCAACCCATGGAGATGAAGAACTCCAAGAAACAACCACTGGCCAAAGAGTTGAGGACGTTGGCGGACGAACTCCTCAAAGAAAGTTGGAAGAACAGCAAGGGCCCCACCGTGCCTACCCCGGGAACTCTGATTGCCACCTACGTGAGACTCAAGACCGAGTTTGAGGAGATAGTCGCCGTTGAGAAGCGATTCCCGGCAAGGTGATGGCCCCATCGAGGACGAGGAGATGGCCCCGGAGGATGAGATCCCCGGTGAGCTGCACAAGGTAAAAATAATGGCTTATTACCATAGTTGTGGTTTTTGATTATTTACAATGTGCTTGCTAATATGTTAGGGTTGTGCAGGTGCCGGTGGTTGTCCTTGATGATTCCAATGTCGTGGCCCGTCCTGTTGGCATCGCCCCGGAGATCGATTCCGATGCCGCTGTCCATCCTATGGACATCGCCCCAGAGATTGATTCTGATGTCGCGGTCAGTCCTGTGGACATCGCCCCAGAAATCGATTCCCATGCCACTATCCGTGCCGTGGTCATTGCCCGAGAGATCGATGACAAGAAATAGTTTATCGCGCTAATCCTTCAGGGTAGTTTGCTTTGCCCTGTGTTAAATTACCAGAACAATGCGTGTTATCAAACCATCTTAGGGCTTGTGCACTGTCTTGTGTGGGCGGATCTTGCTACTTTTGTTTGATAGTGAATCATGCAAACCCTCTCCGAGTTATGGAAACAAATGTATCCTCACCAGCTTTTGATGTAATATATGGCATGCTTAGATGTAAGTTTGAACTATTTATCATATCAGCAGGGCTTGTTTGATGATTCTTGGTGTTATTAGGCTAGCTACTGTGCGAGCTATAGTACTTGCAAAACACTCACCGAAGAGAAACATTGGGGCTGATGAGCTCGTGGTACACTTACACTTATCCCTTGTCGATCGACCAATAGCCCTAGCTCCTAAAATTCTAGGCTTAGCAATCGATCAGACAATAGTCGACATACATTCAGGCCTCATTTGGTTCACAGGGTAGGAAAATCGTAGCAAAAGTATAGAGAACGTGCAACACAAAATCATAGCAGTGCAGAGACGTACTCCCTCGGTTCCAAAATAGATGACCTAGGCGGGCTAGTTTGGCCTAGTGGGTTTTAGTGATATGACGTGGTATAGTGCCGTCCAGTCTTCGCGTGTGGTAGCAGTATTGCGGGTACAGTAAGTTTTCTTGAAGAAGCGGAATTCAACGAAGTCATGATGGTTCCTTCGTCCGAACAACTTATAGTGGGAAAGGTTGGGCCTGCGATACGACCGGGGTAGACCAGGATAATTTTGTGCATGGCAGGTGGACCAGGATGGTCGACGTCCCACATGTCAGCAAATGAAAGTATTCTTTCTGATATAGAGGACGAGCAATGAGTATTCATTGTTTATTTTTGATGAAAGCTATTGTCTCCACTGTTACTCCTTGACTTTGTCAATGCCTCTCTCTCCTCCACATAAGCGGGGACTACTTGCTATGCATGCAGCAGTAGTGGGCGTCTTGAGGGCAGGCGGTGAGCGGGCTCCGAAAGCGGTCCGGACTCCAGCATGGCCCACCTCACATTATCACCATATGTTTCTTGGAGTCCGTGCGTGGCGGGCGGGCGATCTCTTCTCCCTCCCCCGTTTCTCTCTTCTCAGCCGACGTCCGCCGAGCGATTAGATTTCGGCTATCGACGGTTTATTCAATTACGGTCCCACATGTCAGTGAAATTGCAAGACAACGCGTGTCCCCTCTGGTGAGCGGCATGCGAGCCGGACTGTCGGGGTTGCAACGCGTACGAGTCGTAAGTGTGCCGCCTTTTCCTTTAGAACTTGCGAAGCGTAACATTTTCGCGCGATCGATCGATAGAAATCCAAAACAAATGACGAGGGCAATGCTTTCCCGCTGGTTAGGCGGGCTAGTTCGAGTGATATGACGTGCTACAGTGCCGTCCACTTGCTCCATTTTTATGTAAGCAAGAGTTTACACTCTTACGCGGGAGGAGTGCGAAACACCGCGGATCTGATTTTGATCGAGGGATAACTGTTCCCTACCAAATAATGGAGTATTGCTAGCGATTATAGCATGATAGTTAGGGCATCTCCAGCGCTGGCCCACAAATTTACACCGGCATCTGTCCGAGGACACCAATGGATGCCATCCGATGCTGCCCGCATACCTTTCGACAACTATATGAACTAACCAGACGAAATTCGTGCAAACAAAGCAAATTTCAAATTAACCAGATGAAATTCATTACATTTCGAAAACTTTTCCTACAAACTGTACAAAATTCATTACATATTTCGCACAAACCGTACTAAACCTACTATAAACCTAATCTAAATGATCGCCGGCGCCCGACCACCATGTCCGGCCATGAACCTGAGAAAGCCGGCCATTGCCTTTGCCTCCTCCTCATCCTCCTCAATAACCTCCTCCTCCGAAGCACAAGGTTCTGAAGATTTCCACCTCCACGTCACCATCAAGCGGCTAATCGGCCGCCGATGTTTATCCCACCAAGCTTGGCATCGACTGAGTGGAGTAGTGATGGCCTTCCCGGGACGAGAGCGGCGGCGACCTACCATGTACTACTCTTCCTCGCTGCCGGTTGCGCCCGCGCCCGCGCGCCGGCTTCGTGGTCGTGGCGGCGGAGGGCGGCGGGGGGGGGGGGTGCCGGCGATCTCCTTTGTTTGCTCCTGCGACAGAACATCGAAGAGAGCTTTGAAGCACGCCCGGAGCGGAGCCGCCGATGTCCCTTGTCTGCTGCTGCGACAGTACGTCCAAGAGAGCTTCGGAGCGCCAGGAGTCCATGGTTGAAGTGGTGCCGACAGAAGGAAGGGACCGGAGGAGAATAAGTGTGGGTCTTTGACTATGGCTGGGAGCTGGGGCTCAAGTTAATATAGCGGGCGAATGGCAATGAGCCGCGGCAGACGGATGGACAACTGGCGCCGGAGTAGGTTCGTCGGGCGTGAATGCGGACGCTGCTTCAGTGACTTAACTGCAGATGCGTTTGGGTTACTAACATGTGGTCCCAACGGGCGTCTGGCCCGCATGTCAGTGACACACCAATTGCACCCGCAGTTAAGTCCGGTGAATGCGGCATTGACATTCTGGAGAGACGGTGACCGTTTCAGGCAGGAAGCGCGCGCTAGCGATGGAAGGGGTTTCGGTGTGCAGTGGCACTAAGATCGATCGCTCACGATAGTACATACTCCGCACCATACTACCATAGTACCCTCTCTAGCTTAGGATGTTTTATAGATTGTCGTTGTGATGGATGATATACATGAGCAAGGTGGTCCGAGTATGACCGTTGGTGTTGAGCCAGGTGAATACATGCTCGGCGTTCGCGTAGGCCTCCATCAAACGTCTAAACAGTAATGTCAGGCACCGCCGGGGCGCGTAGGTGATGGGCTCGCCATTTGCGTTGCGCCATGAGCAGGACTTTGATTTAGAGGGCGATGTGCATGCATTAGCATGCCATGCCGAGTTCATCGCCGCTCGCGACCACACAACTATGCGGGAGGAATTTGAAGTTGCCAAGGCCGAATGGGCGGTAGAGCAAGAGGCGGCCAAAGCTGCATAGAGGGAGCGGAAAAGTCAGAAAGCACTCAAGAAAAGAGAGGCCCGCCGCCGCAAGAAAGAAAAGGACGACGCTGCTTTCTTGAGAGGTCGGCGGAGATCCAAGCACGGTGGGATGTCGCCGACAAAGCCGGAAGGAGAACAACGACGTCTGCCAAAGATGTGAGAAGTAGTAGTACTAGTAGTTAGTGTGTGTGTGCGTATGCGAGTGCGAGCATGTACCAAGTACTACTAGTTACTACTGTAGTTTTAGAGCAAATTACCAAGACATTAGCCTAGACTAAATGGAAAAATTCCTATCCTAAGCATCAAATGGCATCTCTTTCTTTGTAGGAATTGAGATGCATGTCATCTCACTTCCTATGATTTTCATATTCCTATCCTATGAATGAAAGGAGGCCTCTGTTGGAGTAAATCTCAGAGCTAGCAAGATCTTTGCTGGTACGATAGTTTTCTTCAAGAAGCGGAATTCAACGAAGTCATGATGGTTCCTTCGTCCGAGCAACTTCAAAGTGGGAAGTGGGCCTGTGATTTGACGGCTCATTAGTCATTGTTACTGCGGCGCGACGACCTAGGTGACTCTCCCTTGGAGTTCTGCGTGCATCGCAATTGGACCAGGATGGTCGACGTCCCACATGTTGGCGAACGGAAGTATTCTTTCCGGTATCGAGGAGCAAGGAAACCGCGTGGTATAGTATCACTGCTGATTGGTTCGCAAAAAAAGTATCATTGCCGATTTATAATTATTTTTTATTTCTGATGAATGCTAGCATTTCAACTCTTACGCCGAAGGGTGCCAAACATGGCACGTGCTGGATGTCCCACACATCAGCGAAAGGAGTGGGACATGAACAGCGTGGTAGAGCCCAGCATAAAAAAATAGCGTGGTAGAGTGTCTCCACTTCTTCCACTTCTGGGTCGGGGACCACACGTAGTAGTACTTAGTGGTATGAACGATACAAAGTGCGACCTGGAGAGAAAGACACATCTAGTTGGAAGGTCTCGAGGCATACACGTAAACAAATATAAAAGTTAATATGTGCCTCCAGCTAATATAGTAGTAGTAGAGTACTTAGGCACGTACTCCATAACATCGCCGTGCATTGCACGTACAACATTTAGTGGTAGTACGTAGTAAGAGACAAATGCCGCCCAAGAGTTCCCTTCTCGACCTACTTTTGGGTGTTTGGTAGAGTGTATGGAGGGTGCATGAGTCCACACTAGTTTAGCACAAATACACTAGAAGCATGCATGAAGAGAGCATGCATGAAGTGGGTGTTGAGTTGAGCATGCATGAAGAGGGAACAACTATGCTGAGATGAGAATGCAACCAAACACACCCTATATGCCACACATGTTCATACCATTTGTGCCTTTCTACTTCACTTCTCATGCTACATTACTCAGTTCATCGTCCACTCCACGGGTACATGTCCGTCTCGTAGTTCCAAATCCACGTGTTCTTCATATAGATGGAACGATCCTTGCATAACACGTGCACCTTGATGCTAGATGTCTCGCGTGTTGGCAAAAGGATGAACAAAGCTCACGTAAAAAAATAGAGTGGAAGAACATAGATTCCGGTCGACCGAGAAGGAGCAAGGAACCTCGTGGTGGAGCGTCTGCACTCATAATATTTAATATTATTCAGCGATATAAAATTAACCAATCATCTCCACAGTGGACTGGAAGAGTACGAAACACGGCAGCCTAGTGTAGTTACATCACACTAGTACATGGCTAACCCATGCTATCACCATATTTCTTGGCTTCCGTACGACACCAATCTCTAGTAATCCAAAGACTGTCAGACGCTTCTCCTCCTCGTCTCTATCAAAGTGCGGGTCAAGGCGTTTACTGCCGCCTATTGAGGTCGGTTAACTATCACATGTTAGCGACATGCCAAGAGCATTCTAAAAAAAATTCCTTTCACATTCCGTTTTCAAAAAGAAAAAATCCTTTCATGTACGAATTTGCCTATACGCTTTGAGCAACTTGCATGTCCTATACTGCTCCTATTTGATACTCTAACTTAGCTAGAGGTTAGACTAACTCATGACTAACCACGAACTAATCAGAGCCAAAGAGATGTTTGTGTGACAGGTTAGATTGACAATAAATGCACTTCATGGAGAGAGAAAAGTGATTTTTCAGTGGTCCCAATGAGAACTATCTCCAATTAGCACCTCTTGGGTGGGATAGTTTTTTTGGTGGGTTCGGTGCAACTTGCTCCAATTTAAACCCTCATGCTTGGATACTTTAGGGCTATTTGAGCCCCAACTAGCTCAAACTAACTCTAATCGATGGATCCAAACAGGGCCTATGGCCAATCTCGACGCGGAGCAGTCGCGTGCACCGGGAAGCGGCGCTCTCTCGGCGGTCGCGCCACTTCAAAGCCGGCGCCAGTGAGAGGTCGCCTCCGCTCTGGCTGGGCATTAATGCGGCACTAATGCTCCAGGGCGACGCTGACCGTTTCACGCGGGAAGCGCGCGCTGGCAAGGGAGTATAGGTTTTGAACCGTTTCAGGTGTAGTACTGGTAGTTTGCAAAACTACTCAATTATTGCACTCAGTTTCCTAAGAAATTGTGGTAAAAAATGTTACTTCACAACCCGCTTCCATTCTCCTTCCTCTTCCACCGCCCGCGCACGTCCGCGGGAAGCGACCGGTCAACCCTTATATAGGAGTGCTAGCACAAAAAGATGCATGCATGACCACTAAAATTTCCATATTAAAGCGCCCGCTCTGGGAGTATGGCGTATGTTGTTACCTTGATTGGCCCATGGCTACCGGGCGACGGCGACCAGAGAAGAGGCGGCGGAGAGGAACGAATGCAGCTACTATTTGGGTTCGCCTTCTTAAATAAATCGCGACATCACGTGTACCAGCTGGTGCACAAATTGTAACATACTCGTGTCTGCTTAAGTGGGCGTCACGTAACTGGTGTGTGTGTGTGTGAGAGATTCTGAGAGACAGAGTGCACGTGTGCGACTCTACTCTTCGGACATGTACTCAACCTTTTGCATTGGGATATAAGTATAATGGTATTTACTTTAGCTAGTGATTTACGTGGCCATGTTAACATGGTTGTGTCAAAAAAATGTCACTTCCTGCTCATGATTTGCGTTATATAATTACAAGCAAGATTCTCGTGCATTGCACGGAACATCAATATGTATTTTTTACAAAACACCTGTTGTGATTGACCCATGCAGGAGTAATTCCATGTGTAAAAACTAATGATATCTTGAGAATTTTATCGGAAAACTGGTATCTTGAGAATGTCATCGAAAAAATGAAAGATGAGAGATAAGGCGAGGAGGAGTGGAGCATGGTGGTGACTGGTGGTTGGAATGGGCGGAGGCATGGGGATGTACGACGCTGGCAGGCGGCAGCGGCCACCATGCATGCTAGATTGTTCCAGAGACTTATTCCTTTTTTAATTGCTGAGCAATGAGGTTGCGGGAGATAATGATGTGGAGAGAGGTGCGGGTATCTTTTGTTAAATTATCATAGTTTGCTTTCTATCTGTCAGATATGGATCATACAGTCTGTATTACAAGATGGCAGGCACACAATCATCGCCAACTCGTTTTTTATAAGGGTACAAATGATAAGTTTGCTGACTACTAAAGTAAAGTGGAATCTGTCCATGTTATGCAAGTAAATAAAGGTGATTGTTTATCATACGGGTAAGGTTGGATGAAGGGTGGTAGGAACAAATGCTCCGCCTAGAGCATGTGTGTGTGAGATGGAGTCTTAGTGTGTGTGTGTGGGGTGTGTGTGTGAGAGAGAGAGAGAGAGGAGAGAGAGATGGAGTCTTAGTTTGTGTGTGTGTGTGAGAGAGAGAGAGATGGATTCTAAGTGTGTGTGTGTGGGGGGGGGGGTGCGTGCGTGCTTGTGTGCGTGTGTGTGTGTGTCGGGGTCCTCTGTGGCGGATGTAATTTAAGTGTGCATGACTTTATCATAGAGAGGTGATGTGTATGGCAGAGGCCACCAACGATGGGGCGCGAGAGAGAAAATGCCTGTAGAGAGGGAAGATAAGGTGCGTGTGCGTGAGAGGAGTCGACATCGACAGAACGTGTTTGTTCGAGAGACACCGAGGAAGACTATATATCGATGGTGCATGTAGGGGGGAATTAAACAAAGGGATGATCTTATTGGTTTCGGGGATATAGGGGAAGAGTGAGAGGCACACAGGGGGGTAGCTAGAAGGAGATTGTTAAGTGTGAGTGTGTGTTTTACCCATCCAGGTGGAAGTTATGTGCACAAAAGAGGAGAACGATTCGATGTGGCGTTAGGATTGAGGGTAATTAACTACGTATGGAGACATAGAGACCTTGAACGTGCATGTGTGAGAGGTATACATGTATATGTGGGATGTGTGTGCGTGCGCGCGCGCATGATCGAGATAAAAGAAAGAAGACATAAGTCATAAGATCAACGACATGGGAGAGATGGATCGGTATGACAATATGCATGCATGTGAGAATGCAGGGAAGAAGGCCCGACAATTGAGCATGTGTTTTTGTCTTTAAGAGATAGTGGCGTGGGCTGGAGCATGCATGTATGGCGAGCAGAGGGGGTGAGGCGCAATGATTGTGCAAAAGAGATCAACCTATAAATGCATATGTATGGAGAGACATATATAGTGTGGGTGATAGGAAGCAAGACTCCGTGCGAGGAAGAAATGTTGACGGAGAAACTACAGATAGATAGAGAGATGGAGATGCTAGCTAGAGGGACATCCGTTAGTTTGGGTGTTGGAGATGACCGTCGGGTGGTTCAAAGGGTGAAGTTATATATGTGTGTGAGAGGGCACTTGACTGCATGTAGAGAGAAACATATGTAGTGTGCGTGATAGGAATCAAGAGTGAGGGCGAGAAAGAAGGTTGATGGAGGAACAGATAAATAGAAAGATAAAGATGCTAGCTAGTGTGTGTAGGATCGGAAGTATGTCTAGAGGGGGGGTGATTAGACTACTTGACAACTTAAAAGTTTCGCCTTTTGGTTGGAGTAGATTTTTAGCAAGTTCACAATGATAACCAAGTCAAGTATCACCCTACACATGCAATTCTAGAGTAGTGGCAGCGGAAAGTAAATTGCACGTATAGTAAATGAGAGGTGGAGAAGAGCAAACGCAATTTGGAGACACGGAGATTTTTCTCGTGGTTCCGATAGGTGGTGCTATCGTCAATCCACGTTGATGGAGACTTCAACCCACGGAGGGTAACGGCTGCGAGAGTCCACGGAGGGCTCCACCCACGAAGGGTCCACGAAGAAGCAACCTTGTCTATGCCATCATGGCTTACGCCCACGGAGGACTAGCCTTACTCGGGGTAGATCTTCACGAAGTAGGCGATCTCCTTGCCCTTACAAACTCCTTGGTTCAACTCCACATCATGACGGAGGCTCCCAAGCGACACCTAACCAATCTAGGAGGCACCACCCTCCAAAAGGTAATAGATGGGGTTGGTGATGATGAACTCCTTGCTCTTGTGCTTCAAATGATAATCTCCCCAACACTCAACTCTCCTCACCGATTTTGCTGTGGTGGAAGAAAGGATTGAGTGGAAAGCAACTTGGGAAGGCTAGAAATCAAGTTTCATATGGTGGGAGTGGAGCAACTTGATCTCAACACAAGGGTAGGTAGTTTTCTTCTCGAAAATGTAAGGTAGGAGTGGTAGTTCTTTCGATGGCTCTCTCCACGAATGAAGAGGAGGTGGAGGGTATTTATAGCCTCCACACAAAATCCAACCGTTACACATTTGACCAATCTCGGTCAGACCGAAGTTGGCAACTCGGTGGGACCGAAAGTTCAAATCTTGTGAACGTTGGGATTTTCGGTGGGACCGAAAATACAATCTCGGTTAGTCCGATTCTTCCAAAGTCTAGGGTTTGCCAATCTCGGTGGGACCGACTTTCTCATCTCGGTGACACCGATTTGAGTACAGAAGGTTACAGAAGCTTGGCAACACCAATTTTGGTATGACCGAGTTTGGAATAGGAAAATCCGAAATTCTTAGGGTTTGGCTATATGGCTGAGGTGGTTCATCTCGGTGTGTCTGAGTTTGGAATCGGTGGGACCGAGATTACTTATGAGTTTATGTTGGAATGAAAGATTGCTGATAGTTTCAGAGATAAATCACTAAGCACTTTAGAGCAACCAGATCATCACCATAACCTCATCCCCTTTTAATAGTATTGGCTTTCCTATGGACTCAATGTGATCTTGGATCACTAAACCAAAAATGGAGTCTTGAGCTTTTGCCAATGTTTTCCTTAGCATTTTGAGGGTCCACATCATCAGTCATTGCCATACCCATATCAACGAACTTTCGAAATATTCTCAAGAAATGATTAGTTCAATGATATATATGTTGTTATTAATTACCAAAACCACCCGGGGATTAGTTGCACTTTCAATCTCCCCCTTTTTGGTAATTGATGACAACATATAGATCAAAGCTTCGACAAATGATATAATCAATGAATAACATAAATCGCTTTGAGAAGTATGTGATAAGCAAGAGCTCCCCCTAAATTTGTGCATTATTTAAGATTTGCGTTTGAATGCAAATGCACAATCGATTAGGATCATGGGTCACTCTTCCATGTCACATACATCTTGGTGGAGCGCACAAAATGATAAGAATGAATAACATGCACCAAATCACCAAGACATGAGTAAGTGATCATACAAGATATGAATGGAATATGATAAGCAATAAGCACACATTAAGCACAGTATGATCAAGCACTCATCAAGATCGAGCAAACGTAGTATCAAACACACGACATGTCTCAAAGAACTCAAAAGTATCTCAAGGAAAACCGCAAACGAAAGAGCAAAACGAGCACTCTCTCTCGAAGCCCTATGATCTATACAATTTCTCCCCTTTGGCAACAAGTTACCAAAAGTTCGAAGGTATAGAGCTAATCGTCGCTCGGGACTCTGCTGGCGGCTCTGCTGCGTCGATGGAGTGGAGATAGCTGCATCTGCAAAAGCTTCTGCTGAAGTCTGTGGAGCTGGAGGAGTGGATCTTGGAGCTGGTCTTTGGGCCACGGAGCTGTAGGAGGTCTTGATGTAGTAGCCACAGGGTCATCACAGAATAGCAGTGATCTGGGCTTTGTGGGCCTGCAGCAGCTGCTCATAGTCATCTGAACCATATCACCTTCCATCTCCCTCATGAGTTCTCGCCTTCTCCTCTTAGCTTCCTCAATGTCGCCTCAAGCTTGTTGACGGTGACACTGCACTTGATCGACTTGACATCCAGAGCATGGAACTTATCTTCAACTATCCTCTCAAGGCTCTCCGAGACGCACTATCTTGGCAGGCGTAGCTCAATTCTCTGAGTGGCTTCAAGAAGTTGTTCTCCAACGCTCTTGGGCTTTCTTCTTTGCTTCCTTCTCGGCTTTAGCTTGTTTGGCAGCTTCAGACATAGCACGTCCTTCGACGGATGTGGGAGCATCCTCGGTCATCACAACTTCGTTATCTTCGTGTTCAGCTGCGGTGGCAAGTGGGGTCTATCCAACGGTAGGTGTCCGTGCCAAACTTGGCATTAATGAGCATCTGAATATGCGAGCAAACCCACACGACCTCTTACAGTCTGCTGTCATCCTCTTGATAGTCTCTACTATCGGGTCCATCACCTTAAAAGGTGTCTTCGATCTAGAATGTGCAGCATGTTGATAGAATACCCTCTTATTATGCGGTGGTCTCCTGACTTAGGCATCAAAGTATGCCTCAGAATGGTGTTGGTGGTTGGGAGACCTGCCTGAAGATAATAAACTGATCCAAGCTTCCATATCTCTACATCCTTCTCGGTACCTCATTGTACATGTTCTTCATAGACTCGTGATTCTTCTTGAATGCCATAGACATCAACATCATCATCCCTTGATCTTTGGTGCATTCAAGAACGCTCTCCATTCTTCAACTATTGAATGGAATCTACGTCATACATCATCCATACAATTCGCCATCCGGATAGAAGTGTGCGGTGGCATAGAACCGCATGATCATCTCATCATTCCAAGCGGTCAATTTCGACCAACAAACTCTGCAATCCCACAAGCGGTGAAGCTTTCATGCACATGTGGGAAATAGTCTCTGTGCTCTTCACTATCGATGTAATCCCGGTCTACATATCTGGTGTCAAGAATAATTGGCTTCTTATCCATGAGCACTTTGCCTCATAAAAGTCTTGTTGCTCTCTTGTGTGGAACCTTGGGTCAATCTGCTGTCCTTCTCCGGTGGCATATGGATCAACTTGCCTCCATAGCTCGAGACCTTTATCCTTCCTTTCCTTCATATTTTCAGCTCGAGGATGAGCATCATTATGAACTGGCAATTTCATGCGAGCTTGAAGAAACATGAGCCTCATCATCGATTCTGCAGTGGCACATTGTCCTTCTTCTTCTCTGAAGCGGTATGTTCCTCACAGTCTTCTTTGGCTTGGCAAGAGGTTTGGCTTGGGCTGCCTTTGCTTGGAGCTGATGGCTTAGCTTTTGTGGGTGCTCCTGCCTCGATGGCATCTCCCATCAACTTCGCTTCGAGGAGGCTGGGGTGCTTCCTCATCTGAATCATCATCATCGACTTCTTCATGAACTAGCCTCTTCCTCTTGGAAGTTTTCTTGATCTTCTTTGGAGGTTTCTTCTTCCATGCTCGAGCTCTTTGCAGCAAGTGGATTTCTTCACCTTGCTTGTGCCTTTCTTTGATTGTTGCCCTTGATATCCCTTGGCAACCACTTGCCTTTTGGCTTAGAAGTTATCTCCTCATCTCGCAACAAAGTCGAATCCTCCTCATCGAATTCCTCTTCTTCACAGCCCGTGGTGGCAGCTGCAGCAAACCACTTGGAGTGCTTCTCTCTCCTCATCTGAAAACTGCTTTCTTGGGACTTGTCGCTGCCTCAGGAATCTCAACCGCAATTCGGACCTGTTCATTGTCACTTCCATCGAGACATGACCGACAACTGTGAATAGAATAGGTATAGGCGAATAGAAGAGTTATCACAAACTGCAGAGGGTTTTGCAAAAAGAATGAGTTCAAACTTTAGTCTTAGGTTTTCACAGAATACATGTCGGTCTGACCGAGTCTATAAATTCGGTGAATCCGAAGTGTCTAAACAGACCACATACACCCCTTTCGGTTGGACCGAAATGGGTCGGTCTAGCCGAGAGTACTAGGGTTTCACTAAATCCTCACTTCGGTCTTACCGATTTGCACAACTCGGTTTAGCCGAAAAGTGCAGTGCAATGACCAGAGGCCAAATCGGTCAGTCCGAGAATGTAGAATCGGTCACACCGAGATGTGTTCGGCGGAAACCTAACCCTAAAATTTTCACTCGAATTTTGTTCTATGATCTAATCTGCTGGATAGAATGATTTCAATCTTGGCAAGAAACTAGGCAAAACCTATCGTGCGTAGAATCAGCGGTTGGAGCACGAGAGGGATGAAACTCACCCAATGCGGTGGAGCTTCACTACGGCGGCAATGGCGCGATGAGAAAGACCGTTGACGGCGATGGAGACCCGCGGCGAGGGCGCACAGGTGATGGCGGAGACGATCCAAAGACCACGGCGACGGCAGCGAAGGGTTTGAGGGCGAGGCATTTTGAAGAAGTAATCAACGCGCGCTGTCCTCGGGTATATATACCCTCGGTGTCGGTGGGACCGAGTTGGAAAACTTCGGTGGGACCGAGATGGTTAGCTGCGTGCGATTACACACTTCGATCACGCCGAAATTTGTAACTTCGGTTTCACCGAGGTGAAAACCTAGATCAATCCAAGTGATTTGATCTGTCCGATTTGAGTATATCGGTTTGACCGAAAGTACTTAGAAGGTTTTGGAAGTTAGGCTTTTGACGGATCGGTGGCTCAAGTGCTCCTCACTCGATCTGTCCAAAAAGTCTTGTTCAAAGTTTGTGATATAAGCATGAATAGAGTTTGAGACAAGAAAGCATAGATAGCTAGGGGAGGAACTTAGGCATTCTTGTCCATCCATTTGGTCAAAAAGAAAGAAAACCAAAAGACCAAAGCAACAAATGGATGTCCTCGAATGGATAAAATCATGCATCCAACATGCTCACACAATAAGATAGCAAATGAAATATGTGTCAAACATGCACAAACAAAACACTAACAGCTAGCACACAATTTGGCGATGACTATGTCATCTATATATGAGCATATTGACTTAGGAGTCAAATGAGAACATTTGATCATAGGTCATACTCATCGTTTAAGCACAAGTGGGGTTACCACTTTTCCATAAAGCATTGATGTGTTCACATCATTAGAAGATGCTTTGGCTCATTTCTTTAGAGCAAAGCTCCCCCTTGATGTGAGAACCCCTTTTAAAGGGTCAAACTAACCTTGGGTTGTCGTTGAAGACTTCATGTAGATGTTGAAGATGTGGATGCTCAATGTTGATGAAGATCACCAAGAGTTGGGAGCAATCCTTAGGATTCGGGCACTTTCAATACCTACATGGGTTAGTCCCACAAGGAACAAACAAAAATATCCATGGACATAGATTGATGTACACAATAGATGATGTCCATGAAAGCAATGATTACCTTGTCCCTTGACTTACCAACATGAGGATTTGTGACTCCATGAACTAGTGCAAGATGTGGAAGTTGATTGCACAAGTTCTTGCCAAAAAGAATATGAGTGAAGTATATTGGCGGAGTCACCCTCAAGAACTCTCTAGTTCTTCTTCTTCGGGATCCACATCATCTTGATGGGAATCCTTGGGGTAGTAGTTGAGCTTGTCGAAGTAGAACTTGAAGTTGCCTTGGGAACCCACTTGACCATGGCCTTGGGTGCTTCAATAAATGCATCAATCTCCTCTTGAAGCTTGTCCTTGCCTTTTAGCTTGTGGTCTTGTGGTGGAAGGTCATCTTGAGCTTGTTCCTCATTTGAAGAAGTAGGATCATACTTCTTCTCTTGAGAAACGAACTTTGGAGTGGGATATTGACCTTCTTCCCATTCAACACCCTCGGCGTTGAACTTTCGCTCAAAACCAATTCCTTGATTCTTCCTGTCTTCCTTGCTTGCGAACAATTTCCTCAAAGCTCTTGCTTCCGCAAGACTCTTGTAGACACCTTTCTCTATAATCCCTTTCAATAGACTATTTTCTTGCTCAAGTGAAACTTGGCTTGAAACATTGTTAGTGGAATCAAGAGAATTACTAGAAGTAACAACATTTGATTTAGCATGATTATTGTTACTACTAGATGAAGAATTTTTCTTATGCTTGTCATGTTTGGTTTTGATAGGTGGCAAGAAATTAGACAAGAGAAGTCGTTTGGCAAGATATGAAGAACTCTTCTTTCGAAGATCGTCATTGATAGCTTTTAGAAACTCATGTTCTTGCTCTAGATTGAGCTTCTCGAAGCGTAGCTTCTCATGAGATCTTAGGAGCTCTCTATGATCTTCTTGAGTTGTTTCATGAGCTAACTTAAGAATGTTTAGTTCTTTAGTTAGTCGCTCAATCTCCTTTATAGCATTGCCATTCAACTCTTCTCGACTATAAAGACTACTAGCATGTTCATCATTACTAAGCTCACTAGATTTATCATGTAAAAGCTCATCTTCACCAAGCAAGTCATCCTCATCACTATCAAAGTCGATAAACTCAGGGTGTGATACCTTGGGGCCTTTTGCCATGAAGCATCTTCCAATTCCCTCATTTGGTGAATCAAATATGTCATAGGAGTTGGAGTTGGAGGACACGAGAGCAAGACCGCAACACCTTCATCTTGATGTATTCGGAGTTGGAGTGATAGCTTCTTTCGGAGTGATTGTCGAGTCGGGCCGGAAACCCATTCACCAACATGAGCTTGATGTTTTCTTCTTGTGTAGCTCCTTGATGACTTGTCTTTCCTTTCCGAATCCTTGCTTCTCCGAGAGGATCTTCGTTCATAACGATCATCTCTACTCCTTCTCTCTTTTCGAGGCGACTCTTCTCTTGAGCTTCTTCTTCTTGGAGATTCTTCTCTTCTCTTGTGGGGAGTCGAACACTCATTTGAGTAGTGTCCGGGTCTTCCACAATTATAGTAGCAGTTTCGATCCGACTAGAAGATCTCTTTTCATCATATGATCTAGACTTTGAGCTTCTTTCCTTGCTTCTACTCTTGTAGAATTTGTTGAAGTTCTTCACCATTAGGCTTATCTCTTCATTGGAAACTAACTTGTCACTTGAGGTTGTGGGAGCTTCAACTGCAGCTTTGTAAGCACCACTTGACTTGTTGTGAAGCTCTTCCTTATCTTTAAGTGTCATCTCATGAGCAACAATCCTTCCAATGACTTGGTAGGCTTGAGATCTTTGTAGTTTGGCATCATTTGGATCAAAGTGCACACGGTGTCATACTTTCCATCCAAAGCTCTGAGAATCTTCTTGATGATGAATCGGTCGGTCATTTCTTCACTTCCTAAGCCTGCCATCTCATTGGTGATGAGAGCAAGCCTAGAGTACATTTCAGCGACTCCTTCACCTTCCTTCATCTTGAACTTGTCAAGTGACCTTGAAGAACATCTAGCTTTGATTCCTTCACGGACTCGGTACCTTCGTGCATTTCGACCAAAGTATCCCAAATCTCTTTTGCATTCTCAAGGCGGCTGATCTTGTTGAACTCCTCGGGACACAAAGCATTGAAGAGAATGTCACAAGCTTGAGCATTGTTCAGTAACATCCGCAACTCATCTGCAGTAACCCGCGATCCGGAACTTTTCCTTCCTCGAAGAACTCACCTTGCAAGCCAACACAAATAATGCCCCATGCGGCGGGGTTATGTCCAAGAATATGCATTTTCATTTTATGCTTCCAACTAGCAAAGTTTGAACCATCAAAGTAAGGACCTCTCGGAAATTACCCTCACTAGGCGCCATACTCTCCTAGGTTGTGAAACCAAGCTTATGGAGTCCAATGCAATGGAAACCAATCCAATGGAGACCAAAGCTCTGATACCACTTGTAGGATCGGAAGTATGTCTAGAGGGGGGGGTGATTAGACTACTTGACAACTTAAAAGTTTCGCCTTTTGGTTGGAGTAGATTCTTAGCAAGTTCACAATGATAACCAAGTCAAGTATCACCCTACACATGCAATTCTAGAGTAGTGGCAGCGGAAAGTAAATTGCACGTATAGTAAATGAGAGGTGGAGAAGAGCAAACGCAATTTGGAGACACGGAGATTTTTCTCGTGGTTCCGATAGGTGGTGCTATCGTCAATCCACGTTGATGGAGACTTCAACCCACGGAGGGTAACGGCTGCGAGAGTCCACGGAGGCTCCACCCACGAAGGGTCCACGAAGAAGCAACCTTGTCTATGCCATCATGGCTTACGCCCACGGAGGACTAGCCTTACTCGGGGTAGATCTTCACGAAGTAGGCGATCTCCTTGCCCTTACAAACTCCTTGGTTCAACTCCACATCATGACGGAGGCTCCCAAGCGACACCTAACCAATCTAGGAGGCACCACCCTCCAAAAGGTAATAGATAGGGTTGGTGATGATGAACTCCTTGCTCTTGTGCTTCAAATGATAATCTCCCCAACACTCAACTCTCCTCACTGATTTTGCTGTGGTGGAAGAAAGGATTGAGTGGAAAGCAACTTGGGAAGGCTAGAAATCAAGTTTCATATGGTGGGAGTGGAGCAACTTGATCTCAACACAAGGGTAGGTAGTTTTCTTATCAGAAATGTAAGGTAGGAGTGGTAGTTCTTTCTGATGGCTCTCTCCACGAATGAAGAGGAGGTGGAGGGGTATTTATAGCCTCCACACAAAATCCAACCGTTACACACATTTGACCAATCTCGGTCGGACGAAGTTGACAACTCGGTGGGACCGAAAGTTCAAATCTTGTGAGCGTTGGGATTTTAGTGGGACCGAAAATACAATCTCGGTTAGTCCGATTCTTCCAAAGTCTAGGGTTTGCCAATCTCGGTGGGACCGACTTTCTCATCTCGGTGACACCGATTTGAGTCTGAAGGTTCTGAAGCTTGGCAACACCAATTTCGGTATGACCGAGTTTGGAATCGGAAAATCCGAAATTCTTAGGGTTTGGCTATATGGTGAGGTGGTTCATCTCGGTGTGTCGAGTTTGGAATCGGTGGGACCGAGATTACTTATGAGTTTATGTTGGAATGAAAGATTGCTGATAGTTTGAGAGATAAATCACTAAGCACTTTAGAGCAACCAGATCATCACCATAACCTCATCCCTTTTAATAGTATTGGCTTTCCTATGGACTCAATGTGATCTTGGATCACTAAACCAAAAATGGAGTCTTGAGCTTTTGCCAATGTTTTCCTTAGCATTTTGAGGGTCCACATCATCAGTCATTGCCATACCCATATCACTGAACTTTCTGAAATATTCTCAAGAAATGATTAGTTCAATGATATATATGTTGTTATTAATTACCAAAACCACCCGGGGATTAGTTGCACTTTCAGTGTGCGTCAGAGATAGGAGTCGAGTAGATCAGAAGGCTGGGTTATGTGTGTGGGTGTGAGAGAG
This sequence comes from Aegilops speltoides, assembly GCA_021437245.1. Classification (NCBI taxonomy): domain Eukaryota; kingdom Viridiplantae; phylum Streptophyta; class Magnoliopsida; order Poales; family Poaceae; genus Aegilops; species Aegilops speltoides. The sequence goes on along the minus strand of CM038147.1, from coordinate 389,100,000 downwards.
ATAGAGAGAGGGTGCATGTGAGTCACATACAAACAGATATCGAGAGAAATGAGATCCAGAGAGAGTAGTTTTGTGTCTGAGAGAAAGATATTTCTAACGAGAGTGATATCTAGAGAGACATATGAGGGAACACAAGATATCTCTAGGGAGAGAGGGTGTGTGTGAGCGACATACAAGAGAACAATGGAGAAATATGAGACCCTGGGAGACAGAGTTTGTGTTTGTGTGTGAGAAAGAGATATTGAAGAGGAAGAGTCGTAGGTTCTCATATCTAAGGAGCGAAAGACATCTTTGTATGAGGGGTGTGCGAGTGGCACACATGGGAATAGTAGAGAGAAATGAGACCCCGGGAGACAAAGTTTTGTGTTTGTGTGAGAGAAAGAGATTCCACATGGAGAATCATAGTTAGAGACACATAGCAGGGAGCGAGATATACTTAGAGAGAGATAGAGTGATGAAGGTCGAGGGAGAGAGTATTGTCAGTGTGTTACGAAGATAAAAGATCATTGTCGACATACAGGTAGCACGAGAGATGCCTGAGAGACGATGAACGCGTATAGGTCCAGAGAGATAGTCCTATATAAGCATGAGTGATAGCTATATGAGATGAATATCTGGATTAAAGGGGATTCAAATATTTAAACTGGAGATCACGACATCGATAATATCATAATGCAAATTGGTGTATCAAACATGCATATTCATTTGAATTTGGGCACACGTGTAATGTTATATAGTTTATCAATATTGGTGATCATTAGATTCTTCAATTACAAACAATGCATGGTTTATATGCAATTAATGTCTAAAGGGGATTACACTATATGTTGCGTGTGTGAAACACATTATACATGTTTGAGAAGTTAAAAAGAAACCCGCATGAAACACACATTAATTGGAGACAATTAGCCAGGAATGCATACATTGGATTTCAACATAAAGTGGTTTCAAATATTTGAAAATCCAAATTGATGGATACAACCTTATGAATCTGAGATCATGCCATTTGCAAACCATATTTATGTATAAATGGTGTTGTGCTTTTGAAAATATATATAAAAAATGATGTATATAGAATGTAATTCCAATTGAAAATGGATCCCGCCCAAAAAAATTAGAATATAAACGGGATTCGAATTGAGTTGGCACGGTAAACGTGCACTTCGCAAAATTTGAATGAAGCGGGGAAAGTCGCAGTAACCGCCCGAAACCAAAATCTGCGAGATGGAAATCACTACTGCCTATCCGTGCCACGCAAAGCCTATCTGCTGGATTTCTATAGGTTTCAATAGGGGTAGGTTTGTAATTTCACGCAAACGTGACGTAACCGCCTCTCACCCGGATTCATACACGGTGGGCGCCAAAAGACAGTGTGTCCTCGGCCGAAATCGACTCCCTCCCCGATTCATATTCATACACGGTGGGCGCCAAAAACAAACTCTCGTCGGCAAATATTCGGTGTATGCGAGATTACCGTCCTATCCCCAACCGACTAATGTTGCTGTGATGTAGTAGAAATTTGAAGCAGGGGCATTTGAGACAAGCGCGCCCTGAATACATGGTTCCCCCCTTCCTCTCTACCTTCCTTTTCTCCATTCGTACTCCATGGGCGCCAAAACACCCTCTCCACCCCACCCTCCTTCGTCCGCCGCCGTCCGCCACCCCATCCATCGCCGTCCTCCTCCACCATGCCGGAGCTGATACCCCGACGCCGCCGTCCATTACAAGAGATCGACCTCTCTCATCCACGCCTTCGGACCGGGATCCTTGCATCCCGTCCTCTCGCTTCATCCCCGCCGTCGTCCACCTTGCAGGCGCCGCTCCTACGACCATCTCGTCCACCGCGCCCCGCCGCCATCGTCTACCCTCCTAGATCTGCTTCCACGCCGCCGATAGCCGTTGCTACCACAGCACCGTCAAATTCTCAGCAGATGCGTACATGGCGCCGCACCAGAGGCGGTACTCTTTCGTATCTGCTCAACTTATTTATCGCAGCAAGAAAATAGATCGCCACTGCTTTACTCTGATTTCTTGTCTTGGTTGCAAAGTTGCCTTTATTCGGTTTGCACCTTCAGATCCGCCATGGCACGCTCAACACTATACTCCCAATGCTTATGGTTTTCCCTTTTTATATTCCACACTAGTTAAATCATAGTAGACTAAATTTCAAAATTGGGTCAGTAGATTTTTCAGAACTCGCGGGAGTTCGCCGGTGCGATCGAAGGGGCTCGGGTGGTTGTGAGGCCTTGCCGAACGAAGAAAACTTGACGCGGGTGGGGGGGTGGGGGTGGCGGAGGAACACATGCGGTGGGGGCCGGTGGTTCGGCCGGCAGCCCGTGCGGTGTTCTGTATGGGAAGAATTAGAGACGAGGAAGAAGAAGGGTTAGGAGACGTAGGATCTTCATCCAACCGCCTGAAATTGTCGAGAGACAACTGGGAGTTGCATTCTTAATGATCTCTGGTTCATCATGTGTGGGCACTGCGCAACCAACATTTTATTATCCAAAATCTGCTTGCTCTTCTTTACCATGTTCGATAGAGCTGGCCTATACGTGATCGATAGACTTTCAATTACTAGCGGCAATACAACACCGTATTTTCAAGCCAGTTCCACTCCCGATTTATATATCGTGGTTATGGTGTACCCCTGTTATGTACACTATGATCTACCTAGTTGCTATGTGCTCTTGTTATCATGGTTTGGCAATAAATTCTCTATACAGTATATCATGAACCTATCATCTGCCAGCTATCCTTACTTCTGGAGCCTATTTTTGTGTGTACTTGTGCCAGATTATATAAATGCTCTCTCATCATAATCCAGTGATAGCACATAAGTGTTTACAGGGGCGCCCCTATATTAGAATATCATCTGCATTACAAAGATAATCTCACAACTATTTATGTTTTCATGGTTCTCAGATATTATACGCAATTACAGTGAATATCAGAATCCGCGCACCAGAAGAATATTGTGGAACACTGCAATGACTTACAAAATTGACACCAAGGCATTGAGTTCCATTCTGGAAGCAATGAAACTCGTACGCTCCCCTGTTGATTCTTGTTCAGAATATCATCCTAATGACTATTCTAACCTCGAGGAGTCAAAGGCAGATGGCCTGTCCTGTTCACCCATCAAGGTGCCTGTTCTAATTTGGCAAGGTTTTATTGAATGCATGTATCTTGCATATGTTGTCTTGCATTTCTTCTACTTTGTTGCACCGCCATCTGCTTAGTTTACTCATCATATAACTCGAGATGCGATGCCCATCCATTATCAATACATATTCAATCTATCATCATACCATGTTTTTCCACTCAAATGTTGTTCTTGTGCATCTGACATCAAAAAGGAAGAGGGTGATTGCGAACTGAAGGAGCACCAAAGAAAGTCCTTGAAAAACGTGGTGGTGCCGAGAAATCGAACAACGCCCCACTTATATTGGTTGTACAACCAGTGACACAAAACATAGGACCGACTCCAGCAGACTATACCCATACTTCACTGGCCACACCACTAGCACCACCACACATGACCTGCACTCTAGCAAAAGGTATACTGATTTCATTTGCCATAGCACCAGCCGTACCACAGAAATATCCCACTCCAGCAAAAAAGTACAGCAAGTCCACCGGCCGAAGACCTATCCCAACTGCAGAGGCGGCCAACTCCTGCAGACCGGAACCCCATTCCATTTATTCCCAGTTTAAAAGACAATGCTTTCAATGTTGTTAGGGACTACGTGCATATATTCCCATCATGGGAAGATTATAGTGAAGACAACACCATTTTCACATCTTCCTGTCCAACTTACGTGTAAATGCTATTATTCATGGTTATTATTTTTCTGTTTTCTGCTGATCGAACAAATCAATGATTTACATTACATTGTTGTAACTAGGCGAGGGTCAATCTGGATAGTCATGACGAGCAAAGCTTGCTTGTGCTTTTCAAGGAAGCATTGCAGCAGTATCGGTGTTACCTGAGGAAATCACACTTTGATGGCAAGTCTATAAACGAATTTCCGGTGAAGTCTCCTGTGCTAAATTTAGAAGACATTGAATGTAAAAACCTTGTTATGCACTGGTCTCGTTCCCAGGATGAGGTACTATCTATGAAATCACATGACAATTTGAACTTCTACTTTTCCGCATGTGCCTTATGGATCTTTTTGTAGGAAATCTGCTCGAAGAAGAATTCCGGTTTGAAAAGAATGACAGGATATCGCAAATATGCTGCCCGTTGCTTTGCTCTTGTTAGTACATGTTGTCCTATATCACTATACTTGCATACATACCTGGTTCATTATGTGACAGCAGTATGCATGATAGCTTGCCTATCAATTGTTCGCTCCAAATTATCTGATTTGTATGAATGGTTACATTAGTGTAGAATATATCCAATGCCAATGAATTTTTTTAGCTCTGCATTGTTCTTGTAAGTACATGCTGTCCTTTATCAGTGTACTTATATTGACAGGTAGTTGTTCATGTACCATCACTCTACAGCTTATTTTCCTTTGCCCTCCATTTTCTACACATCAGATCTATATTTACTCTTACCATAAGGTTGGTACTGAAGAAGTTTAGCTGTGCATTGCTCTTGGCTGTGCCTTTTGCCTATATCGCTGCACATACATTTATAGCTATTTGGTTATGTAGCATCACTCTTCATCTTATCTTAAATATTCTCCATTTTTTCGTATATTATCACATCTATATTTACTCTTCACAAAATGTAGAATAAAGGCAATGCTTATGAAGAAGATTTTGTGCTAAACTTCTTGAATTGCCCCCCCCATTAGCATGGACAAGGGCTTTATAGAGCATGTCTTCACCAGTAATGTAAGTTTGTCCTTATCATGCCTTCAAACTTTGTTGTGTATATTTGGGTAGGCATGACTGCAACAGCTGTTTATTTTTGGTGTTTGCATCAAATTGCATGTTTAAAGTTTATCACGTAGTTCATAAACAAAACTTTGTCCTTCTCAATTTAAGTTTTCAGTTGTACAACCAAGTTCCTTCTTTATACCATGTAAATTAAACTATACAGAGCAAGTGATCTTCTTTTGCACTACATGTATGCTTCTGTTCTTCATCCGTAATCCAGTGGTGCGGTGAACCTACCCACTACAGCACAATGTCATATTCTGCAATTTCTTAACTATGAACAATGTCATATCATTCTACTATTATTTAAACCGTCTCTTTATTTGCCAATCTGAAATGGGACAAATTGATAGCACACTAACCATTGATACTTATGAGTTCTTGATCTGTAATCTAGTGGTGTCGTGAAGCTGCCAACTCCTTCACAATGTCATTTCCTGCCATGTCTTGACCTGAACAATACCATATTGTGTTAATGCAATTTTAAATCTGTGTCACTTTATTCATCAAGAAGAAATGTGATGAATTGTCAAGACGATACTTTTATGTGCAAAACACATCATCATCCGCTTGTTTATCTTTCAGAGTGAGGAAGATATAAGAGTTGAACAAGTGCAGTCTCATCATCTTGCTCAGCTGCTTGCGCTGCAGCTCCCCAGCAGGGCTAACCTTTCTTGAACTCTATTGAAGTGTTGTCGGTTTTGTATATTATTTTGTCGGCATGTTTATTTGCACTGGTGGTGATCTTTGATGCCTAGTGTATGTAATCTTCTATCTGCTTGTGCTTTATTATCATAGTGGCGAACTTTGATGCCCAGTGGATGTAATATGCCGTAATTTCTTTATTGTATAGTCTAGGTTTTTTCTTATTCACGATGCTGCAGTTATTTTACTGTATATATATCCTGTCTTCGCAGTAAACCGGCCAAACCGTAAAATTACGGTACATAATCGGGCCGTCATACAATCACGATGTATGATCCGCATCATGGGCCCCGTAAAACTGGCGCACTAGTAGATTCGGGCCTTTAATAGGCCGAGTAACCCCCGGCCCTCTTTTCGCAAGAAAACTCAATGGGCTTTTAGGAGGCTGAGAAGTGGGTTGGGCCTGAAACGTGCCGAATCGCTCACGGGCTGGCAGCAGCCCGAAATGGACCCCGGCCCATGATTGTGCAAATCAATTCACGGGCTTTTAACAGGCCAAAGTTGTCTCGGTCCTTGTTTGGCCCAATCGGATATCGGTCATGGCGGGCGGATGCAAACATGGCCGTAGTTAGGCCCAACTATATGACGAGCTTTTAACAGGCCGAAATTAATATAGGGCCGAAATGTTAAATGGGCCCTTAACAGGCCAAAACTAATATCAGGCCGAATTACTAAATGGGCCTTTAGCAAGTGGGCCCAAAAGCATAGCGTCCAGTCAACGGGCCGAATCTGATATGGGCCATAATTTAGCCCAAAGCCTCTTAAAGGGCCGGACCTGATCTAGGCCGTGATTTGGCCCAGAAAGTGGGAGGCTTTTAACGGGCCGGATCTTATATGGGCCATTATTAGGCACGGAACGTGGCAGGCCATTAATGGACCGGATCAAATATCGGCCCGCATTTGGCCTAAAACATGGCAGCCAGTCAATGGGCCGACCTACTAGGGTCCTCAAAATCTTGTGGGCCTACAGCTGGGCCGGCCCATTAATGTCGGCAAAATCTCGTGGGCCTTTAGCTGGGTCGGCCCATTATGATCCGCAAGAATTTTGTGGGCCTTTACCTGGGCCGGCCCATTATGGCACATAAAAATCTTGTGGGCCTTTACCTGGGCCGGCCTATTATGGCCCGCGAAATCTTGTGGGCCTTTAGCTGGGCCAGCCCATTATGGTCCGCAAAATCTCGTGGCCCTTTAGCTGGGCCGTCCCATTATGGTCCGCAAAATTTTGTGGGCCTTTAGTTGGGCCGGCCCATTTAAACTTGATGGGCCGTGCCACGTGTCGACGTATCATAGGCGCCTTCTGTCCCATGAGTGGATGACATCTGTCTCAACGACGAGCCGACACGTGTTTCCTCCAGCCAATGATGATTTTACACGTGGAAAATCCCCATTGGTCGGGGCTGTTAACGGGTTATCGGATCCAAAACCCGACCCGATAGCTTAACAGCGTTCCGTTACGGTGGATGCCACGTGTCGGTCACCCTTGACAAAAGCACTTTTGTGACACGCGATTTATCGTCATGGAAGTGGACACTTCCGTGATGATAATTTTGGTAATGTCATGGAACACTTCTACGATAGCACAGGTATGACTATCTTGATTCTGTCATAAAATCGTCATGGATGTACATGCATGACAGAAAACACGACCTACTGTGACAAACACGTATCATCACGGAAGTGTATTTTTTTTGTAGTGCAAGCAGTTAACTAAACACCCCAATAAATGAACCAAACATTAACTGAGCACCACATTGCACAATATAACATACTCCTAATAGAAGATCAGACAGTTAACCAAACCAAGCTTGCTTAATATCTTGGAAATATAGCAATTGTATTTGTTTCTCATGTATTTAGTACAGCCAAATTCGATTTATTTCTCACACGGTATACAATAACAGAATGCACCCACAACAATTGAACATCGCATTGCAGAATGGAACCAAACAGTTAACTAAACACCACAACAAATGAACCAAATGTTAACTTAGCACCACATTGCACAATGTATAACATACTAGAAGATCAAACAGTTAACCAAACCAAGCACGCTTGACAACTTGGAAATATAGCAATTGGATTTGTTTCTCATGTATTTTGTAAAGAAAAATTCGATTTATTTCTCACATGGAAGACAATACAAAATTGCACCCTGAAGAATTGAGCATCACATTTGCAGAATTGAACCAAACATTTAACTGAACACAACAACTAATTAACCAAACAGTTAGTAAGTGAGCACCACATTGCATGACATATAGAACATATACACTAGAGCAACATATTGCATGGTAAAAGTAGATAGCACAATTCACTAGGATTTGTTAAGGAAAGGCAGTAGCTGGCAAACTGAAAATGAGTCCTTATAGTGAGCTAATAAGACAAGCTACTCCTCCTTGTCGGAGATATCGATGACGATTGTCTCCTTGGACATGGAAGAGGGCGAGGCCTCCGCATCGTGGGGGTGCCCTCATTGTAGTGGTGAGTTGCCTAAGCCGCTCCGGGAACCAACCTTTTGGCTCTCGAGTTGAGGCAAGCACGTGTATGCTGAGAAAACACCTTGTAGTCTTCGTCGAAGGCACAGAGGGTGACCGAGAAAAACCACGAACTATCGTCTAAAGCAGCCAACCGCATTGCGGCGTCGGCGCGCGAGGCGACGACGGTGGCCTCAACGGCAAGGTGCTCCTCCAAGATCTAGGGGGTCAGCACGAATGGCAGCCATCGTGACCTCATCCGCGCATGCGGCCGCGATTTGCTTCTCCACTGCCAAATGCTCCTTGAGATCCTGGCTATATTGCATGCACCATGGCTTAGGGCGGCGCTTATTTGATGGAGGGGTCAATGATTTGGGTGGAAGGTGTCGCGCCGGTGGCTAGGGCATGTGGGATGTGGAAGGAGGAGGAGGATGGGGGTCTGGTGTGGATTACCTGCCTGGATAGACGAGCCCGAGCAGCGTGAAGGAGGGTCGCCGGTGAGGGGGGCGGTGCTGCAAGCAAGGAGTGAAGGTTTCAACTTGGAAAGGAAGGCGGAAAAAGGGGAAATGTGGCTTTTGGTAAGGGGGAGGGGGCTGAAAGTGCAACTATCCCTAGGTGGTTTTGGTAATTCATAACAACATATAGCTCACTGAGCTAATGCTATTCCAAGACTATTATTTCAGGAAAGCTCAATGAATGGCATGGCATGGATGATGAAAGTGGATCCCTCAAAATACTAAGGACAAAGGATTGGCTCAAGCTCAAAAGCTCAAGACTCTTCATTTTACATTTTAGTGATCCAAGATCACATTGAGTCTATAGGAAAAGCCAATACTATCAAGGAGGGATGAGGTGTTGCTTAATGAGCCTCTTGCTTCATGTGCTTAGTGATATGCTCCAAAACCCTCAACTACTTATTCACACCCACAAATGACCTAAACCCAAAGCCAAAATCGGTCACACTGATTCTTCCTATCCGGCGCCACCGATTCCAAAAGTCACAGCCACTGCCACAAACCCTAAGCAAATCGGTCCTACCGATAGGGATCTCGGTCTCACTGAGATGGGATTGTAATCTCTCTGTTTCCCTTCGTAACGTTTCGGTCTAACCAAAGTGAGCGATCGGTCCCACCGAGATTGCAATGTAAACTCTCTGTTTCCCTTTTGTAACATTTCGGTCTCACCGAAAAGAGCAAATCGGTCCCACCGAGTTTACCTGACCAACTCTCTGGAAAGCTTATTACCAAATCGGTCTCACCGAGTTTGTGTAATCGGTCTTACCGAGATTACCTTATGCCCTAACCCTAACCGAATTGGTCTCACTGAGATGCATGTCAGTCCCACCGAAAATCACTAACAGTCATTAGGTTTACTAAATCGGTTTGACCGAGTCTGTTGAATCGGTCCCACCGAGTTTGGTAAATTGTGTGTAATGGTTAGATTTTGTGTGGAGGCTATATATACCCCTCCACCTCCTCTTCATTCGTGGAGAGAGCCATCGAAACAAACCTACACTTCCAACTTACCATTTAGAGAGAGTACCACCTACTCATGTGTTGAGGCCAAGATATTCCATTCCTACCATATGAATCTTGATCTCTAGCCTTCCCCAAGTTGCTTTCCACTCAAATCTTCTTTCCACGGATCCAAAACCTATGAGAGAGAGTTGAGTGTTGGGGAGACTATCATTTGAAGCACAAGAGCAAGGAGTTCATCATCAACGCACCATTTGTTACTTCTTGGAGAGTGGTGTCTCCTAGATTGGCTAGGTGTCACTTGGGAGCCTCCGACAAGATTGTGGAGATGAACCAAGGAGTTTGTAAGGGCAAGGAGATCGCCTACTTCGTGAAGATCTACCGCTAGTGAGGCAAGTCCTTCGTGGGCGACGGCCATGGTGGGATAGACAAGGTTGCTTCTTCGTGGACCCTTCGTGGGTGGAGCCCTCCGTGGACTCGCGCATCCGTTACCCTTCGTGGGTTGAAGTCTCCATCAACGTGGATGTACGATAGCACCACCTATCGGAACCACGCCAAAAACATCCTAGTCTCCAATTGCGTTTGAATCCTCCAAAACCTTCCCTTTACTTTCTTGCAAGTTGCATGCTTTAATTTCCACTACCTATATACTCTTTGCATGCTTGCTTGAATAGTGTGATGATTGCTTGACTTGTCCTAAAGTAGCTAAAATCTTTGGGAAAAGGTTAAGTTTTTAATTGGTCAAGTAGTCTAATCACCCCCCTCTAGACATATTTCAAGGTCCTACAGGGGTGCGTAGGTAGATATTTCCACGGAAGCCGAAAATGTTGAATCGATTCAGCGAAAAAACTAGTGCGCAGTGTCATCAGACACAGTCCCTTATTCAGACTTGTGTACGATATGTGAACATCACAAATGATTCGGATTGCTTAACCCGTGTGTGATGAGTTTGAAAGTCAAAAATTTTGGTTCTAATTTCCCTGGTTAGAGTGTTCATCCATGTCATTGCATAATTTGGGTACACAAAGGAGACTATAGCACACCCACACTTCTTAATCGAGCAAGTTCAGCAATTAAACAAAGCTAGCTGGCCTAAACATTACTCTAACAAATTAAATACCAGCGCTCTTAATTAAATAAAACAAACAGTACTACTACTGCTGGTGCTCGTCGATCTCCGCTGCCTCCTCCATGTCCAGCTCGCGCCCAACGGTCTCCTAGGGAAGGGGCTCCATGGCATCCATCACACCATACTCGGCAAGCATCTCGCCATCTGCGTCCGCCATCTCTTTGGAAAAGGCCGCCACGTGCTGGGCGTGGGCGGCCGCGATCTGGGCTTTGGCAGGCTCCTTTGTGGCAAGGTATGCCGCGCAGGAACGGACGGCTGCTCGAACGCTCTCGGTGATTGCCAATTCTTTGGTCGTGGGTTGCCGACCGTTATCGGAGAAGCTTCTTTCGATTTGTGCGGTGGCCGCCACGAGCTGAGCATGGGCGGCCTCGACATGGTCCTGGGCGGTCTCCATCATGGCTAAGGCCGCGCTGCGGAACGGACAACTATTGTGCCGCTCTCACCAATTGCTATCCCCAAGGAAGATGTTGCTGCCGCCGCCTGAGAAGCAACAACGGCCGTTTGGGCGGCCTTGTCTACCCGGTCGCAGATTGCGGTCGCGCTCACGAAGCTTGTTAGCACACACCTGGCGGCTGCGGTCGTGCTCTCGCCGGAGTGGGCTGCCGAAGTTGCCCTCGGGACGCGGGTCCACATCCCCATCTTTCACCGGCGACGATTGAACAATGAAATGATATTTGGGGAGCGAGCTAGTGTGCTTGACACACCGGTTGTCTACTGTAGCCAATGCACCTTCTCGCGTAAGCCATAGGCATACTATACACCGACGGTGCTCCAAGATATTTTGTACTACATCTCACACGGTTGGTGATAATAAACTGTGTGGGATCTACTTGATTTTTCATCTTGATTTGAATTACATAATGGGGTCACAACTGCAAAGGATGGTGTTTGAATTGCTAGAACTTCTATCTATAGTGAACATGCAACTATAGGTGTGTCTTCAAAAAAATTGGAATTATTCAGGGTTCGTTTGGACATTTTAATACAATAGCTTAGTTTTCTAGGCATTTCAGGTGCACAATTCAAAATTGAACCACATGCACATGCTCCGGTGCACCAAAATGCACTACAAAAAAATACACTTCCGTCATGATACATATTTGTCACAGTAGGCCGCGTTTTTTTTCATGCATGTACACCCATGACGATTTTATGACACAATCAAGATAGTCATACCTGTGCTATCGTAGAAGTGTTCCATGACATTACCAACATTATCATCACGGAAGTGTCCACTTCCATGACGATAAATTGCGCGTCACAGAAGTGCTTTCGTCAAGGGTGACCAACACGTGGCATCCACCATAACGGAACGCTGTTAAGCTATTGGGTCCGGTTTTGGATCCGATAACCCGTTAACAGCCCCGACCAATGGGGATTTTCCACGTGTAAAATCATAATTGGCTGGAGCAAACATGTGTCGGCTCACCGTTGGGACAGATGTCATCCACTCATTGGACCGAAGGCGCCTATGATACGGTGACAAGTGGCACAGCCCAACAGAGGCCCATTCCTGTGAAAAGGCCGGCCCGTTTGACTTGGTCAAAAGGTGGCGGGCCGACCCACGGAAAGCCTATTAATAGCCTATTCGCATATAGCCCATTTATAGCCCGCTAACCCAGGGCCCGTTACGACCTCTCCGAATTAGGCCTAGTAGCATCATCTGGGCCATCCAATATGATTCCAGCCCGTTTTAACTTCCGGCCCATGTGTGTCCCATGACTTCTTTCAACCCATATGAGGCCCTTTGTAACTCTTGTCCCATTAACGGGCCGTGGTGAAACTGGCCCGTAATGAACAGTGTATCACTTTATACCCATTAACGGCCCATTATTCCATTGGGCCATTTCCAGCCCAAGTTATCTTTCGGCCTTCTCATGGCCCATTGATTCTTGGGCTCATTTGCAGCATTCGGTTACATACGGCCCGTTACTGTCATTTTCTGCTTGTGGGCCAGATTCAACTCGTCGTAACAGTCAGCCCATTTGCGGACCGTTAATACGTTGGGCCGTTTTCATGTAAAAAAACCCCGTTGGGCTGTTTTCATAGAGTTATCAAATACGGCCTATTAATGGCCCGTTATGGTCCACGAATAGTATGGCCCATGATTGGCGAAATGATGATACGCCCCGTAGAAGGCCCATGGATCCTATGGCCCGTATGAGGCCCATGGATCGTACGGCCCGTAGAAGGCCCATGGATCGTACGCCTCGTAGAAGGCCCATGGACCCTACGGCCCGTAGAAGGCCCATGAATCCTAAGGCTCGTATAGAAGGCCAATGGATCCTACGGCCCGTATAGAAGGCCAGTGGATCGTATGGTCGCAAGAAGGCCCATGGATCATACGGCCTGCAGGAGGCCCATGGTTACAACAGTCCGTGTGTTGCCATGATTATTTTGGCCTAGTTACCAAAAATAGGCTATTGTGGTCACTAGAAAAACACAGAAAAAGAACTGCATTGACTACAAGCAAACAACTAAACAAGACAATAAGGAAATAAATAAGCAAGCAATTAACGCTAGCTTATTACCGCTATTACACATATTACATCCACTGGGCATCAAAGTTCGCCGCCAGTGCAAATATAGGGAACAAAGCAGCATATTACATACACTGGCCGTCAAAATTGGCCACCAATGCAAATAAATGTGGCAGCAAAACAAGAGCATAACTAAAACAACTTCAGAAGAGCTCAAGAAACGTTATCCTAGGTATCCACCATGCTGGCAATAAGCTTAGCAAGCTTATCAGCTTTTTCCTGTTTGGCGCTAAAATCCTCCAACGCTTGTTTGTTGCACGGAAAGTATGCATCTCAATGCTCCAGGGACTTCATGATCCTTCCGCTTCTTGTCGCAGCACAGCTGATCGATGTCTTTCAGCTTGTAGTTGAGACTCAAGAAACCGAACTGATTTAGATAGTGAGTTTGAATAGCTTGTGCAAGCGGTAGTGGCCAGTAACTCGAACACTAAACCAAGACAGGACTTTGGGGTTGTCTTGTTATCTTCAAGATAGTCTTCCTTAGCTGTTTTATCAGCTTTGTTGGACACCAACAAGGATGTGTCACTATCCTGAACCTTATCTGCATTACTTCCTTTACCATTGCTTAATAAGGCACTCTTCCCCAATATTCTGCCAGCATTCTAAAAGAAGAAACAAGCAGACACATAACAAGTTTAGCATGTACTAGTATATGAAACTCATTTCGGTGAACCAGTTCATTAGTAAGGTGAACAGGATTAAACTACCAAGTCTTCTATTGCCAGGTACTAGTAGATAATAAAAGCATCAAACAAACATATATCTATGTCCTATGGTCACTGCATTGTCTTGCCAAATCAAAATAGAGACACGGTTCAAATCATATCAGTTCAAGACAAAGCAACAGTGAAAGAATACAAAGCATGGGAAACTACACGGCACAACAAGATTTCAGATGGATACCACGGGTCTACATGTACAACAACACTATTGGCTCTGTTGTGATGCTAGTAATGTGCATGATATGAAAGTCAACTGTATAAACAATTGAAATTGAAATGAACAAAGCTATTGATAAGAGCAAACCTGTTAAAGAAACATGCGTGAACATACCTGCTGTGCCATTGGAGTTTGGATTGGATCCTTCAATTTAAAAATAAGTTTGTATGAGTAAATACAGTGATACAAGAGCAAAGCAATCATAGTTAAAAAAGGCGCGCCTAAGCGAGCGCTTAAGCGCGCCTAGGCTCTAGGCGTTGGCAAAACGCATTGCGCATAACTACACTTAATCTGTGCATAACTGCGCATAAGCATGCGCTTTGGTCAGTAAAGCGCAAGGCGTTGGCAAAACGCACAATTAATGCATAGCGCTTTTTTGAACTATGATAGCAATGGAATCTTAAATTAGAACAGTTGTTCTTCAGGTTTAGGCACTTGTTCTACATGAAGAGAGTATAGTAAGACGCAAGAATATAAAACTTAAAAATAGAAAATGAGCTCATAGACCTTACCACATTCTTGGTTCGGGACCAGTACAGAACAAGGCGTTCCCAGTCATCGTCCAGTAAATGTGTCTCAGGAGAACGTAAGGGAATTTGATGAGTTTCTTTGCCGGTGAAGTACGTTTTCTTCAGGTAATTCCGATACTGCCACCAAGCATTCTTGAAGATAGCAAAGGTATTAGCACATGTTACCTCATCCTGTGTTTCCAAATCGGTTCTTCTCTATAGAGAAAAATGGGAAATTTTGTTGTATTATAACCATCATGGAGGTAGGATGTATGGGACAAAGCAAAGTAATTGCCATGAATAACATTACTTACATGAAATTAGTTTATAAAATATTATTTATGGATTTTGAAAATCTTAAATTTTCATTGTTGCGTGCACAATGTTTTGTTGGATTTTTATGTAATACAAATATATATTTAATCTGACTAGAGATTTCGGGATAAAAATATTTCGGATCCCATCAAAATGTGGGAAATTTTATTGAATTCTGTCTTCAACGGTTGGTTGAAATTATTAATTGTTGTCCTAGCTAGAAAATGGGTTGTACTTTTAACGAACTGTAAATGGGTTGTAGTAAATTCAATTAGAATTCAAAAATGGGATGTACATTCTTACAAATCGCAAATGGGCTAGAAGTTCTCTGCCACACACTTGTGGGCCTACTAAGTTGACGCGTCCCCTAAAAAAATAAGTTGACGCGTATGCAAGGCTTTGTCAACTTATTATAGTCAACACACGGTTCTAGCAGCAGTGGCCGTTGGATGTCTATCCAACGGATGTCGTGCTTCTTCTTCAATCTCGGATATTCTTAGCTTCGACCGCCCAAAAAATGATTCCTCCCCGACATCCGGGCGCACCGTTTTGGAGGTGACACAGGGCCTACTAAGTTGGAGCGTACCAAGAGCTTTGTCAACTTAGTCAATATAAACGATTCTAGCTTCAGTGACCGTACGATGTCCATCCAACGGCCGTAGTGCTTCTTCAACCTCTGGTCTTCTTGCTCCTGCCGCCCAAAGCAGCGCCGGTCGTGCCGCCTGGTCCTTCCTCCCGTGGCCGGCTGTGCTGCCGCGGAGGCCTCACGGCCCCCATACTACTCCCACCGCTGGCCAGGCCATCCCTCCACTCACCCACAACCCCTGTTATTCTGCGGCAACGGCAGCCTCACACTGTAGCCGAACCAGTGAACCCTCATACTCCTCTCCACCCGGGATTCCACTGCTGCGTCTTCCCCGGCTCCGCGTCGTCCCCTTCCTAGGCCTCGCCGCCGTCCACCGCCCTGGTGCTCTCGGCACGGCGTGGTCAACATGGTCAACGACCGACTTCCATCGGAAGAGTACTGTACGTGGAGAGGCTGACAACTGGGTCCACGGCGGCCGCAAGGAAGTGCCTCCTTATTACATGCAAAATAATTATTCCTCCACCTAACAGCAGGGACCCACCAGACGAGCCACCTTATTTCGCGAAAAAAAGTTTCCCCCTGACTGCTGGGACCCATCGGACGGGCCACCATATTTCGCGTAAAAAATGTTCCCCCGCTATCAGCTCAGACCCACCGGAAGTGCCGCCTTATTACACAAAAAAAATGAATACCCCCCTGCTAGTTGGGACCCACCTTGGTGGGAGGCTGACTTGTGGGCCTACTAAGTTGGCGGGGACGGAGGTCTTTGTCAACTTAGTCAATATGAACGATTCTAGCTCCAGTGACCGTACGATGCCCATACAACGGCCGTAGTGCTTCTTCAACCTCTGGTCTTCTTGCTCCAGCCGCCCAAAGCAGCGGCGGTCGTGCCGCCTGCTCCTGCCTCCCGTGGGCAGCTGTGCTTCCGCGGAGGCCTCACCACCCCCTACTATTCCCACCGCTGGCCAGGCCCTGCGGCGACGGCAGCCTCACACTGCAGCCAAACGAGTGAACCCTCATACTCCTCTCCGCGTGGGCATCCACTGCCGCGTCTTCCCCGGCTCCGTGTCATCCCCTTCCTAGGCCTCACCGTCGTCCACCGCCCTGGTGCTCTCGGCGCGGTGTGGTCAATGTGGTCAAGGAACGACATCCATCGGACGTGGATTGTACGTGGAGAGGCTGACAACTAGGTCCACGGCCGCAGCAAGGAAGTGCCTCCTTATTACGCGGAAAATAATGATACCTCCACCTGGCAGCAGGGACCCACCAGACGAGCCACTGTATTTCGCGAAAAAAACGTTTCCCCCTTGACTGCTAGGCCTGGGCGTTCGGTAGAAACTGAAATTTTGGTTTCTGTTGTTTGGTTTTTTTCATCAATTCGGTTTATAGATATGGTAACCGAATTTGGTACTAAAATTGTGCTAACCGAAATTTCGGTTAACCAAAAGTTCGGTTCGGTTTTTGGTGTTAACCGAATTCTGTACCATGTTCAGAAATTCCAGTTTCAGTTTCAGAACATTTTTTGATAGCATGCATATTGTAAAGAAAAAAATTGGCAACATAGTAACACAACCAACGAAGTTCCAACATATCTCATAAGTGCAAGAAAGGAATCAGCAAAATAGCATAACAGTAGGACAAGTTCATGCATAATAGCATAACAGTAGGACAAAGTAGTAAGTGCATAATAGCATATCTCACAAGTGCGTCTACTAAAATTCCAAGGTAGGGCAAACTGATAAGTTCTCCACAAGAATGAAGTGCAGCACACAACCAACCAAAATCAAAGTCTACTTATTACACTTTAAAACAAGGCAAACAACCAAATTTTGAAGTGCCACCAAAAAGTGCATTGCAGATGTGCTCCAGTTCCTAAGTTGAAGTCTTCAAGAGCAGCCAGCAACTAGCCCAGCACCCAACAGGCCAACAGTAGGACTTCCACTCTCAGCAAGCCACCAAGCAACATGTCGGTCCCTATAGCCATAGTAGGAAAAATTACAAGTTATAATTAGAAATGAACAGCCAGGAAAACAAAATTTACAGGAGCATCTTTAACTTCTAACATACATAAATATTAACATGAACAGGATATGTATTTATAATACAAAAAATGAGTACAGAGCTAAGAACATGAATAGGAGCATCCTTCTTGTAAAATGAACATAGATGTAGTGAAACATGTGCATGATGAAGAGTATTTCTACAAAGTGAAACATGTGCAAACCTAAGAGCATCTCTTGCAACTCACTCACCAACATTTAAGTAGAGGATGGAGGCGGGCAAGATGACCCAGCCCCAGATGGCTTGCAAACAGACTTGCTACTGCTTGCCTTCGACGCAGATGAATTTGTACTACTGAACTCTTCAATTAATTATGGAAAAGAATGAAATAAACATATAATAAGCATAGGAAGTCAGAAATAAAGAAAAATATATGGAAAACAATCACAACATGTTACCCTTTTCCAAGATTAAAAATTCCTCTTCATCTTCTTCAATGTCGATAGTAATAGCACCCCTTAGCCAATCTTGGGTACAAACAAGAGCTTGGACCATGAATGGTGTAAGTGAGGTTCTAAACTCATTTAGGATGCGTCCACTTGTGCTAAATGCCGACTCGGATGCAGCCGTTGATACCGGAACAGCTAACACATCACGGGCCATTCTTGCCAATATTGGGAATCTAGCAGCATTGTTCTTCCACCATTTTAAGGCAGATGTACCGTTAGTCCCTGGAACAGCCTTGATATGACAATTGCGATACTTGCACTTTCCAAACTTGAGAAGACCATCAACTAGTACCTCAGAAAAGTGATCCCACATTGGTGATCTTTTTTTCATTTGCCTTCTTGTAGGTCGTTCATCCATCTCCTTCTTTCTCTTTTCCCACTCCTCAATCTTTCTTTCTTCTTCCTCATAAACTTGCATCTCCTCTTCAGTAAACTCATCACCAAGCCCACCAGGCTCAACCATCTAAAAACAATAACATAATTAGAATTCTTGTGATCAATCATCTATACTAATTACTTGCAAGAAGAATTAAACAAGATGTCCAAAATACAAGTTACCAAAATGCATCTACTAAAATCAGTATGTACAATGTGAGTGCACTGAGTACTACTAGATGTCTGAGAATTTCCAGTTGACAAATATCAGGTTCAGCAAAAATTTATACGAGTTCATTCCCACACTAAGATGGGAGGAATACTAATGGCAAAATAATGTCTTCGTTGCAAAAACTGCAGCAATAAGAGACTACTAGTACACAATATTTATACAAGTTCATTTCCATGCTGAATATTACAAGCAGACAGTCAAACACTAGAATTCAGAACCTCGCATAGTCGCATGAATCTAACAGACTAGAAGACACTGGACAACTATATGTAGCATAATTAGGCATCTACTCACAAGATTGGAAGAATTAAACAACAATTGCATCCAAGTTTACCATCTACGCATCTACTCACAAAGAATGAAACAGAAATTGGAGACAAAAGATGGGACACTGGGCATATTACATTGACTGAATGTTCCGTTTCTCTCATGGAAGACATGGTGACGAACTGGAGAAGACACCCCCGAGATGCTGTCGAGGTCGATGAGGTGGACCGGCGGTCGCCGTTGAGTTGGAGAGGTGAAACGACGGATGGGCGACACCACGACAGCCTATCCTTGTCTCCCTGCTCCTCTGATCCTCTCCTCTCCTTCCTTCGTGCAGATGCGGCATAGTCCCCAGAGACGGCGTCGGGGGTGGCCGGGCGGGGGAGAAGATGTGGTGGTGCCCGCGACGTCTCAGCCGCTGAGATGAGTAGCGGCGGCAGCTGAGTAGGTAGGGGCGTAGGGCAGGGCCGTAGGGGATTAGGTTTTCAGTTTTCTAGTCGGGAGGGTGGGGACACGTGGGGATGGTTGGCTACTTGGCCTGGTGGTGGGAGACGTGGGCTACGGGGGGCTGGTGGGTGGGGTGGGCTTGTATTGGGCCAGGGCAACGAGTGGAGTGGACTGGGATTCGGCCATCTTGGTTAACCGAGAAATATACCGAACCGACCAAATTTAGTTCGGTTAGTAGCCCAGCTAACCGAATTTTCCAGTACATAATAAAAAAACCGAAAATTCAGTTTATTCGGTTTCGGTTTCGGTTGGTCGGTTTTTATGCCCAGCCCTACTGGCTGCTGGGACCCACCAGCTACATCTTCGCACGCAAGGAAGTGCGTCCAAAAAAAACACGATTCGCCCCCTGACTGCTGAGACCCACCAGCTACATCTTCGCACGCAAGGAAGTGCCTGATAGTCGGGACCCACCTGGTCAAAGCGTACGTAGCATTGTCATTCTGGTCGCGAACGTGTACATACATACTGGTGGATGTAGAGGCGCGCACGTGTCGTAGTAGAGGCGTACACGTGTCGTAGTAGAGGCGCGTACGTGTCGTAGTAGAGGTGTGCACATAGCATGTACATGTATGTACAGCGGCCAGTGTGGAAGAAAGAAAATACGGCCACGTATGTGTACATACGGGCGGGGTCTCGAACGCCTACTCGCACATACGTACGGCCAGGGCTCGTGTACATGGCTGGGTCAAAACGGAGAAACATCATCATCGTCGTGTTCATGGGGAGACAATCGACTGGGTTGGAACGAAATGCGTCTTCGTGTTCATCGGGAGGGCTTGGACGGAACAGGCGATGGAAACGAGGCCCGGCGTACCGCAGAACGGAGGAAACGGCCTTGTGTTCGACAAACCACGTTTGAAATGGGATCCTGTTCATCGGGAGGGGTCTGGTGTACCGCAAAATGGAGGAAACGGACCTCCAACGGTCGAAATGGGGGTTCTGTTGATCAGGAGGGGTGTGTTGTACCACAAAACGGACAAAACAGACTTGTGTTGGAGCGCTACGATCGAAACGGGGGTCCTGTTCATCGGGAGGGGTGTGGCGTACCGCATAACGGGACTCCACGTGATACTGTTCATCTCCACCGTCGACCTCCTCCAGCCTCCACGGGCTACCGTCGACCTCCTCCAGCCTCCACGGGCTCCTCTTCATCCAGCCTCCACCGCATGCTACTCCACCAGCTACTGTTCAACCACCCCTCCACGGGCACCCCTCCACCGTCTACTGTTCATCCATCCCTCCACGAGGTCGTCCTGTTCATCCAGCCCTCCACACCACGGGGTCCTATTCATCCAGAGGCAACGCCACCGCTCACTGTTCATCCAACCTCCCGCAAAACTCACAGTTCATCCAATCGATCGGCTTCAGTTAGCAGCAGTAGCGAAGGAATCGCTTGATCGGGTTTAGTTAACAGCTATCGATCGATCGCTCGGGTTCAGTAACGCGTAGCCTGCAGTGCAATCGCTCGGGTTCAGTTAGAGCCCAACGCCTCGCTCGGGTTCAGTTAGAGCCAATGCCTCGCACACACGCGTGTACATGTACGAGAGAAACGCGCATCACTCAGCCCCCGACCACCCACCGTAACTCAGAACTCGCCGAAATTTTCCTCGCCCTCGCTTCTACCATAGTTTTTTCCGTCATGGACGACCCAAAGAATGTAATGCAGCTGCGTCTTCGGCCCGCCCAGGATGAAAAACCCATTTTCTGTCCTGATTTTTTGTCATAGAAGTAGGATCCCACCACATCTATGATGATACCGGGTTTTGTCACAATTATCATCATAGAAGTGTCATATGTATGACAGGAAAAAATTTCGTTCGACCCAAAATGTCACGAATGTGTCTTTTTTTGTAGTGATGGGTTGTAAAATGATATATGAGTCCATGGGTTGATGCTTACGTCCCATTCAAGAAATGGGGATGAATTTCAAACACCAGGACACCGTGGCTCTCCGACAAACCTTGAGCTGCTTGCTTGTGTAATTCTAGTAAATACAAAACTCGTTTGAAATTCATGAACCTTGCCATGCTATCATGGAACAACATCAAGATGCCGGGGCAAAAAAATATTGTCCCATTTGGGGCAAGTTATGGTATAAGCTTCTCGCAAACCGGAGCTTCTCTTACAACAAGCATGATGGTTTCGGTAGGGAACGTGCCACCTTGGGGGACGAAACGATATCTGTTGCCTCTTCTTACTTTCAAAAAATTTCTCATGTCAACATAGAACAACAGGAGTGTTGTGCAATTTTTTGGGAATTTTCGGGGTTTGCATGGACATTTTTATAAATTAACTGAGTTTTCTATGCATTCATGTGCATAATTCAAATTTGAACTACATGCACATGCTCCAATGCATATAAATGGGTCAAAAAAATCAAATGTGTGTCCTTCGTTGCAACCTTAGGTCCCATGCAAGAAATGGGAATGAATGTCAAACACCTTTGCCACCATCGCTCGGCCGCTAACATTGAGATACATGGTTAAAAAATTCTAGTAAATCGAAAACTCATCTAAAATTCATGAAACTTGACATGCTATCATAGAACAGCAACAACATGCAGTGGTAAAAATATTGCCCATTTGGGGCAGGTTGGGGTATAAGCTTCTCACAAACCAGAGCTTCTCGCAACAAGCCTCATGGTTACGGTAGGGAACGTTTCACCTTTCTGGATGAAACGATATCCGTTGCCTCTTCTTGATTTAAATTTTTGCTCTAGTGTCAACATAGAACAACAGGAGTGTTGTGTTAAATTTTAGATTTTTTCGGGGTTCATTTGGACATTTTATGCATTAATTGAGTTTTCAATGCATTTATGTGCATAATTCAAATTTGAACTACATGTACATGCTCTAATGCATATAAATTGGTTGAAAATTCAAATCTGTCTCCTTGATTCCACTATTAAGAAACCTATGGGAAGGATTAATGATGTTCTTATTGTTGCAAATAGGAATTATGTGCCCGTAGATTTCATTGTTCTTGATATAGATTGCAATCCTACGTGTCCTATTATTCTTCATAAACCTTTCCTTAGAATGATTGGTGAAATTATTGATATGAAGGAAGGAAACATTAGATTTCAATTTCCATTAAGGAAGGGCAGGGAACACTTTCCTATAAAGAAAATTAAGTTGCTATACGAATCTATTATGAGAGCTACTTATGGATTGCATACCAAAGATGACAATACCTAGATCTATGTTTTTATGCCTAGCTAAGGGCGTTAAACAATAGTGCTTGTTGGGAGGCAACCCATTTTTTGCTACTGTTCTTGAATAAAATACACATTATTACCTCTGTATTAATTTTGTTTCATGTTTTAATTAGTGTTTGAGCCAAGTAAGACCTTTGGGATGGCTTACGGTGATAGTTGATTTGATCTTGCTGAAAAATAGAAACTTTTAAGCCCAGTAAAATAATTTTCATAATTCATGGGAGCATGCTTTTGATCTGAAGTTTTTACACAAGATTGATATATAAATTTCCCAGGTTGTCCTATTTTTTCAGAATTATTTGAGTTACAGAAGTATACAAAGTTTACATATTGCTATAGACTGTTCTGTTTTCTATGTGTTGTTTTCTTATTTTGATGAATCTATGGGTAGTATCGGGGGGTATGAACCATGGAGAAGTTCGAATCCAGTAGATATTAAACCAATATAAATAAAGAATCAGTTCACAACAGTACCAAAAGTGGTGAGTTATTTTCTCATACTAACGGATCTCATGGGTTTTTCTGTTGAGTTTTGTGCTGTGAAGTTTTCAAGTTTTGGGTAAAGATTTGATGAACTATGGAATAAGGAGTGGCAAGAGCCTAAGCTTGGGGATGCCCAAGGCAATCCAAGGTAATATTCAAGGACAACCAAGAGCCTAAGCTTGAGGATGCCCGGAAGGCATCCCCTCTTTCGTCTTCGTCTATCGGTAAATTTACTTGAGGCTATATTTTTATTCACCACATGATATGTGTTTTGCTTAGAGCGTCTTGTATGATATGAGTCTTTTCTTTTAGTTTGCCACAATCATCCTTGATGTACACACCTTTTGAGAGGGACACGCATGAATCATAATTTATTAGAATACTCTATGTGCTTCACTTATATCTTTTGAGCTAGACAATTTTGCTCTAGTGCTTCACTTATATCTTTTTAGAGCACGACGATGGATTTATTTTATAGAAATTGTTGCACCCTCATGCTTCATTTATATTATTTTGAGAGTCTCTGTAAACAGCATGGCAATTTGCTTTGGTTATGAATTTAGTCCTAATATGATGGGCATCCAAGAGGGATATAATAAAAAAATTCATATAAAGTGGATTGAATACTATGAGAAGTTTGATTCCTTATGATTGTTTTGAGATATAAAGATGGTGATATTAGAGTCATGCTAGTGAGTAATTGAGGATTGGTATAGTTACTTGTGTTAAAGTTTGTGATTCCCGTAGCATGCACGTATGGTGAACCGTTATGTGATGAAGTCGGAGCATGATTTATTTATTGATTGTCTTCCTCATGAGTGGCGGTCGGAGACGAGCAATGGTCTTTTCCTACCAATCTATCCCCCTAGGAGCATGCATGTTGTGATACGTCTCCAACGTATCTATAATTTATAAAGTATTCATGCCATTATATTATCATTCTTGGATGTTTTACAATCATTTTATAGCAACTTTATATCATTTTTTGGGACTAACCTATTGACCAAGTGCCCAGTGCCAGTTGCTGTTTTTTGCTTGTTTTTTACATCGCAAGAAATCAATACCAAACGGAGTCCAAACACAACGAAACTCCACAGAGAATTTTTTATGGACCAAGAGGAACCCAATGGGCCAGAGCTGCACCTGGGGGTGCCCCGAGGGGGGCACAATCACCAGGGCGTGCCAGGGCCCCCCTGGCGCGCCCTGGTGGGTTGTGCCCACCTCGGTGGCCTCCCACAGCCCCTCTTTA
Organism: Aegilops speltoides; assembly: GCA_021437245.1. Classification (NCBI taxonomy): domain Eukaryota; kingdom Viridiplantae; phylum Streptophyta; class Magnoliopsida; order Poales; family Poaceae; genus Aegilops; species Aegilops speltoides. The sequence goes on along the minus strand of CM038147.1, from coordinate 389,075,595 downwards.
CCCTATAAATTCACAAATATTTTGAAACCCATCGGGGTTAACCTAGATAAGAAGATCCGCCACCGCAAGGTCTCTGTATCCGCAAAAACCAATCTAGACCCCATTCCGAGACCCTGCCGAAGGGGGGAATCATCTCCGGTGGCCATCTTCATCATCCCGGCGGCCACCACGATGAGGAGGGAGTAGTCCACCCTCGAGGCTGAGGGTTTGTACCAGTAGCTATGTGTTTTATCTCTCTCTCTCTCTCTCATGATCTATATCATGGGATTTGTTAATATAGTCTGATCATATGATGTTTCTCCCCTCTATACACTTGTTATGATGAACTGAATCTTTACCAATCAAAGTTTTGTCTTGTCGGATTGAATATTCAGAGATGAGAACACATGATATATGTCTTGCAATATGAATACTTGAGGTGACAATGAGGTATCTTATTGATTCACTTGATATGTGTTATGGCATTCAACTCACGGATTCCCGCGGTGATTTTGGTGTAATCTATGCATAGGGGTTGATGCATGTTTTTCTCCGACGGAAACTTTGGGGTCTCTTCATAGTTCTGTGTGTGGATTGAGTATTATGAATATGAATTTATTTTGGTGTTATTCTAGTACAAACTCTAGGATAGATCGAACGGAAAAAATAGTTTTGTGTCATTTTAGTACGAACTCTTAAATAGATCGAACGGAAAGAATAGCTTTGAGGTGGTTTCGTGACCTACACAGAATTTCTATCTTTTGTTCTCCGCTAATAGGAACTCAGGAGTGATTCTTTATTGCACTTTGAGGGATAATCATATGATCCAACTATGTTAGCATTGTTGAGAGGTTGCACTAGCGAAATTACGGACCCTAGGCCTCATTTTTAAGCATTGCAATACCTTTTTTGTGCCCGTTTACTATTTGCTACCTTGCTGTTTTTATTTATTCAGATTATAAAAATATATTTCTACCATCAATATTACACTTTTATCACCATCTCTTCGCCGAACTAGTGCACCTATACAATTTGCCATTGTATTGGGTGTGTTGGGGACTCAAGAGACTTTTTGTTATTTGGTTGCAGGGTTGCTTGAGAGAGACCATCTTCATCCCACACCTCCCACGGATTAATAAACCTTAGGTCATCCACTTGGGGGGAAATTGCTACTGTCCTACAAAACTCTGCGCTTGGAGGCCCAACATGAGTCTACAAGAATAAAGTTGCGTACTAGACATCAAGCTCTTTTCTGGCGCTGTTGCCGGGAGGTGAGTGCATGAAGGTATATCTTTAGATCTTGCAATCGAATTCTTCAGTTTCTTGTTTTATCACTAGTTTGGTTTATAAAATAAAACTACACAAAAAATGGAATTAAGGTTGCATCATATTATTGATCATCTTTATAATATCTTTCTTGAAAATGATCGTTCGGAAAATTGTGCTCAGTCAATACAAGAAGAATTTAATAAAATGATTGGCATGAATGATGAGCATGATTGCAATGTTGTTAGTATGAATTCTTTGAATATCCAAAATGCTAATGATGAGTGCACTAGCCATGATAGTGATGACTCCTATAAGAATGTCAATTTTTGCGGAGTAAATTGGGAGTGCACACACACACACCAAAAAGGGAAGATAGATTTTGTAAGAAGCATAAATATTTAGAAACAAAAAAGTTGCAAGAGGCTAGATGATTGTGCTGAAAGATTCAATATCTTTCGCCATCCTTGTGAACTTTGCAATGAACGTGGTCATTTAAAGCTCCAGTGCTATTTGTTTCATGATAAAGTTGTGTCCAAAAATTGTGATAACTTGATTACTCTTGAGCATCATAAAGAGCTTAGTCTTCGTATGTTTTGATCTAGAGGAAATGAAACGTATAACTAAGGGTATTCCAAAATTTAATCTCAACAGAATTCTTGATTTTGATCTAGAGGAAATTTATATGTTTTGTGAGGTAAATTGCATTGAGAATCCTTATATTGCCAACTATCTAAAGACAAGAAAACAAAAAGAGCATGAAGAGAGTACTAATGAAAGGGAAAATATTTCCCAATACCCACCTAGTGTTTATGATGAATCAGGTAACGAGGAGGAGCTTCCTATCCAATCAATCTCTTCAACAAGATGCTCGGAAAAAATGATTAAACCCACAGATGAGCTGGTGAAGAAGAAAAAGAAAAGAAGAAAAAGTAGAGATAAAAAGGTAACTCTCCAAAGTAATATTGCTCCTATCACCATTTTGCCTCATGAAAGTGAATCAAATATGTTGATGGAGGATGATGCTATTGAGTATGATTTTGTGATGCCTACTACTTGTTGTGATGATTATGATTGGGAAGACAATGATGTCTCTTATGATATTAAAAATATTTTTGGCACTTGCTTGGAAGAATATGATAATAATGTTTGCTATACTATTGGTGCCATTCATGCTATTGATAAGAATGATTATGATGATATGCAAAACCACAAGCTTGGGGATGCTATGTTTGATGAGTATGAAATGTTTGAAGATTTATTTGCTGGAAATAATGCTTGTCCTAAGCTTCGGTATGCTTTGCATAATGAATATGATCCTTTGGTTCCTTCTACTTTCGATAAGAAAATTTATCATGATGATAGCTGATAACCACAAGTATAGGGGATCGCAACAGTTTTCGAGGGTAGAGTATTCAACCCAAATTTATTGATTCGACACAAGGGGAGCCAAAGAATATTCTCAAGTATCAGCAGCTGAGTTATCAATTCAACCACACTTAAAAGACTTAATATCTGCAGCAAAGTATTTAGTAATAAAGTAGTATGGAAGTAACTGTAACGGTGGCAAAAGTAATAGTAGCAGTTTTGTAGAAATCGTAACAGTGGCAACGGAGAAGTAACTAAGCAAAGAACAATATGTGAAAAGCTCGTAGGCAATGGATCAATGATGGATAATTACGTCGGATGCAATTCATCATGCAACAGTTATAACATAGGGTGACACAGAACTAGCTCCAGTTCATTAATGTAATGTAGGCATGTATTCCGAATATAGTCATACGTGCTTATGGAAAAGAACTTGCATGACATATTTTGTCCTACCCTCCCGTGGCAGCGGGGTCCTATTGGAAACTAAGGGATATTAAGGCCTCCTTTTAAAAGAGTACCGGACCAAAGCATTAGCACTTAGTGAATACACAAACTCCTCAAACTATGGTCATCATCGGGAGTGGTCCCGATTATTGTCACTTCGGGGTTGCCGGCTCATAACACATAGTAGGTGACTATTGACTTGCAAGATAGGATCAAGAACTCACATATATTCATGAAAACATAATAGGTTCAAACCTGAAATCATGGCACTCGGGCCCTAGTGACAAGCATTAAGCATGGCAAAGTCATAGCAACATCAATCTTAGAACAAATGGATACTTGGGATCAAACCCTAACAAAACTAACTCAATTACATGGTAAATCTCATCCAACCCATCAACGTTCAGCAAGCCTACTATGGGATTACTCACGCACGACGGTGAGCATTATGAAATTGGTGATGGAGGATGGTTGATGATGACGATGGCGATGGATTCCCCTCTCCGGAGCCCCGAACGACTCCAGATCAGCCCTCCCAAGCAAGATTAGGGCTTGACGGCGGGTTCGTATCGTAAAACATGATGAATCCTTCTCTCTGATTTTTTTTTCTCCCTGAAAGTGAATATATGGAGTTAGAGTTGAGTTAGGTGGAGGTCCAGGGGGGGCACGAGGCAGGGGGCGCGCCCCAGGGGGGTGGGCACGCCCTGCACCCACGTGGACAAGGTGTGGGCCCCCTTACGCTGATTCTTTCGCCAATATTTTTTATTAATTCCAAAACGCGTCTTCGTGGATTTTCAGGTCATTCCGAGAACTTTTATTTCTGCAAAAAAATTACACCATGGCAATTCTGCTGAAAACAACATCAGTCTGGGTTAGTTCCATTCAAATCATGCAAGTTAGAGTCCAAAACAAGGGCAAAAGTGTTTGGAAAAGTAGATACGTTGGAGACGTATCAACTCTCCCAAGCATAAACCTTTGCTTGTCCTCAAGCAATTCAGTTGACAAACTGAAAGTGATAAAGAAAAACTTTTACAAACTCTATTTGATCTTGTTGTTGCAAATATGTAAAGCCGACATTCAAGTTTTCAGCAAAGATTATGAACTAACCATATTCACAATAACACTTAGGTCTCACATTTACTCATATCAATGGCATAATCAACTAGCGAGCAATAATAATAAATCCCGAATGACAACACTTTCTCAAAACAATCATAATATGATATAACAAGATGGTATCTTGCTAGCCCTTTCTGAGACCGCAAAACATAAATGCAGAGCACCCTTGAAGATCAAGGACTGACTAGACATTGTAATTCATGGCAAAAGAGATCCAGTCACAGTCATACTCAATGCAAATTAATAGCAATGCATGCAAATGACAGCGGTGCTCTCCAACTGGTGCTTTTTAATAAGAGGATGATGACTCAACATAAAAGTAAATAGATAGACCCTCGCAGAGGGAAGCAGGGATTTGTAGAGGTTCCAGAGCTCGAGTTTTGAAATAGAGATAAATAATATTTTGAGTGGCATACTTTCATTGTCAACATAACAACCAAGAGATCTCGATATCTTCCATGCTACATACATTATATGCGGTTCCCAAACAGAATGGTAAAGTTTATACTCCCCCACCACCAACGAGCATCAATCCATGGTTGGCCCGAAATAACGCGTGCCGTCCAACTAACAACAATCTCGGGGGAGTTTTGTTTGCAATTATTTTGATTTGATTTGAGCATGGGACTGGGCATCCCGGTTACCGGCCATTTTCTCATGAATGATGAGCGGAGTCCACTCATCATGAGAATAACCCACCTAGCATGGAATATATAAACATCCCTAGTTGATACATGAGCTATTCGAGCATACAAAATAGAATTTCATTTGAAGGTTTAGAGTTTGGCACGTCCAAATTTACTTGGAACGACAGGTAAATACCGCATATAGGAAGGTATGGTGGACTCATATGGAATAACTTTGGGGTTTATGGAAGTGGATGCACAAGCAGTATTCCCGCTTAGTACAAGTGAAGGCTAGAAAGAGACTGGGAAGCGGCCAACTAGAGAGCGACAACAGTCATGAACATGCATTAAAATTAACAAACAATGAGTGCAAGCATGAGTAGGATATAAATCACCATGAACATAAATATCGTGGAGGCTATGTTGATTTTGTTTCAACTACATGCGGGAACATGTGCCAAGTCAAGCCACTCGAATCATTCAAAGGAGGATACCACCCTATCATACCACATCACAACCATTTTAATAGCATGTTGGCACGCAAGACAAACCATTATAAACTTCTAGCTAATTAAGCATGGCATGAACAACTATAATATCTAATTGTCATTGCAAACACGTTTCATTCATTATGGGATGAATCAGGAACGATTAACTAATCATATTTACAAAAACAAGATAGGTCGAGTTCATACCAGCTCCTCTCATCGCAATCATTTCATCATATATCGTCATTATTGCCTTTCACTCGCACGACCGAACGGTGTGGATAATAATACTAGTGCACATGCATTGGACTAAGCTGGAATCTGCAAGCATTTAATTCAAAGGAGAAGAGAAGGTAATATGGGCTCTTGGTTAGATCAACAATAATGCATATGGGAGCCACTCAACATTCTCATCGTGGTCTTCTCTCGACCCCAAAGAAAAGAAAAGAAATAAAACTATTTACACGGGAAAGCTCCCAACAAGCAAAAGAAGAACGAGAAATCTTTTTGGGTTTTCTTTTAATATCACTACTACAAGCATGGAAAGTAAACTAGCTAAATGCTACAACTAATTTTTTTGTTTTTTCTTAAGGTTTTTCATACACACAAGAAGAAAGCAAGAAAAGAAAAGAAACTAGGATGGCTAGTACAATGAAAAAGTATGAACACCGACAACTAGAAGGAGTGTGTGAACATGAATGTAATGTCGGTGAGAAATACGTACTCCCCCAAGCTTAGGCTTTTGGACTATGTTGGTCTATGCCCACGGCTAGCTTGGTGGATATCCAAAGTCGTAGTCGGGGTTGTACTGAGATGCAGCAGCTACTGTCTGGAGAGCTGCTGCTTGGAGGCGAGCTGCCTCCGTCCTCCTCTCGTATTCGTTCGCCTCCTCCCTGGTTATAAAATATCTCCTTTTTGCCTGAAAGTTAAAGAAAGTAGGAGCAGGGAGAGTAACATGGACAGTACGCCATCTGTCAAAGATTAGTCAGTACTGGAGGAACTATTCGTTCCTCTCAAGAAACTGATGGTGAACCATAGCACTATAATCTAGATAAACAGGTGGCAACTCAATATCATTTCCATTTATGGGTACACCAAGATAATTAGCTACACGGGTTAAATAAATTTCACCAAACAAATCTCCACTTGTACCATTAAGATGCAACCTCCATGCAACAATGGCCCCCAAGTTATATTGTTTATCACCTAATACCGCACTCTTGAGGACACTAAGATCTGGAACGCACATGTGATAAACCTCATCTTTACCATTAGTACATCTACCTATAAAGAGAGCCAAATAATGTATGGAAGGGAAATGAATGCTCCCTATGGTAGCTTGTGTGATATCTCTAGTTTCTCCCACAGTATACTAGCAAGAAAGTCTTTATATTCAGATTTGCAAGGTTCACTAACATTGCCCCAGTGCGGGATTATACAAATAGTATTAAAATCTTCAAGGTCCATGGTATATGATTTATCATAGTGATCAAATAAAACAGTGTGAGTATTGCGCAAGGATGAAAATTTAAACCTCCTCACAAAGGAATCAATGAGATAGTAGTACTGTCGGCACTTATCTAACATGAAGTCCTCAAGCTCAGCATTACGTATGTACGTGTCAAATTCATCCTTGAAGCCTGCTTGGACCATAAATTCTTCCGACGGCCATTCACAAGGCCGCACTTGAGCTCCCCTTGGTGGTTCATCGCCCGGCTCATGTATCACGAGCCTTGGTTCTTGCTTCTTGGAGGAACCACATTGGTACATTTTCCTAAACATTTTTCTTCCTTTGGAAAATTTCTGAAATTTTTAGTGACTCAAAATAAAAGTGAACCAAACTCAACAAGATTGATAGTAACTACTCCCACAAGTTCCAAGAGGCTAAATCATGCATTAAAACTACTTTGGACCATATAAATTTGACATGCAAGCTCAAGAACAGGGCCACCTCAGCAGCAAAAATTTGCAATAAATAAAGCACTAGAACAAAAACTAATTGAACCATTGGAGGAGTCACATACCGAAGAATAATCCCCCAAAGCAATTTTGTGAATGGAGTTTTGAGCAAGGAGATCGAAAATGGCAGCAAAACGAGCTAGAACATGGGTTTGAGCTACAGGATGATTTTTTCTGGAGGAAGATGAAGTGCGTGGGTGCTGGAATAAGTGGAGGGGGGCCACATGGGGCCCATGAGGCTGGGGGGCGTGCCCCAGGGGGGTGGGCACGCCCTGTGCCCTCGTGGTCAAATGGTGGGTCCCCCTGGTGAGTTCTGAGTGCGAGAAATTCTTAAATATTCTACAAAAAATCATACTCCATTTTCAGGGCATTTGGAGAACTTCTATTTTTGGGGTATTTTTTATTGCATGGATAATTTAGAAAACAGACAGAAAATACTATTTTTGCTTTATTTATTCTACATAACAGAAAGTAAAAATAGGGTACAGAGAGTTGTGCTTTCTAACTTTATCCATCTCATGCTCATCAAAAGGAATCCACTAACAAGGTTGATCAAGTCTTGTTAACAAACTTCTTCTGAATAACACGAAACCGGAGAATTTTTGAATAACACTAGGTTACCTTCACGGGGATATGCATCTCCCCAACAATAATAATATCATATTTCTTTTTGATAGTAGGAAGAGGAAATTCAAAACCTCCAATAATAATCGTTGAAATTTTTCCAATAGAATTTATACTATTAACTTGAGGTTGTTTCCTCGGAAAGTGTACCGTATGCTCATTGCCATTAACATGAAAAGTAACATTGCCTTTTGTTGCAATCAATAACAGCCCCTGCAGTATTCAAAATGGTCTACCAAGGAAGATCAACATACTGTCGTCCTCGGGAATACCAAGAATAACAAAGTCCGTTAAAAAAGTAACATTTGCAACCACAACAGGCACATCCTCACAAATACCGACGGGTATAGCAGTTGATTTATCAGCCATTTGCAAAGATATTTCAGTAGATGTCAACTTATTCAAATCAAGTCTACGATATAAAGAGAGAGGCATAACACTAACACCGGCTCCAAGATCACATAAAGCAGTTTTAATGTAGTTTCTTTTAATGGAGCATGGTATAGTTGGTACTCCTGGATCTCCTAGTTACTTTGGTATTCCACCCTTAAAAGTGTAATTAGCAAGCATGGTGGAAATTTCAGCTTCTAGTATCTTTCTTTTATTTGTAACAATATCTTTCGTATACTTAGCATAAGGATTCATTTTAAGCATATCAGTCAAACACATACGCAAGAGGATAGGTCTAATCATTTCAACAAAGTGCTCAAAATCCTCGTCATCCTTTTTCTTGGATGGTTTAGGGGGAAAAGGCATGGGTTTTTGAACCCATGGTTCTCTTTCTTTACCGTGCTTCCTAGCAACGAAGTCTCTCTTATCATAATGTTGATTCTTTGATTGTGGGTTATCAAGATACAACAGGTTCAATCTCTACATCATTGTTGTTACTAGGTTGAGCATCAACATGAACATCATCATTAACATTATCACTAGGTTCATGTTCATTGCCAGATTGTGTTTCAGCATCAGAAATAGAAATATCATTGGGGTTCTCAGGTGTATCTATAACATGTTCACTAGAAGCATGAAAAGTCCTATCATTTTTCTTTTTCTTAGAAGGACTAGGTGCATCAATATTAGTTCTTTGAGAATCTTGCTCAACTCTCTTAGGATGGCCCTCAGGATACAAAGGTTCCTGAGTCATTCTACCACCTCTATTCCTAACTCTAACAACATTATCATTATTCTTATTATTTAATTCATTGAGCAAATCATCTTGTGCTTTAAGTACTTGTTCTACTTGAGTGGTAACCATGGATGCATGTTTACTAATAAGCTTAAGGTCACCTTTAACTCTAGACATATAATCACTCAAGTGTTCAACCATATAAGCATTATGTTTCAATTGTCTACCAACATAAGCATTGGAGTTTACTTGTTTAACAATAAAATTATCGAACTCATCCAAGCATTGGCTAGCAGACTTATAACGAGGGATATCACCTTCATCAAATCTATAGAGAAAATTTACCTTTATTAATTGTGTCGGGTTATCAAGACCATGTATTTCTTCAATAGGTGGTAAATTCTTAACATCTTCAGCTTTAATACCTTTTTCTTTCATAGATTTCTTTGCCTCTTGCATATCTTCAGGACTGAGAAATAGAACACCCCTTTTCTTTGGAGTTGGCTTAGGAGTTGGTTCAGGAAGTGTCCAATCATTATCATTTCTCAATATATTATTTAATAGCAACTCAACTTGCTCAACAGTTCTTTCCCTGAAAACGTAACCAGCACAACTATCCAGGTGGTCTCTCGAAGCATCGTTTAGTCCATTATAAAAGATATCAAGTATTTCATTTTTCTTAAGAGGATGATCAGGCAAAGCATTAAGTAATCGGAGAAGCCTCCCCCAAGCTTGTGGGAGACTCTCTTCTTCAATTTGCACAAAGTTATATATTTCCCTTAAGGCAGCTTGTTTCTTATGAGTGGGGAAATATTTTGCAGAGAAGTAATAAATCATATCCTGGGGACTACACACACAACCAGGAGCAAGGAAATTAAACCATATCTTAGCATCACCCTTTAATGAGAAAGGAAACAATTTAAGGATGTAGTAATAATGAATTTTATCCTCATGAGTAAATAGGGTGGCTATATCATTCAATTTAGTAAGATGTGCCACAATAGTTTCGGATTCATAGCCATAAAAAGGATCAGATTCAACCAAAGTAATTAACTCAGGATCGACAAAGAAATCATAATCCTTATCAGTAACACAGATAGGTGAAGTAGCAAAAGCAGGGTCATATTTCATTCTAGCATTCAAAGACTTTTCTTTCAGCTTAGCTAACAGTTTCTTAAGATGATATCTATCTTTGCAAGCAAAAAGGTCTCTAGCAGTTTCTTCATCCATAACATAACCCTCACGCACATCAGACAATTCATATCTAGGGGGAGAATCTTCATCATCACTTTCATCAATATTACCAGTTTCAATAATTTCATTCTCTCTAACCCTAGCAAGTTGTTCATGAAGAAATTCACCTAATGGCACAGTATTATCAAGCATAGAAGTAGTTTCATCATACGCATCATGCATAGCAGAAGTGGCATCATCAATAACATGCGACATATCAGAATCACTAGCAGGTGCAGGTGTAGGTGTCGCAAATTTACTCATAACAGAAGGTGAATCAAGTGCAGAGCTAGATGGCAGTTCCTTACCTCCCCTCATAGTTGAGGGAAAAATCTTGGTTCTTTCATCTTTCAAGTTCCTCATAGTGATCAACAGATATAAATCCCAAGTGACACAAAGAATAGAGCTATGCTCCCCAGCAACGGCGCCAGAAAAGAGTCTTGATAACCCACAAGTATAGGGGATCGCAATAGTTTTCGAGGGTAGAGTATTCAACCCAAATTTATTGATTCGACACAAGGGGAGCCAAAGAATATTCTCAAATATTAGGAGTTGAGTTGTCAATTCAACCACACCTAAAAGACTTAATATCTGCAGCAAAGTATTTAGTAGCAAAGTAGTATGGAAGTAACGGTAACGGGGGCAAAAGTGACAGTAGTTGTTTTCTAGCAATCGTAACAGTGGCAACGGAGAAGTAACTAAGCAAAGAACAATATGTGAAAAGCTCATAGGCAATGGATCAGTGATGGATAATTACGTCGGATGCAATTCATCATGCAATAGTTATAACATAGGGTGACACAGAACTAGCTCCAGTTCATCAATGTAATGTAGGCATGTATTCCGAATATAGTCATACATGCTTATGGAAAAGAACTTGCATGGCATCTTTTGTCCTACCCTCCCATGGCAGCGGGGTCCTATTGGAAACTAAGGGATATTAAGGCCTCCTTTTAATAGAGTACTGAACCAAAGCATTAGCACTTAGTGAATACACGAACTCCTCAAACTACGGTCATCACTGGGAGTGGTCCCGATTATTGTCACTTCGGGGTTGCGAGATCATAACACATAGTAGGTGACTATTGACTTGCAAGATAGGATCAAGAACTCACATATATTCATGAAAACATAATAGGTTCATATCTGAAATCATGGCACTGGGGCCCTAGTGACAAGCATTAAGCATGGCAAAGTCATAACAACATCAATCTTAGAACATAATGGATACTAGCGATCAAACCCTAACAAAACTAACTCGATTACATGGTAAATCTCATCCAACCCATCACCGTCCAGCAAGACTATGATGGGATTACTCACGCACGATGGTGAGCATCATGAAATTGGTGATGGAGGATGGTTGATGATGACGATGGCGACAGATTCCCCTCTCCGGAGCCCCAAACGGACTCCAGATAAGCCCTCCCGAGGAAGATTAGGGCTTGGTGGCGACTCCGTATCGTAAAACATGATGAATCCTTCTCTATGATTTTTTTCTCCCCGAAAGTGAATATATGGAGTTGGAGTCGAGGTCAGTGGAGGTCCAGGGGGCCCACGAGGCAGGGGGTGTGCCCCGGGGGGTGGGCGCACCTTGCACCCTCGTGGATAGGGTGTGGGCCCCCTTACGCTGATTCTTTCGCCAATATTTTTTATTAATTCCAAAACGTGTCTCCGTGGATTTTCAGGTCATTCTGAGAACTTCTATTTCTGCTCAAAAATAACACCACGGCAATTCGGCTGAAAACAGCGTCAGTTCGGGTTAGTTCCATTCAAATCATGCAAGTTAGATTCCAAAACAAGGGCAAAAGTGTTTGTAAAAGTAGATACGTTGGATACGTATCAATATAATACCTCCTATTTATGATGATTACAATGATAAAAGTGGGTTTGGAAGAGTGTCAACTCTAGGTAATAGTGATCCCACTATTTTGGAGGGTGTTGAATCTTATTACAATATTGATGAAAGTGGATTTGGAGAGGTCATGACTATATTTAGTGATATCGCCACTATTTTGGAAGAGGTTTCAGTTGATTGTGATGAGAACAAAGTTGCTCTTATGATGATTATTATGATGACATGTATGCCATAAAGAGTAATAAATTATCTATGCTTTTGGATCATGAAAAGAATGCTTTATGTGATGGTTATATGGATGAATCTATTCATGATGCTACTGAAAATTATTATGAGAGAGGAACTTATGATTCATGATGCTCTTGTTATGTTTCAATCTTTATCTTTTATGCGAGCATCATTGAACTCATCATGCCTAGCTAAAATGCATTAAAGAAAGGCGCTTGTTGGGAGACAACCCAACACTTTTACCTACTGTTTTGGCATGTTCACATGATTAGGCTACTGTAGTAGTCATGTTTTATTGTCTTTGTTTCAATAAAGTGCCACGTAAAGCCATTGGGATCATGTTGGGTGATAGTTGATTTGATCTTGCTGAAAAACAGAAATCTTGCGCTCACAAAAATAGATCTCATTTTTAACAAAAGAGTGGTTTTGTGTTGATTCTTTTTTTATACAAATTTCTCATGTGGTCCAAATTTTTTTTCATAATTTTGGGAGTAGCAGAAGTATGGTTTGAGTACATATTACTATAGACTATTCTATTTTTGACTGATTCTGTTTTCAATGCATAGTTTGCTTGTTTCCTTGTTTCTATGGCTTATATTTCTCAATAAAATTGTGGAAATGATATGCTACAATAGTAATTGTGTGGAAACAATTATGAATCTTGTCTTTGACAGTACCAAAAGTGAAATGCTTTGCTCTTTATCATACCAACCTATCTCACAAGGTTCCGTTAAGTTTTGTGTGATTGAAGTTTTCAAGTTTTGTATGTGATGTCGATATGAGGAGAATAAGGAGTGACAAGACCCTAAGCTTGGGGATGCCCAAGGCACCCCCAAGGTAATAGTCAAGTAAGATCCAAGCAACTAAGCTTGGGGATGCCCCAAATGGCATCCCCTCTTTCGTCTCCAACATTATCGGTAACCTCACTTGGAGCTATGTTTTCATTCGTCACATGATATGTGTTTTGCTTGGAGCATCAATTTATTTTGCTAGGATTTGCTTGCTTTTATTTAGAATAATGTTTTGCATATTTTATTGGGATAATTAGATTTATGCCCCTAGTTGTGTCCCACTCGTCTGTTTTACCCCTAATTCCCAAAAGTCACCGGTTCTGTCCAAGTCACTGTGCTCCTCTTATGCTTTTGCCCTTTGACCGTTTGACCATCAGTTTGAAAACTTGATAACTAATTCATACTAAATCAGAAAAATGCAAATAAGATACAAAAATGTTCAGAAAAACATTACCTATATGTCAGTGTCATTTGCATTCATGACAAAAGTGTTGGAAAGTGCCCATTCGAGTTTTAGCTCTTATTCTACCACCATGAATAGTAAAATCTAAAAAAGTTCAAAAAATTTAAAAAAAATTGGTGGCAAAGAATGATAAATGTTTTAAGTGCCTGCCAAGTTTCATCAGGGAATAACATTCGTGGGTGCCACGACAAAAAAACAATCAGCACTCCAAACTAGATTATTTTTTTGCCACGACTTCCACGAATGTCGATCCCTAATGAAACTTGGCAAGCACTTAGAACATTTGTTGTTCTTTGCCACCATATTTTTTTGAATTTTTTGAATTGTTTTAGAGTATACTATTCATGGTGGTATCAAAAGAGCTAAAACTCGAATGTGCACTTTCCAACACTTTTTTCATGAATGCAAATGACACTGACATATAGGTGATGTTTTTCTAAACATTTTGGTATCTTATTTGTATTTTTCTGATTTACTATGAATTAGTTATGATGTTTTGAAACTGACAGTCGTACGGTCAAAGGGCAAAAGCATAAGAGGAGCAAAGTGACTTGGACAGAACCAGTGACTTTTGGGAATTAGGGGTAAAACAGACGAGTGCGACACAACTAGGGTCATAAATCTAATTATCCCTATTTTATTTCAATAAAAGTGGCAATGATAGCCTTTGCCATGCTTATTTTGCAAGTATACTTGTTGCTGTTTGAAAACAGAAAGTTTATCGATGTTGCAAAAATTCCTAGAAAAGTTAGAATATGATAAATTGTTGAAACGTTTTGCAAAATAAGCTCTGTTAAATTTTCTATAGTGTAGTATTTTTCTCATAATTTTTGGAGTTAGGTAAGTATGATGAACCTTGCATTCTTTACAGACTCTACTGTTTTGGCAGATTGCTGTTATGTTTGCATTGTTTGCATATGTTTGCTTATTTAATGATTCTATTTGAGGATAGGAGTATTAAATATGCAGAGGCATTTAGTATGCAATGTTAAATAATAATTTTAGTGATTTGCTACAATAGAGAATGATAAGGTTTTGCACTGATTTATACTAACTTATATCACGAGTTCTTGTTGAGTTTTGTGTGGATGAAGTTTTTGGGATTTAGGAAAACCATGATATAAGAGGAATTAAGGAGACACAAAAGCTCAAGCTTGGTGATGCTAAAGGCATCCCATGCTAATATTTCAATAAGCCCCAAATATCTAAGCTTGGGGATGCCGCGGTAGGCATCCCACCTTTCTTCTTCAACAATTATCGGTTAGTATCGGTTGAGCCTAAGTTTTTGGTTCTTCACATGAGTTGTGCTACTCTTGAAATGTCATTTTATTTTCATTTTTCTTGATGTTTTAATAAAATACTTAGACCTGAAAGTTTTTAAATAAAATAGAGTCCTCAAATAGGAGGCTAGGTAAGCGGCATTCACATCCCGTCAACGAAGCTCTTCTCTATGGAATTGATCTAGTGCTTCAATTATATCCTATGAGTAAATTGTTGAATAAATTGAATGTTATGAAGTTGAAATCATATCATGCCTAGTGGTAGCTTCAGATTGGGTTTAGGAAGTGAAAGCTTTTAAAGCTTGACAATCACAATATTGGTCATACAAGCAATCACGAATAATTAGTATAAGGAAGAGAACTTTCACATGCAAATATACTATCTTGGAAATCTTTTGTTATTGTGAGCCCCCATCAAAATATTATATGCCAAAATTGTTGACGTTGGACAAGGAAGACAACGTAATGATTTATGTTTGTTCTTATTCACATAGAAGTTATATTGTCATAGATCCTTCAACATGTGGTGCTTGCCCCCTATCTTTGCTAGCCAAAAATTCCGCACCAAGTAGATATACTACTTGTGCATCCAAAAACCCTTAAACCCAAATCTTGTTTTGAGAGTCCACCATACCTACCTAAGGATTGAGAAAGATCCTTCAATTAAGTTGTCATCGGTGTAATAAGGTAATAAAAATTGCTTCTAAAAGTGTTAGATCATTTAGTGTAAGAGAAAATTGAGCGTTGTACGAACTTGTGATGGCAAAGAATAAAAGTGACAGACTGCATAATAAAGGTTGATATCATAAGGGGCAATATAACGTGACGTTCTTTTGCACTAAGGGGTTGAGCATACAAACAAATAAACGCATGGCAACCTCTGCTTCCCTTTGTGAAGGGCCTATCCTTTACTTTTATGTATTTACTTTTATGCAAAGAGTCGAAGTTTTTCTCTCTATTCCTTTTTATTTCTCTCCTTTGGCAAGCATCATGTGGTGAGGAAAGATGTAGGCAGATATGTCTAGTTGAATATGGGTAGCATGAGTTATTATTGTTGACATCACCCAAAGGTGAATATGTTGGGAGGCGAAATTATATGCCCCTATCTTTCTACATGTCTGGTTGAAACGTTTTGCTCATGTGTATGCGGTGAGTGTTAGCAATCATAGAAGACTATAAGATGGTTGAGTATGTGGAGCTCTTACTTAGACTCTATTGAATAAGTTGAGTTGCAATTGCTTGGTGACTGGGAACATAAATTGTTGAGTTTCAAGAGAGTTCATTGTTTGAACCTTAACATGTGAATTAGTTGCCACTATAACATGAGAAATATTATGAGAAAGAATGTCTGTTATGATGCTAGGAAGAGTGATTGAAATTGTCATTGATCAAACTTGTGCACTTTGCTAGCATTCAAACTTCATAAATTATTTCTTTTATCATTTGCGAGGACGAGTAGGAATTAAGCTTGGGGATGCTGATACGTCTCCAACGTATCTATAATTTATGAAGTATTCATGCCATTATATTATCATTCTTGAATGTTTTACAATAATTTTATAGCATTTTATATCATTTTTTGGGACTAACCTATTGACCCAGTGCCCAGTGCCAGCTACTATTTTTTGCTTGTTTTTTACATCGCAGGAAATCAATACCAAACGGAGTCCAAACGCAACAAAACTCCACGGAGATTTTTTCTGGACCAGAAGGAACCAAATGGGCCAGAGCTGCACCTGGGGGTGCCCCGAGTGGGAACAACCCACCAGGGCGCGCCAGGGCCCCCTCCTTGGCGCGCCCAGGTGGGTTGTGCCCACCTCGGTGGCCTCCTGCAGCCCCTCTTTACCCTATAAATTCACAAATATTCCGAAACCCATCGGGGTTAACCTAGGTCAGAAGATCCGCCACCGCAAGGTGTCTGTATCCGCAAAAACCAATCTAGACCCCGTCTGGCACCGTGCCGGAGGGGGAATCATCTCCTGTGGCCATCTTCATCATCTCGGCGGCCACCACGATGATGAGGGAGTAGTCCACCCTCGGGCCGAGTGTTTGTACCAGTAGCTATGTGTTTGATCTCTCTCTCTCGTGATCTATATCATGGGCTTTGTTAATATAGTCGTATCATATGATGTTTCTCCCCTCTATACTCTTGTTATGATGAATTGAATCTTTACCCTTCAAAGTTTTGTCCTATCGGATTGAATATTTAGGGATGAGAACACATGATATATGTCTTGCAATATGAATACTTGTGGTGACAATGAGGTATATTATTGATTCACTTGATATGTGTTATGGCATTCAACTCGCGGATTTCTGCGGTGATATTGGGGTAATCTATGCATAGGGGTTGATGCACGTTTTTCTTTGACGGAAACTTTGGGGTCTCTTTATAGTTCTTTGTGTGGATTGAGTATTATGAATATGAATTTGCTTTGGTGTTATTCTAGTACAAACTCTAGGATAGATCGAACAAAAAATAGCTTTGTGTTATTTTACTACGAACTCTTGAATAGATCGAACGGAAAGAATAGCTTTGAGGTGGTTTCATGACATACAAAAAATTCCTGTCTTTTGTTCTCCACTAATAGGAACTCGGGAGTGATTCTTTATTGCACTTTGAGGGATAATCATATGATCCAACTATGTTAGCATTGTTGAGAGGTTGCACTAGCGAAAGTACGGACCCTAGGCCTCATTTTTAAGCATTGCAATACCGTTTTTGTGTCCATTTACTATTTGATACCTTGCTATTTTTATTCATTCAGATTATAAAAATATATTTCTACCATCAATATTACACTTTTATCACCATCTCTTCGCCGAACTAGTGCACCTATACAATTTGCCATTGTATTGGGTGTGTTGGGGACACAAGAGACTTTTTGTTATTTGGTTGCAGGGTTGGTTGAGAGGGACCATCTTCATCCTACACCTCCCATGGATTGATAAACCTTAGGTCATCCACTTGAGGGAAAATTGCTACTGTCCTACAAAACTCTGCGCTTGGAGGCCCAACACGACTCTACAAGAATAAAGTTGCATAGTAGACATCACGTAGTACTATATTTCAATAACTAATAGTTTTTTGCAATAAGTATGTGAGTTCTTTATGATTAATGTTGAGTCCATGGATTATACACACTCTCACCCTTCCAGCATTGCTAGCCTCTCTAGTACCGCGCAACTTTCTCCTGTGCCTTACACCCACCTTATACCTTCCTCAAAACAGCCACCATACCTACCTATTATGGCATTTCCACAACCATTTTGAGATATATTTCCATGCAACTTACACCGTCTGTTTATTATGACACACACCATCATTGTCATATTGATTTGCATGATCGTAAGATAGCTAGCATGATGTTTACATGGCTTGTCCATTTTTTGATGTCATTTTCTACACTAGATCATTGCACATCCCGGTACACCGCCCGAGGCATTCATATGGAGTCATATTTTGTTCCAAGTATCGAGTTGTAATTCTTGAGTTGTAAGTAAATAAAAGTGTGATGATCATCATTATTAGAGCATTGTCCCGTGTGACGAAAGGATGATGGAAGCTATGATTCCCTCACAAGTTGGGATGAGTCTCCAGACTTTATGAAAAATAAAAGAGGCCAAAGAATCCCAAAAAAAGAAAAGTGAAAAAAATAAAAATGAGAGAAAAGAGAGAAGGGGCAATGCTACTATCCTTTTGCCACACTTGTGCTTCAAAGTAGCACCATGATCTTCATGATAGAGAGTCTCCTATATTGTCGGTTTCATATACTAGTTGGAATTTTTCATTATAGAACTTGGCTTGTATATTCCAATGATGGGCTTCCTCAAATTGCCCTAGGTCTTCATGAGCAAGCGAGTTGGATGCACACCCACTTAGTTTCTTTTTGAGCTTTCATAAACTTATAGCTCTAGTGCATCCGTTGCATGGCAATCCCTACTCACCCACATTGATATCTATTGATGGGCATCTCCATAGCCCGTTGATATGCCTAGTTGATGTGAGACTATCTCCATCTTTTTGTCTTCTCCACAACCACCATATTCTATTGAACCTATAGGGATATATCCATGGCTCACGCTAATGTATTGCGGAAAGTTGAAAAGGTTTGAGAACATAAAAAATATGAAACAATTTCTTGGCTTTTCATCGGGGTTGTGCATGATTTAATACTTTGTGTGATGTAGATGGAGCATAGCCAGACTATATGATTTTGTAGGTATAACTTTCTTTGGCCATGTTATTTTGAGAAGACATGATTGCTTTATTAGTATGAAGTATTATTGTTTTTGTGTCAATATTAAACTTTTGTTTTGAATCTTATGGATCTGAACATTCATGCCACAATGAAGAAAATTACATGGATAAATATGTTAGGTAAGATTCCACATAAAAATTCTGTTTTTATCATTTACCTACTCGAGGACGAGCAGGAATTAAGCTTGGGGATGCTTGATACGTCTCCAACGTATATATAATTTTTGATTGTTCCATGCTATTATATTATCTGTTTTGGATGTTTATATGCACATCATGCTATTTTATACTCCCTCCGTTCCTAAATATAGGGTGTATAGTTTTTGGCACGAAAATTAAAGAACGCATGTTGAGGGAAAATTTCACAAGTTTTGGGCAAGATTTCACGTGACTAATTGACATGAGAAAATAGAGGAGTTTACCTAATATAAGGAAATGTAATCAAATCCTAAAAAAATTATCCAAACGAGGGGTGCAACGCAATACACCTTATATTTCGGGTTTTTTCTCAAAAATCTATACACCTTATATCAAGGAACGGAGGGAGTATTATTTTTGGGACTAACTTATTAACCTAGAGCCCAGTGCCAGTTTCTGTTTTCTCCTTGTTTTTGAGTCGCAGAAAAGGAATATCAAACGGAGTCCAAACAGAATAAAACTTTACGATGATTTTTCTTGGACCAAAAGACACCCAGAGGACTTGGAGTCCAAGCCAGAAGACCCACGAGGCGGCGGCAAGGGTGGAGGGCACGCCCTAGGGGGCGCCCCCCTACCTTGTGCCCCCCTTGGGAGTCCCTTGACCTACCTCTTCATCCTATATATTCACATATATTCCAAAACCCTTAGAGCGAGCCACAAAAATAGTTTTCCGCCGCCGCAACCTTCTGTTCCCATGAGATCCCATCTTGGGGCCTTTTCCAGCATCCTGCCGGAGGGGATTCCATCACATAGGGCATCTACATCAACCCTATTGCCCTTTCGATGAAGCGTGAGTAGTTTACCTCAGACCTATGGGTCCATAGCTAGTAGCTAGATGGCTTCTTGTCTCTCTTTGATTCTCAATACCATGTTCTCCTCGATGTTCTTGGAGATCTACTCGATGTAATCTTCTTTTGCGGTGTGCTTGTCGAGATCCGATGAATTGTGGATTTATAATCAGCTTATCTATGAATATTATTTGAATCTTCTATGAATTCATATATGCATTATTCGATATCTTTGTATTTTTCTTCGAATTATCAGTTTGGTTTGGCCAACTAGATTGGTTTTCTTGTAATGGGAGAGGTGCTTAGCATTGGGTTCAATCTTGCGTGATTTCACCCAATGACAAAGTAGGGGTAGCGAGACACGTATTGAATTGTTACCATCAAGGATAAAAAGATGGGGTTTTCATCATATTGTTTGAGTAATTCCTCTACATCATGTCATCTTACTTAAGGCCTTACTCCGTTCTTTATGAACTTAATACTCTAGATGCATGCTAGGTAGCAATCGATGTGTGGAGTAATAGTAGTAGATGCATGTAGGAGTCGGTCTACTTGACACGGACGTGATGCCTATATGCATAATCATTGCCTTGGATATCATCATAACTTTGTGATTTTTCTATCAATTGCTCGACAGTAATTTGTTCACCCACCATATTATTTGCCTTCAAGAGAGAAGCCTCGAGTGAAACCTATGGCCCCCGGGTCTATTTTCCATCATATTTGTTTCCCATCTACTATTTTGCAACCTTTTATATTCAAATCTATAAACCAAAAAACCCAAAAATATTTAGTTATCTTTTATTTAGTTTTATCTATCACTATCAGATCTCACCTTTGCAAGTGACCATGAAGGCATTGACAACCCCTTTATCGCATTGGGTGCAAGTGTTTGATTGTTTATGTAGGTGCATCTATTGGGGACTTGCGCGTTACTCCTACTGGATTGATACCTTGGTTCTTAACTGAGGGAAATACTTATCTCTACTATTTTGCATCACCCTTTCCTATTCAAGGGAAAAACCAATGCAAGCTCAAGAAGTAGCACCGCGTACACAACGTGCAGGAGTGCAAAGGGCGATGGGCCCAAGACCACTGCGTGCTTAGGATTTAGATCGGTGTGCTGACCTCTCTGTCGAGCCTAGGTAGGGATGTGACATGTTGATCTCCCGAGGCCGGACATGACCCAGGCAAGTGTGCCCAGCCAGAGGAATCGAGCGTGTCGGGTAATGTGGTGCACCCCTGCAAGGAAGATTGATCTATTCGAATAGCCATGTCCACAGTAACAGGACAACCCGGAGTTGTATTCCGACCTCATGACAACTAGAACCGGATACTTAATAAAACACACCCTTTCAAGTGACAGATACAACCCGGTGATCGCTCTCTCACAAGTTGACGAGGAGAGGATTGTCGGGTACGATTATGATATGCGTTGTCACTTGTTTCTACACTTGCTACTCTCTTCTACATGCTTCAAGATGGAGGCTGCCAGAAGCATAGTCTTTGATAAGACTAGCTATCCCCCTCTTATTCTGGCATTCTGCAGTTCAGTCCACAGATACTACCCATTTCATTGATACCGATGCATATGTAGTGTAGATCCTTGCTTGCGAGTACTTTGTATGAGTACTCACGGTTGCTTTGCTCCCTCTCCCTCCCTTTCCTTTCTTCTCGGATGTTGCAACCAGATGCTGGAGCCACGGAGCCAGACGCCACCTTCGATGACTCCTACTACACCGAGGGTGCCTTCTACTACGCGCAGGCCGCCGACGACCAGGAGTAGTTAGGAGGATCCCAGGAAGGAGGCACGCGCCTCTTCCATCTGTATCCATGTTTGTGCTAGCCATCTTATGACACCTTGTTTAACTTATGCCTGTACTCAGATATTGTTGCTTCCGCTGACTCATTTATGTTCAAGCACTTGTATTCGAGTCCTCAAGGCCCTGGCTTGTAATGTGATGCTTGTATGACTTATTTGTGTTTAGAGTTGTGTTGTGATATCTTCCCGTGAGTCCCTGATCTTGATCGTACATGTTTGCGTGCATGATTAGTGTACAAATGAATTGGGGGCATCACAAGTCGATATCAGAGCCGACTGCCTGTAGGAATCCCCCTTCCACACTCCTTGGCCTAAGTCAAGTCTAGTCATTGCAAAACATTTACTAACATGGTTGTGTGTCTTACAGGCCCGCGTTGCCATTGGATGGTATTAGGTTCTTCTACTCCTCGTCTATACTCTGGGATTCTGATCACTCTTCTATTCGGGTAAAATGATTTTTGCTAACTCCAACTTTAGGTTCTCGTAAATACTTCCTCCCGGAGAGCCCCTTATTACACATGATCGCCTGCTACACCAGAAGATTCCGAAGATACTCTACGATGTTCTCTCGAGACATTGTGCCATCGCTTTTGCAATCCCCTTCCATGGATAAACCCCTATGGATAACCACGTACACTTGCCATTCATACAATCATTCCCCATTAATCTTGTTATTACAAGATACCCCTAAATTCTCTATCGTTTCGATAATACTTTGTGCCTACTGCCTTGCAATTCTTTGCAACATGAATACCCCTATGGATAATTCCTCGAACTTACCGAGTATCTGCTCATCCCCAGTTGTTCATGTGTTTCACAAAGGTCTTTGAAAGACTACTCGATCTTCCGAAAATCCTCAGCAGCTTATCGCTCTTGAAATTCTTGTTTGCTTGCATTATGGTTACTCCCATATGTATAGTAATCTTATTGGCATCCTTTGTCACTATCTTTTTCAGTGCATTGTTCAATAAGTTTAAAATGCTTGCAATCCTCAATAAGATCCTAGAATTCATCCTTCCGACTCAGACGCCACTTTAAAGATGAGCTGGATCTCGACCAATCAAATTACCGTCAATTGTACCCCTAAGTCTATTCAACTTACCCATCCTTATCAGAGCGTTAGCTTCTGATCCCCTGATACATCTACAGCGTATCTACTTTTCCTAATGCTTTTCCTCTTGTTTTGGACTCTAATTTGCATGATTTGAATGAAACTAACCCCAGACTAACGCTGTTTTCAGCAGAACTACCATGGTGTTGTTTTTGTGCAGAAATAAAAGTTCTCGGAATGGAACGAAACTTTGCGAGGATTTTTTATATCAAATAAGAGAATTTCTGGAGCCAGGAGGTACCTAAGGGGGGCACCTCGGTGGGCACAACCCACCAGGGCATGCCCTGGTGGGTTCTGCCCACCTGGTGGCCCCGCTGCCCCTCAAACCGACGCTATAAAATCCCATATTTCCAGAAAAAATCAAGGAGAAAGAATTATCGCGTTTCACGAGACGGAGCCACCGCCGTCTCCTGTTCTTCACCGGGAGGCCAGATCTGGAGTCCGTTTGTGGCTCCGGAGAGGGGGATCTTCGATCTTCGCCATCACCAACGCACCTCCAGCGCCAATTCCATGATGCTCCCCACCGGGAGTGAGTAATTCCTTCATAGGCTCACTGGTTGGTGAGGATTTGGATGAGATTCATCATGTAATCGAGTTAGTTTTGTTAGGGCTTGATCCCTAGTATCCACTATGTTCTGAGATTAATGTTGCAATGACTTTGCCATGCTTAATGCTTGTCACTTTGGGCCCAGGTGCCAAGATTTCAGATCTGAACCGTTTATGTTATGACCATTATATCCATGTTCTAGATCCGATCTTGCAAGTTATAGTCACCTACTACGTATTATGATCCGGCAACCATGGAGTGACAATAGTCGGGACCACTCCTGGTGACGAATGTAGTTTGAGGAGTTCATGTATTCACTGTGTGTTAATGCTTTGTTCCGGTTCTCTATTAAAAGGATGCCTTAATATCCCTTAGTTTCCAATAGGACCCTGCTGCCACAGGTGGGTAGGAAAAAAGATGTCATGCAAGTTCTTTCCATAAGCATGTATGGCTATTTACGAAATACATGCCTACATTATATTTATTAACTGGAGCTAGTGCCGTATCACCCTAGGTTATAATTGTCTCATGATGAATATCATCCAACGGGTCACCGATCCAATGCCCATGAATTTATCTTATAGTGTTCTTGCTAAGTTACTACTCTTGCTAGTGCTATAGTTACTGCTACAATATCACTGCTATCACTGTTACTGTTACCATTACTACTACTGCTATCATCAAAACTATCATACTACCGTGCTACTAATCACTTTGCTGCAGATAATTAATCTTCAGGTGTGGTTGAATTGACAACTCAGCTGCTAATACCTTCAAATATTCTTTGGCTCCCCTTGTGTCTAATCTATAAATTTGGGTTGAATACTCTACCCTCGAAAACTGTTGCGATCCCCTATACTTGTGGGTTATGAAGACCTTTTTCTGGCGCTGTTTTCGGGGAGCATAGATATATTTGTTGAGTCACTTGGGATTATTATCATATTATCATTATGAAGAATCTGAAGGTTGCTAAGACTAAGATTTTTCCCTCAAAGACGAGGGGAGGTAAGGAAGTGCCATCTAGTTCTGTTATAAGTAAACTTGCAACTCCACAACATGCTATTAATTCTGATATGTTGCAAGTTATTGATGATGCTACTTCTACTATGAATGCTACTCATGATGATGCTAGTACCTTCCTTGATGATGATGTGCCACTAGGTGATTCTTGATGAACAAATTGCTAGAGTAAGACAACATGATATTGTTGAATCTGATGATGAACTTGAAACTGAAAATCTTGAAACACCTACTAGAACTAGTCCTCCTAGATATGAATTGCCAAAGGTACCGGAAGGTTATACTATGAGTGAGGAGGCAACTAGATCTTGCTTGTAAGGATAGAGATGATCTAGAGAAATTATTATGCAAGTATAAAGAAAGATCTCTGAATGCTAAAATGAAATGTGATACTGAGTTTGCTACTTCAACTATTGTTATTGCTGATAAGGATTATGAATTCTCTGTCGACCCAGAGTTAATCACTTTGGTTGAATCTGATCCTTTCCATGGTTATGAAACTGAAACTGTTGTGGCACATCTTACTAAGTTGAATGATATAGCTACCATTTTTGCTCATGATGAGAAGATGCGCTATTACTATATTCTCAAGTTATTTCCATTTTCATTAAAGGGTGATGCTAAAGCTTGGTACAATACTCTTTCTCCTGGTTGTGTGCGTAGTCCCTAGGATATGATATATTACTTCTCTGAAAAATAATTCCCATCTCATAAGAAATAAGCTGCCTTGCAGGAAATGTTTAACTTTGTGCAAATTGAAGAAGAGAGTCTCCCACAAGCTTGGGGGAGGCTTCTCCACTTTCTTAATGCTTTGCCTGATCATCCTCATAAGAAAAATGAAATACTTGATATCTTCTATAATGGACTAACCGATGCTTCTCGGGACTTTCTAGATAGTTGTGTTGGTTGTGTTTCAGGGAACGAACTATTGGGCAAGCTGAGGAATCACTGAATAACATATTAAAAAATCATGATGATTGGACTCCTCCTGAAACACCAATTAAACCCACTCCGAAGAAGAGGGGTATCTTATATCTCAGTCCTGAAGATAAGCAAGAGGCAAAGGCCGAGGATGTTAAAAATTTACCACCTATCAAAGAAATACATGGGCTTGAAGCACCACCACCACCACTTAAGGTGGTAGAGGTAAAATCTTTAGTGAAATTCAATGATAGTGATGATCCTCATAATAAACATCCTAGTCAATGCCTTTATGAGTTTGATAATTACATTAGAAAGCAAGATCACTTCAATGCAAATGTTATGAAACAATTGAAATACAACTCTGATATGATTGCTCGCTTAAGTGACTTGTTATTTAGAATCTCAAATGATGCTAGAGGTGTAGGAAAGCATGCCTCTATGGTTCAAACTCAACTAGAACAAGTTGCTAAATCTCAAAGAGAGTTGCTTGATGAAATGAACAATAATATAAGTGACTTTGCTGTTAGAGTAGCAATTGGAGGAGGTAAAATGACTCAGGAACCACTTTATCCCAAGGGACACCCAAAGAGAATTGAACAAGATTCTCAAAGGAACAACACCACTACACCTAGTTCTTCTAAAAAGAAAAAGAAGAAGAAAAGTGATAAGACTTTGCCTGTCTCTAGTGAACCTGAAATAGAAAAACCTCCTGATAATGATAATGAAGTTTCTATCTCTGATGCTGAAACTCAATCTGGTAATGAACACTCACCTTATGATAATGAAAAAGATAATGATGAGGTTCATGAAAACACTCAACCTAATGATAAAGAACAAGATAATGATGTTGAGATAGAACCAACTGTTGATGTTGATAACCCACAACCTAAGAATAAGAGATATGGCAGAAGAGACTTTGTTGCTAGAAAACATGGAAAGGAAAGAGAACCATGGGTTCAAAATCCTATGCCCTTTCCACCTAAGTCAACTGAAAGGAAAGATGATGAAGAATTTGAACGCTTTCTTTGAAATGATCGAGCCGATCTTTCACAAGACTCGCTTGACTGATATCTTGAAAATGCCTCCTTATGCAAAGTATATGAAAGACATCATCACCAATAAGAGAAAAATACTGGAAGCTGAAATCTCCACTATGCTTGCTAATTACACTTTCAAAGATGGAGTACTAAAAAACTTGGAGATCCGTGAATACCAACTATACCTTGCTTCATTAAAAGAAATTATGTGAAAACTTCTTTATGTGATTTGGGAGATGGTGTTAGTGTTATGCCTTTCTCTTTATATAAAAGACTTGATTTGAATAAACTCACACCTACTGAAATATCTTTGCAAATGGCTGATAAATCAACCGGCATACATATCGGTATTTGTGAGGATGCGCCCGTTGTTGTTGCCAATGTTACTATTTTGACTGACTTTGTTATACTTAAGATGCCCGAGGATGAAAACATGCCGATTATCCTTGGTAGACCCTTCTTGAATACCGCAGGGGCTGTTATTGGTTGCAATAAATGCAATGTCACTTTTCATATCAATTGTAATGAGCATACCGTGCACTTTCCGAAGAAACAATTCCAAGTGAATGGTATTAATGTTATTGAAAAATCTCCGACAATCACTATTGGAAGTTTTCAACTACCTCTGCCTATTGTCAAAAAGAAATATGAAATGCTTATTGTTGGGGACATTCATATCCCCATTGAGGTAACTTAGTGATTTACGGAAGTTCTTCGGTTTCATGCCAATCGAAAGTGGTTGTTAATAAGACTTGATCAACCTTATTAATGGATCATTTTTGAGAGGTATGAAGTTGATGAATTTAGTAAGCACTACCTTCTGGCCCTACCTTTTGTTTTATGTTTTTATTAGTTAAATAAAATAAAATACCATGCTTTGTCTGTTTTCTGAGTTTCCCGTGCAATAAAAAAGGACCCAAAAATAAAAGTTCTCAGAATGCTCTGAAAATCTGATACGATTTTTTCTGAATATTTATGAATTTCTGGTGCAAATAATATCAGAGGGAGGTGCACCAGGTGGGCACAACCCACATGGGCGCACCCTGGTGGGTGCGTCCCACTTGGTGGGCCCCTCACTTACTTCTTCCTCCCACACAACTCCATTCACACAGAAAAAAATCACTACCACTCTCTCTCTCGTGTTCTTGCTCCCGAAACCGCGGATTTTGATCTCTTTGCTCGAAGCTCCATTTTCGAACTGTTTCGGGGATTTATTGCTTGGTATGTGACTCCTCCATGTGTCCAATTAGTTTTTGTTTTAGTGGTTTATATTTAGAATAATTAGCTACTCTTGGTGCTGATGTAGATGAGCTTGCATGTTGAATTCTTAGAGTTCTAAGTAGTTTGAATGCTTGCTATGTCCTCTATACATCCCTATGAGTAGTTGCTATTAATTTTGTCAAGTTTTGTTGATAAAAAAAATTTGTGGATTGAAAATTTCAGAATTTTGTCCATAGGAAAAAGATGAATATCTTTAGGAAGTTTGAGGGGGTTATTGGGAAGTCATCTCACAATGATCTTCATACCCCGAGGTTGGCGGAGTTACGACCGTGTGAGTGGCCAGACAATGAGTTCATGGGAGAGGCCGGAATCCTCCAAGAGTTCAAGCAATATGCTGTTAATGTCGGCCTCACCAACTTCATCGCAGCTGAATGCAAACAATATCATCTCCTTGCAAATTCCTTTGTGCAAAACTTTCATTTTCATCCTAGGAATAATCCCCCTGAGGTGTCATTTAACTTATATGTTGAACACCGCCAGATCCCACTTACTGAATTTTGTAACATATGTATGCTTCCTTCTGATGGGGGTTTGGTAGAGCCTAGGCCCTCAGAGTTTGATGGTTTTTACCTTACTCTGACAGTGGGGATGAGAGAGGAGTTTCGAGCACCACTGCCCCCTTGTAGTTTCCTGCCGTGCATTACTTTTCTTTATTTATCTCAAAGTGCTTGCTAGCGAGAGAGAAGGTGGGTTCACTTAGCGCCCCGGATTTTGCTGTTTTGCGTCTCGCACTTTATGGCGACTACACTTTTAGCTTGGGAGCTATTGTGGTACATCACCTTCACCTTAACAGATTCAAGGGTAAAATACATGGGGGCATTTACGCTACTCGTTTGGCGACTCACTTCAATGTGCAGATACACCAGCATGATCACCCCTTGCCCAAGGTTTACTTAGACAGAGTAGCTATGAAGGACCACCAGTTTCTTGCTGCTGATTACCCTGATATTAACTTTCCTTACAATTTAGTTTTTAGTGAGATCACTCGCGATGTTATCCCCTTGCCTGCACCTGCTTTGTTTGACTATGTTGCCAGGAAAGGATACAGAGTTATGCCTGATGACATTGTCACTTACCAGAACAACCTGGCAGCGGCGCAGGCGGAGCCTCAACAGTGGGACCCTATGGTGCCTGCTCCCCAACACTTCAACATTGGACCTCACGGCTTCTACGACTGGTGATTACCAAGTTAGGCCAAAAGATTAAGCTTGGGGGAGTACGTATTCCCACTGACATTACATTCATGTTCACACATTTCATTCCAGTTTGTCGGTGTCCACACTTTTTCATTGTATCATCCGCGCTTAAGTTATTTTTTCTTGCTTTCTTCTTGTGTGTTTGAAAACTTTGAGAAAATCCCAAAAATATGTATCTTGCTTCTTTTTGATTTTTCTTTCTAGTTTAAATTATTGTAGTACTAAAAAGAAAACCCACAAAGATTTCCTTGTTCTTCTTTTACTTGTTGGGAGCTTTCCTGTGTAAATAGTTTTTCTCGTTTTTGCCTTCTCCTTTTTCGTTTGCTTGTTTTCAAAAAAACCAAAAAACTCCAAAAATATTTTGGTGTGTTTCTCTGAATTTCTTTATCTTTTATCGAGTCATACTGAGGAGAAGACCACGATGAAAATGTTGAGTGGCTCCCATTTGCATTGTTGATCTAACAAAGAGCCCATATTACCTTGTCTTCTCCTCTTGAATAAAATGTTTGTAGATTCCAGCTTAGTCCACGACACTCTTGCACTACTATTATTTCAAATTGTTCGGTCGCGCAAGTGAAAGGCAATAATGACGATATTAGATGAACTGGCCGTGGCAGAGAGAAACAGGTATGAACTCGACTTGTTCTGTTTTTATAAATATGTTTAACCTAGTATCCATGCTTCAGCCTATTATGATCAAACATGTTTGCAATGACAATTAGAGATTATAGTTTCTCATGCCATGCATAAGTAGCTAGGAGTGAATAATGACTTATCTTGGATATCAACATTGCGTTAAAACGATTGTGATGTAGTATGATGATATGTTATACTCCTCTGAATGTTCGAATGGCTTGACTTGGCACATGTTCATGCATGTAGTTGAATCAAAACCAACATAGCCTCTATGATATTTATGTTCATGGTGTTCATATCCTACTCATGCTAGTACCCAACTACTTATGCATAATGCATGTTCATGACAGTTGTTGCTCTCTAGCTGGCCGCTTCTCAACCTATTTGCTAGCCTTCGCCTGTACTAAGTGGGAACTCTGCTTGTACATCAAAAACCTAAAACCCTAGTCATTCCAGATGAGTCCACCATACCTACCTATATGCGGTATTACCCTGCCGTCCTAAGTAAATTTGCATGTGCCACCTCTAAAAACTTCAAATAAATATCCTTTTTGTGTGCCTGGATCGTTCATGGAACGACAGGAGCTAGTCGGTATCTTCCATGCTAAGAGGGATATTCTCAGGTTGAGTGTTTATTCACTTGCCATCGCACAAGAAAATGGCGGTAATAGGGATGCCCAGTCCCAAACTGCAAAAAGAAAAGAGCTTACAAATAATCAAACAAAAACTCCCAATGGAGTCATAACCTTTACATTTCTGCTTGGGAACCACTACTAGCATGCTTACATGGAAGATATTGATAACTGATGGTCGTGAAGTGAATGAGAAGGGTACATGTCTCAAAATATCATTTACCTATGTCTTAAAAACTTGAGCTCTGGCATCTCTGCAAATCACTGCTTCCCTCTGCGAAGGGACTATCTATTTACTTTTATGTTGTGTCATCACCTTCTCAAATAAGCGCCAGAACCTGAGAGCACTGCTGTCATGCTGATGCATTGTGTATAGCTAATGTTGGGTGCATCATGACTGGATCTTCTCTACCATGAATTACAATGTTTAGTCGCTGCTTGAACTTTGGGGGTGCTCTGCATTTATGTTTTGCGGTCTCAGAAAGGGCTAGCGAGATACCACTATTGTCATATTATATCATGGTTGTTTTGACAACGTGTTGCTATTTGAGATATCTTATTATTGCTCTCTAGTTGTTTATGTCATTGATATGAGTTAATATAATTTTTAAGAGTTATCGTCAACATGGTTAGTTATAATCCTTGCTGAAAACCTGAGTGCTGTTTAAGCTTATTTATGAAACAAGAGCAAAAGAATTCGTAAAAGTTCTTATTTTTCACTTTCAGTTTATCAACTGAATTGCTTGAGGACAAGAAAAGGTTTAAGCTTGGGGGAGTTGATACGTTCCAATGTATCTACTTTTCCTAATGCCTTTACTCTTGTTTTGGACTCTAATATGCATGATTTGAATGAAACTAA
This sequence comes from Aegilops speltoides, assembly GCA_021437245.1. Taxonomy (NCBI): domain Eukaryota; kingdom Viridiplantae; phylum Streptophyta; class Magnoliopsida; order Poales; family Poaceae; genus Aegilops; species Aegilops speltoides. The sequence continues at coordinate 389,044,428 of CM038147.1, read as the reverse complement.
CCCCCAAAGTGATGTTGTTTTCAGCAGAACTACCATGGCGTTGTTTTTGTGCAGAAATAAAAGTTCTCGGGATGGAACGAAACTTTGCGAGGATTTTATTATATCAAATAAGAGAATTTATGGAGCCAGGAGGTACCTGAGGGGGGCACCTGGGTGGGCACAACCCACCAGGGCGCGCCAGCCCCCCCAGGCGCTCCCTGGTGGGTGCTGCCCACCTGGTGGCCCCGCTGACCCTCAAACCGACGCTATAAAATCCCATATTTCCAGAAAAAATCAAGGAGAAAGAATTATCGCGTTTCACGATATGAAGCCGCTGCCGTCTCTTGTTCTTCACTGGGAGGCCATATCTAGAGTCCATTTGGGGCTCCGGAGAGGGGGATCTTCGATCTTCATCATCACCAATGCATCTCCATTGCCAATTCCATGATGCTCCCCACCGGGAGTGAGTAATTCCTTCGTAGGCTCGCTGGTCGGTGAGGAGTTGGATGAGATTCATCATGTAATCGAGTTAGTTTTGTTAGGGCTTGATCCCTAGTATCCACTATGTTATAAGATTGATGTTGCTATGACTTTTCCATGCTTATGCTTGTCACTTTGGGCCCGGGTTCCATGATCTCAGATCTGAACCATTTATGTTATCACCATTATATCCATGTTCTAGATCCGATCTTGCAAGTTATAGTCACCGAGTGTTATGATCCAGCAACCCCAGAGTGATAATAGTCGGGACCACTCCCGGTGATGACCGTAGTTTGAGGAGTTCATGTATTCAACATGTGTTAATGGTTTGTTCCGGTTCTCAAAAGGAGGCCTTAATATCCCTTAGTTTCCAATAGGAACCCGCTGCCACGGGAGGGTAGGACAAAAAATGTCATGCAAGTTCTTTCCATGAGCACATATTACTATATATGGAATACATGCCTACATTATATTTATGAACTGGAGCTAGTGCTGTATCGCCCTAGGTTATAACTGTCTCATGATGAATATCATCCAACAAGTCACCGATTCAATGCCTATGAATTTATCTTATAGTGTTCTTGCTAAGTTACTACTGTTGCTACTGCTATCGTTACTGCTATAGTATCACTGCTATCACTGTTACTGTTACCGTTACTACTGCTGCTATTATCAAAACTATCATACTACTGTGCTACTAATCACTTTCCTGCAGATAATTAATCTCCAGGTGTGGTTGAATTGGCAACTCAGCTGCTAATACCTTCAAATATTCTTTGGCTCCCCTTGTGTCGAATCTATAAATTTGCGTTGAATACTCTACCCTCGAAAACTGTTGACATCCCCTATACTTGTGGGTTATCATCCCCTGCTTTTGAAATCATAATTCCTTTGCATTTGAGCTGTGAATTAGTTAGTTGTTTCCATAATCCATTGCCTTTGCATGGTTTCTTCCTCTGGTTGTTTGACGATGCTCACTTCAGCTCCGTTATGGACCGCCGGATCCTTTGTTGGATTTTATCCGACAGCGTCCTTCATATTCAATCACTTTGGAAGTTATTTCCCTCATACATAATGCCATTGGTAAATCCTATTCTCTGATTTGGCCAGCCATGCTCTGCTTTCGAGCTGGTGATATTTACTCTTGAAGCTTGTGGTATATGTTTCCAAGATGCCCCGATGGGTTGATCCTATGCCTTCCCTAATCCATGTGAACCCCATAGTTTTCACCAGTCATACTCCTCTAGTATTTCACCAGGTAGTTCTTCACATTCAAATACTTTTTAACACAGAGCAGTGAATGAAAGGTTATGCATTGGAGAAGTGGGAGTCGACCTTGAACTTTGTGTTCATGCCCATGGACACGATGTAGATCTTATCGTGGAAGCTTCTCTTAAAAATAAAGGGATAATTAGATTTATGCCCCTAGTTGTGTCCCACTCATCTGTTTTACCCCTAATTCCCAAAAGTCACTGGTTCTGTCCAAGTCACTTTGCTCCTCTTATGCTTTTGCCCTTTGACCGTTTGACCGTCAGTTTGAAAACTTCATAACTAATTCATACTAAATCGAGAAAAATGCAAATAAGATACCAAAATGTTAGAAAAACATCACCTATATGCGGTGTCACTTGCATTCATGAAAAAAGTGTTGGAAAGTGCACATCGAGTTTTAGCTCTTATCTGCCACCATGAATAGTAAACTCTAAAAAGTTCAAAAAATCAAAAAAATCGGTGGCAAGAATGACAAATGTTTAAAGTGCACTTAAGTTTCATGAGGAATAACATTAAGTGGGTGCCGTGGCAAAAAACAATCAGCACTCCAAAATAGATTTTTTTGTCACGACTTCCACGAATATCATTCTAATGAAACTTGGCAACACTAGAACATTGTTATTCCATGCATTTTTTTCGATTTACTATATGAATTAAAACTTATGAAGTTTTCAAACAAATGACATCAAACGGTCAAAGGGCAAAAGCATTAGAGGAGCAAAGTGACTTGGATGTAACCGTGAAACTTTTGGGAATTAGGGTAAAAGACTTGGAGTGGGCTTTGGGAACTAGGGGCACAACTAGGGGCATAAATCTAATTATCCCAAAAATAAATTGTTCCCTTGGTATAAGTTCATCTTATATCTGGAATTTGGTCTTTTGCAATCATGGTTCCGACCATATTGTCCTTCTTTGATCCCATTTCTCGGATGAGTGAAACTACTTGCCTTCTGTAGATCAATACGCCTGCCCAACCTCTATTTTGATCTGCCTTCGAGTATTACCAATGGAATCTCGAGAATATCATGAAACTACATAACGTCTTATGAGTTCTACATCAACTATTATTTCTCGCTGCTTCCAATATTTTTAGGGTTCTGAGTGGTTATACATCGAGGACACCGGTAACTGAATCGAGTCTGCACTGCGATTCATTAAGTCTTAGTAATCTTCATTGCTTACGAGTTATACTTGATCATGTCATTCCCAGTCGATTGTCTAAACCATCACCGTCATCCTGAAGCTTGGCAATGATATCTATGATCTTCATCCCCAAAACACCATTCCATCAATACACTAAACCTACACCTAGTTTTCAACATTATTTTGGTTGTCTCGAAAGGCAATTTTGATTCTGCGCTTGCAATCTTATCTGTGGTTCCGACAACCTTTCGCTTCACCATCCCTTTGGCTTGATGTCATTGCTGATCGATTACATCTTCATGAAACTTCTCGACAAATGTGTTGTGATCATCATCAATGTTCTGAGCTCTTCTAGGATATCAATCGAACTCATGATGACAAATACCATCCTTGCCCCTCGATGACTGTGTTAACATCAACAACATTATTGCCTTCCCTCCGACACAAACTTGTTCATGTTTTGTGTTGTGAGTTCCTTGCTATCTAGTTTATGCTGCATTCTACCTTGGAGTATTACCATCTTTGGTGTCACGGATGTTGTGAGAATTGATCCACCCATCATTTCTTGAAATAGTAATACTTCTTGCCATCCCCGTTCATTTCTTGGTCCCCGTGTTGTTTCTAACAATCTAACCGGAATACCGACAAATGGGTTGTGAGGTGTAATTTCAAAACTTATAGCAACCCTATTGCTTGGAGTTAATGGTCGATAGCTTGACTCTTATTCTATTGGTTATTGAATCACCATTCTAACATTGATCATGCTACCTAAGCCCATATTTTGGGTGCACCATTCAACCAATGTTTATTTGTGTATGTTTTCCTTGAGCATACATCATTATATCATTTGATCTGATAAATGATATCTCCTTGTTCGCATAATTGTGGAAATCCATCTTTTTGGAAATCTCAAATGAATTGTTGCTGAGTCCATCAGCCACCTCCTCACCCTCTCCTTGATTTAAAGATGAACTCTTGTTTTGGTACTTGCTTCCATAGTTCATTTCCCGAGAATCTTACAATGTCATCTTGTCAATTTGTGTTGCACCTTTTCTTCTCAGGCATCCTGAGTCTAAGGTATCCCGACACTAATCAGATCTGAATCTCAGTCATATATGATGGTTGGAACATATTTCCAAGAGTTATAACATTGGTCTTTATATGACCTGGTAAGGTGATGTCATACCTAGCACACCTGGCTGGATGACTTATTGTTGTAGTTTCCTTTTTAGCAAGGTTAGCCATTCTTCCATGAGGAAATTGTAAGACTTAGTCTATAAGTTGTTCCTGATGGATCCTTTGTTTATCCGAAGTCTGACCTTTTCTTGAAGACCATGTCAATGCTATCTCGAAGCATGTCTGTGGTACTCCGATTTTCAATAAGAACATTTGAAGCACAATGCTAAATTCTCTTTATCAATTATTCAAACATCGTTGTATGGGTAATGTCATGAAATTTATCTTCCCATACCTAATGGGTTTTCTACGTTATATCCAGTCATGAATATCATGCTCTGCTTGCCCTTGGGATATACCCCTGAAATATGTGTTTAAACACAATTTCCTTTCCATTGTTTTGTTTAACCTTTCATGTAATCTGACTTAACTACACCTTGTTGTACCACTCTGTCAGTAAGACCCTATTACTCTTGTTGATGACATTCTGGTAACCACTGATGGACGAGAACTTTGCCTATTGGTCCGCCTCGTTCAACAAGCAGAAAAATGGTTCTCTTCGTCCCTCGCCCTTAGTACCAACGTTGTTGCCAACATAACTGACAGTCTATCGTCCGACATGCCTTGCTATCATGACCGTGCAATATGCCAGCGCCCTTCCTACTTTTAAATCATATGGTGGGCCCATAACCCACAGTACCACAGGATCGAAACCTGCCTCTCCTACACACCTCCTGTTTCCAAAGTTGCTCCTCACGCTTGGTTTCGTATGTAAATCACGAGCCACCCTCCTAGGGATGATCTACTCTAGTACCAAACACAATAATTATTTCGTTGCTCCGAACCCCTTATGCCTTCTGATTAGGCATCGAATGATTGCCTGGCCGTTTGAAACTTCTCATGGTACATTCTTATTTTGATCTTGATGTTTTCTTAATGCTCCAATTCAAGAGTTACTTTCCGCCACCTTCCGTGATGTTATCTACCAGACAAGCAACCGTGTAGTGGACCATTCTTCCGAAGCTACCCCTTGTCCTCTCGTAAGTACGATTAAGACCCCGAAGAAAGTACAACAACTTCATCATGATGCATTGGAATAGAGAACTGAAGACATCAATGAAAGGGATTGACTTCTTTGAGAAGAGTAGCCAAGACCGAGAAGATCTGTAGAATTTCACAACCAGACTCCCCCCCACTCTACCTCTTAAATCTCGGGATGAGATTTCTTGTAGTGGAGGACAATTGTAACGCCCGGATAATTAAGCTACAATAAATCACTGCTAATGATGCCACTTACCTCGGTTATTGTTGATAAACTCGCATTAGTTCGAAATCCATTTCAAATTTCAAATTTAAAATCAAGTCAAACGGTAAGGTTTTCAAATATTAAAACTACAATGTTCGGGTTGTGCCAAACAATGCATAGGAAATGATGGTGGAGAAATCACACTTTTATAAAGTAGTTAAATGCACTATAATAAACAAAATAGTAGCAAAAACAATTAACTAAATGCATTTTCAATTTTAAATAAAATATGAAACTGTTTTATTTTGGGATAGAACTAATGTGGCAGTAGTATTTTTATAAATACTAATTTAGATGCTAGTGATAATTCTTATAAAGCTAAAATAAAAGGAAACTAAACATAAATAGAAAAGAAAAGAAAAAATAAAAATAATAAAACAAAGCAAAAGAAAAAAAAGACCCTCCTCTCACCCCTGGCCCAAGTGGCCCAACTGGCCACCCCCAGGCTAGTCGGCCGCCCAAGCAGGCCGGCCCACCTACCCCCACCCTCTCCCATGTTCCCCACTGCACCGTGGCCACTGCCGATGCCCGCCACACCGACGGGCATCGCCGTGGCGGCCATTCGTCGTCGCCCCTCGCCATACTTAAGTTGGCCCCTACATCTGGGAACCCTAGCGACCCCCATTTCCCCCTCTCCCTCTAGCCTCGCCTCCCCCTCCAGATCAATCAGCGCCCAATGCCGCGTTGCCCTGGGCGTCGTCACCCGCACGCCCAATGGGCTCGCCGTCGCCTAGGAGCACGCCCACGAGCTCCGACGTGCTCTGCTCTGCCTTCCCCGACCCCAACCTCAAGCTCACCGCCTCTGTGTCACCCTCTCCGCAGGCTTCTTCCTCCTCGGACGCTGATGACTTCGTCGTCGAATTCGACTCCAGCAACCCCTCCTCGTGCTCACTTTGCTCATCAGCAAGCGCAATGTGAGCCCCTCTTCCTCCCCCTCTCTTCTACCTCGTGCTCGCCTCATAGACGCCGTCTCCACCGGAGCCGTAGCTCGCTGCCACCCCGCTACGTCGCCGCCATGGCCACCGCTGCCGCAACCCACATCCGAGCCCACCGGCCACCAGCAGCACAACGAACACACGCACGCCCCCTCCCGTGCCTCTTAGCACCAACCCTGACGAGGCCCGAAGCCAACCGCCGCCTCTGCTTGACGCTGGCGCCAACTCCGGTAGCCTCAGCTCCTACTAGTGCCACCACATGACGCGACGGGCTCTCCCCGATTGAACGTGCCCGCCTACGCCCGCTTTGGCCCCCGATCGGTGAATTCTGGCAACGCCCGAGCCGCTCCACCGCGGTTTTGGTCGCCGGCGCCCGCGCTGACGTGGCTGACCGCCCCCAGGGTCTCTGCCTGGTGGCCCCAGGGGCCCGGCTGGCCCAGTTGATCATGGTCAACTTGCTGACTGGACCGGGCCCAACAGCTGACAAGTGGCCCCCACCCTAAAACTAATTAAGTTAGTTAAATTAATTAATTTAGACTTATTAGTCACTAACTAGTGAGCCCAGTTGCTTAATTAGCTAAAATTAGATAAGATTTAACTCTGAGTAGCCCACTGTGTATGACAGGTAGGACCCAGCCGTTGGGTTTGACCTGGACTGGCTGGGTTGACTGCTGACATCATGATGACGTCAGGCTGATGCAATAAATTCATTTTTCAAATTAAAATAATTACAGAAAATGAACTAAAACTTTGAAAATTAATATAAAATAATTCGTAACTCAGATGAAAACACTTTGTACATGAAAGTTGCTCAGAACGATGAGACGAATATGAAAATATAGTCCGTGTCCACCACACGTCCCTAGCATAGAGAACATGCAACCATCCCCTCTGGTTCGTTTGTCCAAAAATGTTAAACATCGGGAATACTTTCCCGGATGTTTCCCCCCTTCGCCAGTATCACCTAGTACCGCGTTAGGGCACACCTAGCACCGCTTAATGTCATGCCATGCATCATCATGCCTCTATTTGCAATGTATTCATTGTTTCTTCCCCCTCTTCTCTCTAGTAGACTTCGAGACTGACGCCGCTGCTGCCTCGATCGACTACGGTGTCGACGACCCCTCCTTCTCGACCGAGCTTCTAGGCAAGCAAACCCCGCTTGATCAACCAGATATCGCCCACTCCCCTCTCTCTTATTCTTGCATTAGGTTTGCTAGTGTTGATGATCCAATAGCTCCTATTCTATTGCATAGCCTGTCATTGTTGCTATAATTGTTGATACCGTTACCTACTATCATAAATGCTTAGTATAGGATGCTAGTATTCCATAAGTGGCTCTACATTCTTGTCTGTCTGCTATGCTATATTATCGGGCCGTGGTCACTTCGGGAGGTGATCATGGGTATATACATACATACTATACATGTTACATGATGTGACTGAAGTCAGGTCGACTCGTAGAGTACCCACAAGTGATTCTGATGTGGGGGCTGAAAGGACAGGTGGTTCTCTAGGTAGTGGTGGGCTTGGGTTCCCGATGGCCCCCGAGTGTTACTTTGTGGTGGAGCGACATGGCAGGTTGTGACCACCTAGGAGACAGGTGGGCCTGGGCCTGGTCGGCGTCCGCGGATACTTCAATAACACGCTTAACGAGATTGGGTATTTGATCCGAGTTGGTATTGACCTATACGCACCAAACGATACGACCCCGTCTTCGGAGAAGAGGGAGTACAAGGGGAGGTCCATCTTCACGGCGTAGGATCGATAAACGGATGGGGATAACTAGCTGCAAGTAGCCGAAAAATGGAAAATAAGAGATTATGACCCGACGAGGAGGAGGCTCACCGAAGCTTGCAATCCGAACATTCGCTGATCCACAACCCGCAATACTACCCCACACAACCACGCTCAAGTCGTGGAGCATGGGATAGGTGCAATCCGCAAGGGAAACCACGAACTCTAATCCACACAACACGATCTAGTCGTGGAGCACGAATTAGGAGCAATTTCTCAAGGAATCACGAGAATAAGGATAACAAGAGCTCTCCAATGTCAGGAGGAGTCTATGTCTTTGGTCTTTGATAGAAATGGCAAAAGTCCCCAACGAAGGAAAGAGCTAGCCTATTTATAATCGGGACAACCCCCCTGGATAGGTGTGAAACAGAACTAGCTTCTGGAAACAGCTTAGGTGTGAAAGGGAACCAGCTTTGTTTGACTAAATGGCTTCAAGACTTAATGAGGTAGCTTCTGGAATACTCTCGTTGGAGGTGGTTGGCAGTTCCCGACCAAACATTGTTAACTGGAGTCGAACAATGTTTCCTTTAGCAGCAAACTCGGGTTCTGGGAACCTTTCACAAGTTGGAATATGCAAACTCATAAAAAACATTGTTTCGTCAGAATTGAAACAATGTTTCTTCAGCAGACAGCTCATTCTTCATGAATTCCTAACTTTGTTCCTTCATCATAAAACATTGTTTTGCACGGACTGAAATGTGTTTGGCCTTCTTCGATATCGCACCTGAGTTCAACCAACAACAAAGGAGGTGAAGGCACAACCATGTTTTCAAGGTCAAATGATATACTTAAGTTAGCATTCACCTGATCATGTATTTGCAATGCGCGGCTTCTTGTGATTGGACCGTTGATGATTGGTGGTGTGTTGCAAATGGTTGGGATGTCCTCATCATCCTCCCCCTTTTGAGAAGGGGTCGCCCTCGACTTTAAAGGCCCAAAGTATGGGGAAAGATCGGAAACATTGAAGGTTGGGCTAACACCATATTCTTCTGGAAGATCGATCTTGTAAGCATTGTCGTTGATCCTTTCGTGCACCGCAAATGGTCCATCACCGCGTGGCTGCAATTTGCACTTGCATTGCTCAGGAAATCGGTCCTTCCGAAGGTGTACCCATACCAAATCGCCTTGCTCGAACACCAGCTTCTTCTTGGTCTTGTTTACCCGCTTTGTATATTGTTCAGTCATTTTCTCAATGTTCTCCTTTGCTTGGGCATGAAGTTTCTTGACGAAATCAGCATGCTTACTTGCATCAAGGCTGGGTCGTTCCTGCAGTGGCAAAGGCAAAAGATCGATGGGAGCAATAGGTTTGAATCCATAAACAAGTTCAAATGGGCAAAATTTAGTGGTCGAATGTACCGCCCTGTTATACGCGAACTCCACATGAGGTAGGCACTCTTCCCACATCTTCAAATTCTTCTTGAGGACTGCTCCTAGCATCATGGACAACATTCGGTTGACAACTTCAGTCTGTCCATCGGTTTGTGGGTGGCATGTCGTGGAAAATAGGAGCTTGGTGCCAAGTTTTCCTCACAAGGTCTTCCAAAAGTAGCTCAGAAATTTGGTGTCACGGTCTGACACAATCGTGCGTGGTACTCCATGTAGCCGCACAACTTCCCTGAAAAATAGATCAGCAATGTGTGAAGCATCATCGCTCTTATGACAAGGGATAAAATGTGCCATTTTGCTAAAACGATCAACTACCACAAACACCGAGTCGATCCCCCTCTTAGTCCGTGGTAAACCAAGAACAAAATCCATAGAAATATCTTCCCACGGAGTATTCGGAATAGATAGAGGAGTATATAAACCATGAGGATTCAAGCGGGACTTAGCTTTGTGGCAAATCTCGCATCTCATCATGTAGCGTTCCACATCCCGTCTCATGCGCGGCAAAAAGAAGTGATCAACGAGCACACTCTCAGTTTTCTTGGCTCCAAAATGTCCCATGAGGCCACCAGCGTGAGCCTCCTGCAAGAGCAACAAACAAACAGAACAATCTGGGATGCACAATTTGTTAGCTCGAAATAGAAATCCATCATGCAAGTGAAACTTCTCCCATCCCTTTCCCTTGTTGCACTTTGAAAATGGTTCAGAAAAGTATGAGTCGTTAGCATACAATTCTTTGATGCTTTCTAAACCAAGGATTTTAACATCAAGTTGGGAAAGTAGAATGTGACGTCTAGACAATGCGTCGGCAACAACATTATCCTTCCCTTTCTTGTACTTGACAATATAAGGAAAAGACTCCATTTTGCATGTCTACGGTTCAGTTTTAGTTGGCCCTTTAGATGTTTTAAAGATTCATGGTCAGAATGTATTACAAACTCTTTTGGCCACAAGTAATGCTGCCATGTTTCCAAAGATCGAACAAGTGCATACAATTCTTTATCATAGACAGAATAATTAAGAGTTGGACCATTAAGCTTCTCACTAAAATAGGCGATGGGTTTACCTTCTTGCATTAGTACTCCACCAATGCCAACACCACTTGCATCACATTCAATCTCACAAATGTCTTACCAAAATCAGGAAGTGAAAGCAATGGGGCTGATGTCAATCTCATCTTCAATTCTTGGAAGGACTTGTCTTGGGCATCACCCCATTGGAATGGAGTGTCTTTCTTCGTTAACTCATTCATTGGTGCAGCAATGGTGCTGAAATCCTTCACGAACCGGCAGTAGAAACCTGCAAGTCCGAGGAAGCTACGTACTTGGCTCACATTTTGTGGAGGCATCCACTCACAAATAGCCTTGATCTGCTCTTCATCGACCTCCACACCTTTTGCTGAAACAACAAAGCCAAGAAACATAACCTTGTTTGTGCAAAATGTGCACTTTTCCACGTTAGCATACAACTTTTCCTCCCGTAGGATAGCAAGCACACATTTTATATGTACAACATGATCCTCCAAAGTTTTGCTATAAATCAATATGTCATCAAAGTAAACCACGACAAACTTGCCAATGAAGGATCTAAGCACATGATTCATCAATCTCATGAAAGTACTAAGTGCATTTGTTAATCCAAAAGGCATAACCAACCATTCATACAAGCCAAATTTTGTCTTAAATGCAGTTTTCCATTCATCACCCTCTTTCATTCTTATTTGGTGGTAACCACTTTGCAAATCAATTTTGGAAAATATGGTGGAGCCACAAAGTTCATCAAGCATGTCATCAAGACTAGGAATAGGGTGCCGATATCTCACAGTTATGTTGTTAACGGATCTACAATCAATGCACATGCGCATGGTACCATCTTTATTTGGAACTAAAAGCATGGGAACAGCGCAAGGAGAAAGACTTTCCCTTACATACCCTCTGTTAAGAAGATCTTCTACTTGCCTTTGAATTTCCTTCATTTCCTCTGGGTTTGCTCGATACGGTGGCCGGTTTGGTAGTGGGGCGCCCGGAACCAAGTTGATTTGGTGCTCAATGCCCCACTTCGGTGGCAAACCAGGTGGTACCTCCTTGGGAAACACATCCTCATACTCCTGCAAAAGATCAAGAACAACACTAGGAAGAGTGGAGGGTAAGTTGTTAGCAGCCAATAAAGTTTCCTTGTACAGGAGTACAAAGAATGGGGTATTAGGTTCTCTCAATTCCCGCATATCCCTTTTCCTAGCTGTCATAACTAATCCCTCTTTTTCCCGGGGCTTGGTCATATTTGGTTGTGGAGCTTTTGGCTGTGGAAACACTCCCTCGCTATGTTGATGGCTCACTCATTGTGTATGATCACTCTCTCCCTTTTTCTTTCCTTTTCTTTTCATCTCATCAAGATAGACTTCCTCGGGTGTCATGGGCAGCCAAGTGAACTTTTCTCCTCTATGGGCAAAACATAAGCGATTCGCACGCCCACTGATTTGCACATCACGGTCACGCAACCACGGTCGTCCACGAAGCAAGTGACAAGCGTGCATCAGCACCACATCACACTCAACATCATCTTGATATGTCCCTACTGAAATTGGTATTCGCACGCTGCTAATTACCTTAATTGCGCCACAATCATTCAGCCATTGCATGCGGTATGGATGTGGGTGACGTTTTGTTTGCAATTGAAGCTTCTCGACCATCTCCGTGCTTACAATATTGTTGTAGCTGCCACTATCAACAATCACTCAACATATCTATGAGTTGATAAGGCAAGGGTGTGGAAAATATTATGCCGCTGCCCCTTTTCCTCCTCCACAACCTGGGCGTTGAGTGAACGACATACAACCAAAGATTCTCCATCAAGTTCCTCATGAGATAAAATAGTTCCTCCTACTTCCCAACCTTGCTCCTCTTCCACTTCATCATTTCCACCTTCAGGGTCACTTTCAGACTCCCATTCACCTCGTTCATTGATGATCATGGTTCTTTTGCTTGGACATTCCGAAGAAATATGACCTCTTCCTTTGCACTTGTGGCATTGATGTTGCTGCTGCGTGTAGAACTCTTTTCTGGAGGTGGGGTAGAGGATACTCCTACTGTAGCTGATGACCTCTTATCTTGATTGCGAATAGTAGGCGAGGAAGCCGTCGAGGCATGTGGGTGTCTAGGTGGTGCACCCTCAAATTGAGAACCATATGGCTGTTGTACTCGCTGCCATGAGCGTGTGGTGGTGCGGCCTTGGAAGGTACGAGTATGACCATTACGCATATTCTTCTTCTCAACTCTTATAGCTTGATGTACCACATCTTGTAATGTGTCATAAGGAAACATCTCCACAAAATCTGATATTTCATCATTTAGACCATGTAAAAATCTCGCCATCTTTGCCTCATCACTTTCACGGGTTCTTGTCTGAATTAGCAGCACCTCCATCTCTTTATAGTACTCCTCAACAGTGCGAGAACCTTGAGTGAGCCCCTGCAACCACTTCTACACTTGCCTCTCATAGTATGATGGAACAAAACGGCGCCTCATGACTTCCTTCATCAAAGTCCAGCTGCAGATATGATTATTGCCTGACATCAACGATCGTCTTGCAGCTGATTCCACCATGTAAGAGCATAACCAGAGAACTCCATAACAGCAAGATCAACTCTCTTGGCTTCAGAAAAACCATGGATGCGAAAGATTTGATCACACTTCTCTTCCCACTCAATATATGCATCCGGGTCCTCTTTTCCCGTGAATGATGGCACATGTAGCTTCACTCTCGCTTGGTTGTCACGGTCATCCTGATCACGACGGTCGTAATGATGACCATTGCGACCAAAAACAGCACCACAGCGAGGCGGGGAGTAGGGTTCATAGTCCCCCATGCCTTCATCTTCGTCACCATGCTCGGAGAGATCTTCAAGGAAGATGGCATCACCATCATGTGTGCCGCTCATCGCCGGTGATCAGCAGCAAACCTGCGGGGGTCATGGCCTCGCCTGCGAGCTTCTCCTCCATGTAGCCCACCCTCACGGGGGCAGCAAAGTCGCAACGCCTACGTTCAGCACCAACAGCAGGGGCACCGTGGGCAGCAGCTCCTGCCGCTCGTCCATGACCAACATGGCGATCGTTGTGTTCTTGACGTTGCCGGTTGTCGGCGACCAGCGAGGCAGCGGGTCTGTGTTGATGTGGATCCCCATTACCCGCAATAGGAAGACGACCACTGAACATCCTTCGCATAGTTGCAACTATACTCTCCTCAATCATATCACCAAGTGTTGCGCGAGTTTTTGGGAGATCATCTTCCATGTGTTGATGTCCATGTACACTCGAGTTGGATCCTGTCATGTTAACTCTTGGAAACAAGTGGACAAAAGAAAAATATATGTGGAAAACACTCAGCTCACCTTCTTGCTTACCCAAATTCTAATGATTCCTTGGCGGCAGTGCGGAAGTAGCAAATCAGGAGTGGACAAGCGAATGAAAGGAAGGAAGCTGACGGTTTCTAGGTTGATCTGGGTGGGGTAAAAAGGGAGGGCTAGTGCTGAAATCCAATAGATGAAGACCAAATGAACAAGAAAAATTTGTAGATCCTTGCACCACGTTTGAGCTGCAACACTTTGTAAGGGCATATTTATCCCTAAGTGTTTTGGTGATTGATGACAATGCTTTTGCGGACTAATTGTGTGCCTTGAGTCCCTCAGATACTTCATCATTAGGCACAAGACGATTCGGTGCCCCTCGGAGACTGTTGAAGCCGGCGTTGTTCTACGTTTCTCTTTGGTGGAGTTGAGTCGTAGGAGAGCCGTACTATTAAGAGGGGGTCCGCGTCGGAAAGGTATGGTGGAATCACACGTACAATTGTCCCACCTTTCCTTGCACTTTGGAGCTACCGTCGTTATCTTGGTTGTGCGGAAAATCTGGCGACTCTTGCTGTACTTGCGGTAGTACCGCAGTACAAGCGGTAGTACCCATGACCTGTGGTAGTACCATGGCGTGTCCGCATAATACCGCCCTTTTGTCTTGATAGTACCGTGGCACCTGACCTTGTGCCGCTCGGTCTTGATAGTAAGGCGGATGTAATTTTTACATTCGCGCCCCCATAATAATACCGCTTCGTCGGCGCGGTAGTACCGCGCGAGGCCCACTGATAGTTCCGCTCCCTTGAGTCGTAATACCGTGGCCTTCGATCTAATACCGCGATGTCGCGGTAGTAAGCGCGGATGTAATTTTACATCGCGCCGCCATGGTAGTACCAGCGCCTCTGGCGGTAATACTGCGTCGGGTTTTGCACCACCCCCGTTTCATTGTGAGTAAACGCGGATGTAATTTATTTCATCGCGCCCTTCGAACCGTGACCCTCCGCCTTGCGGTAGTACCGCAAGGGGAGCGATAATACAGCGCCACGGTATAATCTTTTCTCTTCGTCGAGCTTGTTCGGCACGTGCTTTTGCCTTGATAGTACCGTGGTCGTCCACGGTAGTACCGCGCAGCCTCGCGGTAATCTTGCTTCCTTGGGCGGTAGTACCGTGGGTCATGAGCTGAACATGTGGATAATGGTTGGATTTTTCCACGACTATATAAGGGTGTCTTCTACCTCTAGTTGACTACCTCTTCCACCTCTAAGCTCCATTGTTGCTCCAAGCTCCATTTTAGCCGATCTCTCTCCTAGCCAATCAAACTTGTTGATTTGCTCGGGATTGGGTGACAAGGGCCCGATCTACACTTCCACCACAGGATATTTGATTCCCCACTTATCCCTTGCGGATCTTGTTACTCTTGGGTGTTGAGCACCCTAGGCGATTGAGGTCACCTCGAAGCCATACTCCATTGTGGTGAAGCTTCGTGGTGTTGTTGTTGTTGGAGCCTCCGAGTGTTGTGGAGATTGCCCCAACCTTGCTTATAAAGGTTGATCGCCGCCTTCAAGGGCACCAATAGTGGAATCCTGACATCTCGCATCGTGTGAGGCGTGAGGAGAATCTGATGGCCCTAGTGGCTTCTTGGGGAGCATTGTGCCTCCACACCGCTCTATGAGCGTACTTCCCTTAAAGGAAGGAACTCGGGTAACACATCCTCGTCTCCACCGGCTCCACTCTTGGTTATCTCGTGCCTTTACTTTCGCAAGCTTACTTATTGTTTCATCTCTTGCTTGCTTGCGTGCTAAGTGATTTTGCATCATATAGGTTGTTCACCTAGTTGCACATCTAGACAACCTATTTTGTTGCAAAGTTTAATTTGGTAAAGAAAAGCTTAAAAATTGTTAGTTGCCTATTCACCCCCCCCCTCTAGTCAACCATATCGATCCTTTCAATTGGTATCAGAGCCTCGTCTCTTTATTAAGGACTTTGCCGTTCGAAGAGTATGGTTGACACCAACGATGGTGCGGAGGAACACTGCGGTGTGAATCCCATCTCGTCTTCGGCCGAAGGGGGAACCTCAATCTCTCGTGATGAATTCAATGTGGCTTTGGACACATTGAAAACCTCCATGACGGCCGAGGTTAAAAGCATCTTTAATGATTTTCTAGAGGGACTTAAACTATCTACCGCGCCTATGAAAGTGGGTGATCCTACTAACAAGGTGACGGATGCTATCTCCGACAAGGGGAAGCTAACAATGAAAAGAGTCCTTCTACTAGTGGTAGAAATGGCACCGACATCTTTGCCCATGTGGAACCCCGGTTTATGGAGGCCAATCCCTCCACTCATTTGAATCATGCGGTCCACCCCTAAATATGAGAAACATGAAGATTTTGATAATTGGGTCTATCGCTTTAAGTGTCATTTGAAACATGTGAACACTAACCTTTGGAGAATCATTGAAGAAGGTTTTATCCTCATGACCCAAGAAACTTCACCCCTCGAGAAGGCGTGGACAATCAATTCAATGAGAGTGCTCTCTTCATCATCCAAGATGCAATCCTTCGAAGATCAACCTCACCTTGACCCCATGTAAGTGGCTAAAGAAGCATGGAAATGTGTCGAGGGTCTCTATCGTGGAAGTGCTAGCATTCAACGCTCCAACTATGAAGTGGTGCAAGATGAAGCCGATGAGTTTGCAATGAAAGAAGATGAAGAACCTCGTGAGCTCTTTCGAAGAGTGACCAAACTCGTCGTGGCACTTCGAGATCATGGAAGCAAGGATACGGATGACAATTGGATCAAGCGGAAGTTCCTCAAGGCCATGATGCCCTACAACAAAGCCATGTCCTCCGTCATTCGTCAACGACCGGACTTCCACACCATGACCTCAAGTGAAGTGTTGGATGAGTTTGTTGCAATGAGCATCTTCGACAAGACCGCCGACAATGCGGTGCTCCATTCTCAAAGAGCAAAAAGGCCTAACCTTGCTTTGAAGGTCAAGGTTATTATGGAAGAAGAGGAAGAAGTGGAAGATGAGAAAAGCAACCCCGAAGACACCAAGTTTGACTACCATGAGCACATGGCCCTTGCTTCAAGACAATTTTGGAGCAAGAAGAGCTCAAGACCCAACTTCAACAAGAACAACTCAAGTGGCGTCAAGGGCAAGCAACGAGTTAGAACTTGTTTCAACTATGGCAATGTGAGCCATTTCATTGCGGATTGTCCTTACGAGAAGCGGGAAGACAATGGTGGAAAGTTCATTTGGAAAGACAAAGCCAAGTCCTTCCCCAACAAGAACAACTTCGCCAAGAAGACTCCTACTCGTGGGTTGGTGGTTCAAGAAGAATACCAAGAGGATGACGATGATGATGAAAATGAAGAAACAATGGTCGTGGCGTCCATTGCCATTGCTACTCCCCGGGTGTCTCTCTTCGAATCACCCAACGAAAACATCACCGCTAGATGCCTCATGGCTAAAGCTTCAAACAAGGTAACCCCCAACATCACAACCACCATCATTACTAATCCCTCCATAGAGGATTGCGTTGATGGACATGTGGAATCTAATGAGGAAGTGAATGAATTTGAGTCTTTTATGAGTAAGCTCAAGGGAAAGTCCAAGAAGCACTTTGTTGCTCTCTTGGAACAACTTGGTGAGGCCAATGACATGATCGAGGCTCACGAAGAAACCATCTCCAAGATGGAAGGTCATAGTCGTGACTATGCCGATGAGATATCGGATCTATCTAATGCTCTTAAGGAAGAGCGTGTGCATTGTTTGACTCTTGAGGAGTCACACAACGATGACCATGCTAAGTTAAAGAAAGATCTTGATCATGCTCTTGTCATGTCTCGTGTGCTATCCTCCGAGAAGGCTAAACTTGGGGTTGATCATGCTAGACTCAAAGAGGAGTTTGAGATACTTGACAAGGCCCACAAGGTCTTGAAGGGTACTCATGCTAGCCTCAAAGAGTCTCATGCTCAACTCCAAGTCAAGCTAATCAAGGAAAAGGCCACCTTTCCTCATATGGTATTGATTGATAATGCATGTGCTACTAACCCTTGTTGTGAGCATGTGCATCTTGTGGAGGAAAATGCCAAGTTGAAGGAGCAACTTGAGAAAGGCCTTGTGTCTTGCATTCAAGGTGAGAAAAACCTCAACGACCTTTTGAGCAATCAAAAGGAAGTTGTGGCCAAAGAAGGAATTGGGTTTGTATTCAAGTCCAAGAGCAAGAAGAAGAAGAACAACAAGGCCTATCGTCCTCCTCCTCTCAAACAAGCGTTAAGTGAAAGAGGAGAGGGTGCTTCTAAGAAGAAGAAGGAGAAAGTGAAGGAAGTTGATGTCCAAAAGGGCAAAAGCATTTCCTCAAACAAAGCCGTGACTTTAACCCTTCATATGTGTTGTCTTTGTGCTAGTGATGGACATGTTTATGCTAAATTTGTTGGTTCTTCTTATGAGTACATTGAATGGTCTATTTGGGTTCCCAAGACCCTTGTTACTAACATCAAAGGACCCATTACTAAATGGGTACCTAAAACCAAGCATTGATCTCGTGTAGGTGTTTGCTTCGGTGGGGATCATGGTTGCTCGATAGTGGAGCAACAAATCATATGATTTGGGAGCAAGGACTTGGTGGTGGGCGTGCAAGAGATTCCATCTATGCCCACCAATGTCGAGTGGGGTGATGCATCACATTCTAAGGTATTGGGCCTCGGCAAGGTTGTCATTTCTCATGATCTAACAATCGAGAAAGTCATGCTTGTTGAGTCCCTTGCATTCAATTACTTTCCGTTCGTCAACTTGCACTCATGGGCTTTGCTACATTCTTTGATATTGATACTGTGGCCCTCTTGTGGAGCAAGTCTCTTAAAGTAGCCTTTGTTGGGCATGTAGAAAACGGTCTCTATGTGGTTAACTTTTGAGCAACCCACTAAGACCGCGACATGCCTAATGGCTAAAGTTGGCGTGGGATGGCTTTGGCATCGCCGTTTAGCCCACGTCAATATGAGATCTTTGCAAAGTCTTCTCAAGGGGACCATGTTAGTGGACTAACAAATGTTAGTTTTGCCAAAGATCGTGCTTGCAGTGCTTGTATCGAAGGAAAGCTTCATGAAAAGGCTCACCCTCCTTCAACCATCATCTACTCGAAGAGACCCTTGGAGCTCCTTCACATGGATCTCTTGGGCCTCCATCTTTTGATAGTCTTGGAGGAAGAAAGTATTGCTTGGTGATTGTGGATGATTATTCAAGATACACTTGCGTATACTTCTTCAAGAGGAAGAGTGAGACCCAACAAACCGTCATCAACTTTGCAAATGAAGCTCAACGTCAACATGATGCAAAGATCTTGACAATAAGAAGCGACAACGGCACCGAGTTCAAGAACTACACCTTGGATGAGTTTCTTAGTGATGAGGGAATCAAGCATCAATATGCGGCACCTTATACCCCTCAACAAAATGGTGTTGCGGAGAGAAAGAACTGGACGTTGATGGATGCGGCAAGGACCATGATGGCGGAGTTCAAGTCTCCGTACAATTTTTGGGCCGAAGCCATCAACACCGCATGTCACGCATCCAATCGGCTCTATCTTCGCAAAGGCTTGAACAAGACTCCTTATGAGATTCTCACCGGCAACAAGCCCAACCTCAAGTACTTCCGGGTGTTCGGTTGTAAGTGTTTCATTCTCAAGAAAGGTGTTCGTTTGTCTAAATTTGAGGCTAGAGCTCATGAGGGCATATTTGTTGGTTATGCTACAAACTCTCATGCTTACCTTGTTCCCAACAAGTCCACTGGACTCATTGAGGAGACGTGTAACATGGAGTTTGACAAAAATAACGGCTCCCAAGTGGAGCAAAGTGGTACTTGTGATGTAGGTGATGAAATTCCTCCCCAAGCCATAAGAAGAATGGGTATTGGTCAAATCCTACCCATTGAGGAACCCCTTGTGGCGAAGGAGAAGGACAATGCTCTACTCAAGTAGAGCCATCACCTCATCAAGACCCTGCACTTCGAAGAACAAAGTGAAGGCCCTCAACCTCGTGAACAAGACCAAGGGCAAGATCAACCTCAAGACGGTGATGAATCTCTAGATGATGCCCAAGGTCAAGTTCTCCCCCTCGAGCAAGTTCAACATCAAGAGCAACCTCAAGATCAAGAACAAGCTCAAGGCGGCGCTCAAGATGATCAAGTCAACCCTCCTCCTTCCACACCCGAGGAGGAATTAGAGCATCGTGCCGTGAAGATTGCTTCCAAGCTCACCACCCAAGGCCATCTCATGGAAAATGTGGTTGGAAGCCTAAGAAAGGGGGTAAGCACTTGTAGACAATTGGCAAACTATTGTGAACATCACGCGTTTGTCTCTTGTGTTGAACCCCAAAAGGTCTATGAGGCGCTCGAAGACTCGGATTGGCTCAATGCCATGCATGAAGAACTCAACAACTTCAAGTACAACAAAGTGTGGAGATTGGTGCCAAGACCATCCGGGAACCACAACATCATTGGAACCAAGTGGATCTTCAAGAACAAGCAAGATGCTCATGGGAACATCATTCGCAACAAGGCAAGATTGGTAGCACAAGGCTACTCCCAAGTCGAGGGTATAGACTACGGTGAAACCTTTGCTCCCGTTGCTCGTGTTGAATCCATTCGTTTGTTGATTGCTTATGCTTCCCATCACAACTTTAAGTTGCAACAAATGGATGTGAAAAGTGCTTTTCTTAATGGTCCTATAAATGAGTTGGTCTATGTCAAGCAACCCCCCGGGTTCGAGGATCCCTACTTTCCGGATCATGTGTATCAACTCGATAAGGCACTCTATGGCCTTAAACAAGCCCCACGTGCGTGGTATGACCACCTTACCGAGTTGCTACAAGATCGTGGATTTGAGGTGGGGCTAATCGACCCCACTCTTTTTACTAAGAAGGTTAACGGGGAGTTGTTTGTATGCCAACTATATGTTGATGATATTATCTTTGGTTCTCCTAACAAAGCTTTCAATGAGGAATTTGCCGCCCTCATGACCTCCAAGTTTAAGATGTCTTCGATGGGAGAGTTGAAGTTCTTTCTCGGTTTCGACATCAAACAAAGAAGAGAAGGAACCTTCATCAACCAAGCCAAATACACTCAAGACATGCTTAAAAGATTCAAGCTAAGTGATGTCAAGCCGGCTACTACACCAATGCCTACCAAGTGCCAACTTGACATCGATCCCAATGGTAAAGCGGTGGATCAAAAGGTATATCGCTCCATGATTGGCTCCTTGCTTTACCTTTGTGCATCTAGACCGGATATCATGTTGAGTGTGGGGATGTGTGCGTTTTCAAGCCGCACCAAAAGAAAGTCACTTTGTGGCGGTCAGCGAATCTTCGATATTTGGCTCATACCCCAAACTTTGGCCTATGGTACCCAAGAGGAGCAAACTTCAAGCTTGAAGGTTTCACAGTTCGATTGGGCGGGAGACAAAGTGGATAGGAAGTCCACTTAGGAGGTGCCAATTTCTTGGTTGCTCTTTGGTAAGTTGGTCTTCCAAGAAGCAAAGTTGTGTGTCTCTCTCGTCCACAAGCGGAGTATGTGGCGGCGGTAGTTGTTGTGCTCAACTCCTATGGATGAGGCAAACTTTAAAGGAGTGCGGTGTCATTTGTGACAAAGTGCCTCTTTGGTGTGATAATGAAAGTGCCATCAAGATTTCTCTCAACCCGGTGCAACACTTCAAGGCGAAGCATATTGAGATTGGTATCACTTCATCCGGGATCACATTAGGCGAGGGGAGATCGAGCTCAAGTATGTCAACACTCATGATAACCTTGCAGATATTTTCACGAAGCCTTTGGATGAAGCAAGATTTCGCGAGTTAAGGCATGAGCTAAATATCATTGATTTGAGCAATGTGACTTGAAACCGTGCACCCCCCACCACACTCAACTTGTTGTCTCATTTAGGTGTAGGCATGGACATAGGGGGAGTGTTGTTCTCTCAATGAACTCTCCCTCCCCCCATTATGCATAAATAGATCACCTCTTTCACATTAGCCATTTTTGATGGTACTTGTGGTTCAAAGACGAGTTTTGGTCATGGGCCCAAGGATAATTCTTCGCGGTGCCATACCATTCAACTCAAACATAGGTGGCTTCGGCCACCGCCCTCTCTCCTCGAGAGGATTTGTCACTTGGTGGTTTCTTGCTGTTTCTCTTGTGGTTGCTTGTGTGTGTTTCGTTCCCATGCAAAGGCATTTTTTTCTCTTTTGAAACCTACGGTGTCTTGAGCTCACGGTACTACCGCGGCCAGCTACGGTACTACCGCGGACAGCCACGGTACTACCGTGTGTGGGAGCACGGTACTACCATCCCCGCGCGGCAGTATTTTTTTACTGCCGCCTGGTTGAGCGGTACTACCGCCTCAGCGCGATACTTCCGCCCGAGCGGTACTACCGCAATGACGCACGGTACTACCGCGCCGGTTCAAGCGCGTGGGGATAAGGACGGGCAGGGGGAGTTCTAACTCCCCATACCCATTCGTGTCCTCTCTCTCCACGTCGTCTCTTCCTCTCTCGTGCTCACGAACGGAGCCGGCGTTCTTCGCCGGAAATCCTTCACCGGCTGCCCTCCCGTGATTCCGTCCGGTGGGATCGTTCCCCACCACGTGCTCTTGCTATGGACCAAGGTTTTTCCCCAAATCCTTCTCCTTTTGATTGGGTTTGGTGCTTTTAGGTTTTGGGGGAGACTTGTGTGTTCTTGAGATTCCTAGACTAAATCTCTGCAAGAGTAGGATGAAGGAGTGTAGTATTGCATAGGATTTACACTTGTATTGTTGTCTTGCGCTAGATCTGATCACCGTAGCACCGCCATGGTTTCAGCGGTTATTTTGATTCAAATCTGTTAGATCGACGACGCGGTACTACCGCCCATAGGGAGCGGTACTACGCTTGCAGTACTACCGCCCCTAGGGAGGCGGTACTACAGCGCCTGCATCTTGATACTAAGAGCCTACTACTGCCCCACCCACGGTACTACGTGACCTGCATGGTACTACAGCGTGCAGGCTGTACTAATCCTTTAGTACATAAGCGATGGCAGTTCTACCATGGCTCACATCTATCGCATGCCAACTTTCTCGTATACCTTCTATGGGTTTCATGTGTTGTTTTATGGCCTTTGCATTGATCCTCTTCGCCTTTTGTTTTGGTGCTTTGCGTGTGTGTCTCAGGTGGTGGCTCTCGCCGGTCCAATTCCATTCGTGACACTGGCTCCAAGCGTCTGCGCAACCCAGGAGAATTTCCCGAGGGATCATCTGCGTCCAAGCGCAATGTCAAGACCACCGCTAGCAAGCACAAGGAGCCCGCCAGGGGTATGGATGAGATAGGCCCTATAGAGTATGTCCCTCTCAGGCAGCTTCACCCTTATGTGACCCCATGCTCCACTGTCAGAGGGTGTGAACTGTTCTGGAACAAGACCCAAACCCAAATCTATTTGGATGTCATCAAGAATAATCAGAATACCTATATGGAGGTGAAGTGGATTGATATGCACCACATGAGGAAGGACAAGTTCCGTGACTACTTTGGGGAGGCTCTGGACTTGGTGGAGCAGTTGGCATTGAGCATGTGATCTCTTTCCACGGACTATGACCACGAGATCATATGTCGGTTCTTTGCTTGATGTACTTTCACTCCAATGAAGAAAGAAGGATGACTGGATGACCAATGGCATAAGGCATGCGCTACACGGAAGGAGTTCATGGATTTGCTTCAAGTTCTTGATGATGGGCTTGACACTCTTGTGGGTGTTAGCCCTCATGGCAATCTTGACTCTGCCAACAAGGACAAGATCACCCCATTCATGGTTGAGAAGACGCTCGCCAATAGCAAGACAATTTTGGTTCTCAACCCCTTTACGGATATCATGTACGCATCTTCCGCAACTCCTTGTTCCCACGCGCCGGTGACAAAGACAAGGTTCATGCCTATATGGTGGACATGATGCTTATTTGCGGAGGTTCGCTCGTCTCGGACTCAGCCACTTGATGTCTCTCACATCATGTGGTGTGAGCTTCGATTTCTTGTGTTCAACCGCAAGGTGCCTATTTATGGTCCCTACATGTTTCTGCTGATTTGAAGACTTGGGAGAAGATGTACCACGAGGAGGAGTTCTGGCTCCAGGTGGATTCGCCATGAGCCCATTTGTGCTGGGTCAAATCCAAGCTGGCTAACACCGCTACTCGTGCTAAGGCGTCTGCTGCTAGGGCTCTTCTTTGTTGATGAGGATATTCTTTGGCGCCGAGGATGTTCTTGAGGGCCGTCTTGCTAGGCCCTCTCGGAGTGACTCTAGGCCATCTTGGGCCAAGAAGTTGAAGGATAAGATGAAGTCTCTTTTCGCATGCAAGCCAAGGGCGATCTGAGGCTCACGTGGAGTCAAGGAGAGTCGCCGCCCGGCACAACAAGGTCTTGCAGCTCTATGGCGAGAAGTGTCTGGCGGGTCGAGGAGCACATCACTCCACGAGACCGAGTGGATGGAGAAGCAAGGATCTGGTGGACTGATTACGAGGAGGATGTCGAGAGTCCATTCAGTGCAGAGGTGTCTGACGAAGAGGCTTGGGGCGACTTCTCTGCTTGAGCCACCTCTTGTGTGTGTAGGTGCCCTCTCTGCCTTTTGGCGTCTCAATGCCAAAGGGGAGAGAGTGTAAGAGATTCTTGAGTTCTTGAGTCGTGTGTGTCGTGTGTTTGCTGCTTTCTCGGTTGAAGTTGAACCCTTTGCTGTTTTCTCGTTTGAACCTTGGTTATCTTACTTCGTATGGTGTAAGACATATGCACTCTATCTATCCTAGCAAGCTTGTGTTATATTGTGCTATCTTCATGCTTTGCTATGCTTATTATCATGTCTTGGTCTCTAAAATATAGGGGAGTGTTGATCCTAGTGCATGTGCCATGCAGTCCAAAGCATTCATCTAAAGTGCACACATCTAGGGGAGCCGTCTATATTTTAGAGAGGTGGGGTTTGCCCCTGCTCTAAATTATCTTATCTATATGCAAATCCCATGTTGTCATCAATCCACCAAAAAGGGGGAGATTGTAAGGGCATATTTATCCCTAAGTGTTTTGGTGATTGATGACAATGCTTTTGCGGACTAATCGTGTGCCTTGAGTCCCTCAGATACTTCATCATTAGGCACAAGGCGATTCGGTGCCCCTCGGAGGCTATTGAAGCGGTGTTGTTCTCGTTTCTCTTTGGTGGAGTTGAGTCGTGGGAGAGCCGTACTATTAAGAGGGGTCGCGTCGGAAAGGTAGGGTGGAAGCACCGTACACTTGTCCCACCTTTCCTTGCACTTTAGAGCTACCGTTGTTATCTTGGTTGTGCGGAAAATCGGCGACTCTTTGCTGTACTTGCGGTAGTACCGCGAGTACAAGCGGTAGTACCGCTTGGCGTGTCCGCAGTAGTACCGCCCTTTTAGTGCGGTAGTACCGCGGCACCTGACCTTGTGCCGCTCGGTGAGTAGTAGGGCGGATGTAATTTTTACATCCGCGCCCCCACGGATAATACCGCTCGTCGGCGCGGTAGTACCGCAGAGGCCCACGGTAATACCGCTCCTTAGAGTCGTAATCCGTGGCCCTTCGACCTAATACCGCGATGATGTCGCGGTAGTAAGCGCGGATGTAATTTTACATCGCGCGCGGCCACAATAATACCGCGCCTACATAGCGGTAATACTGCGTCGGGTTTTACACCACCCAGTTTCAGCGAGTAAACGCGGATGTAATTTATTTCATCCGCGCCCTTCGAACCGTGACCCTCCTGCCTTGCGGTAGTACCGCAAGAAATGATAATACCGCCCAATGATAATCTTGCTCTTCGTCGAGCTTGTTCGGCACAATGCTTTTGCCATGATAGTACCATGGTGCGCCCACGGTAGTACCATGTGACCTCATGATAATACCGCTTCCTTGGAAGCGATAATACCGTGGGTGCGTGGAAGCTGAACATGTGGATAACGGTTGGATTTTTTCCACGACTATATAAGGGTGTCTTCTACCTCTAGTAGACTACCTCTTCCACCTCTAAGCTCCATTGTTGCTCCAAGCTCCATTTTACCGATCTCTCTCCTAGCCAATCAAACTTGTTGATTTGCTCGGGATTGGTGACAAGGGCCGATCTACACTTCCACCATAGGATATTTGATTCCCCCACTTATCCTTGCGAATCTTGTTACTCTTGGGTGTTGAGCACCCTAGGCAGTTGAGTCACCTCGAAGCCATACTCCATTGTGGTGAAGCTTCGTGGTGTTGTTGTTGTTGGGAGCCTCCGAGTGTTGTGGAGATTCCCCAACCTTGCTTGTAAAGGTTGATCGCCGCCTTCAAGGGCACCAATAGTGGAATCACGACATCTCGCATCGTGTGAGGGCGTGAGGAGAATACGGTGGCCCTAGTGGCTTCTTGGGGAGCATTGTGCCTCCACACCGCTCTAACGGAGACGTTGTTGGGGAATGTTGCAGAAAATTAAAATTTTTTCTACGGCTTCACCAAGATCCATCTATGAGTTCATCTAAGCAACGAGTCAAGGGAGAGAGTTTGCATCTAGATACCACTTGTAGATCGCGTGCGGAAGCTTGCAAGGTGATGATGTAGTCGTACTCGGCGTGATTGAATCACCGATGACCAAGTCTTGAGCGGACAGCACCTCCGCGTTCAACACATATGCGGAACGGCGGCGTCTCCTCCGTCTTGATCCAGCAAGCGGGAAGGAGAGGTTGAGGAAGAAACTCCACCGGCGGACCTGACGGCGTGGTGATGGTGGAGAGCGATCTCAAGCGGGCTTCGCCAGCGCTTCGCGGAGGAGGAGAGGTGTTGGGAGGGAGGGCTGCGCCTTGGAGATGGGTCTGCAGCCCCCTCCCTCCCCCATTATATAGGCCCCACAGGCTGCCCCCTGAGATCCAATCTCCAGGGGGCGGCCAAGGGTGAAGTGCCCCCAAGCCAAGTGGGCGCCCCCCCCTAGGGTTTCAACCCTAGGCGCGAGGTGGGCCTAGAGGCGCACCAGCCCACTATGGGCTGGTTCCCCCCACTTCAGCCCATGGGGCCCTCAGGGATGGGTGGCCCCACCGGTGGACCACGGGACCCTTCCGGTGGTCCCAGACATTACCGGAGACCCGAAACTTTCGATGGCGAAATACCACTTCCTATATATTATTCTTTACCTCCGGACCATTCCGAAACTCCTCGTGACATCAGGGATCTCATCAGGGACTCGAACAACATTCGGTAGTCACATACTAGTCTTCCTAATAACCTAAGCGTCACCGAACCTTAAGTGTGTAGACCCTACGGGTTGGGAGACACGAACATGACCGAGGCGACTCTCGGGCAATAACCAACAATGAGGTCTGGATACCCATGTTGGCTCCCACATGCTCCTCGATGATTTCATCGGTTGAACCACGATGTCGAGGATTGATCAAACCACATATGCAATTCCCTTTGTCAATCGATGCGTTACTTGCGAGACTTCGATCGTCGGTATCCCAATACCTTGTTCGGTCTCGTTACGGCAAGTCACTTTACTCATCACCGTAATGCATGATCCGTGACCAACACCTTGGTCACCTTGAGCTCATTATGATGATGCATTGCGAGTGGGCGAGAGATACCTCTCCTTCATGCGGAGTGACAAATCCCAGATCTCGATCCGTGTCAACCAACAGATACTTTCGGAGATACCTGTAATGCACCTTTATAGTCACCCGATTCGTTGTGACGTTTGATACACCAAAGGCACTCCTCGGTAACAAGGAGTTACGATCTCATGGTCGAAGGAAGAGATACTTGACATTGGCAAAGCTTCTAGCAAGCGAACTATATGATCTTTTATGCTATGCTTAGGATTGGGTCTTGTCCATCACATCATTCTCCTAATGATGTGATCCGTTATCAACGACATCCAATGTCCATAGTCGAGAAACCATGACTATCTGTTGATCACAATGAGCTAGTCGACTAGAGGCTCACTAGGGACATATTGTGGTCTAAGTGTTCACACGTGTATTACGATTTCCGGATAATACGGTTATAGCATGAACAAAGACAATTATCATGAACATTGAAATATAATAATACTTTTATTATTGCCTCTAGGGCATATTTCCAACAGATCTCCCACTTGCACTAGAGTCACCAATCTAGTTACATTGTGATGAATCGAACACCCATAGAGTTACGGTGTTGATCATGTTTTGCCTGAGAGAGGTTTAGTCAGCGGATCTGCGACATTGGATCCGTGTGCACTTTGCAAATCTCTATGTCTCCATCTTGAACATTTTCACGGATGGAGTTGAAGCGGCGCTTGATGTGCTGGTCTTCTTGTGAAACACAGGCTCCTTGGCAAGGGCGATAGCTCGGTGTTGTCCGAGAAGAGTTTGATCGGCCCGACGCATTGGGTATGACTCCTAGGTCGGTGATGAACTCCTTCACCCAAATCGCTTCATCGCGCCCTCCGAGGCTGCCATGTACTCCGCTTCACACGTAGATCCCGCCACGGCGCTCTGCTTGCGGTGCACACCAGCCTTGCTCCACCATTCAACATATACACGTATCCGGTTTGTGACTTAGAGTCATCGGATCTGAGTCGAAGCTAAGCGTCGGCGTAACCCTTCTGACGAGCTCTTCGTCTCCTCCATAAGCGAAACATGTCCTTTGTCCTTTTGGTGCCGGGATATTCTTGACCGCTGTCCGGTGTTCCTTGCGGGATTACTTTGGTATCTTGCAACCAAACTTCGGCAAGGTTTACATCGGTGCAGTACACAGCATGGCATACATAATAGATCCTATGGCTGAAGCATAGGGATGACACTCATCTCTTCTTTATCTTTTGCCGTGGTGGGTGGTGAGTGAGCTCAATCGACACCTTGTAACATAGGCAAGAACCCTTCTTGGACTGATCCATTTTGAACCTCTTCAAAATCTTATCAAGGTATGTGCTTTGTGAAAGACCTATGAGGCGTCTCGATCTATCTCTATAGATCTTGATGCCTAATATATAAGCACTTCTCCAAGGTCCTTCATTGAAAAACACTTGTTCAAGTAGGCCTTAATGCTGTCGAAGTTTTGTATCATTTCCCATCAAGAGTATGTCATCTACATATAATAGGAGAAATGCTCTGAGCTCCCACTCACTTTCTTGTAAACGAGGCTTCTCCATAAGTCTGCATAAACTAAACGCTTTGATCATCTCATCAAAGAGAATGTTCCAACTCGAGATGCTTGTACCAGTCCATAAATGGATCATTGGAGCTTGCATACTTTGTTAGCGTTACGAGGATCGACAAAACCTTCCGCTGCATCATATCAGCTCTTCCTTAAGATGTCCGTTAAGGAATGCCGTTTTGGCGTCCATCGCCATATCTCATAATCATAGTATCGGCAATTGCTAACATGATTTGGGCGGACTTGACTTCGCTACGGAGAGAATGTCTCGTCGTAGTCAATCCCTTGAACTTGTCGATAACCCTTAGCGACAAGTCGAGCTTTATAGATGGTAACATTACCATCGCGTCCGTCTTCTTCTTAAAAATCCATTTATTTTCTATCGCTCGTGATCATCGGGCAAGTCTGTCAAAGTCCATACTTTGTTTTCATACATGGATTCTATCTCGGTTTCATGGCTTCAAGCCATTTGTTGGAATCCGGGCCGCCATCACTTCTTCATAGTTCGAAGGTTCATTGTTGTCTAACAACATGATTTCCATAACAGGTTCTTGTACCACTGCAGTGCGGAGCGTGTCCTCGTGGACCTTGAAGTTCAATAGTAACTAGATCCGAAGTACCTTGATCATCATCATTGTTTTCCTCTTGAGTTGGTGTGGGCATCACAGAGCGGTTTCTGCTGCCGCACCACTTTCCCGTTCGAGAGGTAGTACTTCATCGAGTTCTACTTTCCTCCCACATACTTCTTTCGAGAGAAACTCTTTTCGAAAGCATCCGTTCTTGGCAACAAAGATCTTGCCTTCGGATCTTAAGTAGAAGGTATACCCGACGGTTTCCTTAGGGTATCCTATGAATCGCATTTTTCCGACTTGGATTCGAGCTTTTCGGGTTGAAGTTTCTTGACATAAGCATCGCATCCCCAAACTTTTAGAAACGACTTTAGGTTTCTTTCCAAACCATAATTCATACGGTGTCGTCTCAGCGGTTTAGGCGGTGCCCTATTTAAAGTGAATGTAGCTGTCTCTAGGCGTATCCCCAAAATGATAGCGGTAAATCGGTAAGAGACATCATAGACCGCACCATATCCAATAGAGTGCGATTCTGACGTTCGGACACACCGTTTATTTGAGGTGTTCGGTGGCGTGAGTTGTGAACGATTCCACATTTTCTTAAGTGTGTACCAAATTCGTGACTTAAGTATTCTCCTCCACGATCGATCGTAGAATTTTATCTTTCGGTCACGTTGATTCTCTACCTCACTCTGAAATTCCTTGAACTTTTCAAGGTCTCGGACTTGTGTTTCATTAAGTAGACATACCCATATCTACTCAAGTCATCGGTGAGAGTGAGAACATAACGATATCCTCCATGAGCCTCAACGCTCATTGGACCGCACACATCGGTATGTATGATTTCCAACAAGTTGGTTGCTCGCTCCATTGTTCCGAGAACGGAGTCTTGGTCATTTTGCCTAAGAGGCATGGTTCGCATGTGTCAAAGGATTCATAATCAAGAGACTCTAAAGTCCATCGGCATGGAGCTTCTTCATGCGCTTGACACCAATGTGACCAAGGCGGCGATGCCACAAGTATGTGGGACTATCGTTATCAACTTTACATCTTTTGGCATCCACACTGTGAACATGTGTAATATTACGCTCGAGATTCATTAAGAATAAACCATTGACCATTGGAGCATGACCATAAAACATATCTCTCATATAAATCGAACAACCATTATTCTCGGACTTAAATGAGTAGCCATCTCGTATTAACGAGATCCGGATACAATGTTCATGCTCAAACATGGCACTAAATAACAATTATTAAGGTTCAAAACTAATCCGTGGGTAAATGTAGAGGTAGCGTGCGACGGCGATCACATCGACTCTGGAACCATTCCCGACGCGCATCGTCACCTCGTCCTTCGCCGGTCTCCGTTTATTCCGCAGCTCTGCTGTGAGTTACAAATATGAACAACGGCACGGTATCAAATACCGGGAGTTACTACGAGTCTTGGTAAGGTACACATCAATTACATGTATATCAAATATACCTTTGGTGTTGCGGCCTTCTTATCCGCTAAGTATTTGGGGCGATTCCGCTTCGATGACCCTTCCCTTGCAATAAAAGCACTCGATCTCGGGCTTGGGTCCATTCTTTGACTTCTTCCGGCAGCGAGGCTTATCGGGCGCGGCAACATCCTTGCCGTCCTTCTTGAAGTTCTTCTTGCCCTTGCCCTTCTTGAACTTAGTGGTCTTATTGACCATCAACACTTGATGTTCTTTCTTGATTTCAGCCTCTGCAACTTGACATCGAGAACACTTGAGGATGGTCTTCTCCATCCCTGCATGTTGTAGTTCATCACAAAGCTCTTGTAGCTTGGTGGGAGCGGCCCAGAGGATTCTGTCGATGACCGCCTCATCTGGGAGGTTTATGTTCAATTTGGGTCATACGGTTGTGCAACCTGACATCTTGAGGATGTGCTCACTTGTGAGCTGTTTTCCTCCATCTTACAAGCTGTAGAACTTGTCGAAGACATCATATCTCTCGACCGAGCATGAGCTTGGAAAACTAGTTTCAGCTCTTGAACATCTCATATGCTCCGTGGTGCTCAAAATGCTTTTAGAGCCCGATTCTAAGTCAGAAAGCATGCCGCCTTGAGCGAGAGAGTAATCATCGGCCGAGATTGCCAAGCGTTCATAACGTCTTGGTTTTACGGGGCGGGAGCGTCACCTAGCGGTTCTTCTAGGACATATTGTTTCTGGCAGCTATGAGGATGATCCTCGGGTTAGGACCCGATCCGTATAGTTCTTGCCATCATCTTTCGACTTGGTTTTCTCTAGGAGCGCGTTGAAGTTCATGTTGACATTAGCGTTGGCCATTGATCTACAAGACATATTTGCAAAGGTTTTAGACTAAGTTCATGATAATAAAGTTCTAATCAAATTATGAACTCCCACTTAGATTAGACATCCTCTAGTCATCTAAGTGCTACGATCCGAGTCGACTAGCCCGTGTCCGATCATCACGTGAGGCGGACTAGTCATCGTCGGTGAACATCTTCATGTTGATCGTATCTTCCATACGACTCGTGTTCGACCTTCGGTCTCCGTGTTCGAGGCCATGTGCGCACATGCTAGGCTCGTCAAGTTAACCCTAAGTGTTTTATTGTGTAAAGCTGTCTTACACCGTTGTATGTGAGCGTAAGAATCCATCACACCCGATCATCACGTGGTGCTTAGAAGCGACGAACTGTAGCAGCGGTGCACGATTAGGGAGAGCACTTCTTGAAATTTTGTAAGGATCATCTTATTTACTACCGTCGTCCTAAGTAAACAAGATGCATAAACATAATAAACATCACATGCAATTATATAGTTGTGACATGATATGGCCAATATCATAAAGCTCCATTGATCTCCATCTTGGGCTCCATGATCATCTTGTCACGGCTTGACACCATGATCTCCATCATCATGATCTCCATCATCGTGTCTTCATGAAGTTGTCACGCCAACGACTACTTCTACTTCTATGACTAACGCGTTTAGCAATGAAGTAAAGTAGTTTACATGGCGTTCTTCAATGACACGCAGGTCATACAAAAAATAAAGACAACTCCTATGGCTCCTGCGGTTGTCATACTCATCGACGTGCAAGTCGTGAATCCTATTACAAGAACATGATCTCATACATCACAATTCATCATTCATCACAACTTCGGCCATATCACATCACATGATCAATCGCTGCAAAAACAAGTTAGGCGTCCTCTAATTGTTGTTGCATCTTTTACGATAGCTGCGATTGGGTTCTAGCAAAACGTTTTCTTACCTACGAATCACCACAACGTGATTTTGTCAACTTCTATTTACCCTTCATAAGGGCCCGTTCATTGAATCCGCTCCAACTAAAGTGGGAGAGCAGACACCCACTAGCCACCTTATGCAACTAGTGCATGTCAATCGGTGGAACCGGTCTCACGTAAGCGTCACGTGTAAGGTTGGTCGGGCGCTTCATCCCACAATACCGTTGAGCAAGAAAAGACTAGTAGAGGCAAGTAAGATGACAAGATCCACGCCCACAACAAATTGTGTTCTACTCGTGCATTAGAGAACTACGCATAAACCTGGCTCATGATGCCCTTTGTTGGGGAGCGTTGCGAGAAAATTAAAAAATTTCTACGGCTTCACCAAGATCCATCTATGAGTTCATCTAAGCAACGAGTCAAGGGAGAGAGTTTGCATCTACATACCACTTGTAGATCGCGTGCGAAGCTTGCAAGGTGATGATGTAGTCGTACTCGGCGTGATTCGAATCACCGATGACCAAGTGTTGAGCGGACAGCACCTCCGCGTTCAACACACGTGCGGAGACGGCGATGTCTCCTCCGTCTTGATCCAGCAAGGGGAAGGAGAGGTTGAGGAAGACAGCTCCACCGGACCTGACGGCGTGGTGATGGTGGAGAGCGATACTCGGCAGGGCCGCCAGGCGCTGGGAGGAGGAGAGGTGTTGGGAGGGAGGGCTGCGCCTTGGAGATGGGTGCTGCAGCCCCCTCCCTCCCCCTTTATATAGGCCCCTGGGCGCCCCCTGAGATCCAATCTCCAAGGGGCGGCGGCCAAGGGGTGGAGTGCCCCCAGCCAAGTGGGCGCCCCACCCCTAGGGTTTCAACCCTAGGCGCGGGGGTGGGCCTGAGGCGCACCAGCCCACTATGGGCTGGTTCCTCCCACTTCAGCCCATGGGGCCCTCAGGGATGGGTGGCCCCACCGGTGGACCCCGGGACCCTTCCGGTGGTCCCAGACATTCTTGGGAGACCGAAACTTTCCGATGGCGAAATACCACTTCCTATATATTATTCTTTACCTCCGGACCATTCCAAACTCCTCGTGACGTCAGGGATCTCATCAGGACTCGAACAACATTCGGTAGTCACATACTAGTCTTCCTAATAACCCTAAGCGTCACCGAACCTTAAGTGTGTAGACCCTACGGGTTCGGAGACCTTGAACATGACCGAGGCGGCTCTCGGGCAATAACGAACAGCGAGTCTGGATACCCATGTTGGCTCCCACATGCTCCTCGATGATTTCATCGGTTGAACCACGATGTCGAGATTCGATCAAACCACATATGCAATTCCTTTGTCAATCGGTATGTTACTTGCGAGACTTCGATCGTCGGTATCCCAATACCTTGTTCGGTCTCGTTACGGCAAGTCACTTTACTCGTCTTAGTAATGCATGATCCGTGGCTAACACCTTGGTCACCTTGAGCTCATTATGATGATGCATTACCGAGTGGGCCCAGATACCTCTCCGTCATACGGAGTGACAAATCCATCTCGATCCGTGTCAACCCAACAGATACTTTTGGAGATACCGTAATGCACCTTTATAGTCACCTAGTTACGTTGTGACGTTTGATACACCAAGGCACTCCTACGGTAACAAGAGTTACGATCTCATGGTCGAAGGAAGAGATACTTGACATTGGCAAAGCTTCTAGCAAGCGAACTATCGATCTTTTATGCTATGCTTAGGATTGGGTCTTGTCCATCACATCATTCTCCTAATGATGTGATCCCGTTATCAACGACATCCAATGTCCATAGTCAGAAACCATGACTATCTGTTGATCTGTGAGCTAGTCGACTAGAGGCTCACTAGGGACATATTGTGGTCTAAGTGTTCACACGTGTATTACGATTTCCGGATAATACGCTTATAGCATGAACAAAAGACAATTATCATGAACATTGAAATATAATAATACTTTTATTATTGCCTCTAGGGCATATTTCCAACAGACGTACTTCCCCTTAAAAGGAAGGAACTCCGGTAACACATCCTCGTCTCCACCGGCTCCACTCTTGGTTATCTCGTGCCTTTACTTTCGCAAGCTTACTTATTGTTTCATCTCTTGCTTGCTTGCGTGCTAAGTGATTTTGCATCATATAGGTTGCTCACCTAGTTGCACATCTAGACAACCTATTTTGTTGCAAAGTTTAATTTGGTAAAGAAAAGCTTAAAAATTGTTAGTTGCCTATTCACCCCCCCCCTCTAGTCACCCATATCGATCCTTTCACACTTGCCACTACAACTTCTGAAATTTCTCACCCAACTGAAAATGATTGCACACTTGCTCAACACTTTCTCTTCTCTTTTTTTGCTCTTTTTTCCACTCTTTTTTCTCTTTTTTTTCTCTCTCTTTTTTTTGCTCTTTTTTTTGCAACACAAAAGATCCAACAACAAGACTCAACGAAAAACAACATCAACTTTGGATAAAACTTGGTGCAAACACAACGAGGAAAGCAAACAACTAGATCTCAGCAAACAAAGGCTTGAATTTTTTTGTGGCTTTTTGGCTTTGGACTCTAGGATGGGGAAAACCAAACTAAAAAGGATAGATCTAGCAACAAAGATACAAATCCTACCATGTAAACCTTGCTCTGAATACCAGATGATACGACCCCGTCTTCGGAGAAGAGGGAGTACAAGGGGAGGTCCGATCTTCACGACGTAGGATCGATAAACGGATGGGGATAGCTAGCTGCAAGCAGCCAAAAAATGGAAAATAAGAGATTATGACCCGACGAGGAGGAGGCTCACCGAAGATTGCAATCCAAACATTCGCCGATCCACAACCCGCAATACTACCCCACACAACCACGCTCAAGTCGTGGAGCATGGGATAGGTGCAATCCGCAAGGGAAACAATGAACTCTAATCCACACAGCACGATCTAGTCGTGGAGCACGAATTAGGAGCAATTTCTCAAGGAATCACGAGAATAAGGATAACAAGAGCTCTCCAATCTCAGGAGGAGTCTATGTCTTTGGTCTTTGATAGAAATGGCAAAAGTCCCCAACGAAGGGAAGAGCTAGCCTATTTATAATCGGGACAACCCCGCTGGATGGGTGTGAAACAGAACTAGCTTCTGGAAACAGCTTAGGTGTGAAAGGGAACCGCTTTGTTTGACTAAATGGCTTCAAGACTTAATGAGGTAGCTTCTGGAATACTCTCGTTGGAGGTGGTTGGAAGTTCCCGACCAAACATTGTTAATTGGAGTCGAACAATGTTTCCTTTAGCAGCAAACTCGGGTTCTGGGAACCTTTCGCAAGTTGGAATATGCAAACTCGTACAAAACATTGTTTCATCCGAATCGAAACAATGTTTCTTCAACAGAATGCTCATTCTTCATGAATTCCTAACTTTGTTCCTTCATCATAAAACATTGTTTTGCATGGACTGAAATGTGTTTGGCCTTCTTCGATATCGCACCTGAGTTCAACCAACAACAAAGGAGGTGAAGGCACAACCATGTTTTCAAGGTCAAATGATATACTAGAGTTAGCGTTCACCTGATCATGTATTTGCATTGCGCGGCTTCTTGTGATTGGACCGTTGATGATTTGTGGTGTGTTGCATATGGTTGGGATGTCCTCATCACCAACTGCCATGTGGGACAAGATATGGGCAACCGGCGTCATAGTATCAGCCAAAGCTTTCCAGATGTCAGCGACTGAGCGGCACACGTCGGGTTTGACCGCATAAAGCACCTTCCTTTGTAATGGAGGCTGCCAGGTTTGCTCACCAGTCGCGTATGCAAAGTGTAGGAGTGCAAAGGGAGATGGGCCCAAGACCCCTGCATGCTTAGGATTTAGACCGGCGTGCTGACCTCTCTGTCGGGCCTAAGTAGGGTTGCGACATGTTGATCTCCCGAGATCGGACATGACCCAGGCAAGTGTGCCCAGCCAGAGGGGTCGAGCGTGTTGGGTAATGTGGTGCAACCCTGCAAGGAAGATTGATCTATTCAAATAGCTGTGTCCACGGTAACAAGACGACCCGGAGTTGTATTCCGACCTCATGACAACTAGAACCAGATACTTAATAAAACACACCCTTTCAAGTGCCAGATACAACCTGTTGAACGCTCTCTCACAGGGTGACGAGGAGAGGATTACCGGGTATGATTATGCTATGCGTTGTCACTTGTTTATATACTTGCTACTCTCTTCTACATGCTTCAAGATGGAGGCTGCCAGAAGCGTAGTCTTCGATAAGACTAGCTACCCCCTCTTATTCTGGCATTCTGCAGTTCAGTCCACAGATACTACCCATTTCATTGATACCGATGCATATGTAGTGTAGATCCTTGCTTGCAAGTACTTTGGATGAGTACTCACAGTTGCTTTGCTCCCTCTTCCCCCCTTCCTTTCTTCTCAGATGTGGCAACCAGATGCTAGAGCCACGGAGCCAGACGCCACCTTCGATGACTCCTACTACACCGAGGGTGCCTTCTACTACGTGCAGGCCGCCGACGACCAGGAGTAGTTAGGAGGATCCCAGGCAGGAGGCCTGCGCCTCTTCGATCTGTATCCATGTTTGTGCTAGTCATCTTATGGCACCTGGTTTAACTTATGTCTGTACTCAGATGTTGTTGCTTCCGCTGACTCATTTATGTTCGAGCACTTGTATTCGAGCCCTCGAGGCCCCTGGCTTGTAATATGATGATTGTATGACTTATTTGTGTTTAGAGCTGTGTTGTGATGTCTTCCCGTGAGTCCCTAATATTGATTGTACACATTTGCGTGCATGATTAATGTACTATTGAATCGGGGGCGTCACAGTAAGGGACCGATTTGGAGCCAAAAGTTTAATACTATGGTTAGATTTTATCTTAATACTTTTCTCGTAGTTGCGGATGCTTGCGAGGGGGGTTAATCTTAAGTCGAAGCTTTGTTCAAGTAAGAAAAACACCTAAGCACCGGTCCACCCACATATCAAATTATCAAAGTAGCGAACACAAATCAAACCAACATGACGAAAGTGATATGATGGAATCCCCGTGTACCCTCAAGAACGCTTTGCTTATTATAAGAGACTGTTTTGGCTTGTCCTTTGCCACAAAAGGATTGGGCTACCTTGGTGCACTTTATTTACCATTACTGTTACTTGCTCGTTACAAATTATCTTGTTATCAAACTACTTGTTATCGACTATTTCAGTGCTTGTAGAAAATAGCTTGCTGAAAACCACTTGTCATTTCCTTCTGCTCCTCGTTGGGTTCAACACTCTTACTTATCAAAAGGACTACGATTGATCCCCTATACTTGTGGGTCATCAGGAGCGCTTCTAGTTTTTTGGGGATTTTTTTACCTTGGTCATGTCTTTTCCCTATGCTATTTTTTAGAGAGACCTACCATTCCAATTTCTTCACGAACCTTGATAACCCGCAAGTGTAGGGGATCGCAACAGCTTTCGAGGGTAAAGTATTCAACCCAAATTTATTGATTTGACACAAGGGGAGCCAAAGAATATTCTTGAGTATTAGCAGTTGAGTTGTCAATTCAACCACACCTGGATAACTTAGTATCTGCAGCAAAGTATTTAGTAGCAAAGTGGTATGATAATAAAGGTAACAGTAGCAAAAGTAATGTTTTTGGGTTTTGTAGTGGTTGTAGCAGTAGCAACGGAAAAGTAAATAAGCGAAGAACAATATGTGAAAAGCTCGTAGGCAATGGATCAGTGATGGATAATTATGTCGGATGCGATTCCTCATGTAATAGCTATAACATAGGGTGACACAGAACTAGCTCCAGTTCATTAATGTAATGTAGGCATGTATTCCGAATATAGTCATACGTTGTCGGATTTCGGGTTCCGGCAGACCCTTGAGGTTCGAACTCTGGGGTGCGCGCAGAGATTTAACCCTCTGCCTGCCTGTTCCTCGTCGAATCGCTAGGATCTAAACTACCAAACAGAACAACACAAGAGACACAAGATTTATACTGGTTCAGGCCACCATTGTGGTGTAATACCCTACTCCAGTGTGTGGTGTGGTGGATTGCCTCTTGGGCTGATGATGAACAATACAAGGAAGAACAACCTCGCGAGGGTCTATTCTTGGCTGGTGCGACGAACTGCTAGGAGGAGTTCAATCGCTCTATCTACTGGTTTCTTGGTAAGGATCCAAGTGCTAGTTCAGGTCCGGAACCAGGATGCCCTACCCTAGGGGTGGCTAGTCCTATTTATAGGCAAAGGCCCTGGGCCTCTTCCCAAATATTGAGCGGGAAGGGCGCCAACAATTGGCCATTTTGAAGGGGAACAACGGGTACACTTATCCTGACTAAAGTTGGTCCTCTCCTGTCAAAGGCTCTGGTGGTGACGCCCGCTTGGGCTCCACAATGACTTCTTCCCTGCCGTTGGGGCTGGTCTTGGTCTGGTTGCACCGAAATGGATGCCTTTGCTTGATGCTCTCGCCTACGCTTGCTCCCTTTGCACCAAAGAGGAAAGGAGGACACTGCGCGGGCTGGTGCCCGACTGGCGCCCCTGGTCGTCATGGCTTGCGTCATGGGCACCTCGCGAGGTACCCCGCCTTGAACTCTCCGCCTCCTCATGAGCCCGCTGTGAGGCCGTGCTCGAGAAGCTCCTTGTCGTCCGCCCCGCGAGGCTTGGCCCCTCACGAGGGTCTTGAATTTGTGTTGATGAAGATGGGCTGTGCTGGGCCTCCTTTGAGCCACGTCGCAGGCCGCAGGCAGGCAAGTATGGGGACCCCCGTTCCCAGAACGCCGACATACGTGCTTATGGAAAAGAACTTGCATGACATCTTTTGTCCTACCCTCCCGTGGCAGCAGGGTCCTAGCGGAAACTAAGGGATATTAATGCCTCCTTTTAATAGAGAAGCGGAATAAAGCATTAGCACATAGTGAATACATGAACTCCTCAAACTACGGTAATCACCGAGAAGTATCCCGATTATTATCACTTTGGGGTTGTCGAATCATAACACATAATAGGTGACTATAGACTTGCAAGATAGGATCAAGAACACACATATATTCATGAAAACATAATAGGTTCAGATCTGAAATCATGACACTCGGGCCCTAGTGACAAGCATTAAGCATAGCAAAGTCATAGAAACATCAATCTCAGAACATAGTGGATACTAGGGATCAAACCCTAACAAAACTAACTTGATTACATGGTAAATCTCATCCAACCCATCACCGTCCAGCAAGCCTACGATGGAATTACTCACGCCTGACGGTGAGCATCATGAAATTGGTGATGGAGGATGGTTGATGATGACGACGATGATGAATCCCCTCTCCGGAGCCCCGAGCAGACTCGGATCAGCCCTCCCGAGAGATTAGGGCTTGGCGGCGGCTCCATATCGTAAAACGCGATGAAACTTTCTCTCGATTTTTTTTCTCATGAGGCGGAATATATGGAGTTGGAGTTGAGGTCGGCGAGCCTCGGGGCCCACGAGACAGGGGCGCCCGGGGTGGGTGGGCGCGCCCCACCCTCGTGGACAGGTGTGGGCCCCGGTCTTGATTCTTTGCCAAGATTTTTATATTTTCCAAAAAGTGCCTCCGTGGATTTTCAGGACATTCCGAGAACTTTTGTTTTCTACACATAAAACAACATCATGGCAGTTCTGCTGAAAACAGCGTCAGTCCGGGTTAGTTTCATTCAAATCATGCAAGTTAGAGTCCAAAACAAGGGCAAAAGTGTTTGGAAAAGTAGATACGTTGGAGACGTATCAAACCTTCCCAAGAAAAATCCCAAATTGGATCCAAAATTAGCGGGATGTGAGCTTATCCATGCGTTTAGGGCATCTCCAAAGACTCTCAAACTAACCGCATCCGTTTGGACCGTGCTGTCCGGACTGCGAAAGCCATCCAAATCGCTTCTATATCAGTCCGTGGCTCGGTCATGTATCGATCCGCGGCGCTCTCCGGACATACTTTCTCCTGCAAAGCGGAGACAAACACGAGGGGCTTTGCGGAGAGTCCGGACAGCTGCCACATCCGCTTTTGACTGCCCTTGCCCACACAAACCCTCTCTCCCGTGCCCGTGCGCGTTCCCGCCTGGCGCCAGCTGCCCACATTCATGCCGCTGTAAAGCATGCCACTCCACATTGAAGACGGCTCAGGTCGGATGCAACCTCTCACTGGCTCCGCCACTGAAGCACCACGCCGGTTGAGGGCATTTTCCACTACACGCCCAGCTGAACACGCCTTCTTGCTGCATTCAAACGACTGCATTAAACCTGAGTGGAAGCCGAGAAACCCTACTCTGGCCACACATCCGTTCATGAGCGGGTGACATTAAACACAACACCGGGCAATCTCCTCTCGCCCGCCCTCTATTTAAAGGAGGCCATACGTAGCACAAGAATCACACTACTCGTCGCTCCCCATCTCCTCCTTATCCACCCTTTTGATGGAACCCGATGAGCAGGAAGAGCAATTCTTGGTCATGAAAGCCGACTGGGTGGCCCACCGAGCCAACTGAGTACGAGCAATGCAGTTCGCTGCTCCACCTCCAAGTCGGACGGAGCAAGTTGCGACTCCAAGCCGACGCATGGTTTAACAACTCGCCGCTCCAAGCTAGCTCCGGAGGAGTGACGAGTTGCTCACGCTGGCACAAGGGGAGCACAACGACACATGCATCGTCACTGCTATGCACGATTTTGCGTCGTACCGCGCTTCCCGTGCCTGCGACCACGCAATCCACTGTCAACGCGCGCGTAATCGCACCCTGCCAGCAGAGAAAGAATCCGGCTATGCGGATATCAACGAGGCAGCGCCCAACACGTTTGCGTCCGCCAACATCACCGAGGAGAAGTAGAAGACTGGAGGCCGCCGCCGCTTGGGTCACATGAAGGCCACCATCGAGGTGACACCGGTGTACAAAGCCGGTGACTTGACCGGTTCTTCAGTGCGACCATCATCGACCCTTGCCTCGACTCCATGGAAGTGGAGGAGCCCTCCCTTCTCCTCTGGATGAAGCATCAGCTGGCGGTTCCACTCCGATGAGCAGTGGGGAAGCGAGCCGCCCTTTGCGCTGAAGCATATACCTCCGGGGCTCATGACTGCCGGACATGGGGACGACAATGAAGACCCGTCGCGGCCGACAAAAGACTAGTCAAGGGTATCCATGTCGTCGGAATGGGGCGCCGACCGTAAACTAGTTTTATCTTAGTTCGGCATCATTTTTAGTTAAAGATATGTTCAAAATGTAATCGTTTTCGTCTGTGTGAAAACCGTCATGTTTATATGAAATTCGCCCATGTTTGCATGAATTTCATACGGTTTGTTGGAAAAGTGTTTGCAATGTATGCAGTCAGCGTTAGATGGCGGCCCTGCATCCGTGTCCGCGGACGGATGCGAGGGGAAATTTAGGGTGTGTTTGGTAGGGTGTATGAAGGGTGCATGAGCCCAAGAGTTCCCTTCTCGACCCACTTTTGGATGTTTGGTAGAGTGTATGGAGGTGCATGAGTCCACACTAGCTTAACACAAGTACATTAGAAGCATGCATGAAAAGAGCATGCATGAAGAGGGGTGTTGAGTTGAGTATGCATGAAGAGGGAACAACTATGCTGAGACGAGAACACAACCAAACACACCCGGGTCACCGTTGAAGATGCCCTTAGAGTATCTCTAGCAGATCCCGCAATCGGGTAGCCCGCAAAACGCGTATAAGGCCGCCCACAAACTTTTTTACGGTGCCGCGAGCGCTCTGACGGAACAGATCCAGCAAACGTGTCCTGCAAAAACATTTGCGGGGGACGTTTGCTGGATCTGTTCCGTTGGAGCGTTTGCGGCACTATAAATTTTGCATAGCATCAAACAAATTACACATTCAATGACAACCGAATGGAATTTTAATACAAATTCAACACACGAATATATAAATGGCCCGAAAAGCAATTCACAATACAACAATAGTTTTCATCATAACAAATATTCAAATTCAAATAATTATTACAACACCAAATTGTTCAAATCTCACACGGATAGAAATGGATAAAATGGGGATCTATCTCCCCTCATAGAGTTGCCATCGATGCTCAATAAGATCACGTTGGAGTTGGTTGTGCGGATAGAAATGAATAAAAATGGGGATCTATCTCCCCCATGAATTTCCCCCGAAACTACTTCGGGCCAAATTGAGCACGAACCCACAGGTGTTGGACATACCTCGGCCCAAGCAAAGCCGCGTCGCCCCTTTCTTCTCCCCCGCCGGCCGAAGCAAAGCTGTGTCGCCCTCTTCCTCTGACGCGCCTCGCTCACAGGTGCCGGAACAAACCGGATCCGCAAGCTACAAGCCCGCGCGCCGAGCTCTGGGATGGATCCATGGCGTCGGCGGCCGCGAGCGGCGTACACAAATAGGCACCCCCGAGCGCCGAGCCGAGGTGCAATGTATGCGGCGTGGGGCAACTATGGGGCATCAACAAGGGGAGGGGATTTGTGGTGGCAGCGGCGGAGAGTGGAGGCGTGAACTGAAGCCGACGGAAATGGGTTCGCGCCAATGGAAAGGAGGGTCGACAAAATCGGGTGAAATACCGTAGATAAGGAGGAAATGGACTGCGAACCAACCCGTGGTTGGATGATTAGAGGGACTGTGGTATCCCCAGCCCACCAGGGTTTAAATCCTGGTGCTCGCATTCTCGGAGGTGCTCATAGGGGTAGGGTGTGCGTGTGTGCGTTTATAGGGGTGAGTGTATGCGCGTGTATATGAGCGCTTGTGTCTGTACTGATGTTAAAAAAAGAAGAGGAAATGGACTCGCGGATTTAGGATCCCATATTTTTTTTCCGGACGAACAGATTTGAAGGATCTGACTAGCACGAGATACTATGGGTTTTCCATAAACCAGCGGTTATTATACCACATGCCCGGTTTGTGGGATCTACATCTACTAGAGATACTCTTCACTTCAAATTTTCCAACCGGCTTTCCTGCTTTGATGAGTTCGTTTGAGACTTTGAGATCTTTTCGATGAGTGTTATGATCCGATCCATCGCATCGTATGCAATACGTGTTTTGCGAGGGACCGACCGGAAAGATTCGAATGGCGGAACTCAGGCAATCCGCCGTCTCCCTCTCTCCTTCCCTCCGAAACCCAAACTCAAATCCTCCTACCACGACCCCGCGGCGACCAGCCCCGCCGGCCGCAGCGCCGATTGGCCGGGGTCTCTGGAGGATACGACGCGCCGTCGTGGGCGCGGGGGGAGAAGGGAGAAGATGCGCGCCTTGAGATGCGGCGATGCATGGAGTGCCGGGCCGAGGCGGAGATGGAGACCATCCCCATGTTCGACGGCGCCCTCATTCCGCAAAGTGTCTGCTCCCTGGCTGGCTCTCACGGTTTGGACTCTCAATTGCTAACCCGTTCACGTTTGCTCTCTTTCTAGTGACACCTAGTATCACTATATGAGTGGAATGTGGTGAAGGCACAAGGGATTAATTTTTTCTTTGACGAGAAAGGAAGGGCTCTTCCCATCTCACTAGTCATTAGTGTAGGAGAATAGAAAAAACAGCTACAAGATTTACTTACATAATGACAAGAAATAGAAAACAAATAGTGCCCATTTCATTACTGAATACACAAGGGATTATTGCCAAATACTGCTAACACAGGCATGCAGTCCATGTTTGTCCTCACTTCTGTACTGGAGGAGATAATTCGCTTTTGTTTAATTATGCTATGGATGCTTTTGATTTTGTTAGCAGTAATTCAGTGATCGTAAGTGTAACCATACGAGGAGAAAAATCAATGGCATCAGATGCTGGTGATGCAGTTACCACATATATCATGTAAATATAAGTGTCTCTGATCATGTGTGATGCGCTACCAGAAACATTCTTATCTATATTTTGGGGGTTCTCTCAAACATACAGA
The DNA here is from genome assembly GCA_021437245.1 of Aegilops speltoides. Classification (NCBI taxonomy): domain Eukaryota; kingdom Viridiplantae; phylum Streptophyta; class Magnoliopsida; order Poales; family Poaceae; genus Aegilops; species Aegilops speltoides. The sequence continues at coordinate 388,999,735 of CM038147.1, read as the reverse complement.
CACAACTTCAAAATTGTGACTTAGGTTTGTTGGAGTAGGTTTAAATTTGCTGGAGATAGAAGAAGAGCTCTGTGACATTTTAGACCTGCTGGAATCAAGTAGCCATGTTTATTTCAGACCGACAAGTGGACTTAAACGGGACCCGGTTTACATCCCGAGTTAACTTTAACTTAATTATATGACATGCGCTCCACACCAAACCTCAAGTCCAACCAACCAAACGCATGAGAACATAGTGTTTAACATAGATCAGTGCAACAGTTGTGCCCATAGCTCCCCTGCTGTGACGCCACGCAGTAGTTGTTAGTTTCAGACATAAACAGCAATCGGTTCGCACCAACCACTTAGGGTAACAAATAACTTGTTTTCAAAGTTAAGTCTGAGTTACCTGTAAGTTGTAACTGGCTACTCTGAGTATGTTGTTTGGAATTTCTGTCAAGGCACCTTCTAATTTTTTTATTGATACACAAACATCATTGTTCTATTTGTCTCTGATGATTTCACCAGAGGACACTTTATCAAGTAGACACCATATTCATGATTCCAGGGCAAGTGTTCCAGGGTCTTGCATTTGTATTCTTTTGTCCAGCCGAGCTACTTAGTTTATCACAAATTCACAAAACATATATCTTTTCAGATTACTGAAATTCGGTAGGTCAGTTTGTTAAACTATTTTTTGTGTTTGTGTGTGTGTGGGGGGGGCTATATTTTCTGATAACTGCAACTGTTTTCTCATTCAAGGATTAGGTATATACCAGTACAACAGTCTCAAGCAAACAATCTTAATGTAGCAAAGCCTTATTTTTGTTCCAACCAGGCGAACTCCTTCCCATTAATTGCTCAATGCAAATACTCAGTATTTACAGCAGCAAAGGGAATGGGAAAGGGAGTTGTGCATCCTCCTGGAAACTTTTTGCTAAATGTAAAAGAAGTCCCAAGTCCCAACTGCTAACTTTTCTTGAACTACTAGTGTACCATCCTTCATTTGAATGCCCACGCGTGGAAGGAGAAAGTCTTTCGGTCATAAGGAAACTTCAGCTCAGCTGCAATGATTTTGACCTCCAATCTCTGTCTGCTTAAGGAAATCTAAGGACTATTTTTATTTTAGGATGCGCTCTTCCTTTCCCAAGCCATTATATAATGTTCTGGCAGTGGGAGGTGCACCGCACGACCACAGTTCTCAGTTTCTCACACACCACAGAACAGATACAGAGGGTCTCCTCTCTTCCTCTTCCTCTAGCCACTTACACTGCACTCTAGCTAGCTTGACACCACTTAGTAAGCTAATCATGAGCCAGATAACAACGAGCGGTGAAGTGTCCATGGATTCGCCGGCGAGCTCATGCGTGTCGTCGGATGCAGAGGTGGAGATGCCGATGGTGGTCGCTGGATGCCCCCAGTGCCTCATGTACATGATGCTCTCGGACTCAGAAGAAGAGAAGCAACCCAAGTGCCCCAGGTGCAAGAGCCCCGTGCTGCTGCACTTCCACAAGTACTGTGACACGAAGAACAAGACCTAATTGCCAAAACATCTGGCGTGTACATAAATATATGCAGCTATGGCTGTGTGCATCTGCGGATGCAAAGGCCGGAAGGTTTAACCTTCCTTTTCGAAAAATAATTATAGACATCTAGCCTTTGGTGTTTGCTATCTGCAGTGTTGCGTTGAGTAGCTCATGAAAGGTTGAGGGGTGTTTCTTCTCATCTCTGGCTGGCCTCTCAATCAGTGTCCACAATCATTAACCAGTATGATATACTAGCTGGTAATTGGGGGACCTGACGAATTTTTGTTGTTTACCCCACTCCCTTCCTTGTGACTCTGAGATCATGTATACGGCAATACATACCATTCCTTTTTCGCTTTTCCTGAACATGTCAGATTTCTCTCTTGGATTATCCATACCTCGGATTGTTCTTGTGTCATTGTATGTTAGTTACTTAGTTTAGTTCATTTTAATTACAGATATACATGGTCATATAAGAGCAAACTTTCTGAAAAAATAAAATAAAATAAGAGCAAACTCTCGTTGCATTACTCGAGTTGATGTTTTTACATGTTTAGTCTTCAACAATATAAATGGCTGTAGATAAGTCTTGAGCAATTTCTCATCAAAGCTTCCTGCCAGCAACAGATAGAGACTCCACTTAAAGCCCTGTCTTGTAGAAATAATTGCATTTACTTTCCGGTAAAGTGACTAATCAACCTCCAGTTTCTCTGTCTCATAAAATGGGAGGTCATACAGCCACCGAACTTTTGCCCCCCTCTTAATTATGCTGAGTAAATAGGCAATTTTTCGACTAATTTAATCCATAAGTAGATGACTAGCATGGCATTGATAGAACTAGGAACATATTGGTACTGATCTAAGCAAGCACGTACTACGCAAATAGTAGACAAATCTACACATGATGCTAGCACTGCTAATACAGAAATTATCAGGAGAGGGATAAGCGCGTATACCCTCCAATAGGCCATCAGAAGCGCCGCGGTGACAACAGCAGCAGAAGCGTCCTCGGCGGCCTTCTTGTCGGCCTCGGCTTTCTCGGCGGCAACACGGTCGGTGTCGGTGGACATGGTGATGATGAAGGCGGCGCGACGTAGAGGAAGTAGACGATCGGAAGCGGCGATCGCGTAATCGCTGCCTAAAACCTATTTGCCCTCACCCCGTCACGAGAACCGGAAGGCGTGGTTTGGAGACCTGCTCTCCGTCGACCGTGTCTTGCGCGCGGACGGATGGAGCGCCGCGGCAGCAGCAAAGGAATGACGGTGGGTGTGCGCGTGGCGATGTGATCTGTTCGTGGCGGCTAGGGTTAGGAGACACCGCTGCGCTTATATAGGCGCAGCTGCGTGGAGAGACGTGGGCTTGACCCACGTCCGAAGTCCGTGACAGCCCACGATCCGGCGTCTCCGATCGTGGCCTGCTGCCGAACCTCTCCGTTAGTGATTGGCAAAAATAAGCGCGTGAGGTGTGAGCTCGGCTCGGCTCATTCCCGCAACCAGCGCGGCGTCGTGACGAGGCGTGGCGTGGCGAGGCGGGCGGCGGAGGAGGCGCGCGAGGCCTCTTCTCTTCTCAAGCTCCAATAGCATGTAGGAGAGAAACCCTTATAAACCACTCCAACTCTCCTTCCACTTCCAAGGTGGGACTAAACTTCCCACCACACCTAGTGCCATATATCCCACATGGGCCCTTAGAGATTTTCGAGAATTGCAATATGGGCCTAGAGCCCATCTCGATTTCAAAGAATCCCCACTGATCTCGAGGGCCCATAGTGTCCTCTGCTCCAAACACTGCTTTTGATATACTAGTGTTTCAAAGAAGACTGTTAAGGTTGAGCTTCACCTAGAGCAAGTAGCTACATTCCTTCACAACCGAACAATGGACTATGCCTTGAATTGTCGGTTTATGCGTAGAAGTTTCACCACATGTCTTACTAGTCTTGGGCTGCAAGGTCGACCCCTCGGATGGAGCATATAAGTCACACTCTGGCCTATTCATGAGTTTACTAGAGATCACCCCAATCTCATAGATCTGTGACTAGCGATCGGGCTCACATAGGTGTGTTCCTCCAAAGATCGCTCTGTAGGATAGCATCTTGCTTATGCATATAAGCCTTGGAGCAGATTAAGACAGTAGTCATCCTTCCATACAGCTTACGAAAGTATTGCATCTCCAACGGAGTGGGTTAGTAAAGTTACTCTCCTCGGTTCACCACCGCTTGTTTCCCGTGTCCTACTTCACGGGATCTCCGATCACATAGGTTGGGTTACCACCATGGCAACTCATGTGGGTCTCATACCCATCTCCTCGATGCACTATCTATCACTACACGTGATAGCCCTTTCAGAAAGGATCGCGATTCTTAGCCGTATGGACATAGTCCAACGCTATCACTCCGGAGTTTCTTAATTTTCGACAGACTTTTAATCTCATTCTTATGTGTTTGTTGGACTTCATATTGTCCTTTGAACTCTTCACCTTGGTGATGACGATCGATTATCACAGTTCATAAGGATAGCGGAACCGGTTTATCAACCAATGGCAAGTCCATCAAAAGATCTCGGCCATCCCGCTTCACACCGAAGTGTCTAATGCTGTTAATTCTGCTTCCATTGTCGATCTCGTTAAGATCGTTTGCTTGCAAGACTTCCAGAAGCAGCGCCACCTCCAAGAGTAAACATATACCCGGTTGTGGCCTTCATCTCATCGACATCGAGATCCAATTAGCATCACTATACCCTTCAAGTCTTGACGGGTTTCGGTATAGTGAAGTCCATGATTCATAGTACCTTTCGAGATAGCGCATAACTCTTTCAACGGCATGCCAATGTACATCACCCGTTTGAAACAAACTGGCTCGGTTTGTCTCACAAGAACGCGATGTCGAACCTCGTTGCGCTCGCTAGGTACATCGCTGAACCAATGATTTGAGAATATCTCAATTGATCTTTAGCCATGCCTTTGGACTTTCGAATCAACACGCTAGGATCATATGGTGTTTGAGATGGTGTGCGATCCGAATATCCAAAGCGACTCAACACCTTCTCAACATAATGGGATTGCGAAGTGTGATCCCACCTCATTATCTCTCGGTAGCTTGATGTTCAAGATAACATCAGCCACACCAAGGTCCTTCATCTCAAAGTTTTGAGACGAAGCGATTTGACCTCCTCAATGACTTTGAGGTTTGTTCGAATATCGATATGTCATCAACATACGAGCACAAGATAACTCCTTCGCCCCCACCATGGCGATAGTATACACATTTGTCGACTTCATTAACAACGAAGCCAACAGATGTCGAGTTGTATTAAACTTATCATGCCATTGCTTAGGTGCTTGCTTGGACCATATAAAGATTTGACAGACCTACACACCTTCCTTTCACGACCATCTATCACAAAGCCATCCGGTCATTGCATGTAGATTTCCTCATTTAGCTCTCCATTCGTAAAAGCCGTCTTAACATCCATTTGATGGGCGAGAAGACCATGTGAGGCCGCCAACGAGAGTAATACTCGAATGGTGGTCGGTCTAGCCACAGTGAATAAGTATCGAAGAAATCTTCCTCTTCTTTACGGTCATAGCCCTTGGCCACAAGCCTAGCCTTGTACTTTTCAATCGTACCATCGGGCTTAAGCTTTTCTTGAACACCCACTTACATCCCAATGGTTTGCAACCATAGGGGCCTCGATGATCTCCCATGTCCCATTAGCCATGATGGAATCCATCTCGCTTCGGACCGCATCTTTCCATGAGTCGACACGGAGAGGCATACGCTTCTAAAATAGAAGTGGGAGTATCATCCACGAGGTACACGAAGAAATCATCACCAAAGGTCTTTGCGTCCTTTGTCTCTTGCCCCTACCAAGGGTTTCCTCGTCATCCTCCTCGGGATTTTCATCATGTGTTCGTTCATAATATTCCATAGGAATGGCGTGCTCAGAGTCTCCTCAGATTCTGTCTAGAAGTGCTTTGCATATCTCTCATAGGAAAATGTCCTCAAAGAATGTAGCATCCTTAGACTCTATGATTGTACCGACCTTACGGTCGGGTAGCTCAATTTCACTACTAGAAATCTATAGCCAACGCTGTTCTTAGCGTAGCCCAAATTAACGCAATCCACGCCTTGGGTCCAAGCTTACGCTTTTTGGGGATCGGCACGTTGACTTTCGCCAAACAGCCCCAAATGCAAGTCTGAGAGCGTTGTCCTTCTCTTTGTCCATCTCTCATATGGAGTGATCTCATTATCCTTCATCGAACTTTATTCGGACATGACATGCCGTCAATATAGCCTCCCCACCATGCCTTGGATAAACCCGGCGTATCTAACATGGCGTTAACGGATCGGTTAGAGTACGGTTTTTCCGCTCGGCAACCCGTTTGGTGGGTGAATAGGGAGGCGTCCTCTCATGAATAATGCCGTGTTCGCATGAAAGAATCAAACTCACTCGAGAAGTACTCTCCACCACGATCCGAACGGAATCGTTTAATTTTCTTTTCAAGTTGATTCTCAACTTCTACCTTATAGATTTTAAAGTAGTGTAGAGCCTCGTCTTTAGTATTTAATGATACACATAGCAATATCTAGTGGAATCATCTATCAATGTCATGAAGTATTTCTTTCCGCCTTTAGTCAATACACGTTCATCTCACAAAGATCGAATGTATGAGTTCTAATGGTGCCAAGTGTCTCTCCTCCATGACCTTGTGAGGTCAAGCGAGGTTGCTTAGCTTGCACACATGACGAGCACTTAGAACCTTTGGCTAAAGTGAAACTCGGATTAAATCCAACTTAGCTAGCAGCGTCATAACACCGAAACTTATGTGACAAAGACGTGAATGCCAAACCTCGATTCATTAATACTCGAATGAATATGGTTCACGACTTTATTACGTAAATCTGCGAGGAAAGGCGGAACATCCTCCGCCTCATAACCTTTTCCAACAAATAGTCCATACTTAGTAACAACTAATTTATTAGACTCGAATACCAACTTAAACCCTTCTCTACATAGAAGGGAGCCACTAACGAGGTTCTTCTTGATGGCGGGGACATGTCAGCACGTTCTTGGTACCACGATCCTTCCAGTAAACTTCAGATCGACCGTGCCAACACCATGAGCGAAGCACTCGCGCCATTCCCCATCAATACGGACCCGTGGCTGTGACTGTAAGAAGAGAACAATGAAATGTCGGACACACATGAACACTGCTGTATCCACCCACCAATCGGTAGGTCAAACACCGAAAAAACAATAAATAAATTACCGTACCGGATGCACCATTCTCATTGTTGCCCACAATCATGTTGACAGACTTGGAGTCCTGTCCCGACTTCTTAAACTTGTTTGGGCACTGTTGGCCCAATGTTCATCGAACCACAAGTAAAGCAGCCCTCATCCTTCTTGTTCTTCTTGAAGGTCTTCTTACCCTTCTTCTTGAAGTCGGTATTCATTGGACACCGTTCTTTCCCTTGAACTTGTGGGAGTTGGAGTTCTTCGGTTCACCATGTTGGCGACGAAGTCCCTTGACCCCTTTTCCGTCATGCAGTCCTTTGCCCTCGAATTCTGCTCAACACCCAGATGGCCAATGACATCCTCCACAGAGAATTCACGCCTCGATGTTTGAGTGGTGGCAAAGTTCCTCCAGAATTGGGGAGCTTAGCGATTATGCAGCCCGCGACAAACTTGCCCAGAACTTCGCGCTTCGAAGCTCAAGCTCCTTAACAATGCATATTATCTCGTGAGCTGCTCCAATCTGGGACGGTTCTCAACCATCTTGTAATCGTGGAACTGCTCTATAATATACATCTCGCTCCTCGCATCGGCGGCCCGAACTTAGATTCGAGGGCCTCCCACAAGTCCTGGCGACATGCACATGTAAATATCGTCGACCAGTTTATCTCCGATCACGGTAAGAACAGCTCCGATAAACACGGTGGTTGCCTCCTCTGACGCCTTCTCTGTTCAGAGCAATCGTTCCGTGGACACACCGGCTACCCAACACGTTCATAGCCGTGAGCCATAAAGTGGTCTTTGTGCGCCAACGCTTAAAATGCGTGCGGTAAACTTATCCGGTTTCGGTCAGGCAAATAAGCCACTTGCGAAAAGTTCCTACACGAATAGGTTTTGGATTCTTTGAGTAAATAGGCAATTTTTCACTAATTTAATCCATAAGTAGATGACTAGCATGGCATTGATAGAACTAGGAACATATTGGTACTGATCTAAGCAAGCACGTACTACGCAAATAGTAGACAAATCTACACATGATGCTAGCACTAATACTGAAATTATCGGAGAGGGATAAGCGCGTATACCCTCCAATAGGCCATCTGAAGCATTGCCAGCGGTGACAAGCAGCAGCGAGGCGTCCTCGGCGGCCTTCTTGTCGGCCTCGGCTTTCTCGGCGGCACGCACGGCGTCGGTGGACATGGTGATGATGAAGGCGGCGCGACGTAGAGGAAGTAGACGATCGAAGCGGCGATCGCAGAATCGCTGCCTAAAACCTATTCGCCTCACCCCGTCAGAACCGGAAGGCGTGGTTTGAGACCTGCTCTCCGTCGATCGTGTCTTGCGCGCGGACGGATGGAGCGCCGGGCAGCAGCAGCAAAAGGAACGACGGTGGGTGTGTCGCGTGGCGATGTGATCTGTTCGTGGCGGCTAGGGTTAGGAGACACCGCGCGCTATATAGCGCGCAGCAGCGTGGAGAGACGTGGGCTTGACCCACGTCCGAGTCCGTGACAGCCCACGATCCGACGTCTCCGATCGTGGCCCTGCTGTCAGAACCTCTCCGTTAGTGACTGGCAAAAATAAGCGCGTAGGTGTGAGCTCGGCTCGGCTCATTCCCGCAACCCGCGTCGCGTCGTGACGAGGCGTGGCGAGGCGGGCGGCGGAGGAGGAGCGCGCGAGGGCCTCTTCTCTTCTCAAGCTCCAATAGCATGTAGGAGAGAAACCCTTATAAACCACTCCAACTCTCCTTCCACTTCCAAGGTGGGACTAAACTTCCCACCACACCTAGTGCCATATATCCCACATGGGCCCTTAGAGATTTTCCAGAAATTGCAATATGGGCCTAGAGCCCATCTCAGATTTCAGCAAATTAGATGCATGAAACAAAAGAACCATAAGCTCAGGCAGTCCAATCCTGCCCTGATCTGTTCTCACTTGTCGCAGGAATCTGTTCCATTATACGCCTTTTCCCTTTTTTTAAATTAAGGAAAGCAATAGGTGACTTACCCACTGTGAAAAAACCCTGCATTAAGCATATGTTCAAATTTACTATCCGTGCTCGCCGCTTCCCGTCAAGCCAAATTTATATCCATAGTCCTCCAGCTCCATATTTACTTCTCTTGCTCGGCAGAATTGCAAGCCACCAGACTGTTTGCCTTCGATATTAATGTAGGTTTTGATCTGGCGATGTTGATGACTTGATGTTACCATCTACAGTACTTTACAAAATCTATTAAAACAGTTAGGGTTATCTTGTAGGTTTTGATCTAGAGAGCTAGTACCTTTCAAATCATGTCACGTGTGTAGGTGTGTTGAACACTGTCGTCCTTGGTTCGGCTTCAATGATGTAAGCAGAGTACTTAGCAGTTAACAGTGGGCTCTGCTCAACCAAATGGGCCAATTATTATGTAGCCTGACATTTAAGCCCAACAGGCCTGTCTATCTGCATCCAAACAAAGGCCCATTAAGAGTAGGATTGTCCAGATCTCACATCATATGCCTAGGTTTTTATTAGTGTTCAGGGTTTTACCCTTTGGTTCTTCGTACACATTGTACATAAGTTGTCATTCTCCTGTTTATTTATCAGTTACTTCACTTCTGGGGCTCCCCTGCAGTTTCTCTTCAACAAAATAAATAAAATACTCCCTCCATCCCAAAATTCTTGTCTTAGATTTTTCTTGATACGGATGTAACTATGCATGTCAAAGTGCCCCTGCTTTTATAGTGGCTCCTCCATTGTTTAGGCGTAACTATGCATGTCAAAGTGCCCCTGCTTTTATAGTGGCTCCTCCATTGTTTAGGCGTAACTATGCATGTCAAAGTGCCCCTGCTTTTATAGTGGCTCCTCCATTGTTTAGGCGTAACTATGCATGTCAAAGTGCCCCTGCTTTTATAGTGGCTCCTCCATTGTTTAGGCGTAACTATCCAAAAGCTTATTTGTAGAATTTGTTAATGGCTCATACATCCTACTTTGAAATTTCCAGTCAACTTTAGCTCTTGGTTATAACTTTTCCAGAAGGAATGAAGTGACAAATCTGTTTTCAGACAAAAGATGCTGGCTACCACTTTATGTTTCTGACAATTTGTGCCTTCTGTTGCCAGAACGAGCAAGGCTCCATTGTTTGCATCCACATGGAGCTAACAAGCTTGAAAATGAACTGAGGTTAATTCGATTATTCATAACAGAGGCATTTTTCATAGGTAACACTAAAACAAAACAATCCTTTAGGGGATGGAGCATCCTCTTTTGGGCAAACTTTGCAAGCAGTTTAATCATGTAATGCTTGTTACAATGCTTTCCTGACCAAGTTATGTTTGATGCCGCGAAGGTGAAATATCAGTCCAGACTGAAGAGATAATCAGAATCATAGTAAGAGCTGAAGAAAACACTATGCTAATTATCCGGCCTTGTGCAAGGTTAGGTACTTCGGTCAGTTCCTAGGCTGAAACCTTTTATAAGATTTTGTTGTCTCAAGAACCAGCAGTAGCTTCCATGTTGGAGGGGGCCTGCCCAGCAACTAACACATGCAGGTTGTCTGCACTCCAGATGAGACAAACTAACACATGATTTTTAAACCACAGGCTAAGGTTTGTTCATGCCTAATTGCCTAGTCACTTTTGGGTCCTTGAGGCATGTGCCTGTAGGAAAGCATGCCTTACGTTCAATTTCATCGACTAGTTTAATAAATAATGCTGTATGCCCGTTTTATCACAAAAAACTATCTAGAAGCAGCCCGAATAAACAAATCCATTTGTTTAACCTACAACATGTTTTAAATCACAGGAAATCATGAAAAACAATGGATCCTGTTGGCTCCATTTGTCTCCTAGCGGAAGGGTTCAAATTAAGAATGCAATCTGGTTCCTCATTTATTTTATTTTGTTTTGGCTTCCATCATTCATGTACTGCTGGAGGGAGCTTTGTTCTGTGCCATTCAGCTGCTCGGAATTTTTTCCAATTTTGGTGTATTTATTTCGATTTGATGGCGGGTCGTATATGCAAACACTGCTTGCTTCTATACACTTGGGGATTCCCATCTATATGTGCGTATCGTACAGCTGTTCAATGGGGTCATGTAGTTTGTCCTCCTTTGGGGACAAAATCTAGGAGTTGCTGTTGCGCATACTACACAAACACAGTAGTATGCGATCTGCAGCTTTAATCATTTTTGGAATTCAGATCCTTCCATAGATATGTACTACCTATGAAGAAAGGCTGAAAAGGACAGATGGTTAAAAATCAGAGGTAATATACCCATGGAAAAGTTGAATGCATGCAGCGTAGGTAGTCATATTCCTCTATTAAAAGTTGATGAGTACTGAAATCATTTCCTCAGTTTTGTGGAGGCTATTTAGAAGGCTTAGTTGAGACTTGAGAGATTAAGGCAAAGGGTTTTGTTTTGGCCAAGCAAGTAATCTTTCTTTTGAAACATCAAGAAACTCTTGGCACAGTCACTGAAGGATTTTCATCCTCTAGTAATTTGATAATTTAGGACCGAAACTCCGAATAACACCCCCGAACCTCCGTGGTACAAATTTCGGATCAAACTACTGAGAGATTTTATTTATAAGGTGTTTTAGGTCACTACTTTTATAAAAGTTTACAGAGGGAGTAGAAAATACAGTTTGGAAAATGTCTATTGTTAGTTGGCCATCGCCATGCATGAGTGAAGAAGGGTAGGCCAGGACATGTGGCCAGTGGAGCCAGCCATGCTCTGCATTATTGCATCTGCATGCATGGGCCATTTGCATGCACTTGGCCCTCTTAAAAGTCACAAAACCCCATTGCAGAAGCACAACCCTGTGAGCTCCCTACGGCTTGCTGGCCTGGAAGGGTGATAACAACAACACGACAGGTCAGTGTCCATGGCGTCTAGCCCTCTTGTATACATACAGATTATGAGCAGCTAATTGGCTATTAATTTCTGCGGTTCAGCTTCAGCGACGCCTGCCTGCATGTTCCAGAACAGTGGATCTGTTAGGAGGCAGACACGGCCTGGTCCATGGAACTGTCCACCCTTGTGCAGCCCTGCATCAACTAATTAATTACCGTGCTTCAAGGTTTACACCAATCTGAGGGGGTACACACGTACTGCCCCATGCAGTAGATTCTTAAAGGCCAGCCCTTAGGGCGGGGCACGTAGTACCACTAGTTTAAAAGCTGCCGCAGATCAAAGTGTGTGGGATATGCTCATGCTCTGCAAGGTTAATTAAATAGACCGCAGTGACACTGCTGTCCTGCGCACAGTGAAGACACAGGCAACATAGATCTGCAGGATCATCCTATCCCACAGTGGTAATTGCACCAGCCTTTCTCCCTGACTGACGGACTAGTATGCATGGCTGCATGGACGCAGTCACACACACACACATATTAATATTGACATGACTAGCAGGGGGCCTCCGCTAAGCAGATTCAGATTAAGCAATAATATGGGTAGAAGTAGCACAGATCAGTAGATTATGAGAGATAGCTAAATTAATTTGCAGCACCTAGCTATGAGAAATTTTGGAAACATTTTCAGTTGACCAATCATTTCCTACTGATGAAGATGCAGATCTGATCGATGGTTCGCTATGTGTCGCATTCGATACAACTCATGATCCCGGTTTCTTCACAGTTTCTGTTTCTACATAAAGCATACTGCTTCAAGATTTTGCTACCTTTGAATCCTTGATCATGGCAACTGTTACTGGTACAGGTCAGCAACCTATGAGTAGAGGTACCTATCCTGGATTCCTGAGTACCAGGTGGACCAAAAGCTAAGGGAATCGTACAAAAATACTAGTAGTATTTGGTTGAGGCCGTAAGGACCAGGCAAACGATCAAGAACTTTTTGGACCAACAATGTTTGATTGGGTGTTGTCAAAGAACATGTTGCTTCCCCGATCATCTTGTGTTGCATGTACCAGAATCATTGGAGGAAACTGGAAACCAAATGTGATTTCCCTAACCTAAATTCCTGAAAGATTGCTGCTCTGGATGCACCACCAAATTGCAAGACAGACTCAATAAATGCGTCACAGGTTTCCTGCCTTTTTCGTAGGAGCCTTGATATCATGCCAGAAGATGTGGAGGCGTTGAATGGGCAGCAGCAGAAGGAAGGAAAGAAAGAGAGAAAAGGGAAGACGCCATCGAGGTGAGTGCAATAAATCCGGTCTCATGTTTAGCCAGACTTGCATAAATGCCGAAGAATTATGCAACTACTAGTACATGCTTAGAACAAGGTTCAGAGGAGATGGAATGGCAACACAGAGAATATTTGCAACAACCGGTCAGCACCATCCATTCATTTCTTAGCTAACATTTCTGTCTTGATCTGCACGCCTTAACTTTTTTCAGTATGGTTAGGCTGCTTCAGAAGGATTAGAGAACATTTCTGCTACGTAAATAGGTTATTTTGAGATAGGTGCATACAGAAATTTGCTGTTCATTCTTGTGATCCTGCCAGTACGTACTCACTTATGCTCCATCATTGGGTCTGATTAGCTGTAAACTGGGCAAAAGTACTGTGCAACCCTTTGGTTGGCAGTACTATATTTGGTGCTAAAGCTGCAGCTAGCCTGCATAGAAACTGTAGGGAACAAAACTGAAACTACTGCAAAGTGTGGAATTTTCCCTCTTGTTTGCTGCGAAGATGCCTCTTGTTATTATTACTTTGTTAATGCGATGATATGTGTTCCGTAACCATAAAAAAAGGTGACTTGTTGGGATTCATTCACCAACACGGTTTTCAATGGCGGTTGCAGCATTGCAGGTACCGGGGAGAATGAGAATCTGTAGCACGGCACTAGCAGGCTACCACCAAGGAACAAGGCCAAGGTCTCATCTGTGAAAGATTAAGGTTACTTTGCAGAGGGAGATGAGGCCCATCCCGAGACATGACAGATGGATGGATGGATGGATGAAGAGCTAGCTGGGCGCACTGCGTGGATTACTAATTTACTACTACTACTAAGAAACAATTTGAGGACGTTTCTCTCTTGTCTGCACCTAATTATCTATCCATCCTGTGACCTTATTGCACCATTTGATTACAACAGGTATCTGCGCACTTGCGGCATTTACTATTATATCCTCCTATGCTACGTATGTTGTTGTGAAACTGATCAACTAATTTGCTTCTGCTCAGCCTGCAGATTAAACCACACCACGCCACACCACCGGCTCCCGATAATCTAATGCTTGCCGCATGTGAAGATCATATCGATCATTACATTTATCTCTGCTCTGGGCAAATTGGATGGACGGCGCATACCTATATTAGATTAAATTGCAACAAGGTAGCACCTACCAATACCAATTAAACGGTCTCTTCAGCTACTCCTGATCATGCATGTGTCTTGTAGCCTTGTAGAAGAGCGAGGCTCCACGTGGATGGCCAAGTAAACAAAAGAGGTTTAGCAGCACACCACCACCCCAAGTGATTGATTAGCCAGAAGCATTACTATATATCTTCACAAATTGCACTCCACCACACCATCCATGGCATCTTCCTTCCTTTCTCCCCTCCTGAAAAATACATCATTTACAACTAGTCTCTCTGCTCTGCTCACCAGGCAACCTAGCTAATCTAGCTGATTACTCTTTTGATTGCTCCTGTCCTGTACTGATATGCTGCTAGCTTTGTTAATTATATGCCAATATGTGCTATGCAACCCTCCTCTGAGCAGAAGCCCACATACGCACACCGCCTTGCTCACTCTCTCTAATTGAGTAGAGCTGTAGTAGCCCTGCCCACACCCAGTGGGAGGCGGAGCACCATAGCCACAGCCTCTGCCTCTTGTGCATCGTCCTGTTTGATTTCTTCTCCTTGAGATCAGACTAAAACCAGCCATGGTGAAGAAGCTTGGCCTCACGTCTCTCATCTTCAGCAGCAAGCAGGTGGACAGTGCTGCCAGTGCCAGTGGCGCTGCACCTTCCTCCGTGGCCTCGTCTTCCTCCATGTCTGCCACCTCGTGGCAATGGCCGTCCTGCAAGCAGCCAAGGACCCTCTCCTTCAGGCAGCAGCAGCACCAAGAGCAGCACCAGGCGGCGTACAAGACCATGAACTCCGCCTACTTGCCCGACTCCGGCGCCGACTCGTGCTTCTCCAACTCCTTCGCCTCGCTCGACGACAGCCTCTCCACGGCGTCCGAGGCCGCCTCCGGGCTCGTTGAGGCCAACGAGCGAGAGACCGTCATCCGCGCCCTGCGCTCCGGCCGCCTCTTCTTCGAGCCCCACGCAACGCCGGCCACCTCCTCCTCCATACTCGACGAGGCCAAGCTGAAGGTGAAGGACATCGACACTACCACCGCCACCACCTGCTGCGGCAGTAGGAAGGTGGACAAGACGGCGCCGTTCGAGGGAGCTACAGCGATGACCATGGACTCGTCGAACCCGTACCGCGACTTCCGGGCGTCCATGGAGGAGATGGTAATGAGCCACGGCGTGAAGGACTGGTGCTGGATGGAGAAGATGCTGGGGTGGTACCTCAGGGCCAACGGCAAGAGCACCCACGGCCTCATCGTCGGTGCCTTCGTCGACCTGCTCGTCGCGCTCAGCGACACCGCCTCGCCGCCGTCCCCGACCACCGCCAGCACCAACCGCTCCTCCTCCTCCTTGAGCGGCAGCGACGAGATCAAGGAGGAAGAAGGATGAACCGAACTCAACTGGTACATATGATTATTGATTAGTTGTCGTCCCTTGCTGCCATGATTCGCGTCAAGTGCTGTCAATTCCCAGCCGGATGCAGTGCAGCTTGATCGAGCGAGAGATTAGTTGTATTGATTTCATTTATCTTTTGCGAAGCTACTGGCTAGCTATTGTGTGATTGCCTGTCAGTTAACTCGATCCCCGTGCGCGCGTGCACGCCTACCTAACTGATTGTTTGCTAGCTAGCTGAGTACTATATTTGAATTTGTGTGCACAGCCCGGATATTACGTATGAGAAAATCAAATGAAATGTAAAAAAATATATGAATATGTATAATAGCGTGTGTGTTGTCTGCAAAAGCATGTTTGGAACGCGAGAATTTTCACCGAAATTTGGTCCTCTTTCTCAGAAACAGTTCAGTTACCACAAGAAATGAAGAAGGGAAACCTCTTGTTTCAGAAGGATCTAAATCTGTGAATGTATGCATTCCGTTTTCCCTTTTCCATTTTTGTGTGTGAGCACTGAGCAGTCGTTGGCCATACAGTTGTCATTTTGTCAGTCAACTAACCTTTTGGCTCTGCCTGCGTGATGTATTGTCTCTCCACATCATATACATGGATGGTGAAATGACAGGCCTAGCTAACTAGTAATTTCACGTCAGGAATCTTCATCTCATTCTCAGGTTGGAGCTGAAAGAACCACATCAGTCACTGGGTCATCGTGTGGTGGATCGGTTGAATTAGTTATGTGCGTGATATATAGTTGCTTCTTTCTCAGACACAGAATTTCAGTCACACGTCCCTCGTGAAACATGCTGCTCGGAGTAGGATCCACGAGAGCAGAGCCGAGCAGAATACTAACAAATAATCTAGTGTAATCGTCCTCAGGCCTGCACGATACGTACTCCCTCCGTAAGGAGACATAAGTGTCTACTCCCTCCGTTCCTAAATATTTATTTTTTTAAGATTTCAAATGGACTATCACATACGGATGTATATAAACATATTTTAAAGTGTAGATTCATTCATTTTGCTTCGTATGTAGTCACTTGTTAAAATCTCTAGAAAGACAAATATTTAAAAACGGAGGGAGTAGATCACTATACCACCATACATATAATAATTAACATGCGAATCGACCGAATATCTTGCAATAATGATGTGCTGAGTTTATGAGCGATGCATTTGGGACAAACTCAAGACGCAACAAGCCTTGCCTGGTCGCATGCATGTGCACTGATTTGCGCTGCGCGGTATCAATAGCTGAGCGCCTACTGCAGCTCTGTTTGGTGCCCGTGCCCCCAGCACACAGCCTGGCTGCGTACCTACTTACTGCCGTGCGAAACTCTGACGATCCATCCTTTTCTTCACTAATACTAATGATCAATGAATTTGTTCGTACGTATATTGTACTACCACTATTACTACAAGATAGGCGCTGGTACGCACATAATTGAACTGACCAGTACTGGTACTATAACTAATCCTTGCAAGCTTGTCGACCTCTCCCTTAGGAACTCCAAATTTGTTGTCGGGATATCTCCCAGATTGTATGCAAAATCTATGGCCAAACTGTGGAAGTGCATTTTTTTTTTAGAAAAGGAGGAGGACCCCCGGCCTCTGCATCTGGACGATGCATACGGCCATTTTATTAATTATTGACACAAGACCTTATAAAGTCATATAACAATAAGTCTGAAGCCACCAAACAAAGCAACATCTGTCGCTAACCCTATCCAGCTTGATGTAGGGACGCCGAAAGTCCTGGCTAATACCAAATGCACCACGCACCAAACCTAACATCTAAGACTTGAGGTCCCAACCAGACCCTTCCGGTATGGGCACCCACCATCCGCGTGCTTCTCAACCAGACCCTCGCCGAGTATGAGGTCAGCAGCACCACCGGCACCAATCCATCTTCAAATCAGATCTTCTTGATCAACCTTGCGGTCCAACTGCGCCGACGCCACCACGACGCCAGTCGCGTCACCTCTCTGCGAGTCCATCTTCGCTCATCGAGCACCGAAGTCTCCATCGCGCCACGCCGCCGAGATCCGCCGTCATCAATAGAGCGGATGAAACACCGCCTCTCGCTTGTCCCTCCAACCAACAGTTGCTCCAAAACGATGCCCCCATGAGGGAGAACGATACCGATGGCACCGTCATCGTCCGATCCGATGACCCGGATCTAGGGTTTCCCGGAACTTCTCGATCGAGTTGATGTGACTTGCAACGACGATGCCTCCAAAGGAAACGACGCTCGAGACGCCGCCATCGTCGCCAAGACCACGGTCGGCGCGATTTTCACCGAAGCCACGTCTTCCCGACCTCGTGATCGCTAGCCGAACCGAAGCGGAACTCGCCACGGCGTATGTCGTCGTCGGTACTCCGGCGAGATCCGGCATCTCCTCACCGTCCTCCATGCGCCGCGGCCGGCGAAGGTTTCGCGACGGATCCAAACGGGCGTTGATCCGCGAAATCGCCGTCACCATCGCGACCAGACAGCCTCCCGCCGGATGGGCGCCGCCACCGCCGCCCCAGCAGATCCGCCAGACTGCCGGCGATGGTGCTCGGCCCCGCCGACAAACGGATTCTCCGTCCTAGCCCGCCGTTGGATCTCATGAGAAGGGCCGCCCGCTGCCTCGGATGCGATCCGCCGCAACCACCCGCCCAGAGCTTTGGCACCGAGCCCGCCGCCATGCATGGCCCATGCAGCAGCAGGCAGGAGGGATGGGAGGAGGAGGGTTGGCGGCGCTAGGGTTGGGGCCCCTGGCGCCGCCCGGGGGGAGGCGACGCGAGGGGGTGCGAGGTGGGGTAAGTGATGCTGTGTCGTGCTTCTGTTGGCTGATCTTAAAAATGGGGGAGAATTTCACTTCCCCGGCCTCTGCACCAACTAGGGATGCACACGGCCATTTTAGTATGAGTACCAAGATAAACATGGTCCTCAGATTTTTTTAAATGAGTATCAAGATATTTTTTGATGAGTGGTTCCACCACACACCAAACTTGATCCTCAATAAATGGGGGAAAACCCCTGTGCATCACCTGTCAATTCTAGGAATTGAACTCGGGTCGTTAGGCTGCACAACCGCATGCCTAACCACTGAGCCAAGGCTCTCTTTGCAATGGTCTAGTCAATGGAACCAAAAGACCGATCTGATGAAAGAGACGAGGAAACACATTCTACATCAACACTCGCTAGCCGGGTCTTGAACTCAAGATCCCTTGATCTCTGATACCATGTAGAAGTGCATGCTCTAGCCAATGCAACCAAAAGACCGATCTGATGAAAGAGACTAGGCAGCACATTATACGTCAACACAAACCAAATCCGCAAGCCGAGGCAGAAGAACAAAGCCTGAGTCGAGCAACGGTGCGGCCGTACACGGTTATACCAATGCCCGTAGCGCACATCAACGCCCACGAAAGCACCTACAACTTCTCTATCTGATCATGTTTTTGTGGGTCATTTGGTGTGTTGGATCCATGGGGAGATAAGGAGCACATTGAAGACATCAAGACCACCTAATAGCCTGGATCTAAGGAGAGGAGGAAGATCAATGGAGGACAGAACGGTGTGGCTATATATTTATCTGCAACAGTGGTTGCCGCACCCATTCACACCCAGTTCCACCAAGAAACATCAACATTGAGAATGTATGCGCTTTGGGAGTCATGTCTAACCTCCACTCCAAAATAAGTTGAAAATTTGGAGGAGGAATATGACGAGGGGGTGGCTGCATCTCTATTAGAGCGGTTTATTTCCAGTTAGGAGCTAAAAGAACCACATGCCACTGGAGCATCATGTGGTGGATTGATTAAATTAGTTATGTGCGTGATAATTGATTCTTTGATTCTTCCCTGCTGAGTAACGTGACTGTATTGGAAACATAGGATAAATTAGGAATATTCTGGCTTGTCTTGTACTCCAAATAGATCATGTACTCTTATACATATGCCCATGAGGCTCAAGCAATACAACGAACTATTCCACCAAATTCCTCTCTCCATTCTAACATGGTATCAGCCTAACTGATGTAGGGCGGAACCCTAGGGGCCAATCTTTTACGTTTGGAGAGGATCCCTAGAGAAACACGAAGAACGCGCGGAAGAACACGAGGGGAAAACAAGAGAAACACTCAACCGACACGAAATTGATCACACAAGTGCTAGATCATCGAGGCACAAAGTAACATGAGATCCAAAGTCAGCAAGGGACGATACAAGAGTAACCATTCTTCTCCGTGAGAAGGTCTTGATTGTCTTCTCCGGATGAAGGCCTTGAATCCGGATGGATCTTCTCCGAAGAGGTGCGGTCCCTCACGAGGAGTAGATCCGGTACGGATGAGCAATGCTCTATCTCAAATGAGCTATCACAATGCTAAGTCTCGAAGTGAGGAGGAGGAGTCTTATTTATAGGCTAGGGGGACGAAGGGGTACATGGGCTCGGCCCAACATGCACACACAGGCGGGGTCCGGATGATCCGGGTGGAGGCCCAGATGAGCTGGTGGCGCAGGCGGTGGTGGTGCAGGTCCGGATGCCCTGCTGGGGGTCCGGATGTCCGGGCAGGGTCTGGATGATCCGGGACGGCGTCTGGATGATCCGGCTTCAGGGAGAAGCTTCGGGTGTCTTCGGGGCGAATTAGCCGGATCGTCCGGACCGGGGTCCGGATCGTCCGGCCAGTCTGGGACCTGGCGCTTTTCCTCTCCGTCTTCACGCATGTCTTCCGCTTTCGGTTCTCCTTGCTTCCTAGCTTCTCCATGGCTAACTCCTTGGTACCTGAGTATGCAAAGTGTCTCCGTTTGAGGTAGTAGCCATGTCTTTGTGAATCCAAAGAGAGTTGTGAGAGGAGTGATGTCACCTCGGTTTCGAGAGCTCTTGCACGTGGTCGAGTCATAGGTCCAAGTGTTGTTGTAGGAGATGTAGATGCATCCATGGGGATGATCGTGGGATGCTCCGCATCATCCCCCCCTTGGGAAAGATCCAACCTCGGAAATCTTCATCACCATGGTAAGGCGAGAGGTCTTTGACGTTGAAGATGTCGCTCACATTGTACTTGTCCCTTGGTAAGTCGATCTTGTAAGCATTGTTGTTGTAGCGTGCTAGCACCTTGAAGGGTCCATCGGCTCGAGGTAGTAGTTTGGACTTGCGTTTGTTGGGGAAGCGGTCCTTGCGAAGGTGTAGCCACACGAGATTGCCAATGTTGAAGATCATGGGTTGCTTGTTGACGTTGAGCTTGGTCGCTAGTCGTTGTACTTGGCGCTCGATGGTGTTCCTTGTATCCTCATGCATCTTCTTGATGTAGCTTGCCCGTGCACTCGCATCCATGTTGGTGCGCTCTTGTAGAGGAAGAGGTAGAATGTCCAATGGGGACAACGGGTTGAAGCCGTAGACGACCTTGAAGGGTGACTTGTCGGTCGTCGAATGTCTTGCACGGTTGTAGGCGTACTCGGAGATGGGTAGACATGCCTCCCACTCCTTGATGTTCTTCTTGATCAACACGCAAAGTAGAGTGGAGAGCATACGGTTCGTCACCTCCGTTTGGCCGTCGGTTTGAGGATGGTATGCGGATGAGAACAAGAGCTTGATTCTGAGCTTGGCGCATAGCGTCTTCCAAAAGTAACTCAAGAACTTGACGTCACGGTTGGAGATGATTGTCTTTGGTACTCCATGGAGGCGCAAGATTTCCCTACAAAAGAGATTTGCAACTTGTGAAGCATCGTCTACCTTGTTGCAAGGGATGAAATGTGCCATCTTAGAAAATCGGTCCACAACAATAAACACGGAATCCTTTCCATTTTGATATCTAGGCAAACCAAGTACAAAATCGATGCTAATGTCTTCCCAAGGTTGATAAGGAATAGGGAGAGGCATGTAAAGACCATGGGATTGAGCTTTAGACTTATCTTTGCGACATGTAGAGCATCGGTTGGTGAAGCGTGAGACGTCGTAGAACATCTTGGGCCAAAAGTAGTTCTTGGAGAGCATGGCGAATGTCTTGTCGCGTCCAAAATGTCCCATGAGTCCGCCTCCATGAGCCTCTTGCAAAAGGAGCAAATGAAGAGAAGACTCGGGAATGCATAGTTTGTTAGCTCTCATAAGATAACCACCCTTGATGTAATATCGTTCCCAATATGTACGCGTCAAACATTTAGCATAAGGAGTAGCAAAAGATGGATCATTAGCATACAAGTCTTTTATGTGCTCAAAGCCAATAACATTCAACTCAAGTTTAGTGACAAGCGTGCATATGCGCGAAAGTGCATCCGCAACTACATTTTCCTTACCCTTAATGTATTTTATCACATAGGGGAAAGATTCAATATATTCACTCCATTTGGCATGACACTTGTTCAACTTAGTTTGACCTTTTAAGTACTTAAGCATTTCATGATCGGTATGTATGACAAACTCATGAGGTCTAAGATAATGTTCCCAAACATGTAGCACACGCACTAAAGCATACAATTCTTTGTCATAGATGGGATAGTTAAGTTGAGCACCGAAGAGTTTTTCACTAAAATATGCAATGGCTCGTTTTTCTTGCATCAAAACTCCGCCAATTCCGATACCACTTGCATCACAATGAACCTCAAAAGTTTTGTCAAAGTTGGGCAAAGCAATAATCGGAGCATGAGTAAGCAAAGACTTGAGCTCATCAAAAGCGGTGGATTGCAAAGATCCCCAAACAAAAGGAGCATTCTTCTTACTCAAGGCATGCAAAGGAGCGGCAATAGTGCTAAAGTCTTTCACGAAGCGACGATAAAAACCCACAAGGCCAAGAAATCTACGCACTTGTTGCAAATTGGTGGGTTGGGGCCAAGTTTTTATTGCTTAAATTTTAAATTCATCAACATGGAAACCCTTTGAAGAGACAACTAAACCCAAGAAAACAAGTTTGTTAACACCAAACATGCACTTTTTCATGTTGGCATAAAGACGTTCCTTGCAAAGTGTTTGCAAAACAGCCCTAACATGATTAAGATGCTCTTTCATGGATTTGCTAAAAACAAGAATGTCATCAAAGTAAACCACAACAAAGACTCCAATATAAGGTCGAAGCACAAAATGCATAAGACGCATGAAAGTACCGGGAGCTTCCGATAAACCCATAGGCATAAGTAACCACTCGTATAAGCCAAATTTGGTTTTGAAAGTGGTTTTCCACTCATCACCTTCTTGTATGCGGATTTGATAATAGCCACTTTTAAGATCAATTTTTGAGAAAAAGGCGGCACCGCTAAGTTCATCAAGCATACCATCTAGGCGAGGAATGGGATGCCTATAGCAAACGGTAATAGCATTTATAGGTCTACAATAGGAACACATGCAAAAACTTCCATCTTGCTTAGGCATAAGTATTACGGCAACGATAGAAGTACTTAAGCTTTCACGTACATGACCGTTGTCGATTAGTTGTTGTACTTGCCATTGGATCTCCTTAGTTTCTTCGGGGTTGACGCGGTATGGAGCTTTGTTTGGAAGGGGCGCTCCGGGTATGAGGTCGATTCGATGATCAGTGCCTCGTAG
This sequence comes from Aegilops speltoides, assembly GCA_021437245.1. Lineage (NCBI taxonomy): Eukaryota > Viridiplantae > Streptophyta > Magnoliopsida > Poales > Poaceae > Aegilops > Aegilops speltoides. Next base: position 388,976,836 of record CM038147.1, on the reverse strand, counting down.
AGGAGGTAGACCCGGAGGTAGCTCAGTAGGGAAAACATCTTGGAATTCCTGCAAAAGAGATTGAAACACTAAAGGTAGCTCGTGAGAGGTCTTAGTTTTTGGTTCCCCATCCTTGCACACAAGGACAAAGTGCATAACGCTCGATGGGTTCTCACACACTTCTCTCATCTCACTTTTTGTGGCAAATAGGACTAGGTTTTTCTCTCTAGGCGAAGAGGCGCTCAAGTTTGGCTTGTGGCTCTCACTCACTTTTTGATGGATCACTTTCTCACTCTTCTCTCCATGATGGATGGCTTGCTTGTCGGCTATCACTTGACTAGGAGACATAGGTCGTAGCACATACTCCTTCCCTTTCATCTTGAAGCTATAGTGATTGGTACGCCCGTTGTGGATGACACCACGGTCAAATTGCCATGGTCGACCAAGAAGGAGGTGGCAAACGGACATCAGGACGACATCATACTCCGAAGTGTCCTCATATGCACCAATTTTGAAGAAGACTTGGACTGTATGCTCAACTCGTATAGTGCCGGAGTCACTTAGCCATTGGACTTTGTATGGGTGCGGATGCTTCATCTTGACCAGTTGAAGCTTGGAGCATGGTTCTTCACTTGCCAAGTTGTGACAACTACCTCCATCGATGATGACCTTGACGGACCTTCCATTGATGCCGGCCTTTGTCTAGAAGATGTGGCATTGTTGGTTTTCCTCTTGTTGATGTTGGAGAGTCAAGACTTTGGAGACAACGAGAGCGGGGCTCGAATCCTCATCACAAAAGACTTGATCATCTTCAGCCTCATTCACTCGCCGGTGCATGGACACTTGCTCAAGGGCTTCCATCTCCTCGTCACTCATGGAGTCATAGGTGCCATCATCATTGAGGATCATGGTGCGCTTGTTTGTGCATTCATAAGACTTGTGGCCTCGGCTGCCGCTAGTGAAACACTTGAAGGAGCTTGTCTTGATGGTCTCATCGGTCGGAGTAGAAGATGAAGCACGCGGCTTGAAGTTGCTTGTAGTAGGAGGAAGACGACTTGAACTTGTCGAAGTTTTCTTGTAACTTGACTTGTCGTCGTTGCTTGGACAATGCTTGGTTGATGTAGAGGTTGGAGGAGTTTTTGAAGCTTGGTTGTTGGAGAAGTCGTAAGTCTTGGATGAGTACTTGGCGTACTTGAAGTCATCTTGCACTTGACGTTCCGCCTTGGTCGCTTGATGCACGAGCTCAATGAGGTTGGAGTAGGGTTGGAAGTCGGCAATCTTCTTGATGGTGTGATTGAGTCCATTCAAGAAATGTGTCATAGTTTGCTCATCATCTTCCTTGACATTGGCTCAAATCATGGCTATCTCCATTTCCTTGTAGTATTCTTCAATACTCTTTGTTTCTTGCTTGAGGAGTTGTAACTTCTTGAAGAGATCACGGTTGTAGTAGGTGGGCACAAAACGTGCTCACATGACATCCTTCATTTGAGCCCAAGTGGTGATTGGAGGTCCACCTCTTGCTTGTCGGCGCTCAAGGACTTGTTCCCACCATATGAGCACATAGTCTTGGAACTCAAGTGATGCCATAGCGATCTTCTTCTCTTCCTCATAGTTGTGCAAACGAAAGATTTTGTCGACCTTCAATGCCCATGATAGGTATTCTTCGGGATCATTGCTTCCATTGAACTTGGGCATGGTGAATTTTAGCTTGCCGTAGCGTTGTTCTTCATTGTGTTGTTGGCGATGGTGATGATGACGCCCTTGACGGTGAGGGTAATCATCCTCATGTTGCTCTTGACGTGGAGGAAGTCCATGATCAACTTGCTCTTGTTGAACTTGAGGTTGAGGTGGAGCTTGACGAGCTTGTGGAGGAGCTTGAGGAACTTGACGTTGCACTCACGGTTGGTAGTTCCTCTCTTGGATTTCTTCTTGAAGGGCTTCCTCTTGATTGCGCCGCTCGCGATTGCAGTTGGCGATGGCTCGACTTGATTCTTGAAGGGCACGTTGCGCCTCAAGAGCTTGCGCTTCACATTGTTGTTGTTGAAGACGTTGGGCCTCGGCGTCTTGTTCCTCTTGGTGTAGACACGCTCGTTCTTCTTCTTGGCACCATTGTCATTGTCGTTCTTGAGCTTGAGCAAACGCAACTTGATGTGGTGGAGGACGAAGTTCTTGCTCATCGACTTGCTCTTGTGAATGCTTGTCGTGTAGCGGATTGCGAGATGCATGACGGTCTTGACATGCGGCTCATGAAAGAGTGTTCGATGACGGTGTACTTGAGCCGGAGAAGGAGTCGTCGGAGTGTCAACTTGAGCGGCTCCATCTTGAGTATGAAGAAGTTGAAGGAGGACGGTTCACCAACAAGGCACGGATCTCGTCCATCCTTGCGTCGTTCTCTTGCTTGTGAGTGTCGAACTTGTTGTTGAAGTAGTCGTTGGTACGTTGCTCGGATAGTCGCAAGTCGGTGGCGAGGTTGTCGATGCGGTCGGTCATAGCTTGTTGCTCTTGATGCAATGCTCGTTGTGCACCAAAGAGGTGGCTCTTGGTGACGAGTGATGACATGTTGTCGTCTTGCTCGATGAAGAGTGGGTTGGTAGAGGTACTTGGCCTATCCATCATTCCAAGCAAAATGTGAGTGTGAGAAGGAGAACTTATACCTAATGTACCTTGACCGATGTTGACGATGAATCAAGTTCACTCAAATGCGGACAATGAAATAGCACTCTTGGTACCAATTCTTGTCGGTTCTCACACCTACACAAGTAAAAGCTTATGGTGGAGCTTGGTTAGGATGGTGGCACAAAATTTGATGCAATTGTTAGTTTGACTCAAAGATGTTGAAAAAGATTCGCAAATTCGCAAATGCAACAAGTAGACCAAGCAAGTAGTGGTACACGGAAACACACACGCAAATAGAATAATGAGATTGTGCAAGCCAAGAATGAGCCAAAATTTGGAGTCCACGAAAATGCTCTTGTTGCACAATACTCGAGAGACGCTAGCACGATTGCACAATAGGCGAATACGGAGCTTGTGCACAACCTACTAGGCAAAAATGCAACGGTCTCTATCCCAAGTATGCTATATGTATGGTATTTCGGTGATATGATCCAAGATGATCGGATATGACAATCTTAATGTAGTATGATGCTATGGTTCTTGCTTATAATCTCTTTGCTTATCTTTTCCTTTTTTGCTTAAAAGCTTGGTTGGCTCTTTCACTTTTGAGCTCTTTTCTCATGCAAACTTCACGAACCAAGATAGCAATTGTGTATGCGATGACAACTTTGTAACACAAGAGATGGTATGGTATGTATGCTATGGAGTATGATCACTAATGTGCACAAGTCACGTTGCCGGCAATACTCAATGGCTAGTCTCGATGGGTAAGCAAAGCAAAAGTAAGGCTATGGTGGTTATCAATGCAATGGCAAGGCGTAGACAAAGATGTCGACAAAGTTACCGTCCGTAGCGACGATGAGTAGTCGACGAAGATGAGCGGTGGTGATGTTGATGTCGCGCCGTACCTAAATAGCCGAAACACAATAGGACACGAGAAACCACAACTCAAATTCTCGAACTCAAAGTCGAATGGTGGTACGGAGGGGTATATCGTGGGGTTTAGCGGGTTAAAGTGGTGGTGGTTGAAGTGGGTGGAGCGCGGAGGCGTAGGTGGCGGTGGTGAAAAACTGCAGAAAATGCAGTTTTGGCAGAGGAAGACGGATGATCCGGGCCAGGAGCCGGATGATCCGGGCGCGTCCAGATGATCCGAGTCAGGGTCCGGATGATCCGGGCAAGTCAACTGCGCTCGGGGCTGCTCGGGATGAACTCGAAAACGGCGAGAAATTCGAAGATTTCGCGGATTTCGGATGGATTTCGAGGGTGAGAAGGTGGGGAAAGGCAAGATCCACGAGTTACACAACGAATCACGGATCAAAATCAACAAAACCAACAAATCACAAAAAAATTTGGGGGCTATTTTTGGTGGGGATTTTCGGATTTAGGACGAAATCAACAAAATCAAGCTAGAAAACATGGGGTAGGGGCTCCAAAAACGTGATCAACGTGGCTCATGATACCAAGATTATGTAGGGCGGAACCCTAGGGGCCAATCTTTCACGTTTAGAGAGGATCCCTACGAGGAACACGAAGAACGCGTGGAAGAACACGAGGGAAATCACGAGGGGAAAACAAGAGAAACACTCAACCGACACGAAATTGATCACACAAGTGCTAGATCATCGAGGCACAAAGTAACATGAGATCCAAAGTCAGCAAGGGACGATACAAGAGTAACCGTTCTTCTCCCTAAGGAGGTCTTGATTGTCTTCTCCAGATGGAGGCCTTGAATCCGGATGGATCTTCTCCGAAGAGGTGCGGTCCCTCACGAGGAGTAGATCCGGTACGGATGAGCAATGCTCTATCTCAAATGAGCTATCACAATGCTAAGTCTCAAAGTGAGGAGGAGGAGTCCTATTTATAGGCTAGGGGGATGAAGGGGTACATGGGCTCGGCCCAACACGCGCACACAGGCGGGGTCCGGATGATCCGGGTGGGGAGCCGGATGATCCGGGCTCTGGCCGGATGATCCGGGTGGAGGCCCGGATGAGCTGGTGGCACAGGCGGTGGCGGTGCAGGTCTGGATGTCTGGGTAGGGTCCGGATGATCCGGGACGGCGTCCGGATGATCCGGCTTCAGGGAGAAGCTTCGGGTGTCTTCTAGGCGAATTAGCCGGATCGTCCGGGCTCTGTCCAGATCGTCCGGGCCCTTGTCCGGATCATTCGGCCAGTCTAGGACTTGGCGCTTTTCCTCTCCGTCTTCACACATGTCTTCCGCTTCCGGTTCTCCTTTCTTCCTAGCTTCTCCATGGCTAACTCCTTGGTACCTGAGTATGCAAAGTGTGTCCGTTTGAGGTAGTAGCCATGTCTCGTGTGAATCCAAAGAGAGTTGTGAGAGGAGTGATGTCACCTCGGTTTCGAGAGCTTCGAGAGCTCTTGCATGTGGTCGAGTCATAGGTCCAAGTGTTGTTGTAGGAGATGTAGATGCGTCCATGGGGATGATCGTGGGATGCTCCGCATCACTAACCGATCCAAACTCTAGCCGCCGCCTGCCGCTTCCGCACCGTGCCGCCCCCAGTGCGGTCGGTCTCTTGATCGCCGCCGGGGGCCGCACGGCCCATACCTAGGGTTCGTCCGTCGATCTCGTTGATCGGCTCCCCTAGAGTCTTTCTTCTGATCCATTGATCAGAGTTTTTCTATCTCTCGCCGGTCGTCTTGATCGGCGATTCTTTTTTGGTTTTCTAATCTTAGATCTGCTTGCGTCGCCCGCTGCCGTTTGTCGCCTACAACATGTGTCTGCTCCACCGACATCTTCATCGGCCACCAAGATCAACCGCATCAACACGTCCGAGTCTTCACATTGGGCGTTGCATCAAGTGCGGGTGTGCGGCCGCCGCTTGCACCGTCCGCAGGCCCGTCGATCCTTGCCGTGAGGCGTGGGTTACTTGGCCGCGCGGTTTGATCCAGCGGCGCACTCATGTGGCCCAGTGCACTTGAGCATCTCGTGTGTGTCTCGCTGTTCGCATGTTGTTGCATCTCATGGAGTGCTATGCTTTCATGCATTCACGACGTCCGGTGCAGTTTTCCTGCACAATGTGTGACGCTTGTGCCCCATCCAGCCCGTGACTTGGTGATCTTGTCCGCCGCGTCCCCGGTCTGATCAGCTGTCTGCGCGTCAGTTCGAAGGTCCCATAAAGATCGACTACATCGCGTCCTCCACCGATCGAGCAATGGGCTGCCGCTGCGTCGTCCCATCGGACCGCAGCACTGTCGCCCCATGATTCTTCTCTCGGCTGCAGCGACCTACATCACTGCCGCGTCGCCCTTCGGGTTGTAGTGCCGCGGTCCACAGTCCATCGCCACCCCGTGGCCGTCCTCTCCAGGTCGACCCCGTGGCTGCATCGACCCTTCGCGCCGCCGCTGCGTCGCCCCATCAGGCCGTAGCGAGCGTGGCACGCGGTCCACGCCGCCGTCCTGTGTCGTTCCCGCGGTTGCACCGACCCGGGTTTCGTTGTTGTTGCGTCGCGGCCTGTGGTCACCGCCGCTGCCCCGAGGTCTTCCCACCGTCGCCCCGACCCGCCTGCCGCCGTTGCGTCGTCCCTTCGGGCCGTAGCGCCGCGGCTTGCGGTCCACTTTGCGGTCCCCAGGCGTTGACTTCACGTGGTATGCACCGTGCCGTCTCCCTTGGCATGGGAATGCCACCGTCCGCGCTGGTCTTCGTCACGCTGTCGGGTTCTTTGCCTCCTACGAGCATCGCCGCCGCGCTCCTAACCTAGACGCCACCGCCGTTGTTCTTCGCAGCAGCCGCCGCCGCTACCCCCATGGCTGCCGCAACCGCCTGTCCACCCCCTTCGTCTTCATCCAGCACCAGCCTATCGCCAGCTTCGCCGTCATCTACCCCGACCACTTCGTCTATTCCGACCACCATTAGTGACATCGGCCCCATGCTGATTGGCGCCACAATCGTCGTCGAGTCCCCTTCTCTACTGGCCTCTCCGACTTCTCCAACATGGTGTACAGCTCGTGCCGGTCCTAGTCTACGCATACCCGGTGCTTGCAACACTGATGTGTGCCTTCGTCCACGATGTGTCCCCGGGCCTGGCAAGCCTGGTGCGGCACTTTGTCAACTTTGTCTTCGTCCGTCTACGCATGACTGGTGCTGGCAACACCGACGTGTGCCTTCGTCTACGACATTTCCCAGGGTTTGGCGAACCTAGTGCGGTGCCTCGTCAACATCGTCTTCTTCCCGTCGCACCACTACTTCGACACCACTGCGCCCATGACTAACTCGGCGCCTCCTTGCGCCCGCGGCTACACGGCGACATCCTCGACACTCGCTACCCCTAGTCGATATCGACCACGACATTCTTCACATGGCTACACCATCATACGCTCTCGGCTACATCGGCAAACGACACAAAGGGCTACTGCCTTGCTTGAGCAACCTCGTCAGTTTTCACTTCAGCCACGACTCCGCGATGCATTGGTCGTTACGACTGTGGGGGGTGTTCGTCGGCTTACCTTCGGATTCTTCTCTAGTCTCACCGTCTGTGTCGCTACTGTTGTGACTGCGGGGGATGTTGAGTAACATGATTGTATTGGGAACATAGGATAAGCTAGGAATATTCTGGCTTGTCTTGTACTCCAAGTAGATCATGTACTCCTATACATATGCCCACGAGGCTCAAGCAATACAACAAACTATTCCACCAAATTCCTCTCTCCATTCTAAAATTCCCTAAACACAAAATTTTAGTCACACGTCTCGCGTGAAAATTTCTGCTAGGATTGACATGAACATGACAGAATACTACCATATAATGTACTATAATCCTTAGGCATGCATGATAACTAAACCCAAAACCGACCTAGCATTATGGAGGCCCTAGTACAAATGAGGTACAATGGACATAACATTTGTAATAGAGTCATATAAATACTTTTGGTGGTATATATCACATATCATGAAAATTAAGGCATTGTTTGGACACGCGGTATGCTAGCGCCAAATAAAAAAAATTCTATCGCTTAACCAAGAACATACTGCTGGAGATAGATCATAGGATCAGATTTTACCACTCAACGCGCAATCACTGCGTCGGAAGTAGAGTTGGTGATGCGTGTAGCTGATCAGTCGAGTCGCCTCCTCCTAATGCAGCTGAGCCCCCACAAATGATTCCTCGCGGATCCCTCGAACAACTCCTTGCGGTTCCCTCGAACGATTCGTCCAAGCAGCGCAAATGCGATGCCTCCAAGGTATCCACACGCACGGGAAGTAGCATCAGGCGGAGGACTCCACACTTAAGGGGAGTAGCATCAGACGGCGGACTGCTAGGTCCAGTCGCACAACATATGGGTGTGGGAAGTGGTGGCGGCTATGGTAGGAGGAAAAAAAATCAAAGCTAAAAGGGGCACCCCACTCCCCTTTATATAGACCTCCGGGGTAGGCTCAACACTTTAGGCCCACTAGGTGTCTGCACCCAATCTTCACTCGGATCCAATCCGAATGGGCTGCATCCCTTTAAGAGTGAGACCCTATAAGTTCATGTACACATGGAAACGATCCAAGTCGATAGTTGGTAGCGGCTCCTAGCAAAACGTGCCAACTCCCATGTGCGCCTAAAGTAGTTTGACGAACCTCAACAATAATGTGATGCAACATTCCTTTTGCCTCAGGATATATTTCATCGAGCTCAAGGTGAGTAGTTGTCACCCTTGTGGTGGCTCGACCTTTGTTCTCAAAACCGTGGATCAGATTTCTGAACCGGGGTAACTCTTAACCAAGTCGAATGACCTTGATTTCTGAATCTGATCATTCAAGAGGGATGACAGAATTTCTCTCAAATAAGAGGGGAAAATCCCATCTTGCTCAACCAGTCTCGTGACATGTCTGACGAATCACCCGAAAGCTATTTTTATAACTACCAAGTTATAAAGTAGCATTTGATAGATCCTAAGTGACTCGATCCTCATCCCGAAAACATGCGAGGACCTCAGGTCTAGGACATGGCATATACATCATACTTGAGACTAAAAGATGACAATATCAAGTTGTATCTCAAAGTGGGTCTATCTAACTCGGTGATCTCCATCCACGAGTCCATACTATCAGTTAGCATTTCTATGTCCATGAGTCATGAAATATAGTCATTAATCGAATCATATACTTCTCAAAAGGTATGTGCATAACCTTATCAACTAGGGACCAGTAGAACGATGATCATACAGTATATAGATTCACAAATAAGTCATATACTTATTGATGCATATCACTGATGATGTTCAAGGAGAACCATCATTACATGATTGCCTCTAGAGCATATCTCCAGCAGGCCTAAACATAAAAAATGTAATATAAATTAGCAAATAAAGTTTAATACACGTTGTAGATGTGATTATATGATGCAAACGATGATTATAAGATACATGTACTCAACCATAAACAACTATTGAATAAATACAATATAGTGAAGTGTGCGCTGAGGGGGGGATGCTTCATGTCCACCCCATAATAGTGTTGATGTTATGTTCCAAAAGTACTATATTTTGTAATTTATATTGATATTTTGTATTTGTTCCTTACTTGAGTTAGGCCCTAGGATTGGAGAAGTGACACGAGAAGACGTAACCATGCCAATGCATGGTTTTGGTAATTAATGACAATCCTCATGGGTTAATGTTTTCATTAAGATGGATTTGAAGGTAAGTTCCGTAGGCAATGCATAGAGAATATTGGATGGATTAAAGGATGAAATCCATCAAGATAAATATATGCATTGAGTATTGGGGATTGAATCAAGGGACATTTACATTTGTGCCCCTAACTCGAACCCACTACTCAGATTTATCCCTAATTTCGAAGTATGCTCAAATTTGCCCCTCCGTCGTCAGTTTTGTTTAGAAAAATGCCCTTCTGTGTCATTTCTGTTCGGTCAAAGGCATTTGACCATTTTCAGGGCGTTTGTTGGACATTTTGCCCTTGTCTCCATGTGTCACTTACACATGGGACCCACTCAGGATAATACAAGGAAAAAACTCTTTCTCCCACCCCTGTTTGTATCACTTACATGTGGGGCCAACAAAAAAAATTAAAATTCCATTATCTCTCTTCCCTCCATGTCTCTCTCTCAAATCCGGAGGGCAGGGAATTGGCGGCGACCAGCAGCACGCGGCGGTTGCCCCTACCAAGCTCGATGGCATGGCAACGCTGCACTCACCATCATGCCATCGTGCGTGATTCACGCCAGTTGGGCACACAAACGGCCACCGGATCCAGTTCCTGGTGGAGTCAAGCGGCGGACGACGATGGGTGTCACAGGGAGCTCACCGGGGCCCTCCTAAGCATAAAATTGACAAGCGCAAACGAAGAGGGAGCTCGAGGAGGGGCTCTTGGCGCCAGAATTTGGAGAGGGTGCTGCGGAAGCGATGATATCAACCTCAAATTGGTGGCCGTGCTCATTGTCGGTGTCAAAACCGGCAGATCTTGGGTAGGGGTCCTGAACTGTGCGTTTGAGGATCAAAGGTAACAGGAGGCAGGGGACACGATATTTAGCCAGGTTCGGGACCTCTTAATGGAGGTAATACCCTACTTCCTTCTTGATTAACTTTGATGAATATAGGGGTTACAAGAGTTCACTACTGCAGGATGCTGCTAACACAACACTACGATCAGAGACCCTTCGAGAAACTATGTGTGATGCAATAATCGCAAACGGTGGTGTCAGAGAACCGTCAAAAATGTCCAAAACGTTTGCGATGACCGATGCATCAAACACGGTTCAGATTTTAGTTGCGTGTGCGATGCAGGGCAAACGGTTGATTTAGCAGAACTGTTTGTGATGAGGAAGAACAACAGAAACGGGCAGCCATATCAATGTGTGTGTGATATACGGCATACAGTTCCCTCCGATGAACTGTGCGCTATTAGGGAATGCAACAGAAACGGTCAGCCATATCAAGGTGTGTGTGATATACGATCTCTGTTGGAAAAGGCAGTGCCTAGGAGGCGCTTAGGCACGCCTAGGCTCTAGGCAATGGCCAAACGCCTCGCCTAGGGCATAAATGGAGGTCTAGGCAGGTCAAGCAAGGAATCGCCTACCCAAGCAAGAAATCATGACACATACTACACTGATATGCCAAACGAGTTATATTCCCATGGCAGTAGACGGTAATTAACTTATTTATATGCCCTATACTAATATCAACACCCATATAATAATCACAAATACACTATGAGTAAAAACCATATTACCGCCTAGGTTGCGCCTAGGGCGGTTAGGCACTGCCTAGGCACTAGGCGGAGGCCAATCCCCCCGCTTACGGTTCAATCAGACAAACTATTTTCATTTAGGCAAGAGAATGAAAACGGTTCATCTTAAGAAGATGTGTGTGATATGCGGCATTTGCGATCAGCCCAAAGAACACAAACGATTCATGTAAACTAGATGTGTGTGATCGATAGGCAGCAAATAGCCAACTCGGATGAACTGTTTGGGATGAGAAATTATAACACAGAGGTTACTATATTAAGTTCGTGTGTGATAGTGGGCAGACATGATAACCCACAAGTATAGGGGATCAATTGTAGCCTCTTTCGATAAGTAAGTGTGTCGAACCCAGCGAGGAGCTAAAGGTAGAACAAATATTCCCTCAAGTTCTATCGACCACCGATACAACTCTACGCACGCTTGACGTTCGCTTTACCTAAAACAACTATGAAACTAGAAGTACTTTGTAGGTGTTGTTGGATAGGTTTGCAAGATAATAAAGAGCACGTAAATAAAAAGTAGGGGCTGTTTAGATAAAGAAGCAATAAAGTAAATATAGCGTGTGTGGAAAAGTGGTGGTAGGAGTTGCGGAATTGTCCCTAAGCAATTGACTACTTTACTAGACCGATAGCAAGTTTTATGTGGGAGAGGCATAAGCTAACATACTTTCTCTTCTTGGATCATATGCACTTACGATTGGAACTCTAGCAAGCATCCGCAACTACTAAATATCATTAAGGTAAAACCCAACCATAGTATTAAAGCATCAAGTCCCCTTTATCCCATACGCCACAACCCCCTTACTTGGGTTTATGCTTCTGTCACTCAAGCAACCCACTATAAGTGAATCATGAACGTATTGCAACACCCTACAGCGGGACTCCCTCATGCTTGCGCGACATGGAGGGCACAATAGGACAGCAACATAACCACAAGCAAATTGAACCAATCATAGCAATTCACCAATTACCAATAGGACAACGAAAATCTACTCAGACGTCATAGTATGGCAACACATCATTGGATAATAATATGAAGCATAAAGCACCATGTTCAAGTAGAGGGTACAGTGGGTTGCGGGAGAGTGGACCACTAAATATAGATGGGGGAAGGTGATGGAGATGTTGGTTAAGATGGCAGAGGTGTTGGTGTAGATGGCGGTGATGATGATGGCCCCCGGCGGCGTTCCGGCGCCTCCGGAAGCGAGGGGGAGAGAGCCCCCCTTCTTCTTCTTCTACTTCTTCCTTGACCTTCTCCCTAGATGGGAGAAGGGTTTCCCCTCTGGTCCATGGTCTCCATGCCGTGGGAGGGGCGAGACGCCCTCCGAGATTGGACCTGTCTCTCTGTCTCTCTCTGTTTCTGTGTTCCAGATTCTGGCCTTTCACCGTTTCTTATATTCCCGAAGATCCGTAACTCTGATTGGGCTGATATTTTAAACGATCTCTATCCGGATATTAGCTTTCTTGCAGCAAAAGAAGGGCACCAACCGCCTTACGGGATGGCCACAAGGGCCCAAGGCGCGCCTGACCCCCTAGGATGCACCCCTGCCTCGTGGCCCCCTCGGGCATCGTCTCGCATTGATTCTTCTTCCCAAAAATCATAAATATTCCAAAAAAATCTCCGTAAATTTTTATCCCATTTGGACTCCGTTTGATATGGGTTTTCTGTGAAACAAAAAACATGCAACAAACAGGAACCGACACTGGGCACTGGATCAATATGTTAGTCCCAAAAATAGTATAAAAAGTTGCCACAAGTATGTAAAAGTTGTAGAACATTGGCATGTAACAATAAAAAATTATAGATACGATGGAGACGTATCCACATCCCCAAGCTTAATTCCTGCTCGTCCTCGAGTAGGTAATGATAAAAAAAAGATAATTTTTGATGTGGAATGCTCCCTAGCATAATATTGATCATGTACCTAATCATGGCATGAATATTAAGACACGAGTGATTCAAGGCAATAGTCTATCATTTGACATAAAAACAATAATACTTCGGGCATCCCAACAAACAATCATGCCTTTCAAAATATCAATGCTTACAGAACGTTATCCCTACAAAATCATATAGTCTTGTATGCTCCCTTTTCTTAACACAAGGTACCCCGCATGCCTATCCCGGTGTCAGCCAAGCAATTGGTTCATACTTTTTAACGCGCTTCAACTTTTTCAACCTTCACGCAATACATGAGCGCAAGCCATGGATATAGCACTATAGGTGGAATAGAGTATGATGGTGGAGGCTGTGTGGAGAAGACAAAAAGGGAGAAAGTCTCACATCGACGCGGCTAATCAACGGGCTATGGAGATGCCCATCAATCGATGTCAATGCGAGGAGTAGGGATTGCCATGCAACGGATGCACTAGAGCTATAAGTGTATGAAAGCTCAAACTGAAAACTAAGTGGGTGTGAATCCAACTTGCTTGCTCATGAAGACCTCGGGCATTTGAGGAAGCCCATCATCAGAATATACAAGCCAAGTTCTATAATGAAAATTACCACTAGTATATGAAAGTGATAACTCAAGAGACTCTCTATATGAAGAACATGGTGCTACTCTGAAGCACAAGTGTGGAAAAGGATATTAACATTGTCCCCTTTTTTTGGGCCTTCCTTTTTTTGGCATTTTTCTTTTTCTTTTATTTTTTATTTGGCCTTTCTCCTTTTTTGGCCTTTCTTCTTTTCAAGGGACAATGCTCTAATAATGATGATCATCACACTTCTATTTACTTACAGCTCATGGATTACAACTGGATATGTAGAACAAAGATATGACTCTATATGAATGCCTCTGGCGGTGTACAGGGATGTGCAATGATCTAGCATAGCAATGACATCAAAAACAGACAAGCCATGAAAACATCATGCTAGCTATCTTACGATCATGCAAAGCAATATGACAATGAATGCTCAAGTCATGTATATGATGATGATGGAAGTTGCATGGCAGTATATCTTGGAATGGCTATGGCAATGCCATGATAGGTAGGTATGGTGGCTGTTTTGAGGAAGATATAAGGAGGCTTATGTGTGATAGATCGTAACATATCACGGGGTTTGGATGCATCGGCGAAGTTTGCACCAACTCTCGAGGTGAGAAAGGGAAATGCACGGTACCGAAGAGGCTAGCAATGATGGAAGGGTGAGAGTGCATATAATCCATGGACTTACATTAGTCATAAAGAACTCATATACTTATTGCAAAAGTTTATTATCCCTCAAAGCAAAGTACTACTACACATGTTTCTAGGGGGGAGGTTGGTAGGAGGTAACCATCGGACGCCCCGACCTTCACGCAAAGACAAATAATCAAAATACAATGCGCGCCAATTTGGTTACATAGTTAGTAGACCATACGTGCATGCTTCGAGATTCACAAACCTTAACACCAATATCCTTTCTAAACACAACAATCTACTAGAACTTCCCACATATTATCATCTCTATATCGCAAAACTATTGCAAGGAATCAAACATATCATATTCAGTGATCCACAAGTTTTATGTAGGATTTTATGACTAACCATGTGAATGACCAATTCCTGTCATCTCTCTAAATAGATATAAGTGAAGCAAGAGAGTTTAGTTCTCTCTACAAAAGATATGCCCATGCTCTAACAAATATAAGTGAAGCCAAAGAGCATTCTACAAATGGCGGTTTTCTATGTGAAGAGAAACAGGCAATCCAAACTTCAAATGATATAAGCGAAGCACATGAAGCATTCTATAAAGCCATACTCAAAATATATAAGTGAAGTGCAATGAGCATTCTATAAATCAAACAAGGACTATCTCATACCAGCATGGTGCATAAAATAAAAGTGAAAACTGAATGCAAAAGACGCTCCAAGACTTGCACATATCACATGAACAAAACGAATCCGAAAACATACCGATACTTGTTGAAGAAAGAGGGGATGCCTTCCGGGGCATCCCCAAGCTTAGACGCTTGAGTCTCCTTAAATATTTACTTGGGGTGCCTTGGGCATCCCCAAGCTTGAGCTCTTGTCTCTCCTCCTTTTCCTCATATCGAGACATCCTCGATCAAACACTTCATCCACACAAAACTTCAACAGAAAACTCGGTAAGATCCGTTAGTATAATAAAGCAAATCACTACTCTAAGTACTATTGCAAACCAATTCATATTTTGTTTTTGCATTGTGTCTACTGTAATATAACTTTTCCATGGTTTAATCCACTAATAGAAATTGATAGTGGCATCAAAACGAGTAAACTATGCATCAAAAACAGAATCTGTCAAAAATAGAATAGTCTGTAGCAATCTGAACATTCACCATACTTCTGGTCCCCAAAAATTCTACCAAAATTAGGAAAAATAAAAAATTTGTACATAAAGACAGTGCAAAATGTTTCAGAACCATTTGACGTTCCAGTAAAAACTGTAAAATCGTGCACTACAACCAAAGTTTCTGTCCTGCATCGTACAAACCAACAAGCATTGTAAACACCCTAAAGGCAAACCTTGGCACATTATTTTTATTATACAATGTAATTGTATAAGGGGATAATTATTTTTGTTTAAAAGTTTCTGTTATTAAGATTCACAAAGTTTTCGTGAGCATGAACAAAGTTCAAGGAGCTCCCCCACTTCAACAATGCTTGTCTTTCTCACTTTCACTTTCCTTTTTGAAAAGTTTTGGGTTCCCCTCTTTATTTTATTTTTGTTTTTAGACTATATAAAAGCACTCAACAGAAATAAATGACTCTCTAAAATTTCCTGGTTGTCTCCCTGGCAGCGCTTTCTTTAAAGCCATTAAGCTAGGCATATAGTGCTCAAGTAATGAATCCACCTGGATCCCAAGGTATATCAAAGCCAATTTTAATTAACAATGATTTGTGATTTAGTAGTTAGCACAAAGTAACTTATATCATGCGACAACAAAGTATAACTGTCTTCCTATGCATCGGCATGTCATAAAAGAACAATTCATGCACACATAGTAAAGGCCAATGCATAGTATAAACAGTTTCTTGTAATTTTATCATATTGGAAACATAGAGAGGTGGAGATATAGTTCCTCTCTCATAATAATTGCAAGTAGGGGCAGCAAGCACATGCATATCACATTCATCAAAATTATCATGTGCAATGGTAAAAGGCAACCCATCAATATAATCCTTAATAAGCACAAACTTCTCCGATATAGTGTAGTTTGGAGAATTCAAAAAGATAATAGGACTATCATGCGTGGGTGCAATAACAACAATTTCATGTTTAACATAAGGAACTATAACAAGTTCATCTCCATAAGCATAATTCATATTGGCATCATGGCCACAAGCATAGCAAGCATCATCAAAAAGGGGTATTTCAAGAGAATCAACGGGATCATAACAATCATCATAGAAATCATCCTTCGGTAAGCATGAAGGGAAATTAAACAACATATGAGTTGAAGAGTTACTCTCATTAGAAGGTGGGCACGGGTAGCTAATCCGCTCTTCCTCCTTTTGTTCTTCGCTCTCCTCATCATCTTTTCATCCAATGAGCTCACAATTTCATCAATTTCTTCTTCCATAGACTCCTGCAAAATATTATTCTCTTCTTGGACAACGAAGGAGTCCTGAATATATGGTTTAACATAGGAATTAGAAGCATAATTAGCATAACAATATTTAAGTATGGCAAAATTTTCAGATTTGTAGAGAGTAGCATCATACTTTTCAATCAAAGAAGCAATTTCATAAGCACCCTTAAAAGCAACAAACTCTTCAATTTGTTGAACATCATAGTAATTATAAACACCCTTAGCATATGAAGATACGATTCCATTATCACTAAACTCACATTGGTAAGGAAGGTGTTTCTTAGGGTTTTCAAAACAACAAGTAAAATCATATATTTCACATAAATTCCAAGCATAGCATTGCAAACGATGAATTTGATCCAGTAGAAGTTTCCCTTTTTGAGATAAGCGGTGTCGCACATAACAAGCATCGTCATCTAAAGATTTGCCCTCAACTAAGCTAGTGGGGGTTTCAGCTGTAGCACAAAGGGATCGAAGATGATCCAAGTAAAAAGATTCAGGAGTGTGATAGATTTTGAGTGGTTCTTCAACCATTGGTTCAGTAGGTACAACTAATTATTTTTGGTATTTTGCGTTTCCTACCCATAACTAGAGATAGAAAATAACTAAGAACAACAAATAAAAATTACTTAGTGATAAAGCAAACAAGCACACACGAGAATATTCACCCCACGCTATGACTCCCCGACAACAGCGCCAGAAAAAGGTCTTGATAACCCACAAGTATAGGGGATCAATTGTAGCCTCTTTCAATAAGTAAGAGTGTCGAACCCAACGAGGAGCTAAAGTTAGAACAAATATTCCCTCAAGTTCTATTGACCACCGATACAACTCTACGCACGCTTGACGTTCGCTTTACCTAAAACAAGTATAAAACTAGAAGTACTTTGTAGGTGTTGTTGGATAGGTTTGCAAGATAATAAAGAGCACGTAAATAAAAACTAGGGGCTGTTTAGATAAAGAAGCAATAAAGTAAATATAACGAGTGTGGAAAAGTGGTGGTAGGAGTTGCGGAATTGTCCCTAAGCAATTGACTACTTTACTAGACCGATAGCAAGTTTTATGTGGGAGAGGCATAAGCTAACATACTTTCTCTTCTTGGATCATATGCACTTATGATTGGAACTCTAGCAAGCATCCGCAAATACTAAAGATCATTAAGGTAAAAACCAACCATAGCATTAAAGAATCAAGTCCCCTTTATCTCATACGCCACAACCCCCTTACTCGGGTTTATGCTTCTGTCACTCAAGCAACCCACTATAAGCGAATCATGAACGTATTGCAACACCCTACAGTGGGACTCCCTCACGCTTGCGCGACACGGAGGGCACAATAGGACAGCAACATAACCACAAGCAAATTAAACCAATCATAGCAATTCACCAATTACCGGCAGGACAACGAAAATCTACTCAGACATCATAGGATGGCAACACATCATCGGATAATAATATGAAGCATAAAGCACCATGTTCAAGTAGAGGGTACAACGGGTCGCGGGAGAGTGGACCGCTGAATATAGATGGGGGGAAGGTGATGTAGATGTTGGTGAAGATGGCGGAGGTGTTGGTGTAGATGGCGGTGATGATGATGGCCCCCGACGGCATTCCGGCGCATCGGAAACGAGGGGGAGAGAGCCCCCCTTCTTCTTCTTCCTTGACCTTCTCCCTAGATGGGAGAAGGCTTTCCCCTCTGTTCCATGGACTCCATGGTGTGGGAGGGGCGAGAGCCCCTCCGAGATTGGATCTGTCTCTCTGTCTCTCTCTGTTTCTGCATTCTAGATTCTGGCCTTTCACCATTTCTTATATTCCCAGAGATCCGTAACTTCGATTGGGCTAAAATTTTAACACGATCTCTATCTGAATATTAGCTTTCTTGCGGCGAAAGGGCGCCAACCGCCTTATGTTGGGGAATGTTGCAGAAAATTAAAAATTTTCCTACGGTTTCACCAAGATCCATCTATGAGTTCATCTAAGCAACGAGTCATGGAAGAGAGATTGCATCTACATACCACTTGTAGATCGAAAAGGAAGCGTTCAAGGAAGGGTGATGATGGAGTCGTACTCGCCGTGATTCAGATCACCGATGACCAAGTGCTGAACGGACAGCACCTCCGCGTTCAACACACGTACGGGACGGACGACGTCTCCTCCGTCTTGATCCAGCAAGGAGGAAGGAGAGGTTGAGGAAGATTGCTCCAACAGCAGCACGACGGCGTGGTGGTGTTGGGGCAGCAGTACTCCGACAGGGCTTCGCCAAGCACGTAACGGAGGAGGAGAGGTGTTGGGGAGGGGAGGGGCTGTGCCTTAGGTTGTGTCCAGCAGCCCTCCCCTCACCCCTCTATTTATAGGGGAACGGGCAAGGGGGGCCGACCCCTCTAGATGGGATGTAGAGGGGGGCGGCGGCCAGGGAGGGGGGACTTGCCCCCCAAGCAAGGGGGGCGCACCCTCTAGGGTTTCCCCCCAACCCTAGGCGCATGGGCCCAAGGTGGGCGCGCCCAGCCTCCAGGCTGGTTCCTGCCTGCGGCCCATGTGGCCCTCCGAGAGGGTCGCCCCTCCCGGTGGACCCCCGGAACCTCTCCGGTGGCCCCGGTACAATACCGATATGCCCCCGAAACTTTCCGGTGTCCACATGACATTTTCCCATATATAAAACTTCACCTCCGGACCATTCCGGAACTCCTCGTGATGTCCGGGATCTCATCCGGGACTCCTAACAACATTCGGTAATCACATACAAGTCTTCCTAATAACCCTAGCGTCACCGAACCTTTGTTGGGGAACGTAGCAGAAATTCAAAAAATTTCCTACGTGTCACCAAGATCTATCTATGGAGAGACCAGCAACGAGTAGAAAGAGAGTGCATCTACATACCCTTGTAGATCGCTAAGCGGAAGCGTTCAAGTGAACGGGGTTGATGGAGTCGTACTCGTCGTGATTCAAATCACCGATGATCAAGTGCCGAACGCACGGCACCTCCGCGTTCAACACACGTACAGCCCGACGATGTCTCCCACGCCTTGATCCAGCAAGGAGAGAGGAGAGGTTGAGGAAGACTCCATCCAGCAGCAGCACAACGGCATGGTGGTGGTGGATGAGTGTGGCAATCCAGCAGGCTTCGCTAAGCACCACGGGAGAGGAGGAGTACTTGGGAGAGAGGAGAGGGCTGCAACCAAAGGCGGAGATCGAATCACGTGTATTCTGTGTGTCTCGGGCAGCCCCTAGGCCTCACTATTTATAGGGAGAGGGGCTGCGCCCCTTTAGGGTTTCCCACCCTAAGGCGGCCAGCCCCTCAGATCCCATCTGGTGGCGGCGAGGGGGAGAGAGGGGAGGCGCACCTGGGTGGGCCTTAGGGCCCATCTGCCTAGGGTTTGCCCCTTCCCCACTTCCCACGCCTTGGGCCTTGGTGGGGCGCCCAGCCCACCTAGGGGCTGGTCCCTCCCACACTTGGCCCACGCAGCCTTCAGGGCAGGTGGCCTCACTTGGTGGACCCGGGACCCTCCTGTGGTCCCAGACGCGTCCGATAAACCCCAAACTTTTCCGTGACCAAAACAGACTTCCCATATATAAATCTTTACCTCCGGACCATTCCGAACTCCTCGTGACGTCCCGGATCTCATCCGGACTCGAACAACATTCGCAACCACATACAAGCTTCCTTTATAACCCTAGCGCCATCGAACCTTATGTGTAGACCCTACGGGTTCGGGAGACATGTAGACATGGCCGAGACGTTCTCCGGTCAATAACCAACAGCGGATCTGGATACCCATGTTGGCTCCCACATGTTCCACGATGATCTCATCGGATGAACCACGATGTCAAGGACTCGATCGATCCCGTATACAATTCCCTTTGTCTAGCGGTATTTTACTTGCCCGAGATTCGATCGTCGGTATACCGATACCTTGTTCAATCTCGTTATCGCAAGTCTCTTTACTCGCTCCGAACACATCATCCCGTGATCAACCCCTTGGTCACATTGTGCACATTATGATGATGTCCTACCGAGTGGGCCCAGAGATACCTCTCCGCTTGCACGGAGTGACAAATCCCGCCTCGATCCGTGTCAACCCAACAGACACTTTCGGAGGTACCGTAATGCACCTTTATAGTCACCCAGCTTCGCCAGTGACGCTTGATACACCCAAAGCACTCCTACGGTATCCGGAGTTACACGATCTCATGGTCCAAGGAAGAGATACTTGACATTGGAAAAGCTCTAGCAAACGAACTACACGATCTTTGTGCTATGCTTAGGATTGGGTCTTGTCCATCACATCATTCTCCTAATGATGTGATCCCGTTATCAACGACATCCAATGTCCATAGCAGAAACCATGACTATCTGTTGATCACAACGAGCTAGTCAACTAGAGGCTCACTAGGGACATATTGTGGTCTATGTATTCACACGTGTATTACGATTTCCGGATAATACAGTTATAGCATGAATAAAAGACAATTATCATGAACAAGGAAATATAGTAATACTTTTATTATTGCCTCTAGGGCATATTTCCAACAGTCTCCCACTTGCACTAGAGTCAATAATCTAGTTCACATCGCCATGTGATTAACATTGACAGGTCACATCGCCATGTGACCAATATCATCAAATGATTTCTGGGGTTCGATCAAGTTTTGCTTGTGAGAGAGGTTTTAGTCAACGGGTCTGAACCTTTCAGGTCCGTGTGTGCTTTGCAAATTTCTAGGTCATATTGTAAATGCTGCTTTCACGCTCCACTTGGAGCTATTCCAAATGGTTGCTCCAGTATACGTATCCGGTTTGCTACTCAGAGTCACTCGGATAGGTGTTAAAGCTTGCATCGACGTAACCTTTTACGCTGAGCTCTTTATCACCTCCATAATCGAGAAACATGTCCTTATTTACTCCAAGGACAATTTTGATCATTGTCCAATGATCCATTCTGGATCATTCTTGTACCCCTTGATGACTCATGGCAAGGCACACTTCCGTGCGGTACACAAGATAGCATACTTGTAGAGCCTATGTATAAAGCATAGGGGACGACCTTCGTCCTTTCTCTCTCTTCTGCCGTGGTCGAGCTTTAAGTCTTAACTTCATACCTTACATGTCAGGCAAGAACTCCTTCTTTGACTGATCCATCTTGAACACCTTCTAGATCATGTCAAGGTATGTGCTCATTTGAAAGTACTATTGAGCGTTTTTTATCTATCCTCATAGATCTTGATGCTCAATGTTCAAGTAGCTTAATCCAGGTTTTCCATTGAAAAACACTTTTCAAATAACCCTATATGCTTTCCAGAAATTCTACATCATTTCTGATCAACAATATGTCAATAACATATACTCACTAGAAATTCTATAGTGCTCCCACTCACTTCATTGGAAATACAAGTTTCTCATAAATTTGTATAAACCCAAAATCTTTGATCATCTTATCAAAGTGCACATTCCAACTCCGAGATGCTTACTCCAATCCATGGAAGGATCGCTGGAGTTAGCATACCTTTTAGCATCCTTAGGATTGACAAGAACTTTCGGATTGTATCACATACAACCTTTCCTTACGAAGACTGGTAAGGAAACTCGTTTTGACATCCATCTGCCAGATTTCATAAATGCAGCTAATGCTAACATGATTCCAACGGACTTAAGCATCGCTACGGATGAGAAAATCTCATCGTAGTCAACTCCTTGAACTTGTGAAAAACTCTTCGCCACAAGTCGAGCTTCATAGACGGTGACATTACCGTCCACGTCCGTCTTCTTCTTAAAGATCCATTTGTCGGAATTTGGGCCCACCATCGCTTCTCCATAGCTCGTAGGTTCATTGTTGTCTAGCAACATGACCTTCAAGACAGGATCACCGTACCACTCTGAAACAGTACGTATCCTTGTCACCCTACGAGGTACGGTAGTGACTTGATCCGAAGTTTCATGATCACTATCATAAGTTTCTACTTCAGTTGGTGTAGGCGCCACAGGAACAACTTCCTGTGCCCTGCTACACACTAGTTGAAGTGACGGTTCAATAACCTCATCAAGTCTCCACCATCCTCCCACTCAACTTTTCGAGACAAACTTTTCCTCGAGAAAGGACCCGATTCAAGAAACAATCCCTATTGCTTTCGGATCTGAATTTGGAGGTATACCCAACTGTTTTGGGTGTCCTATGAAGATGCATTTTATCCTCTTTGGGTTCGAGCTTATCAACCTGAAACTTTTCCATACAAGCGTCGCAGCCCCAAACCTTTATGAAATGACAGCTTAGGTTTCTCTAAACCATAGTTCATACGGTGTCATCTCAACGGAATTACGTGGTGCCCTATTTAAAGTGAATGTGGTTGTCTCTAATGCCTAACCCATAAACGATAGTGGTGATTCGATAAGAGACATCATGGTACGCACCATATCCAATAGGGTGCAACTATGATGTTCGGACACACCATCAAACTATGGTGTTCCAGGCGGTACTAATTGTGAAACAATTTCCACAATGTCTTAATTATGTGCCAAAGCTCAGAACTCAGATACTCATCTCTATGATCATATCATAGACATTTCATCCTCTTGTCACGATGATCTTCAACTTCACTCTGAAATTACTTGAACCATTCAATAATTCAGACTTGTGTTTCATCAAGTAAATATACTCTACATCTACTCGAATCATTTGTGAAGTAAGAACATAACGATATTCACTGCATGCCTCAACACTCATTGGACTACACACATCAAAATATGTTACTTCCAACAAGTTGCTATCTTGTTCCATTTTACTGAAACACGAGGCTTTTTAATCATCTTGCCCATGTGGTATGATTTGCATATCTCAAGTGATTCAAAATCAAGTGAGTCCAAACGATCCATCTGCATGGAGTTTCTTCATGCGTATACACCAATAGACATGGTTCGCATGTCTCAAACTTTTCAAAACGAGTGAGTCCAAAGATCCATCAACATGGAGCTTCTTCATGCGTTTTACACCAATATGACTTACATGGCAATGCCACAAGTAAGTGGTACTATCATTACTATCTTATATCTTTTGGCATGAAAATGTGTATCACTACGATCGAGATTCAATAAACCATTTCTTTAGGTGCAAGACCATTGAAGGTATTATTCAAATAAATAGAGTAACCATTATTCTCCTTAAATGAATAACAGATTGCGATAGACATAATCCAATCATGTCTATGCTCAACGCAAACACCAAATCTCGATGGTAGAGGGAGCGTGCGATGCTTGATCACATCAACCTTGGAAACACTTCCAACACATATCGTCACTCACCTTTAGCTAGTCTCCGCTTATTCCGTAGCTTTTATTTCGAGTTACTAACACTTAGCAACCGAACCGTATCTAATACCTGGTGCTACTAGGAGTACTAGTAAAGTACACATTAACATATTGTATATCCAATATACTTCTATCGACCTTGCCAGCCTTCTCATCTACCAAGTATCTAGGGTGGTTCCGCTCAATGGTTGTTCCCTTATTACGTAAGCACTTAGTCTCGGGTTTGGGTTCAACCTTGGGTTTCTTCACTGGAGCAGCAGCTGATTTGCCGTTTCATGAAGTATCCCTTCTTGCCCTTGCCCTTCTTGAAACTAGTGGTTTCACCAACCATCAACAATTGATGCTCCTTCTTGATTTCTACTTTCACGGTGTCAAACATCGCGAATACCTCAAGGATCATCATATCTATCCCTGATATGTTATAGCTCATCACGAAGCTCTAGCAGCTTGGTGGCAATGACTTTGGAGAAACATCACTATCTCATCTGGAAGATTGACTCCCACTCGATTCAAGTGATTGTTGTACTCAGATAATCTGAGCACAAGCTCAACGATTGAGCTTTTCTCCCTTAGTTTGCAGGCTAAGAAAATCGTCGGAGGTTTCATACCTCTTGACGTGGGCACGAGCCTGAAATCTCAATTTCAGCCCTCGAAACATCTCATATGTTCCGCGACGTTTCGAAAAACATCTTCGGTGCCTTAATTCTAAACCGTTTATCTGAACTATCACGTAGTTATCAAAATGTGTATGCCGATGTTCGCAACATCCACAAACGATGTTTGGGGTTCAAAGACACCGAGCGGTGCATTAAGGACATAAGCTTTCTCTCGTCCGCATAATCGCTCATCACAACTTTCAACTATATTTTCTCTAGGAACATATCTAAACAAAGGAATTAAAACGCGAGCATACGACATAATTTGCAAAGATCTTTTGACTATGTTCAGGATAATTAAGTTCATCTTATGAACTCCCACTCAAGATAGACATCCTCTGGTCATCTAAGTGATTACATGATCCAAGTCAACTAGGCCGTGTCCGATCATCACGTGAGACGGTCTAGTCATCATCGGTGAACATCTTCATGTTGATCGATCCTCCATACGACTCATGCTCGACCTTTCGGTCTCCGTGTTCCGAGGCCATGTCTGTACATGCTAGGCTCGTCAAGTTAACCCTAAGTGTTTTCGCTGTGTAAAACTGTCTTACACCCGTTGTATGTGAACGTAAGAATCCATCACACCCGATCATCACGTGGTGCTTAGAAGCGACGAACTGTAGCAACGGTGCACAGCTAGGGGAGAACACTTCTTGAAATTTTGTAAGGGATCATCTTATTTACTACCGTCGTCCTAAGTAAACAAGATGCATAAACTTAATAAACATCACATGCAATCAAATAGTGACATGATATGGCCAATATCATTTTGCTCCTTTGATCTCCATCTTCGGGCTCCATGATCATCATCGTCACCGCATGAAACCATGATCTCCATCATCATGATCTCCATCATCGTGTCTCCATAAAGTTGTCTCGCCAACTTATTACTTCTACTACTATGGCTACCGTTAGCAATAAAGTAAAGTAATTACATGGCGTTGTTCAATGACACGCAGGTCATACAATAAATAAAGACAACTCCTATGGCTCCTGCCGTTGTCATACTCATCGACATGCAAGTCGTGATTCCTATTACAAGAACATGATCAATCTCATACATCACATATCATTCATCACATTCTTCTTGGACATATCACATCACATAGCATACCCTGCAAAAACAAGTTAGACGCCCTCTAATTGTTGTTGCATGTTTTACGTGGCTGCTATGGGTTTCTAGCAAGAACGCTTCTTACCTCATAAAACCACAACGTGATATGCCAATTGCTATTTACCCTTAATAAGGACCCTTTTCATCGAATCCGTTCCGACTAAAGTGGGAGAGCGGCACCGCTAGCCACCTTATGCACGGTGCATGTCAATCGGTGGAACTGCCTCACGAAGAAATGCGTAAGGTCGGTCCGGCCGCTTCATCCCACAATACCGTCAAACAAGATTGGACTAGTAACGGTAAGCATATTGAGCAACATCAACGCCCACAACTACTTTGTGTTCTACTCGTGCAAAGAATCTACGCAATAGACCTAGCTCATGATGCCATTTGTTGGGGAGCGTGGCGAGAAATTCAAAAATTTCCTCGTGTCACCAAGATCTATCTATGGAGAGACCAGCAACGAGTAGAAAGAGAGTGCATCTACATACCCTTGTAGATCGCTAAGCGGAAGCGTTCAAGTGAACGGGTTGATGGAGTCGCACTCGCCGTGATTCAAATCACCGATGATCAAGTGCGAACGCACGGCACCTCCGCGTTCAACACACGACAGCCCGACGATGTCTCCCACGCCTTGATCCAGCAAGGAGAGAGGGAGAGGTTGAGGAAGACTCCATCCAGCAGCAGCACAACGGCATGGTGGTGGTGGATGAGTGTGGCAATCCAGCAGGCTTCGCTAAGCACCACGGGAGAGGAGGAGTACTTGGGAGAGAGGAGAGGGCTGCAACCAAAGGCGGAGATCGAATCACGTATTCTGTGTGTCTCTGGGCAGCCCCTAGGCCTCACTATTTATAGGGAGAGGGGCTGCGCCCCTTTAGGGTTTCCCACCCCAAGGGGCGGCCAGCCCCTGATCCCATCTGGTGGCGGCGAGGGGGAGAGAGGGGAGGCGCACCTGCAGGTGGGCCTTAGGGCCCATCTGCCCTAGGGTTTGCCCCTTCCCCACTTCCCACGCCTTGGGCCTTGGTGGGGCGCCCAGCCCACCTAGGGGCTGGTCCCTCCCACACTTGGCCCACGCAGCCTTCAGGGGCAGGTGGCCTCACTTGGTGGACCCCGGACCCTCCGGTGGTCCCAGACGTTACCGATAAACCCCAAACTTTTCCGGTGACCAAAACAGGACTTCCCATATATAAATCTTTACCTCCGGACCATTCCGAACTCCTCGTGACGTCCCGGATCTCATCCGGACTCAACAACATTCGTAACCACATACAAGCTTCCTTTATAACCCTAGCGTCATCGAACCTTAAGTGTGTAGACCCTACGGGTTCGGGAGACATGTAGACATGGCCGAGACGTTCTCCGGTCAATAACCAACAGCGGGATCTGGATACCCATGTTGGCTCCCACATGTTCCACGATGATCTCATCGGATGAACCACGATGTCAAGGACTCAGTCGATCCCGTATACAATTCCCTTTGTCTAGCGGTATTTTACTTGCCCGAGATTCGATCGTCGGTATACCGATACCTTGTTCAATCTCGTTATCGCAAGTCTCTTTACTCGTTCCGTAACACATCATCCCGTGATCAACCCCTTGGTCACATTGTGCACATTATGATGATGTCCTACCGAGTGGGCCCAGAGATACCTCTCCGCTTGCACGGAGTGACAAATCCCATCCTCGATCCGTGTCAACCCAATGACACTTTTGGAGGTACCGTAATGCACCTTTATAGTCACCCGATTCGTTGTGACGTTTGATACACCCAAAGCACTCCTACGGTATCCGGAGTTACACGATCTCATGGTCCAAGGAAGAGATACTTGACATTGGAAAAGCTCTAGCAAACGAACTACACGATCTTTGTGCTATGCTTAGGATTGGGTCTTGTCCATCACATCATTCTCCTAATGATGTGATCCCGTTATCAACGACATCCAATGTCCATAGCAGAAACCATGACTATCTGCTGATCACAACGAGCTAGTCAACTAGAGGCTCACTAGGGACATATTGTGGTCTATGTATTCACACGTGTATTACGATTTCCGGATAATACAGTTATAGCATGAATAAAAGACAATTATCATGAACAAGGAAATATAGTAATACTTTTATTATTGCCTCTAGGGCATATTTCCAACAACCTTAAGTGTGTAGACCCTACGGGTTCGGGAGACATGCAGACATGACCGAGACGACTCTCTGGTCAATAACCAACAGCGGGATCTAGATACCCATGTTGGCTCCCACATGTTCCACGATGTTTTCATCAGTTGAACCATGATGTCGAGGATTCGATCAAACCCCGTATACAATTCCCTTTGTCAATCGGTACGTTACTTGCCCGAGACTCGATCATCGGTATCCCAATACCTTGTTCAGTCTCGTATCGCAAGTCACTTTACTCATATCAGTAATGCATGATCCCGTGACCAACCACTTGATCACTTTGAGCTCATTATGATGATGCATTACCGAGTGGGCCCAGAGATACCTCTCCGTCATACGGAGTGACAAATCCAGCCTCGATCCGTGTCAACCCAATGACACTTTCGAAGATACCAGTAGTGCACCTTTATAGTCACCCGATTCCAGTGACGTTTGGTACACCCAAAGCACTCCTACGGTATCCGGGAGTTACATGATCTCATGGTCTAAGGAAAAGATACTTGACATTCAAAAGCTCTAGCAAACGAACTACACGATCTTGTGCTATGCTTAGGATTGGGTCTTGTCCATCACATCATTCTCCTAATGATGTGATCCCGTTATCAACGACATCCAATGTCCATAGCCAGGAAACCATGACTATCTGTTGATCAACGAGCTAGTCAACTAGAGGCTTACTAGGGACATATTATGGTCTATGTATTCACACGTGTATTACGATTTCCGGATAATACAATTATAGCATGAATAAAAGACAATTATCATGAACAAAGAAATATAATAATACTTTTATTATTGCCTCTAGGGCATATTTCCAACACCTTACGGGGTGGCCACGAGGGCCCAGGGCACGCCTGACCCCATGGGGCGCGCCCCCTACCTCGTGGCCCCCTCGGGCATCGTCTCGCGTTGATTCTTCTTCCCAAAAATCATAAATATTCCAAAAAAAATCTCTATAAATTTTTTATCCCATTTGGACTCCGTTTGATACGGGTTTTCTGCGAAACAAAAAACATGCAACAAACAGGAACTAACACTGGTCACTGGATCAATATGTTAGTCCCAAAAATAGTATAAAAAGTTGCCAAAAGAATGTAAAAGTTGTAGAACATTGGCATGGAACAATCAAAAATTATACATACGACGGAGATGTATCAGACACGTACACGTACATCCGAAAACAAGGGCCCACGTTTCGGGCTTCCGATGCATGGCATACGGTTGATCGAAAAGAACTTTTTGCGATGAGACAGAACAACAAAAACGGGGCTTTGTGGGCCCAGAACTGTTAGTAAATTTTGACTTTGTTTCTCCTCACATTGCAGATTACAACGCAATAAGTAATTGCAAATCTTTTCACACAGATCAAACTTATATTTGTTCACACTTAGCACCGGGCTATAAAAGCTACCCACTCAAAAATTACTTCACATTTCCTCTCCTCATCACCTACAAAGCCGATCTTTCCTGTCAAGTCGTTCCGCCATGACCGGTAGGAGGAGTTTCGGGTGGGTATATAACCAGGCAGCAAAGACCAAGGCCGCTGAAGCACTAGAGAGGTCCCGCCGCGAAGCGGCAGCCGAGCCGCAGCAGAGAGGTCCCGCCGTGAAGCGGCAGCCGCAGCCGCAACAAAGATGTCCTGGCGCACCACAGAGCCATCAAACGAGCTCTCACGAGCACGCGAGGGTTCTCAAAGTGTACTTGCTACATCGGCAATCGCGACGGGCTGGCGTTGCTGAAGTCCTTGGCCGGCGACGATGACATTCTCGCTGGCCTCATTAAGCAGAAGGAGCTGGTCGACGGCTTTATGAAGCTGCTCGAGATCAGCGATGCCTCGGTTGACAAGGCGACCATCCTCGTTGAGCAACTCCTGGGTGACAATGCGAAGCTCCTAAACGTGCTCACCGAGAAGGAGGAGGAGGCCGTCGACTAGAAGATACTGCATGAGTAGAGCAGTGCCTCAGGGATGACGCTGATAGCGGTCGTTGATGAACTAATGGGTGACTTGAGGAAGATCCGGATCGAGCGCGAGCAGGACGTGGAGGAATCCGTGGATGCTTTCAAGCAAATCTGTGAGGAATTGAGGATGGAGCTGGAGGATGTCATCGTCCGGGGATCCATCGAAGAGTAGATATAGTAGCGATCTAGATTGTTGTCTATGATTTCCTTCTTCTCTTGCCCCCGTGTCTTCCAAACTTTGCCGCATGTGGCATTTAAAATTATCCAGAATATGTAAGACAATTATTATCCGCGCCATTGTAGATTTGTCGTCGTACTATCCGTTGCCATTTTATTTGTCGTCGTACTATCCGTTGTGTAAGTGCATCTAGTGCCCCTTAGTGATTTTGGTGTATTGAAAACTTATAGGTTAAGTAACTGATGCGTTTGTAAGTGTACACAGGTCTATAAGTCTATGAGGAGTTTGATATTTACAGAGAAAGTCGACCCCTAAAAATGAAGTTCTTCAACTGAAGACTTTGATATTCTGAAGACTTTCTGAAGACTTTGAAAGTGAAGAAATTGGTGTGACCATGAAGACTTGATATTCATTCGAGGAATATGAAGCGTGAAGACTTAGTTTTCATAGTTTCATTTTCTCTTTCTTGAGTCATAGGAAACACCGTACTGTTAAAGGGGGTCGAGGAAATACTAAGGAAAAATTTCCATGTGATGCTCAACTCAAAATCCTACACCTACCAATCCTTCGAGTGAAGCCATTGAAATCTCATACGCTTCAGTCAAATTCTTCATGGATGAGACGCAGTTCTTCCGTCATCGATGACTTTGTTCTCGATCGAGGAGTTAGGAATTCGCCAGTCTGAATTGCCTACATAGTGAGGAACATGATAGCCCCGAGGACTTTGAAGTCAATTTTCCGACCGTTGCTATCTCATACAACCATGCGGACAAAATATCTTATCCACCTAACGGTCATATCATTGAAGGGCATTTATGTCTTATCATGTCGGGCTGCTCCTAGGCTATAAATAGCCGCCCCTACAACCACTAGTTGGTTGGCTGCTCCGAGAGAACTTGACACTTGTCATTTGAGAGCAACCCATCCTCTGAGGACTTTGAGCGAAAATCATCAAGTGAGGAAATCCCAAAACCAAACCCACAAAACCCCAAGTGATTGAGCATCATCAAGAAATTGATCTGCGTGGATCCGACGCTTGTTACCTTTGAAGACTGTGCTTCTTCCGCACGGTTAGGCGTCAAGGTCTAGAGCATCCAAGAGGAATTGTGGATCACCAAGTGACCAAGTCTGTGAAGGTTTCGAAGTCACCTGAAGACTTACCACGAGTGATTGGACGAGGCCTGCGTGGTCTTAGTTCAAGGAGAATACGGTGAGGACTGGGTGTCCCGAGTTGCGGCTCGAGATCGGGTGTCCGGATCGTGTGTCCTCGAGTTTAAATACTCAGCCGCTCCAACCAGACGTACAACTGAGACAGCAGTTGGAACTGGTTTACCAAATCATTGTCTTCACCAACTGACTAGTTCTAATTCCTCAAATCATCCATTTCCTCATTCTGTGTTGCATGTTGTTCATATCTGTGCATGAAGACTTTGACTGAAGACTTTCACAAATTCCTCAGTTCAATTTCTTCAGTCTGTTTTGTCTTCATCTTGTTATCCTGTGTTTACGCTTTCCGTACTCTGTTCTAGTCTTCATTTCATCATGCTGACTATGTGTGCATCCTGTTATGTTTACTTCTGAGTACATATTCCGCATAAATAGTTCTTCGCTAAGGAATTTCCTCACCGCAAATTCCTCGGTGAAGAATTTCATAAAATCGCCTATTCACCCCCTCTAGTCGATATAACGACTTTCAATTGGTACCGAGCAAGGTACTCCCTTGTTCGTGTGATTTTGGTTTAACCACCGGAGTTCTAGTTATGTCGACCGCAGTATGATCAAGGTCTCGGCTGGGTGTCCTACCTTTGATGGAACGGACTACCCTCTTTGAAGAACAAGATGCGAATGCATCTTGAGGCAATTGATAATGATCTACGGTATGTTGTGGAAAATGGTGTCCCCGCATCCATCAAACACCGACCGCCATCGATGTGAAGAGATTCAAACAACTCAACTCTCAAGCGAAGAATATCATCTGTGGCCATCCGAGCAAAGGACAAGATGGAAGAGTGAGTGCTTTGGAAACCGCTAAGCTTATCCGGGATAGGCTTTCCAAAGTAAATGAAGGAGTCTCAACTCAGCGTGACTCACGAGTTGATGTTCTTCGGAATCTCTTCAACCGCTTCAAAAGACTCGACAACGAAAATGTCCAACAAACCTTTGATCGCCTCATCGACATCTCAAATGAACTTCAAGCCCTCGGTGCCATCGACTCATCACCGATCATGAAGTTGTGAAGAAACCGCTAAGATCGCTTGATTCCTCATTTGATACTCGGGATTGATGATACAAGAACGTCTTGACTACAAGTCGCTTGATCCTGCCGATATCCTCGAAAGGCTTAACACTCAAGAGTTCTAGCTTGTCAAAAGAGAGATCTCTATGGCTCAAACTATGGCAAACCACGTGCCACAAGGCCAAGGTTGTGTCGACTCAATGTGAGGACTCTGGTAGTAGCCTTGGTGATCCTGAAGAACTGAGCCAGGATCTAGCTCTGCTTGTGAAGAAATTCCAGAAGTTCACAAGACGTGGTCGTTTTGGAAAATCCTCAAGAGGAAATGATTCTTCATCCAGTGACTATAAGAGAAGACTTTGCCACAAATGCAAGAAGACTGGTCACTATATTCAAGATTGTCCTCAGTGGGAAAAGGAAATGAAGAAGAAGAAATACAAGGACCACAGTTCTGATGAAATGAAGAAGAAGAAGAAATCATCAAAATCTTCGTCTTCAAAACCATCAAAGTCTTCATCTCACAAGAAGGGCAGCTCCAAGAAAGCTCGGGCATTCATTGGCAAGGAAATGGACTCTGAAGCTGAATCTGAGGAAAATGATGAAGAGGAGGAGTCCAAGAATCTGAGTCCGTGTGGCGAAGTCGGCCATTGCTCTCGCTTTCACAAGAAGTCCATCTTCAACATCAAGAAACCGACTCTACCAACAAGCCCGGTGAAGATAATGATGGCTACGCCCCACCTATTGCTTCATGGCAAAAGGAGCTAAGGTACTCAAATACAACTCCTCTGACTCTAGTGAAAATGAATCAGATGAGGATCTAAAGCCCAGCTACTCTAAACTTGCTAAAATTGCTGTGAAACAACAACGAGCTCTTGAAAAGGTTCAAAACATGCTAGATAAAAGTGATGATATGTTGGGTGAAGAAATGGATCGCACTAAAGCCCTGACTGAAAATCTTCAGAGACTTCAGTCTAAGTATGATAACCTTCAAGGTCATCATAACTCTCTTTTGTCTGATCATGAGAAACTTTCTTATGGATTTCTTCAAGAAAAGCAAGATAATGAGAAGCTTTCTCTTGAAGCTATTCAAAGAAAGGCAGATCTTGAAAAGCTAAGAGTATGTTATGAAGATCTTCAGAAGGAGCGCGATTCATTACTAGCTCAACAAATCAGCGCTTCTCAGGAAGAATTTGTTCCTCCATGCTTAAAGTGCGTTGAACGTGAATCTGCTAATTCTTCACCTGAATGTTCAAATGCTTCAACTATTACAAATTCTTCATCTGCCTCTGCTATCACTAATTCCTCATCTGAGGACATTGCTAGTATCACTGACAATGCAGGGCTGAAGGAATTGTACATGACAGGCATGTACAAAAGCCTCAAAGGGCATCAGACACTTTGTGATGTGCTCAAAAAGCAGATCCTCAATAGAAACTCTAGGAAAGAGGGTATTGCCTTTGAGAGGAAACTCAATGCCGATGGAACATATTGGAAGCCTGAGCAGTATCCCAAAACCTCTTGGGTTGCTGCAAAGGGACCTCCAGTTGATCCATCTAACTTATCTGGCTTTACATGTGAATCTCCTCATTCTTCTGATGAGTCATTTGACTCCAACTATAAACTGTTCAAAAACCAGAATGGTGAAGTATTTGCTAGATATGTTGGCACTAACTGCAGGAACGGTTCCCCTATGAAGAAAATCTGGGTTCCCAAAAGCTGTGTTGAAAGTCTTCAGGTGAATGTCCTCATGACACCACCTGTGAAGAACCGGAACCCCAGATCAAATTCTTCATATGGACCAAACTCTTCATATGGACCAAACTCTTCATATGGATCCAAATCCTCATATGGATCGAATTCTTCACGAGGATCAAATTCCTCATCTGGATCAAAGTCCTCATATGATTATCACCGTGCTAACAAATCTGTCTCGCAGGGTAAAGCTAAGGGCTATGAATATGTGCATTATTCTTCAAACCATTATGTTCATAAGTCCTCGAAGAATTACTCTGCTTATTCATATGCTTACCCTAACCCCTCCTATGCTAAGCGAAATGGTTTGGCATCTTTGCCTCCTTTCTCACATGGTGCTCGCAGGATGATGAATTCTTTGCCACCCCTCCAGATGTGGGTGGTGAAGAAAAAGAACTAATCTCTTCTGCAGGGTCAGGTCTCTAGACGTGCTCTAACGTCTGAAGAATTTCTTTGGGGACCCGACAAAATGCACGAAAGGACGTGGCGAATCATGATGAAATGAACTTTCATTTCACACGCCCTCATCTTGCTATATCTGCTTCTCGCTTGATGAAACTCATTTGATGAACTTGATATCATATTCTTCATGATGAAGCATATGAGATTGTAAGTTACACTAATTCATCTGCGGGATGATCAACCCAAAACTCTTGAATGGGTCCTCGATAGTGGATGTACAAATCACATGACTGGTGACACGAATCTATTGATGGATGCTCCTTATCACCGTCACCTCTGAAGCATATCATCTTTGGCCGACAAAGGCAAAAGTCGTATTGGGTCTTGGTAAGGTTGCTATCTCTAAGGATAAGCACATGGACAAAGTCATGCTTGTTGAGTCCTTAGGATACAATCTCATGTCGATCTCAATGCTTTGTGATCTTGATATGGTTGTTGTCTTTGGCAAATATCGCTGTGTTGTGATTATGGAAGTCGACAATTCCAAAGTCTTCAAGGCTTTAGGAGAGGAGATCGTATATTGTTGATTTCTCTGGGACCACAACCAGCCGTGTGTCTACTTGCAAAAGCTTCAGAAGGCTGGCTATGGCATTGACGACTTGGTCATGCAGGCATGAGGAATTTGAACACGCTTGCGAAGAAGAAGCATGTCATTGGCATTGAAAATGTAAAATTCTCAAGGATCACTTATGCGGAGCATGTGAAGCGGAAAATGACCAAGGCCAAGCACCCAAATAAGACTATCATGACCACTACACGTCCATTCAATTGCTTCACATGGACCTCTTCGACCTAACCATTATTCAACAAACTAATGATGCATCTCTATATAGTTTTGTCATTGTTGATGATTATTCTCGATATACATGGGTACACATTGTTACTTACAAACATGAAGTGCGGAAGTCTTCAAACGATTTTCCTCGAGGGCTTCAACCTACTTTGGTGTGAAGATCAAGCATATCGAAGTGACAATGGAACCGAGTTCAAGAATTCGGTCTTGATGCCTATCTTGATGAACTTGGTATTACTCATGAATTATCTGCTCCTTATACTCCTCGTGAGAATGGCGTCGTGGAGCGCAAGAACGAACTCTTGTTGAGATGGCCCGCACTATGCTTGATGAATACAAAACGCCTCGGCGTTTTTGGATTGATGCAATTGATACTTGCTTGCCACATCATCAACAGAGTATATCTTCACAAATTCTTCAAGAAGATCGCATATGAACTCCTCAACGACAAGAAACCCAATGTGAGTTATTTCAAAGTCTTGATTGCTAAATGTTGGATTAGAGATCCTCACCACAACTCTAAATTTGCACCAAAGCACATAAAGGTTTTATGCTTGGTTACGGAAAGGACTCGCACACCTCTGAGTCTTCAACATTGTTCTTCACAAGATTGTTGACATTTGTAGATGTGCGGTTCGATGAAACTAATGGCTCGCAAAGAGAGCACCTACCTTCGTGTTAGATGAACCAGCACCGAGGATGCTATCAAGCTCAAGGCAACCGAGGATGTCATTCCTCTCAAGAATCTGTTGAAGAATTCATTCTGTTCGTGAAGAACGCCGAGTGATGCACTGAAGAACATGATAAGGAAAATGGTCTTTGAAGAAAATGCTGATCAGAATCCTCAGCGACAGCCAACTCATCCACGCGTTGCAAAGGAAGTGCAAGTGGAGAAGATCATCGATGACATCAACGCACCAGGTCCTCTCACCCGCTCAAAAGCCTCACATTTATCTAACTTTTGTGGGCACTATGCTTTTGTCTCTATCTCGAGCCCACTAAGGTAGATGAAGCATTTACGAGCCGGAGTGGATTCAGGCTATGCAAGAAGAATTACATCGATTCGAGCTGAACAATGTCCGGAATGGGTCAATCGCCTGCATCCTCGCAAGCATAATATCATTGGCACAAAGTGGATCTACCGCAACAAGCAAGATGAAAATGGCCTTGTGGTGAGGAATAAGGCACGACTAGTAGCTCAAGGCTACACACAGGTTGAAGGAATTGATTTCGATGAAACTTTTGCACCTGTTGCTAGACTTGAAGCTATTCGCATTTTACTTGCCTATGCTAACCATCATGATATCATCTTATATCAAATGGATGTGAAAAGTGCATTCCTCAATGGTAAGCTTGAGGAAGAAGTATATGTTGCTCAACCTCCAGGTTTTGAAGATCCCAAGAATCCTGACAAAGTCTTCAGACTCAATAAGGCTCTCTATGGCCTCAAGCAAGCCCCTCGGGCGTGGTATGACACATTGAAGGAATTCTTCGTGAAGAATGGCTTCACACCCGGTTCACTTGACCCTACTCTATTTAGTAAATCATATGATGGTGAACTGTTTGTGTGCCAAATATATGTTGATGATATTATCTTTGGCTGTACTAACCAACGATATAGTGATGAATTTGCCTATATGATGAGTGAAGAATATCAAATGTCTATGATGGGAGAGTTGAAATTCTTCTTAGGTCTTCAAATTAAATCGGCAAGCAATGGCATATTCATATCTCAGAGAAATACCTCAAAGATGTAATGAGGAAATTCGCATGCAAGATTGCAAAGGCGTCAAAATTCCTATGCCCACAAATGGCCATCTATGCAATCGATGAAAATGGTATTGACTTGATCACAAGGTATACCGCCCATGATTGGTTCTTTATTGTACTTATGTGCATCTAGGCGGATATAATGCTTAGTGTTTGCATGTGTGCCCGATTTCAAGCTGCACCAAGGAATCACACCATAAGGTGTGAAGCATATTCTTAGATATCTAGCTCACACACCAACACTAGGATTATGGTACCCCAAGGGCTCTGCTTTTGATCTCATTGGATATTCTCGACTCGACTATGCCGGTGATCGTGTGGACCGCAAGTCAACATCGGCACTTGTCATTTCTCGGACGATCTTTGGTCCGTTGGTCCTCAAGAAAGCAGAATGTGTATCACTATCTCTCGCTGAAGCTGAATACATTGCTGCTGGCTCGTCTTGTGCTCAACTGCTTTGGATGAAGCAAACCCTCAAGGACTATGGCGTC
Source organism: Aegilops speltoides (assembly GCA_021437245.1). Lineage (NCBI taxonomy): Eukaryota > Viridiplantae > Streptophyta > Magnoliopsida > Poales > Poaceae > Aegilops > Aegilops speltoides. Next base: position 388,939,599 of record CM038147.1, on the reverse strand, counting down.
AACGTGAAGAATGTGCCTCTCCTCTGCGACAATGAGAGTGCCATCAAGATTGCTCACAACCTAGTTCAGCACTCGAAGACTAAGCACATCCAGATTCGTCATCATTTTCTTCGTGATCATGTGTTGAAGGGCGATATCTCCATCGAGCATGTGAAGACTGAAGAACAGCTAGCTGATATCTTCACCAAGCCCTTGGATGAGAAGAGATTTAGCATGTTGCGGTGTGAGCTAAATATCTTAGAATCTTCGAATGTTCTTTGAAAAGGACACACATCCTAACCCTTATGCATAATTGATGACTTAGATGTGCAACACATGAAGTAACGTTTTTCCTCAATCAATGAAGAATAACATTCTAAGTGTGAAGAAATTAATGAAGAATTTGATTCTCAGAACCCTACAACAATTGTACGTGGTATCTGAAATCATCATTCTTATACGGTGGGCTACGCCACCACAAAAGTTGAAAATCTTCCATTTGAGTTTTTCCTCATTTTTGAAATCCTCAGTTTTTCAAATTCTTCAACTTTGCAAAATCTTCAATATTTCCGTCGTTTTTCTTCATTGGATATATATATATATATATATATGAGTTTATGTCCTCTACAGCATTCACTTATTGCTAATTCTTCAAGTTGCTATTTCTGCTAAGTGAATGTGATCGGACCCTTCCCCTCTATGCTATACTCAATCCATTCTATTCACAAATTCTTCATGTGCTTACGATTGAAACTGCTCAAAGTCTTCACCGGTCCTTGACAATTGAAGAAATTGCGAACGAAACTTTTAACAAATCTTATCCAAGTTTTCGGTTTTACCGCTCAAACCGTTCTGCATCCCACGATGTATTAGTTTAATCACCCACGATCTTACACGATCTCATCTGCACAGTACGTGGGTGACACATGTCACGTGAAGGAGAAAGGGCAGGGGCATGTTTGTCCAACATCTTCGGGCGAACAGTTTTTCACCATGGCTATAAATACCCCTCTACCCTCCTCACTTCATTTACTCCGCTCGATCACTGTCTCTCGCTCGAGCTCTCCTCAAACCCTAGCGCCGCCGCTACTCCATCGCCGCCGGTGAGGAAAAGCTTCACTGCCTCGACCTCATCGCCGTCGTACTCGCGCCAACCGCGGAAATCTTCACTCCGCCGCCGCCGTAGCAGTCTCCCTCTGCCAAGTTAGGGCGTGGGAGATCTAACGTGACGAACTTCACTACAGTTCATCTCTGTTAAATCGTGTTCTTCGTCGGGTAATTAAAAGTCACTTTTATTACTCGCGTTGATTCTCAAATCTTTCTGAAAATCTTCAAAGGTGTTTTTGCTCTTCAAATCTTCACATATGAACACCTCACACACTATATGCTCTTGATTTATCTCTCTAAGCATTCATTTCTTCAAGATTCCTCAATTGTGCGGATTTTCAATCAGACAACTCGAACCTAAGACAAACGCTTAGTGAAATTCCTCAAGGCTCAACTGGTCAAATTCCTCAAAACTTGCTTCTTTTGAAAAATCTTACGAGAACGATATGACCTCTCCAAATTCCTCGCACCTACACTCTGCTCACAGTACTCATGTCCGCCTTTGAATCACTAGGTTCTCATCAACTTAACTCATTTGCAGCGTTCCTCGAAGAAAAACTGCATACTTCTTCCGAGTGCTCTATTGTTCAAATTCCTCACCAAGAAAATGGCGATGGCAAGAGACCGCAGAATGGAGGAAAGAAACCGAGGTCATGACTGCCTTTGAGATTCCCGAGGAAATATACAAAGACTATCGCACACCGATGAATCCAAATTTGGCAAGGAGACCAAAAATCAGCGCAAAGTCGATACAGAGGATAGAAAGAAGATGGGCACGAGAATGGAGAGAATACCGCTATGTCACTTCCAAGTACATGAGGAAATTCGCTGAACCCTCCATGCCCAAGAGCTCCTCCGCACTGCCAAGTCGTGATCCCACTAGCATCAAGAGTGGTGAAGACTTTCCTGAAGAATGGTCCAGGCGCCAAGCCAAATTGGCAAGACAGGCCAAGGAGGCAGTGAGGAAATTCAATGAGGATTCTGCTGCTGCTGCTGCTGCTTGAGCCCTCGGTCAAGCCGAGGAAATCAATGCCAAGAAGCTCGCTCGCAAGCCAAGTGCTTCACCGTCAGGCGCCCTCACGGCCCAGTTCCTCAGCCGCGCCCTCACGGCAAATTCCTCAGACTGCTGCTGCTCATTCAAAATCCTCAGCAGCTCCCTCCAAGTCCTCAACACCTGTGCATCTTGCTACTTGTCAAAGGACTCAAGGTTTCTCAATTGCTTATGGTGTCTCAACGCAAGTTCCTCACCGCACCAATGTCCTCAACAGCCCCACTCTGCTGAAGACAAAAGCAAGCTGCTGGGCGGGTCCTCGGCCAAGTCCAAAGAAGAAACAGGTTGCATTCAACGTTCCCTCTGATGATGAAGCTTCTGATGAAGAACTTGAAGAAATCACCAGGGACAGACTGACCAAGGCCGCTAGTGCCAAAAGAACAAGTGTGCCTCTGCTTTTTGATCCGAAGAAGATCCTTGACTTCATTGACCTATGGCATCAGGATCCAAACACTCCTATACCGGATCTGCCACTGACTCCTGGTCAAAGTCACATGTTGAACCATTTCATCGCTGAAGAGAAATGGAAATTTGAAAAGGCTCGTGAATTGAAGAGAGCAAAAGCCATAAAGGAGAAGCTTCTAAGGAAGAACACATCAACTTGACTCCTGAAGAACTTCTCAAAGCACAATCTGAAATTCAAGCCCTCAGCAAGGATTTCGATGCTTACAATGCTGATTGGCAAGGAGCCAAGGTGAGATTCGTCAATTTGACGAAGAAAATGTCAACTGTTGCAGCTCCATCGCAACAAGAAAATCCTCAGGCTGAAGAATCTACTCAGCCTGCTGAAGAACATGCCAAGATCGCTGATGACTTTCAGCGTCTTGATGAGAACACAAGTTCGTGGCTGATGACTCCATTCCACTCTTGAAGAAATTCCTGGGCATCCACTAGCGGTGCGCTGAAGAATCAAGGAAACAGGCAATCGCACCGATTACCAAGAAACTATACCACAATCCTCAGCTCCTCCTGCGCCAACACCAACTCCAGTTCTTCCTTCGCTTATGAAGTGAAGAAAACAAAGGCTGCGAACGAGCTGCGATGAAGAAAAGGAAGGCATCAATCGCGTCAAATTCTTCGCCGCGAAGAAAATGAAGCCAATGACCAGCTCGATTGAAAATCCTATTGATGCCATTCCCATCTCCTCCATGTCGCCAAAGGAAATTGTTCCTTATGGAGAAGATTACAAGATCCCAAGCGGATCGATGAAGAAAATCAATCTGTTGCTACCTCGTAACAACTTGATGAAGAAATTGAAGTGGAAGCTTTCCTTCAACTCCAGCTTGTTTCTCACCCGTGCCTCGGTTCACAAAAGAGGCGGTGTTGAGGAAATTGAAAAGAAGATGAAGACGTGGATATTGGGTGCACTACACTGTGATGAATGATGACTTTTGGGAAAGTCAAGATCCCAATACTCCTCTCTTTACTCCGCTTCAACAAGTTCCTCCGTCCCCCGGCTACAACTGCTCAAATGGGCTCAAGAAACTCATCCCACCTCGTCAGTCAATGAAGAAATTCCAGCCACTAGCGCTGAAGAACCCACTGCTGATCCTCAAACTGCACAAGGAGAGGAACCTCAAATTCATCAGCCTGAAGAACCTGAGATCGCGATTCCTGAGGTTGTGTTGCAAATCACTGATATTCCTATGCCCAAACCGAAGAATCTGTTCTCAAGCAAGCAAAAATTCAAGGCTGAAGACTTCTTTTCTGAGCATGTGTTCTTCACTGCTTATAATCCTTATGACTCTGCTCGAATGAGGAAAAGACGCTTCTGGACACCCACTCAAGCAAACTTCTATTCCTCAGTGCTATTTGACAAGGACAAGATCTTTGACCATGAGCATATTCCTCATGTGGATATGGAATCACTGCCGTGCTTCGAGCCAGTACTCCGTGCTCTTCACGATGCAGGGCTACTGAATTTCTGCACTGATATATGTGAATGGAATGAAGAACTCATTCTTCAGTTCTATGCCACCCTGCACATCACCGGAGATGCTGAAGACATCAATTCATGGGTACTGGATTGGATGACGAGAATACTCACTACAAGGCACCAAAGAATCGAATTGCTTCGTGTCCTTCCTCTTGATCCTCCCCATGAATCTGCACGCTGCATTTACAATGACTGTGAATTATCTGATCACTTTATGCAAGTGCTTATGAAGCCACTGAAGCCAGGACAGGCCCCTCGAACCAAATTCCTCGTCAAGGACTTGCTGTATGTGCCTCGGACTGTTTATAGAATCTTGACGAAGACAATGAGTCCCATCAAAGGCCTCGACTCAAATGAAGAAGATGTCGTTGGCATCATGAAGAACATGCTTTTCAATATCATTCATGGCGTTCCTGTCAATTTCCATGATTTCTTCATGAGGACTCTGGCCAATGTTGCAATGTCACCTTTTGAGCTGAAGCCATATGCGCCTTGGATCATGAGATTCATAAGGGCAAGATCTTCACCAACTACAAGGTGACACTCAACCATGGCAGCTTCCTGCCGCCCATTGAAGTCCTCAAGCGACCAATTTCATCATCTGATGACAAGGGCAAGGCAGCAGCTGTAATTGATGAAGGCACTCGTCCATTGGATGGTCAATTTCGCAAGGCTGCATCTTACTCCACCAATGACGATTCTCGCAACGCATGACACCGCCAAAAATACCTCAACCAAGCAACAGCCTCAAGCAATCGCACCTGTGGTGATGATCGATCGTGAGCTACTCCTCGCCTTCATCGGAAGGTTGAACGAATCGAAATGGATGAAGCGCCAATTTGCTGCAATTCTTCACAACATGACCTCAACGCATAATGCAAAGGAAGAAAAGCCAAGACTACCTTCATGAAACCCTCAACCGCACTGGCTGTTCTTAATCATGTCTATTCCGCGGAAGAATTGAAGACTATGGGCCTTCAGAAGCATTTGACCGGGTCTGCACCACCTCCAAGAAATTCAAGAGAGTCAAAGTTCCCGATCCGTGGCGATTCTTATTCTTCATCGCGTGAAACCGATGAATATGAAGATTTAGATGACATCTGCGGCAGGCCCTACTTCAACAACCAACCCGATAACGCCGGCGCCTCCATCAACTTGAAAATCTTGAGGCGTTAGTCCTCAGTTTCGATCCTTTTGGTCATGTGATGACAAAGGGGGAGAAATATGAGTTAGTCTTCAAGCGGGTTTATACTATGGGCATTTTTATTAAGCTACAACTCTCGTTCTTCCGAAACTTTTATTGGATCGAGTTGTAATCTTAAATCCGATGGTGCCCTGATACTTTTGAACGGTGCATTGTGCTGACTTTGCACTATGCTCTGATACTCTTGATCGTGCTTCATACGTTTGATGCTCTGATTTTGATACGTGTTATGCTCTGATGCTTTTGAACCACTAAGCTCTGAATGTGATATTTGAGCTCTGAAACTTTTGATTTGATATTCCGCATGCTTATTCCTAGTCAATACTATTGCACGCATGCTGAATCTCATAAGGCACCATATTTCATCATGCATTTCAAATTCTTCATAGTATATATATCAAATGCGTGTATGAATTACAAGATATAGGGGGAGATCTCCATGATTCAATTCTTCAAATGTGCATTGCCTCAAAAGCAAATTCCTCATTATGCACATATTCAGGGGGAGTTATTCTATATCTTGCAATCAAATTCCTCAATATCAGTATTTACACTTCATATGCTTATCCCCGTTGAAAACTTAACCTATGTTGTCATCAATCACCAAAAAGGGGGAGATTGTAAGTGCATCTAGTGCCCCTTAGTGATTTTGGTGTATTGTAGACTTATAGGTTAAGTAACTGATGCGTTTGTAAGTGTACACAGGTCTATAAGTCTATGAGGAGTTTGATATTTACAGAGAAAGTCGACCCCTAAAAATGAAGTTCTTCAATCAAGACTTTGATATTCGAAGACTTTACAAGACTTTGAAAGTGAAGAAATTGGTGTGACCATGAAGACTTGATATTCATTCGAGGAATATGAAGCGTGAAGACTTAGTTTTCGTAGTTTCATTTTCTCTTTCTTGAGTCATAGGAAACACCGTACTGTTAAAGGGGGGTCGAGGAAATACTAAGGAAAAATTTCCATGTGATGCTCAACTCAAAATCCTACACCTACCAATCCCTTCGAGTGAAGCCATTGAAATCTCATACAGCTTCACCAAATTCTTGATGGATGAGACGCAGTTCTTCCAGTCATCGATGACTTTGCTCGATCGAGGAGTTCGGAATTCTCCAAAGGCGAATTGCCTACATAGTGAGGAACATGATAGCCCCGATGACTTTGAAAGTCAAATTTCCGACCGTTCTTTGTCTGCTACGCGACCAAAATATCTTATCCACCTAACGGTCATATCATTGAAGGGCATTTATGTCTTATCATGTCGGGCTGCTCCCTAGGCTATAAATAGCCGCCCTACAACCACTAGTTGGTTGGCTGCTCGAGAGAACTTGACACTTGTCATTTGAGAGCAACCCATCCTCCGAGGACTTTGAGCGAAAATCATCAAGTGAGGAAAATCCCAAAACCAAACCCACAAAACCCCACGTGATTGAGCATCATCAAGAAATTGATCTGCGTGGATCCGACGCTTGTTACCTTTGAAGATCGTGCTTCTTCCAGACGGTTAGGCGTCAAGGTCTAGAGCATCCAAGAGGAATTGTGGATCGCCGAGTGACCAAGTCTGTGAAGGTTTGGAAGTCACCAAGACTTACCACGAGTGATTGGACGAGGCTGCGTGGTCTTAGTTCAAGGAGAATACGGTGAGGACTGGGTGTCCTGAGTTGCGGCTCGAGATCGGGTGTCCGGACTGTGTCCTCGAGTTTAAATACTCACCGCTCAACCAGACGTATAATCGAGACAGCAGTTGGAACTGCTTACCAAATCATTGTCTTCACCAACCGACCGGGTTCTAATTCCTCAACTCATCCATTTCCTCATTCTCATGTTGCATGTTGTTCATATCTGCATGAAGACTTTGATCAAGACTTTCACAAATTCCTCACTTCAATTTCTTCAGTCTGTTTTGTCTTCATCTTGTTATCCTGTGTTTACGCTTTCCGTACTCTGTTCTAGTCTTCATTTTATCATGTTGACTATGTGTGCATCCTGTTATGTTTACTTCTAAGTACATATTCCGCTGCAAATAGTTCTTCGCTAAGGAATTTCCTCACCGGCAAATTCCTTAGTGAAGAATTTCATAAAAATCGCCTATTCACCCGCCTCTAGTCGATATAACACACTTTCACGTTGCCCTATGTGGCAATTAAAATTAGGCCGGAATATGAGTTGAAAACACGAACAAAGCAAATGCTGCCATGGGATCACAACCAAACACCCTCCGTCCACCCCTAAAAAACCATCCGTCCAGGCATTTTAATTAACCCATTAATGGCGAAGTTTTAAGCGAGGCGGGTTGCGGCTGGTGCATGGAGGTCAAAGAGCTTGCTTCCCGGTGAGCATGGGCGGCCTTGCTGCTCGCACTTGTTCCGTTGAGCATGCGAGGTGCACAGGATGCACGCGTTCCGTCGAGCCTGCACGGCAGACTGCTCGCATGCGTCCCGTCGAGCCTGCACACCGGACTTCTCGCGCTCGTCCCGTCTAATCAAACAGCTGCAGGCACGCCACTGAGTATGGTTAAATATTGACACGGTTCAGATGATACAACCGTTTGTGATATTAACGTGTCAGCTTATTGTTTCAAAAAGGACTTCATTGGCTACTAATGTGTGCACCTCTTCTCAAACTGGACGATTTGTTTTACCACGACATATATGTGCGATGTCATGAAACCATCAAGTTTCATGTTTTTGGGTGTTTTTTGATTTATTAGGATTTAAAAACCGAGATTTTGAATGTTTCAGGACGACGACAAGTTTGTAATCCATTCCCATTCCTTAAACGAGACCTAAACATGCACCCAATGACACATGTACGATTTCCCACCCATTTTGTGCTTGTAGTTCAAATTTCAATTATGGACTATATTTAATGCATAGAAAACTTAATTAGTAATATATACAATGGCCATACGAACCCTAAACATGCATCCCAATGACACATGTATTTTTTTTTGGCCATTTGGGTGCACTGGAGCATGTATTTGTAGTTCGGATTTGAATTATGGACACTAAATGCCTAGAAAACTCAATTAATGAATAAAAAGGGTCAAACGAACCGTGAATAATTTCAAAGTTCAGCATGAATCTCCCGTTGTTCCGTACGTGTTGCGTATAGAACAAAATACGAGGCTAGAAGAGGGAGCGATTATCGTTTGGCCCACAAGGGGACACATTTCCCTATGGAAACCACAAGGGTTCTTGCGATAGGCTCTGGTTTGTAAGAGGTTTGTAATAAAGCTTGGCCCAAATTGGCAATGTTTTTACCACGACATATATGTGCCATGATGTGACACCATGCCAGCTTCAATGAATTTCTGGTGAGTTTTGGATTTATGGGGATTTAAAACCGAGATTCCAAATGTTTGAGGACGAGCCAAGACGTCGGTCAGGTTGTAATTCGTTCTCATTCCTTGCATGGGACCTAAACATGCACCCAAGGACACATACATGTATAATTTTTGTAGCCATTTTGGTGAACTAGAGCATGTATTTGTACTATAGATTTGAATTATGGACATTAAATGCCTAGGAAACTCAATTAGTGTATAAAAAGGCCAAACGAACCCTGGATAAGTTTAAATTTCAGCATGGATATCATGTTGTTCCATGTTGCCTGTAGAAGACAATACAACGCAAAAAGAGGGAGCGACTACATTTCGCCACAAGGGGAACACGTTTCCCTATCGTAACCATCAGGCTTCCTTGAGAGAAGCTCCGGTTTGTAAGATGTTTGTAATAAAGCTTGGCCCAAATTGGCAATGTTTTTACCACGACATATTTGTGCCATGACGTGACACCATGCCACCTTTGATGACTTTCTGGTGAGTTTTGGATTTTATGGGGATTTAAAACCTGAGATTCCAAATGTTTGAGGATGAGCCAGGACACCAATACGGTTGTAATTCGTTCCCATTCCTGGCATGGGACGTAATTAAACATGCACCCAAGGACACATGCATGTACAATTTTTCTAGCCATTTTGGTGAACTTGAGCATGTATTTGTAGTTCAGATTTGAATTATGGGCATTAAATGTCTAGGAAACTCAATTAGTGTATAAAAGGCCAAAGAAACCCTGAATAAGTTTAAATTTCAGCATGGATATCATGTAGTTCCATGTTGCTTGTAGAAGAAAATACAAGGCGAAAAGAGGCCGTGATTACATTTCGACAACAAGGGGAACACGTTTCCCTATCGGAACCACAAGGCTTCTTGTTGAGAGAAGCTCCGATTTGTAAGAGGTTCGTAATGAAGCTTGGCCCAAATTGGACAATGTTTTTACCACGACATATATGTGCCATGACATGACACCATGCCTTCGAAAGAGATTGTCCATTTTGCACACGAAGTGCATCCAGCTTTTGCCTTAACCCTCTCAAATTTTTAGAACATGCTATGCGGGTGAAATGATGATATATAGCATGCCAACTTTCAACCATTTCAGAGTTCATTTGAAGTGCTTTTCAATTTCAGGGTCATTTAGCTCAAAAAAAAAATCAGTAAATGCATCGAAAATACGAAATGAAGTCACGAAGGGTTGAAAATTGATGATGTGGCTTTGAATGGTGCATTTTGAACACACAAAAAGTCTGGAGTTCAAATAAGTTCAAAAAAGTGAAATCCCTTTGTAATATTTGAGTTTTCGTTCGAAACCCTGATACTTCGTAAGAGATTGTCCATTCTGCACACGAAGTGCATCCGGTTTTTGCCGTAACCCTCTCAACTTTTTAGAACATGCTATGTGGGTGAAATGATGGTACCATGACAACTTTCAACCTTTTTTTGAGTTCATTTGAGGTTTGTAATTAAGCTTGGCCCAAATTGGATAATGTTTTTACCATGACATATATGCGCCATGACGTGACACCATGCCAACTTTCATGACGTGACACCATGTCAACTTTCATGTATAAATTTTCTAGCCATTTTGGTGAACTCGAGCATGTATTTGAAGTTTAGATTTGAATTATGGACATTAAATGCCTAGGAAACTCAATTAGTGTATAAATAGGTCAAACAAAAGCCGTGTGCCTACGAAACCGTGGTCGATGCCGCCCGTGATCTGAGTCGTGCGTTCTGATTGGCCAGAACCCAAACCCCACGGATCGTACGTCTACACCGTTGGATGCTCCCAGATCAAATGGCAACCCTCATCCCTTTCAACATCACATGTAGTACATGGATAAGCACTATGCGCATGCGTCGTCTAGCTCATGAACCTGCTCTTGTATGTTTTCTAAACAGGCTACTGATGACCCACAAGTATAGAGGATCTATCGTAGTCCTTTCAATAAGTAAGAGTGTTGAACCCAACGAGGAGCGGAAGGAAATGATAGACGGTTTTCGATAAGGTTTTCTCTACAAGCACCGAAAAAGTAGGTAATAGATAGTTTGTGATAAGATAAATAGTAACGAGCAAAAGTAAATAAAGTAAATAAAGTGCAGCAAGGTGGCCCAATCCTTTATGTAGCAAAGGATAAGCCTGGACAAATTCTAATAATGAAGAAGGAGCTCCCGAGGACACATTGGGAATTATCGTCAAGCTAGTTTTCATCACGTTCATAAGATTCGCGTTCGGTACTTTGATAATTTGATATGTGGGTGGGCTGGCACTTGGGTACTGCCCTAACATGGACAAGCATTCCACTTATGATTAACCCCTATTGCAAGCATCTGCAACTACAAAAAGGAGTATTAAGGTAAACCTAACCACATCATTAAACATATGGGTCCAAATGAACCCCTAACGAAGCAACGCATAAACTAGGGTTTAAGCTTCTGTCACTCTAGCAACCCATCATCTACTTATTACTTCCGTATGCCTTCCTCTAGGCCCAAATAATGGTGAAGTGTCATGTAGTCGACGTTCACATAACACCACTAGAGGAGAGACAACATACATCTCATCAAAATATCGAACGAATACCAAATTCACATGACAACTAATAGCAAGACTTCACCAATGTCCCCAGGAACAAACGTAACTACTCACAAAGCATATTGATGTTCATAATCAGAGGGGTAATAATATGCATAAAGGATCTGAACATATGATCTTCCACCAAGTAAACCAAATAGCATCAACTACAAGGAGTAATCAACACTACTAGCAACCCACAGGTACCAATTTGTGGTTTTGGTACAAGATTGGATACAAGAGATGAACTAGGGTTTTGAGATGAGATGGTGCTGGTGAAGATGTTGATGGAGATTGACCCCCTCCCGATGAGAGGATCGTTGGTGATGACGTTGGTGATGATTTCTGCCTCCCGGAGGGAAGTGTCCCTGGCAGAACAGCTCCGCCAGAGCCCTAGATTGATTCCGCCAAGGTTCCGCCTCGTGGCGGCGGAGTTTCGTCCCGTAAGCTTGCCCATGATTTTTTCCAGGTAAAAGCCCTTCATATAATGGAAGATGGTAGCCAGAAGCCCACCAAGGGGCCCAGGAGATAGGGGGCGCGCCCTAGGGGGGGGGTGCCCCCTGTCTCCTGGATAGGGTGTGGGCCCCCTGACCTATTTCTTTTGCCCAAAAAATCTTATTAAATCTAAAAAGTTGTTTCGTGGAGTCTCAGGTCTTTTGGAGTTGTGCAGAATAGGTTTCCAACGTTTGCTCCTTTTCCAGCCAGAATTCCAATGCTTGGCAGTCCCCTCTTCATGGTAAACCTTGTAAAATAAGAGAGATAGCCATAAGTATTGAGATATAATGTGTAATAACAGCCCATAATGCAATAAATATTGATATAAAAGCATGATGCAAAATGGACGATCAACTCCCCAAGCTTAGACCTCGCTTGTCCTCAAGCGGAAGCCAAATCGAAAAATATGTCCACATGTTTAGAGATAGAGGTGTCGATAAAAATAAAATACAGACATGAGGGCATCATGATCATTCTAATAACAGCAACATATATGGATTTTGTCATATGATTTCCTATGTTCAAGTAATAAGCAATTCACAATGTCAAGTATGGTTCAAAAACTTCATTGGGAACTAACAAACTATAATCTCAGTCATTGAAGCAATTGCAATTTATCGTAATATTAGAAAGAGTCAATAATAGAGCTTTTCAGCAAGCTCACATACTCAACTATCTCGTAGTCCCCCATAATTGTTAACACTCACGCAATACTTGTGGTTATAGAGTTTCAGCCAGACACTGAGAAAGATAGGGTCTTATTGTGTTGCCTTCCAAACGTATTCACCTTTAGGTGATGTCAACAACAATAGCCTATGCCAACTTACATCCAACTGGATATATGTATCATGATCTTTCAAACACGAGGAGCTTGCCAAAGGATAAAATGAAAAAGGGAGAGGTGAGGATCACCTTGACTCAGGCTTAAAGTAAAAACATAAAGTAAAAGATAGGCCCTTCGCAGAGGGAAGCAGAGGTTGTCATGCGCGTTTAGGGTTGATGCACGAAATCTTAATGCAAAAGAACGTCACTTTATATTGCCCCTTGTATGTGGACCTTTATTATGCAATCCGTCGCTTTTATTACTTCCACAACAAGTTCGTACAAAGCTTATTTTCTCTGCACTAATAAGTTATACATATTTAGAGAGCAATTTTTATTGCTTGCACCGATGACAACTTAATTGAAGGATCTTACTCAATCCATAGGTAGGTATGATGGACTCTCACGGCAAAACTGGGTTTAAGGATATTTGGAAGCACAAGTAGTATCTCTACTTGGTGCAAGGAATTTGTCTAGCATGAGGTGGAAAGGCAAGCTCAACATGTTTGGAAGGTCAATGACAATATACTTTAACTGAGATGTCGGAAAACATAAACCATTACGCTGTCTTCCTTGTCCAACATCAATTCTTTTAGCATGTCATTAATGAGTGCTTCACAATCATAAAATATGTCCAAGATAATATATTTATATGTGAACCCCTCCTTCCTTATCACTTCCTATTAATTGCAACGATGACCAAGGCTACGTTCATCAACTCAACAATTTTTATGCCTCATACTTTCTATGTGTGAAGTTATCACTATCCATAAGATCAATATGAACTCTTTTATTCTTTCTACTTTTTCCAGATCATAGCAACATAGCAAAGCCCATGACTCAACACTAATCTTTATTATAGATAGCACACGGACTCGATTACATAAAGGGATCACAAAGCAAAACTCAAAACTACTTGATATCAAAACTTCGAACTAATAGATCAAGATACTACTAAAAGGATCGAACTAAATAAAGCGGTAAAGATAGGAGTGTGATGGTGATATGATACCGGGGCACCTCCCCCAAGCTTGGCAGTTGACAAGGGGAGTGCCCATACCCATGTGATTATTTCTTCGGAGGTGGTGAAGTAGGAGTTGTTGCACTTTTCTTCTCTAGCTTGCGTCTGAGGCTAAAATTTTCCTCCCTCAGATCCTCATTCTCGAGCTCAAATTTCATTATATTTTTGCATAGTGTTGCCTTGCTGTCCTACAAAAAACATGGTCGGATAGATTGGACCTTAGGGAGGCTTGACTTCTTGAACTCCACATGCATATCACCAGGTTGAGGGAGTGGATCGTCCTCTTCATCAGAGCTTGTCTCCTCCTTCCTCCTTGGATCATAGGCTTCTTCTTCCTCTGTGGTCCAGCCATAATGTTCCACATCTCCATATACTTTTGGGTTTGCAATATAATCAGCCATGTAGCTCTCTCCCTCCGAATCTTGGGACGACATCTTGTTCTTAATCTGCAACAGGAACAGCTCAAAACGAAAACAGAGGATATTTGCGTGATACGGTGGTCAAAACCTTCGGGAGTATATATAATGAATTTATACCGACCAAAATACGTAACATACAAGAAAACAGAGTCCGGGAGGCACACGAGGTGCCCACGAGACAGGGGGCGCGCCCTACTAGGGGGGCACCCTCCTCTCTCGTGGGAGCCTTGTGCCCCTTTCGGACCACTTCTTTCTTCCTAAAATCCTTAAATAATCCAAAACTGATAAAAATTGCCATTAGAGTTGTTTTGGAGTCGGTTTACTTACTGTACCACGTACCTATGCCTTTTTAGAGTCAGGAACGTTCTGGAAAGTGTCTCTTATGTATTCCTCAGGGGTTATGGTTTCAATAATATTAGTTTCAACATTTATAGGATTACCTGAAATATAATGTTTAATTCTTTGACCATTTACCACCTTCGGGTTTGTGCCTTCGAAGTTATTGATTTTTATAGCACCAGAACGATAGATCTCCTCGATAACATAGGGATCTTCCCATTTTGAGAGAAGTTTTCGTGCAAAAAATCTTAAACGAGAGTTGAACAATAACACATAATCTCCTACGTTAAACTCACGCTTTTGTATCCTCTTATCATGCCAGCGTTTGACTTTTTCTTTGAAAAGCTTGGCATTCTCATATGCTTGGGTTCTCCATTCATCAAGTGAGCTAATATCAAATAACCTTTTCTCACCGGCAAGTTTGAAGTCATAATTGAGCTCTTTAATAGCCCAATATGCTTTATGTTCAAGTTCAAGAGGTAAATGACATGCTTTTCCATAAATCATCTTATATGGAGACATACCCATAGGACTTTTGTATGCAGTTCTATAGGCCCATAATGCATCATCAAGTTTTTTGGACCAATTCTTTCTAGATCTATTCACAGTCTTTTGCAAAATTAATTTGAGCTCTCTATTGCTCAACTCTACTTGACCACTAGATCATGGGTGATAAGGAGATGCGATTCTATGATTGACATCATACTTAGCAAGCATCTTCGGAAAGCACCATGAATAAAGTGTGAACCACCATCAGTCATAAGATATCTCGGGACTCCAAACCTCGGAAAAATAACTTCTTTAAGCATTTTAATAGAAGTGTTATGATCAGCACTACTAGTTGGAATAGCTTCTACCCACTTAGTAACGTAATCAACAGCAACTAAAATATGTGTATAACCATTGGAGGCAGGAAAAGGGCCCATATAATCAAAGCCCCATACTTCAAACGGTTCAATAACAAGAGAATAATTCATATGCGTTTCTTGACGTCTACTAATGTTACCTATTCTTTGACATTCATCACAAGATACGACAAACTTACGAGCATCTTTGAAAAGAGTAGGCCAATAAAAACCAGATTGTAGTACCTTGTGTGCAGTTCTGTCCCCAGCGTGGTGTCCTCCATAGGATTCAGAGTGACACTTGCGTAGGATTTGTTCCTGTTCATGCTCAGGCACACAACATCTAATAATACCATCTACTCCTTCTTTATAAAGGTGTGGATCATCCCAGAAGTAATGTCTTAAATCATAAAAGAACCTTTTCTTTTGCTGGTATGTGAAACTAGGAGGTATATATTTAGCAACAATGTAATTAGCATAATCAGCATACCATGGAGCAGTGCGAGAAGCATTGATGACCGCTAATTGTTCATCAGGAAAACTATCATTAATAGGTAGTGGGTCATCAAGAACATTCTCTAACCTAGACAAGTTGTCTGCAACGGGGTTCTCAGCTCCCTTTCTATCAATAATATGCAAGTCAAATTCTTGGAGCAAGAGAACCCCTCTAATGAGTCTAGGCTTAGCATCTCTCTTTTCCATAAGATATTTAATAGCAGCATGATCAGTGTGAATAGTAACTTTGGAATCAACAATATAAGGTCTAAACTTATCACATGCAAATACAACTGCTAAGAATTCTTTTTCAGTAGTAGCATAATTTCTCTGGGCAGTATCAAGAGTCTTACTAGCATAATGGATAACATTCAATTTCTTATCGACTCTTTGCCCTAAAACAGCACCTACAGCATAATCACTAGCATCACACATAATTTCAAAAGGTAAGTTCCAATCAGGTGGCTGAACAATAGGTGCAGTGATCACAGCCTTCTTAAGTGTTTCAAATGCTTCTACACAATCATCATCAAAGACAAAAGGAATATCTTTTTGCAATAAATTAGTCAGAGGCCTAGAGATTTTAGAAAAGTCCTTAATGAACCTCCTATAAAAACCGGCATGACCAAGGAAATTTCTTATACCTGTTATGTCCTTGGGACATGGCATCTTTTCAATAGCATCAACTTTGGCTTTATCAACTTCAATACCTCTCTCGGAGATCTTGTGCCCCAAGACAATGCCTTCATTAACCATAAAGTGACACTTTTCCCAATTCAGGACGAGACTAGTGTCTTCGCATCTCTACAAAACTCGATCAAGGTTGCTCAAACAATCATCAAAAGAGGATCCATAGACAGATAAGTCATCCATGAATACCTCACAAATCTTTTCACAAAAATCAGAAAATATAGCCATCATGCATCTTTGAAAGGTAGCAGGTGCATTACATAAACCAAAGGGCATACGTCTATAAGCAAAAGTACCAAAAGGGCAAGTAAAAGTAGTTTTAGATTGATCCCCCGCTGATACAAGTATCTGAGAGAAGCCAGAATAATCATCTAGAAAGCAAAAAATGTGTGTGTTTGGATAGCCTTTCTAGCATTTGATCAATAAAAGGTAAAGGGTAATGATCTTTCTTAGTAGCTTTATTTAACTTACGAAAATCAGTTACCATCCTATAACCCGTAATAATTCTTTGCGGGATCAATTCATATTTATCATTAGGAACAACGGTAATACCTCCCTTTTTGGGGACACAATGGACAGGGCTTACCCATTCACTATCAGCAACGGGATAAATAATACCTGCCTCAAGGAGTTTTAGTATCTCCTTTATTACCACTTCCTTCATTTGGGATTTAATCGTCTTTGAGGATCTCTAACTGGTTTGGCATCTTTCTCCACTGAAATTTTGTGTTGACATAATGTGGGACTAATGCCCTTAAGATCATCCAGAGTATATCCAATAGCAGCTCGGTGCTTCTTCAGAGTTTTCAATAATCTTTTTTCTTCTTTCTCTGAAAGGTTAGCACTAATAATAACAGGATATATTTCTTTTTCATCAAGATAAGCATACTTAAGATTATCAGGTAATGGTTTGAGTTCAAACACGGGATCACCCTTGGGTGGAGGGGGATCCCCAAGAATTTCAACGGGAAGGTTATGTTTGAGCATAGGTTCTTGTTTAAGGAACACTTCATCTATTTCTTCCCTTTCCTTCATAAACATATCGTTTTCGTGATCTAGCAAATATTGTTCTAACAGATCAGTTGGAGGAACAGCAATGGAAGCAAGACCAATAATTTCATCCCTACTAGATGGTTCCTTTTCACGATGTTGTCTACTAAACTTGGCAAAATTAAACACATGAGACGTACCGTCTATGCCAACAGTGACAACCTTTCTCTTACAATCAATCTTAGCACTAGCAGTGTTCAAGAAGGGTCTACCAAAAATAATGGGACAAAAATTATCTTGTGGGGAAGCAAGAACAAGAAAATCAGCAGGGTATTTAATCTTCCCACACAAGACTTCAACATCTCTAACAATCCCAATAGGTTTAATGGTGTCCCTATTAGCAATCTTAATAGTAACATCAATGTCTTCTAATTCAATAGGTGCAATATCGTGCATAATTTCTTTATAAAGATCATAAGGTATTGCATTAGCACTAGCACCCATATCACATAAACCATGATAACAATGATCTCCTATTTTGACAGAAATAACAGGCGTGCCTACAATAGGCCTACGTGTCTTAGTATCAGGTTTAGCAGTATTAGCAGTTTCACCACAAAAAGAGATAGCATGCCCATCTAAGTCCTCATCCAAAAGATCTTTAATCATAGCAATACCAGGTTCAACATTAATTTGCTCAGGAGGTGTATAAGTCCTAGTATTACTCTTACGAACAATAGTCGAAGCTGTAACATGATCTTTTATCCTGACAGGAAAAGGTTTTTTTTCAACATAAGCGGTAGGAATGATAGGATCACTATATGTAATAATCTTCTCTTCGACTGTAATAGGTGCAACTACTTTCACTTCAATAGGAGGATTATATTTAAACCACTTATCTTTAGGGAGATCAACATGAGTAGCAAAAGTTTCACAAAAAGTAGCTACTATCTCAGAGTGAAGTCCATACTTAGAGCTAAATCCACGGAAAGCATCGGTATCCATAAAAGATTTAACACAATCAAACTTAGGTGTCATACCCGACTCCTTACCATCATCGGAACCCCAATCTTCAGAGTTGCGTTTAATTCTTTCCAATAAGTCCCATTTGAAATCAATAGTCTTTAGCATATAGGAACCATCATAGGAAGTATCAAGCAGGTTGCGATTATGAAGAGAAAGCCGAGCATAAAAATTCTGAATAATCATTTCCCGAGAGAGCTCATGATTGGGGCATGAATACAACATTTACTTAAGCCTCCCCCAAGCTTGAGCGATGCTTTCTCCTTCGCGAGGCTAGAAATTATATATGTAATTGCGATCACGATGAACAAGATGCATAGGATAGAACTTCTGGTGAAATTCCAACTTCAATCGCTTATAATTCCAATATCTCGTATCATCACATAGCCTATACCATGTTATTGCATCTCCCTTCAAAGATAAAGGGAAGACCTTCCTTTGACAACATCATCGGGAATACCGCAAGCTTAAATAATCCACAAACTTCATCCACAAAGATGAGGTGTAAGTCGGGATGCAATGTTCCGTCTCTCGCAAAAGGATTAGCTAGCAGTTTTTCTATCATACCCGAAGGAATCTCAAAGTGAATATTTTCATAAGGTTCAGTAGGTTCAGTAGGTTGAGGAGCATTTCTTTGCTCTTCTGGTTGGGGTGAAGATACCCCAAACAAGCCCCTCAAAGGATTAGTTTCCATAGTAACAAGTAACAGAAAATTTCAGCACACTATATAATTGTTCCTTACCAAGTTCCACTCACCAAGAGCGCTACGCTCCCCGGCAACAGCGCCAGAAAAGAGTCTTGATGACCCACAAGTATAGGGGATCTATCGTAGTCCTTTCAATAAGTAAGAGTGTTGAACCCAACGAGGAGCAGAAGGAAATGATAAGCGGTTTTCGATAAGGTTTTCTCTACAAGCACTGAAATAGTAGGTAATAGATAGTTTGTGATAAGATAAATAGTAACGAGCAAAAGTAAATAAAGTAAATAAAGTGCAGCAAGGTGGCCCAATCCTCTATGTAGCAAAGGATAAGCCTGGACAAATTCTAATAATGAAGAAGGAGCTCCCGAGGACACATTGGGAATTATCGTCAAGCTAGTTTTCATCACGTTCATAAGATTCACGTTCGGTACTTTGATAATTTGATATGTGGGTGGACCAGCACTTGGGTACTGCCCTAACATGGACAAGAATTCCACTTATGATTAAACCCTATTGCAAGCATCCATAACTACAAAAAGGAGTATTAAGGTAAACCTAACCACAACATTAAACATATGGGTCCATATCAACCCCTAACGAAGAAACGCATAAACTAGGGTTTAAGCTTCTATCACTCTAGCAACCCATCATCTACTTATTACTTCCCTATGCCTTCCTCTAGGCCCAAATAATGGTGAAGTGTCATGTAGTCGACGTTCACATAACACCACTAGAGGAGAGACAACATACATCTCATCAAAATATCAAACGAATGCCAAATTCACATGACTACTAATAGCAAGACTTCACCCATGTCCTCAGGAACAAACGTAACTAATCACAAAGCATATTCATGTTCATAATCAGAGGGGTAATAATATGCATAAAGGATCTGAACATATGATCTTCCACCAAGTAAACCAAATAACATCAACTACAAGGAGTAATCAACACTACTAGCAACCCACAGGTACCAATTTGTGGTTTTGATACAAGATTGGATAAAAGAGATGAACTAGGGTTTTGAGATGAGATGGTGCTGGTGAAGATGTTGATGGAGATTGACCACCTCTCGATGAGAGGATCATTGGTGATGACGTTGGTGATGATTTCCCCCTCCCAGAGGGAAGTGTCCCTGGCAGAACAGCTCCGCCAGAGCCCTAGATTGATTCCGCCAAGGTTCCGCCTCGTGGCGGTGGAGTTTCGTCCCGTAAGCTTGCCCACGATTTTTTCAAGGTAAAAACCCTTCATATAGCAGAAGATGGCAGCCGGAAGCCCACCAGGGGGCCCAGGAGATAGGGGGCGCGCCCTAGTGGGGGGGGGGGCACCCCCTGTCTCCTGGACAGGGTGTGGCCCCTCTGGCCTATTTCTTTTGCCCAAAAATTCTTATTAAATCTAAAAAGTTGTTTCATGGAGTCTCAGGTGAAGCAGGACAAAGGTTGTGGAGGAGCAACTCCACCTTGCTGCTACAATGTGTACAACACAAGTGTTGAAGGAACAACTTCAACGTGCTGCGCTAGATATCGCTCTAGAGGCAAATGTAGGCTGATAGGGCAGCAAGAGTTCAATCCAGAACTCCTAGGGCACAAGATCTACTCCAAGATCTTAGATAAGAACAACAAGTTCTATTATAGGTAGGGGTACATAGTCTCCGTACAATGGTGAACCTCCTAGATACTTCTGTTTGGCTACTTCTAGATACTTCTGTTGTGGTCTAGTATTTTGATTCTTTTCTTTATCCTACCTACTGTTTTCTAGAGTCTTCTAGTTGTGAGTAGCTATGAGTACAATGGTGAACCTTAAATAATGTTTCTAGAGTATTCCAGCTATAAGTAGAAGTATGTGAAGGCTTCCCAAAGCCCTACAAAGTAGAGCTTGGAAGCTCGCTACTTTAGTTGTGGCCAAAAGTAGCGAGCTTCCAGGTTAGCTATAGTCTTGTCCCGTCCAACATGGCCACTAAGACCACTTGAATGGAGCTCTCTAACCAGCTTGTCACGTAAAGAACTTCTTGGAATGCACAAACGATCATTTTTGAAGATATATCCATCTTGCATCAAATAGTCATCACCTAATGGTTGGCCCCTTGCGTGCTTTACCCAAACATGGCCAAACTCTTCGTCACCCTCATACAACTCCTTTATTTGATCCATGCCCGAAAGTTCAGCTTCAAAAGAAGTCAAGAGGCATGCACGACGACTCAAAGCATCGGCCACTCTGTTAGTTATTCTAGATTTATGCATGATGAGATAGTTAAATCTCTCCAGATATGCTGCCCATCTTGCTAGCATGCGGTCAACATGCCTTTGATTTCTAAAATGCTTCAAGGATTGATGGTCACTATAAACAATGAACTCTTTAGGCAGCAAATAGACTTCCCAAGTTTTCAATGCTCTGAAAACGACGTATAATTCTTGCTGATAGGTACTCCATTTTTGTCTAGGTTCACTTAACTTCTCACTAAAGAAAGCAATGGGCTTCCTTTCTTGAGATAGGACAACTCCAATGCCTACTCCACTTGCATCACACTCCAACTCAAAAGTCTTGTTGAAATCAGGTAGTACCAAGACAGGAGCTTGTGATAGCTTTTGTTTAATCTCATTGAAGCTAGCTTCAGCTGCTTCTGCCCATTGGAACTTTCCTTTCTTCAAACACTCGGTAATTAGTGCCATGATAGTGCTGAAATTCTTAACAAATCGCCTATAGAAAGTTGCAAGGCCATGAAAGCTTCTTACCTCAGAAATGGTCTTAGGAGTTGGACATTCTCGGATTGCTTCAACCTTAGAATCATCAACACGAATGCCGTCACATGTTATGACGAATCCTAGGAAAAGAAGTTGTGTTTGCAGGAAAACACATTTCTTCAAGTTGACGTAGAGTTCATTTTTCCTTAGTACTTCTAGCACCTTCCGAATGTGATCAAAGTGTTCATCATCATCCTTGCTATAGATCAAGATGTTATCGAAATAGACCACAACAAAGTGGGATAAGAAGGGTCTAAGGACTTGATTCATTAAGTGCATAAAGGCACTTGGTGCATTTGAGAGTCCAAATGGCATGACTAGCCATTCAAACAACCCTTCCTTTGTCTTGAAGGCGGTCTTCCATTCATCCCCGGGTCTTATACAAATTTGATGATATCCACTTCTTAAATCTAGCTTTGTGAACACTCTTGCTCCACTAAGCTGATCCAACATATCATCCAGACGGGGAATAGGGAATCTATACCTTACGGTGATCTTGTTAACGGCTCTACTGTCCATACACATGCGCCAAGATCCATCTTTCTTTGGCGGGAGTAGGGCTGGTACAGCACATGGGCTAATACTTTCTCGAATGTGCCCCTTTTGCAACAATTCCTCCACTTTCTCCTTCAATATATCATGCTCCTTTGGGCTCATTCGATAGTGTGGAAGATTAGGAAGACTTGCTCCCGGAATTAAGTCAATTCTATGTTGAGTTCCCCTCATCAGTGGCAAGCCATGTGGCTCCCCAAGTATGTTCTGAAATTCTGCCAATAAACCACGTACCTTTGCTGGAATTTCAACAGTCAGGTGCTCTTCTCCCTTTACAACAAGTGCAGCACACAAATCTGCCTCCTTCAAGTCTTCCATAAACTCATGAGAGGTATGGGAGATAGTTAACATAGTTTTCCCCTCCTCCTTAGAGGTATTACCTTCGGTTTTGTTTGGTAAGATAATGATCCTTCTCTTGTTCCAAATGAAAGAGTAAGAATTTTCCTTGCCCTTGTGTGTAGTATCCACATCAAATTGCCAAGGCCTCCCAAGATGAACATGACTGGCATCCATGTCAACCACATCACACAACACATTTGAGCGATAATGCTTACCCAAAGAAAATGGCAGGTTGCATTGTTTGGTGATCCTCATATTCACTGCTTTCTTGATCCATCCAATAGTGTAGGGATTTGGATGATCATGGGTTTCAAGCTTTAAATGGTCCACCAACTTCTGGGAGATAAGATTCTCGCAGCTGCAACTATCAATCACTAGCTTGCATACCTTGCCATTCACCTTGCATTTGCTCTCAAATATTTTCTTCCATTGTGTGTCATCGAGTTGTGGTGTGGAACATAGGACACGCTGGATCACACATACCACCTCTTCACCTTCTTCTTGACCTCCGTCTACATCTTTAGATTCGTATTCTTCCTCATCGCTTTCACCATCATGGATAGTCGTGTTA
The DNA here is from genome assembly GCA_021437245.1 of Aegilops speltoides. Classification (NCBI taxonomy): domain Eukaryota; kingdom Viridiplantae; phylum Streptophyta; class Magnoliopsida; order Poales; family Poaceae; genus Aegilops; species Aegilops speltoides. Next base: position 388,916,362 of record CM038147.1, on the reverse strand, counting down.
ACAAATTTCCTTAGTGGGCAACTGCTGGATATGTGTCCCTCTTTACCACATTTATAGCACTTTGGGCCTTCATTTGCCTTACCCTTGCCTCTAGTTTGCTTCGGGATGGGCTGTTTTGTCTTTGGTGGAGTGGTCTTTTCTTACACTCTATTAGGTTGGCTCCTAGATGAGCCTTCGGTATGAGGATATGGAGGATATGGAGCCTTAGTTGTCTTTCTCATCCTCACAAACCTCTCGGCCTTTAAGGCTAGAGCTTGTGCTTGATCAACGGACCAGCTTTGTTGCATCATCAATCGATCTTGAATAGCATCATTGAGACCATTGATGTACCTTGCAACTTGTTGCTCTTCAGTTTCAGCAAGGTTGCACCTCACTTGTAGCCTTAGAAACTCCTCCGTGTAATCTGAAATAGTCCTATTTCCTTGAGCACAATTTTGAAATTGGATAAATAGGATCTGGTCATAATCAGCGGGCAAAAATCTCCCTTTCAAGAGGCCTTTCATTTGCCGCCAAGTTTTAACACGAGGTTCTCCTCTCCGCCCGCGCTCCTCTTGAACGCGATGCCACCATGCACCGGCTCCTCCTTTCAGCTTGTATGCGACCAAAGGAACTCTACGATCTTCCGGAACCTCCATGACCTCAAAGAAAGTCTCCACTTCATATAACCAATCCAGGCACCCTTCAATGTCAACATTTCCATTAAAACTTGGGATCTCAGCTTTCACCTTGTACGTATCTCTTGCATATGTAGGATTGGGTGCTCTCTGATATGCGTAGTTGGTTCTTCAAGGGCATCATCATATTCTTCACCTTCAGAAGCCCCAACATAAATTGGCCTTCTTGAAGCACGTTGAACAACATGTTGTCGTGACGGTCTTGCTCCAAGATTACCTCTCGTTCTTCCTTGATGAACATTTTCCTCTTCTTTAGATGAATCTCCTTCATTGGTAGCAGGGGGACACCCTTTCTTATCATCTCAACCAGCTGGTCAAATCTCCTACTTAGATCTTCACGCAGCTCTTTGATTTGTTGTTCAGCAGCATCCACCCTCTTCCCCAATTGCTCCATTGCTTGCTGCAACTTACTCTCGAAGAGGACATCAAGAACGATTATGGGTTAACGAGGCTCTGATACCACCTGAAGCAGCACAAAGGTTGTGGAGGAGCAACTCCACCTTGCTGCTACAATGTGTACAACACAAGTGTTGAAGGAACAACTTCAACGTGCTACGCTAGATATCGCTCTAGAGGCGAATGTAGGCTGATAGGGCAGCAAGAGTTCAATCCAGAACTCCTAGGGCACAAGATCTACTCCAACATCTTAGATAAGAACAACAAGTTCTATTAAAGGTAGGGGTACATAGTCTCTGTACAAAGTAGAGGTGAGGACCTCTATTTATAGGGCTTTGGGAAGCCTTCACATACTTCTACGTTAGCTAGAATACTCTAGAAACATTATTTAAGGTTCTCCATTCTACTCATAGCTACTCACAACTAGAAGACTCTAGAAAACAGTAGGTAGGATAAAGAAAAGAAAAGAAATACTAGACCACAACAGAAGTATCTAGAAGTAGCTAAACAGATTTGACATATGATTATATTTTCATGTTCCTCATCTACTGTTCCCCATCATCAGGTCTTTTGGAGTTCTGCAGAATAGGTATCCAACGTTTGCTCCTTTTCCAGCAAGAATTCCAGCTGCCGGCATTCCCCCTCTTCATGGTAAACCTTGTAAAATAAGAGAGAATAGCCATAAGTATTGAGATATAATGTGTAATAACAGCCCATAATGCAATAAATATTGATATAAGGGATAATTAATTTGGTGCCCTTAGTTGTGTCCCACTCGGCAGTTTTGCCCCTAATTTTGAAAAAACCTTGGTCTTGCCCAAATGCGTTTGGTCCCCTTATGCTTTTGCCCTTCCGTTCCAATTCCGTCCGGTCAAAGGCGTTTGACCGTTAGTCAGACATTTTTCTGGACCATTTTGCCCTTCCTCTCTCTCTCTCTCAGCGTGCCTCTTTCTCTCTTCGTGCCCGCCTCTTTCCCTTTGCATGCAAGAGGAGGCCGCCGCGGCCCCCGTAGATATCTGCTGACGGCACCGCTGGCCGTTTCGAGCACCACCACGGGCAGCCGTGCCAGATCCGTCGCCCTCACCTCCAGATCTGCACGACCCCGACCACCTCGCCTCGCTTGCCGCCCCATTCCCCACTCGCGTTCATGCGTAGGAGCCACGCCAGTGCCTCGCGCTAACCCAATCTGTCATGCCTGTGGCCCGCCATGGCGCTGCCGGCTACAAGCAGCAGGACTCACTGCCCTTCTCCTTCCTTTTCTCCCTCTACGACTTCCCGTCTGAGCACGTCGCCATTCTTCCACAGGTTCAAGCCACCGTGCCCGTGGCGCCCCGAGCTCTGGGACGAGCACCACCTGCCCATCACCCCGCTGCCGGTCGCTAGTGACTCCCCGACATCCATCCTAAACGGATCCCATCTAGCCCGAGCCTCCCTCCAGAGGTAATGCCGCCGCCAAGAAAGGATGCACGCCGCGTTGGCCGATCTGGCGCCTGCCCAGGCCACCGCACCGTTGGACCACCGCCGGAGGAAAGCCGGACCCCTTAGTCCTTCTTCCTCCCCCTCTGCCGCCAGCGCCTCCCCAACCTTCATACCGACCGTATCTGGTTCATCCCGAGCCTCCTGCGGCGGGATCTGGCCGCCTCTCCACTGCGCGCATGCCCTGTTATGATTCGGGCCCCTTGCATCCACCGCCACCCCCTTGCAGTTGACCTCGCCTGACGCCGCCTCACGCCCTCCGGCCCAGCTCACCAACTCGCCGGCCTGGCCCGACTTTCCGACGACAATTGCTCGTCGTCGCTGCTGTTATTTGCCCGACGGTAGAGACCGAGAGATTGAGAGAGGAGAGAGGGGAGAGGAGAGAGAGACTACTTTTTCTATTTGGCATTTTTTCTATGTGGTTGGGACCCACTTGTAAGTGTCATGTTTTTTCTCTTCATATTTTCATTGGAGTTATAAGGAGGGGCAAAATGGTCCAGAGGAATAGCTGTCTAACAGTCAAACGCATTTGACCGGACGGAATTGAGACGGAAGGGAAAAAGCATAAGAGAACCAAACTCACTTGGGCAAGACCAAGGGTTTTTGTAAACTAGGGGCAAACCTGCCGAGTGTGACCCAACTAGGGGTATAAAATCAATTATCCCTTGATATAAAAGCATGATGCAAAATGGACGTATCAGCTACCGTTTCCCGCCACTCCTCTCATCAGCTTGCCGCCTCTTCTGCCATCGATTTCCCGCTACTGGTGTCAGTGCTCATTGAAGGCTAGGCGGCAACACGCCATCCATCGCACACAGTTTCTAAAAGAACAAATGTGCGTGATAGCTGGGAGTAGATCCCATAGGGTGACCAGCGTGAGCAAAATGGTGCAGGTACTGGCTTAACCATGTGCGATGCAAGTCCACTGTAAAATCAACACGACTGCGCAAGCGCGAGCAAATCATGGAGGTACTGGTTTAACCGTGTGCGATGCAAGTGCGCTGTGAAATCACCACGATTGCGCAAGCACGAGCAAAATGGTGCAGGTACTGGCTTAACTGTGTGCAATGCAAGCGCGCTATGAAATCACCACGACTGCGCGACCTTGGCTGAGGGAGTCCCGGATTAGGGGGGTGTCCAGATAGCCGAACTATCACCTTTGGCTGGACTCCTGGACTATGAAGATACAAGATTGAAGACTTCGTCCCGTGTCCGGATGGGACTTTCATTGGCGTGGAAGGCAAGCTTGGCGATACAGATATGTAGATCTGCTACCATTGTAACCGACTCTGTGTAACCCTAACCCTCTTCGGTGCCTATATAAACCGGAGGGTTTTAGTCCGTAGGACGAACAACAATCATACCATAGGCTAGCTTCTAGGGTTTATCCTCTCTGATCTCGTGGTAGATCTACTCTTGTACTACCCATATCATCAATATCAATCAAGCAGGAGTAGGGTTTTACCTCCATCGAGAGGGCCCGAACCTGGATAAAAACACCGTGTCCCTTGTCTCCTGTTACCATCCGCCTAGACGCACAGTCCGGGACCCCCTACCCGAGATCCGCTGGTTTTGACACCGACATTGGTGCTTTCATTGAGAGTTCCTCTGTGCCATCGCCATCAGGAAGGATGCCCCGTCCCGTCTTTAAAGACGACACTGTGGCTAAAGGAGCTTTGGCTATCGGCCAAACTCTCCGGATCGGCGGTTTCCTTATGACCGCCTGTTCGGCCACCGCGCCGACGATGACTTCTCGTGTCATCAAAAGCAATCTTCACATTATATCGGAACTCACCGAGCAGTTAGATCCGATGGAGCTCTCTTCCTTAAATGAGCTCTTGGATCGCATCGCCGCCCTATGAGTCGCTACAGGCTACGATCAGATTGGGCCTAAACCCGATCTGAGAGAGATTAACTCTCCCCAGGTTACCCACCATGTTGCTGTGGTAGAGGAACAATACGGCGACCTTTCTTCTATCTTAAGGACTAGCTATGTCCGGATTCCCGATCCCTCCATGCCGGATTCTCGCGGAGGGGAGGATGTTACTCAAGCCCTGAACCTAAAGTCAGGCAGCGGGCTAGATTCATTGGACAACATCCAAGAACCCAAGCTTCCAAGCTCGGAAACTACTTGGCCCCTGAGTTTTAATGTGGACGGGGTTCCGAATTTAATTCCACCCGCCCACCCAAACATAAGCGATCTATCCCAAATTCGGCAAGAGCCCGCAAAAACAGTACACCATTACTGGGCCAGATTCCTCCTGGTTATGAACATGATAAAGGACTACCGCGAGGAGGACACAATTTCATTCTTCTGCAATAATTGCACGGACAAGGGAATCCTAAACGCCGTAAGTCGTCGTGAAATTACACGCTTCGCGGACTTGGCGTCCATAGTGCGAAAGTACTGTGTGATGGAAAGTGCTTGGAAAACCGAAATCAAATTTTGGGACAATCCGGCCCTGAACACAACCCCAGTCCGAAATAAAAGGGTGCATTATCGCCAGGCACCTGGGTTAAACACCAAAAAGCAAAAACCCTCTATAGGGCATGGAACCGTACTGGAAGGATGGCTCAATGGACCCTGCAAAATTCATAGTACAGAGGGTGCCACTCCAACTCATAGCCCTAGAGCATGTTGGATACTACGGCAGGTGGCCAAAAGTGGCGAAGAGCTTCTAACTCCAGAATACCAGTCCAAGGATACCAGTACGGTATTAACAGTCTTCGATACTATCGCATCAAATAATATGCGGAAACGAACACTCCGCAGCCTTGCCGGAGTCTATCAAGTAGCAACAATAAACCCATGGAGTGACACAGCTATTACCTTTAATGCCAGTGACGAACCTAAATTCCGAATAGCCCGAGCACCAGCCGCATTGGTCCTCAGTCCAATAGTGGAAAGCTTTCGCCTTACCAAGGTACTCATGGACGGTGGCAGCGGACCGAACCTCATTTACGAGGAACCCTCGAAAAATGGAAATAGATCGAGCCGATTGAGCGAAGCAGCACAACCCTTTAGAGGAATAATCCCCAGTCGGGAAGCATGCTGCACAGGAAAACTCACACTGGATGTGGTGTTCGGCGCGCCGGATAATTACAGGTCCGAGGAGGTCACGTTCCAAGTGGCCCCGTTTAGCAGCGGATATCACGCTCTATTAGGGCGAGAGGCATTCACAATTTTTCAAGCTATACCCCATTACGGGTACATGAAGCTCAAAATGCCCGGGCCCAACGGAATCATCACTCTTGCTAGTAACCCGGACATAGAACTCCGCGCTGAAAACAAGACAGCCGCACTGGCCCTGGAGGCACTATCCAAAGCCTTAGCGGCCGAGGAACTCACTACACTGCGCTGCACGGTAAATAGGGACGATGTGATACTCGATAAGAGATCCAAGTCCACCTCCTTTAAACCAGCGGACGAAATAGTCAAATTCAAAGTCCATCCAACGGACCCTACAAAAACGGCCTCCGTTGGGGCACAATTAAACCCTGATGTAGACGCCGCACTACGAGAATTCCTACGCGAAAATTGGGACATCTTTGCCTGGCACCCTTCAGACATGCCAGGAATCCCACGACGGCTGGCCGAGCACAGCCTAAACATCATAAAAGGATTCAAGCTAGTCAAACAGGCTCTTCGGCGTTTCTCCGAACCCAAGAGACAGGCCATGGGAGAGGATCTAGCCAAATTATTGGAGGCCGGATTCATCAGAGATATAAAACATCCGGACTAGCTAGCAAACCTGGTGATGGTACCAAAGAAGGACAAATCCTGGCGCCTATGCGTTGATTTTAAAGACCTCACCAAGGCTTGCCCAAAGGATCCCTTCCCCCTCCCCCGCATCGATCAAATTATCGACGCTACCGCAGGACACGATTCATTGTGTTTCCTCGACGCATACTCCGGCTACCACCAAATTAAGATGGCAGAGCCCGACCAGGCTGCAATGGCATTCATCACCCCATACGGCCCATTCTGCTTCAACACAATGCCCTTTGGGCTCAAAAGCGCTGGCGCAACATATCAGCGCATGATTCAGACATGTCTGGAAAACCAGATCGGCAAAACAGTGGAGGCATACGTAGACGATGTGGTCGTCAAAACCAAGCATGTCGAAACTCTAGTAGACGATTTGAGGCTCACGTTCGATAATCTCCGAATATATGACATTAAGCTTAACCTGGAAAAATGTATTTTCGGCATACCAGCCGGAAAGCTCTTGGGCTTCATTGTATCCGATAGAGGAATTGAAGCAAACCCAGCCAAGATCCGAGCTCTGTCACAATTGGATATCCCAAAGGACCTCAAACAAATACAAAAATTGACGGGATGCGTGGAGGCTTTAAGCCGCTTTATCTCCCGTTTAGGAGAAAATGAATTACCCCTTTATCGCCTCCTCCGTCGCACCGAACACTTCGAGTGGACGGATGCTGCCATGGCCGGACTCGAAGAAATAAAAGCCATATTGGCAACAAACCCGGTCCTGGACGCGCCCAACATAGGCGAACCAATGCTATTATATATCGCGGCAACTCATCAAGTGGTGAGCGCGGTGCTCGTTGTCGAACGAGAAACGGACGGACACAAGTTCCCCCTTCAAAAACCAGTTTACTACGTGTCCACTGTCCTGACTCCATGCAAGTCACGGTACTCGCATTATCAGAAGATAGCGTATGTGGTGTTCATGGCATCCCGGAAGCTGCGACACTACTTTCAAGAATGTTCGATAACAGTAGCCTCCGAAGTACCACTTAATGACATTATAAACAACCGCGACGCGACGGGCTGGATTGCCAAATGGGCCATTGAGCTCCTCCCGTTCGACAGAACCTATAAACCACGGTGAGCTATTAAGTCGCAAGTTTTGGCCGACTTCATCGCCGAATGGACTGAAGCCGAACTCCCTAAAGAGTACGGCAAATATTCCAATTGGATCATGCACTTCGACGGCTCAAAAATGTTGGCTGGCCTGGGGGCTGGCGTCGTCCTAACGTCCCCAACCGGAGATACGGTTCAATACGTACTCCAGATAATGTATACGGACTCCAACAACGCAGCCGAATACGAGGCCCTTCTACATGGCCTCCGGATGGCAATCTCCATGGGCATTCAACGCCTAGAGGTGCGCGGGGATTCGAACCTCGCGATATCCCAAATAAATGGAGACTTTGATGCCAAGGATCCGAAAATGGCAGCTTATCGCAACACCGTCCTAAAAATGTTAGCTCGATTTGAGGGGCTCGAATTTCACCATATAGCCCAGGATAACAACCAGGCAGCAGACGTATTGGCACGCATTGGCGCAAAGCGCGATGCAGTCCCTCCCAACATCTTCCTAGAGAGGCTGTTCAAGCCATCCGTACTATGGGAAGGGGAATCCATAAATAATAACCCGGAACCAACCGCACTACCCGACACCGAACATTCTGACATAATTGGCGGTTCTGCCAATGAAGTAACATCCTCAGTCCATGTAATAATGGCAGTCATTGCCCTATGGACGGAACCATTCCTAGCCTACCTAACCAGGCATGAACTTCTCGAGGACCAAAACGAGGCCCGCTGCATAGTGCGGCGATCTAAAGCCTATAAGGTCCATGAGGGAGAGCTCTACAAGAAAAGCACAACCGGAGTCCTTCAAAGGTGTATCTCCGAAGAGGAAGGGCGGAACCTTCTGGCTGAAATTCATGCCGGACTCGGCGAGCACCACGCTGCAGCTCGGGCCCTTGTAGGCAAGGCCTTGCGTACAGGATTTTATTGGCCGACGGCCCGGGCAGATGCTCAGGACTTAGTCCAACGATGCATCGGTTGCCTTTCAATAGAAGGCGGCGCCACTCGTCATGGCGAAAAAGGGCGGGATCGGCCGAGGACACGATGAAGATCTGTCCGGCTGTTAAGGGGAAGGAGGATTTCCTCGACGAGCCGTTGAATGGAGTTCTCGTGAATAACCCTCGGCGTTGGGTAAACAAACACTTTGTGTGTAAGCCCATACTTCAAAGTTTAAGTTTCTTCGTTTTATGCTTTCACGCGAGGCTGCGTCGGGATGTGGAAGGCATGCATAGTTAGGCTCCGCAGCAGGGATCGGAGAGATCCCAAGATCCGGCCTCCAGGAGAAGCGGACATAAAGGTGGAGCTAATCGGCGGGGTGTTCCACACTCAGCATGGATAATGCTTTAGTCGCCATTACGTGACTACCCGACCTATATCTGGCTTCCCGGTGATTGTGACAAGTCCTAACACTATCACTCCGTCCACATGCATATCGACCACATATAATGGTGTCTTGCGGGGTGCCTTGAGGCAGAGGCGAAACCCTACGGTACGACAAGGGTCGTCGGCCCGGCGAAGAAGCCTGGCGTGGATCGAAGCGTCGCCCGCGGTATAGCTCCGGTTTGTTATTTAGAACAACGTTCCTAGGAAGTGTTTGAATGCTCATGACTTTTGCGGGAGAAAAGCGCGCCCGGACGCAGGCGTGAAGTTACTAACCCAGCCTCGCGACCGGGCTCAACACACGGTCTAGGGGAGGCGAGCACAAAGCGGCCGATACTCCTCAGCGGAGGATGCCGACGGCCTCGCCACCAAGTCCGAGGTGGAGCGCCATGAACCCTGAGCGCCCGCCGGACAGTTTTTCGTGGCGTACTTCTCCCTGAGGCGTTGAATGCCTTTAGCAGAGGGGCGCTAATTCCGTCTTGCTCAAGATGGTTTGACCCGAGCCACGGAGCAATATGTAAAGACATCTGGTAAGAGATTTTTAATAGTTGTATCGCGGTAGCCGAGACTTAAAGTAGTTATATTAACTGATTTAAGGATCATTTGAAATCTGAGGATCTTCTGAGAAGAATACCCAGTGTCTCGGGAGCTGCAAGGTGTAAGGGCCAACTTGAGGCGCACTTAACGCCCTTGAGAAACTGAGGGACCCCTCCTGGTAACACATTATGTTAAAAGATAAGTGGTGTCTTGGCGTGCGTGCAAGTTTGATAATGACATTGCGAGTCTTGCGGACGGGGATCGGACGAGCAAGCTCTTGCTGGTGAAGGCGGCGAGAGGGTCTTGTGAGGGTGCTGCGGAAAGGAACAAGCAGGGATGCCCGCAGCTTAGAGAAGAGCTGAAGGTGTTGGGCCGAGGCATCTCCTCCGTGAGCGAGAATCAGCAACCGTCAGCATCTATAGTAAGTGCTTGGCGAACTCCTTTGAAAAGAAGAGTTGGCGAGAAGTCAATTGACAAAAATATATGCATAGGTGTACTCACGAATTGCGCCCTGCGAGAGATGCCCGTATCAGCGGGTGATCAACTTCGAGCTGGTGCAACTGCTCCCCGAGCAGTTCGGCAAGCAATGGTCGTCGTCGATATAGCCATCCCTCTCCCTACCAGGGCCTTGGAGACGGAGAAGCTTGAAGTCTTGGCCTTCCGTTTATGGAAGATTTCGACTGCCGCCAGGTGCCGAGGAGGCACAGGCCATGGTGAAGGCAGCGGTATAAGCGGATCCCAACCACATGGCGAGGTCGGACACAGGGGCTGATGGGAAGGAGATCCTGTGAGTTTAGTGTCGGCCAAGTAGAGTTGGCGCTAAATTTTCCCAACGGGATGTAAATTAGACAGCCTATTAGGCAGGATTGATGAAGAATCTGATCGGTCGATTTGACAATGTATTTTAAAATGACATGTAAAATGCCTTCTAGCAGTTGTAGATCGTTTGTCTTTGCCGACCTTTTCGCTTCAACCTCGGGACCCTAGAGTCCAGTGTGTCGAATACCTTCTCGGTTAGAAACAACGGGGCATGCATGGAGACCCGGTGAGGGTCATTAGTGCTTTATCGGACAAGTGCCCAACTAGTTATGTTATATTACATGGTTAGTAAGAAACATCTTCGGGAGAATAGTTCGTTAAGGGTTCCTTTCCACAGGCATGCCCTAAAGTGCATGTGCGAACTGCGAAAAGAGCGAGGAAAACATCTGAGGCAGATAAATAAATAGGTAAAAATCATCTTTCAAGTCACCGTAGGAATATTCCCTTAAGGGCCTAGCTTTTCGGCTTCACCCAGTGAGGTACACATCCGGTGACCGGCGTAACAATCGCGGAGGTGCTCCTTTACCTCCTAGCCGAACAATCGAGAGCGTGGGGAGTAAGCACGAGACGACGACCCAGCTTGGCCAAAACTTAAGTCATATCGATGCATATAATGGTGAATAAAAGGTACGTGGAAGTTTGACCGTGTCTTTGTATAAGCCCTTATAATTAAGCACGGTAAAAGCCCCAATATAATGAGTCACGGATAGCACATCAATTGTGTCGCGAACAATGCATAAGTGGCCCTTTTAGGGCTTTTATGAATATGGGTGAGAGAAAAGAGAAACAAAAGACAGTGAAGTGTAAAAATTTGGATGAGGGGAGGGGCGAACTCTTAGTCCGCGCTAAACATAGAATCTTGAATGGGCTGCGTTCCATGGGTTCGCTCGAGTCGGTTGTCAAGCGCATTTAGCGAGCCGAACTCAGCGGTCAAGACTTGATCGATAATGAAGGGGCCTTCCATTTGGGCTTGAGCTTGTCCTTTTCTTGTCCGGCGGCGTAGAACTAGTTCGCCAACATTGTAAGTTTAGCGGCCTTCTCTACTTTGGTATCTTGAGCTTCTTCTGGATAGAATCGGAGCGAGCCTTGGCGTCGCGTTCTTCCTCAATCGTCCAAGCTGTCCTGATCAGCTCGGCTTCTCTTTCTTCATTACATGCTTTTCGAGGTGAGTCATGAATTATGTCAGCGAGCAGAACGCCTCTGCTGTACTCATAAAAATGGTGTGAATCCGGTGAATACGGTTGGGTGTTGTCCGCGGCCCGGTCTGGTCGAGCTCTTCTACCGGTCGTGTGTGATTCCGTGAGGACCGCTTTTGATCTGGAGTTTGATGCCGCTCATTATTAGACCATTGCTCGTTCCACTTGACCGTTGGTTTGAGGTGGTAGGCTGAAGTGTAATCGAGCTTAATGCCCATATTTTGCATATAATTTAACCTCGGCGGTGAAGTTCATGCCATTATCGGTAATGATCTTTGTGGGGGACACCATATCGGTGTACTACCCGGATATGAAGTCTATCACTGGTCGGACTCTGCCGTTTTAAGCGGCTTGGCCTCTATCCATTTGGTGAATTTGTCCACCATGACCAATAGGTACCTTCTCTTGTGGGTTCCCCCTTTAAGGGGTCCAACCATGTCAAGCCCCAGGACCTTGACGGTCGGTAATGGAGTATAGTTTTGAGGCGGTGGGTGGCATGTGGCTCACGATTAGCAAAGGCGACAATAAGCGCATCTTTGGACTAAGTCTGAGCATCTGCCGGACGTCGACCAATAAAATCCTATCTGAATGCCTTTCCTACAAGTGCGAGCTGCGGCGTGGTGTCCGCCCTAGTCCGGCATGAATTTCAGCGAGAAGGTTTCGCCCTTCCTCTTAGGAATACACCTTTGAAGGACTCGGTTGTGCTTTTCTTATAGAGTTCTCCTCATGGACCTTGTAGGCTTTAGATCGCGGACTATCTGGGGGCCTCATTTTGGTCTTGGAAGTTCCTGCTAAGCAAGTAGGCAAGGAATGGCTCATCCATGGGGTGATTCTGCCGTATTTAAGTGGGCTGAAGGTGTTATTTCATCGGCTGAATCGCCGATTATCGGAATTACGTATGGGTTGCATGGCTGCTTCCGGTTTATTTCGGACTCCTTTCCATAGTATGGATGGCTTAAAACCGTTCAGGAGAAGATGTTTGGAGGACAGACGTCACATTTTGCGCGATGCGTGCTGTCGTCGTTGCTTGGTTATTATCGGGCTCGTGGTGGAATTCAAGTCCTTGAACCGGTGACATTTGAGGACATCGTTACGATAGGCTGCCATTTGGATCCTTGGCGTCAAAGTCTCCATTTACTTGGGATATTGCGAGGTTTGAATCGCGCACCTCTAGGCGTTGAATGCCCATGGATATTGCCATCCGGAGACCATGTAAGGGCCTGCGTGTTGGCTGCGTTGTTGGAGACCGTGTACATTATCTAAAAGTGCGTATTGGTACTGTCCCGGTTGGGGCGTCAATACGATGCCACCCTAATCCGACCAGCATTTTTGAGCCGTCGAGTGCATAATCAATTGGTATCGCCGTACTCTTTAGGGAGTTAAACTTGATCCACTCAGCGACAAAGTCAGCCAAAACTTGCGACTTTATAGCTCGCCGAGGTTGTAAGTTATATCGAATGGTAATAGCTCAATGGCCGTTTGCAATCCACGCCCGTCGCGATTGTTTATAATGTCGTTAAGGGTGCCGGGAGCATTATCGAACACCCTTGAAAGTATGTCAGACTTAGGGATGCCATGAACACCGCATCGCTATCTTTTGATAGTCGCGGTAGCAGGATTTGAGGAGTTAAGGCGATGGATCGTGGTACCTGGTTTTTGAAGATTTATGCCTTAAATCTCGTTGACGATGAGTACAGCGCTTACAACTTGATGTGTTGCGCGATGTATAACAACATTGGTTACGCCCGGGTTAGGGCGCAGCCGGACGGTTGTTGCCAATATGGCTTTTATTTCCGAGTCGGCGGTGGCATCATCCACTCGAAGTGTTGATGCGCTGAGGGCGATAGAGGCAATGCCTTTTCTCCCAAGCGGAGATAAAAGCGGCAAGCGCACACATCCGATCAATTTTGTATTTGAGGTCCTTTGGAATATCCGGATGTAACGGCGCTTCGGATCTTGGCTGGGTTAGCTTCAATTCCTCTACGGATACAATGAAGCCAGAGCTTTCCGGTTGAAGCTACGCATTTTCGGATACAACTTGATGTCATATGATGCGAGGTTGTCGAATGTGAGCCTCAAATCGTCTACTAGATTTCGGCGTGTTTGGTTTTGACAACTCGTGTCTCATATCTTCTCTCTGTTTTTGCCGTCTGGGTAGCGGACATATACGAATCATCTGCTGATGATATTTCTTGTTGGCGTTTTAAGTCCGAAGGGCATCGTGTTGAAGCAGAATGGTCCATATGGAGTGATGAATGCCGTTGCGGCTTGGTCCACTTCCGCCATCTTGATTTGATGGTAACGGTATCGTCAAGGAAGCACAATGAATCGTGCCTGCGGTAGTGTCGATTATCTGGTCGATGCGGGGAGGAAGGATCCTTTAGGCGAGGCTTTGTTGAGTCTTTGAAATCGACCGCGTGGCGCGGATTTGTCCTTCTTTGGTACCATTACCGGGTTTGCTAGCCAATCCGGATGTTTGATGTCTCGATGAATCCGGCTTCAATAGTTTGGCTAGCTCTTCTCCATTGCTGTCTTTTGGGTTCTTAAAATCATCGAAGAGCATGTTTGGTAGCTTTAATCCTTTTAGGATGTTTAGGATGTGTTACCTGTCTGCGTGGGATTCTGGCATGTCGTAGGGTTGGCAAAGATATCCCAATTTTCGAAGAATTCTCGCGATCTTTGTGTCTACGCCGAGGTTCAACTGTGTGCCCAATGGAGCCGTCTTTGTTGGAGTCGGATGGACACGGAACTTTACTATTAATCCGCTGGTTTAAAGGAGGTGGACTTTGATCTCTTATCGAGTATCACATCGTCCCTATTCACGTGGCGGCGTGGTAGGTTCTTCTGCTGCTAGGGCTTTGGATAGTGCCTCGAGGGGCTAATCGGCTGTCTTGTTTTCAGCCAGCAGTGCTATGTCGGATCACTACGAGAGTGATTATTCCGGGCGGGCATTTTAATCTTCATGTATAATGGGGTATGGCTTGAAGGATTGTGAATGCCTCTCGTCCTAATATAGCGTGGTATCCGCTGCTGAGCGAGCCACTTGGGCGTGACTTCTTGGACTAGTAATTGTCCGTGAGCGAACACCACGTCGAGTGTGATTTTTCCTGTGCAGGCGCTTCAGCTAGGATTATTCCTCTGAAGGTTGTGCTGCTTCGCTCAATGCGGTTCCAGTCTATTTCCATTTTTTGAAGAGTTTCCTCGTAAATGAGGTTTAGTCCGCTGCCGCCATCCATGAGTACCTTGGTAAGACGAAAGCCATCCACTATTGGTGAGGACCAATGAAATTGGTGCTTTCGGGCTATTCGAATTTAGGTTAAATCGCTGGCGTTAAAGGTGATGGCATGTCGCTCCATGGATTAGTTGTTGCTACTTGGTAGACTTGGTGAGGCTGCGGTTGTTAAGCTTCCATATATTATTTGATCTGAAAGTCTCAAAACTGTTGATACGTCTTGGTTTTGTTGGATTGGTTTTACGGGGCTAGAAGCTCCTCGCCACTTTTGGCCACTGCCCATGATATCAACATGCTCGAAGGCTATGTGTTGGGATGGTATACATCTTGTGAATTTTGAGGTCCGCTAAGCCATCCCTCGATCTGGTTCCCTGCCCTTTATGGGTTTTTGCTTTTGTTTTTATACGGTGCTGAGTGTAATGCACCCTTTGTTGCGGACTAGGGTTGTATCGGGGCGGATTGTCCCAAAACTTAGTTTGGTTTTAGGAAACTCTCCATCGCCTGAGTACTTCGTACTATGGGCCTTGGTCGATGAAGCGTGTAATTTCTGACGGTGGCGGCGTTCAATCCTCGTCCGTGCAAATATTGCGAGAAAATAGAATTGCATTCCTCTCGGCGGTCCTTTATCTGTCCATAACCGGAGGAATCGTGATAATGATGTCTTTGTTTGACGGGCTCTTGCGGATTAGAGATAGATCACATATATGCAGGCGGGTGGGTGGAATTGAGTCCGGAATCCAACGATCTCGAGGCTCGGGGCGAAGTTTTAATTGGAAGCTTGGAGCGTTGAATGTTGTCCATGATGCAGTGCGATGCGACTTTAGGTTCGATTGATCGAGTACATCCCCTCTGCGAAATTCAGCATGGAGGTTGGAAGCCGAGACATGACTAGTTTTCAATATAAGAGAAAAGGCGCGTTGTTCTTCTACCATAGCGTGGTGGGTAACACAGGAAGTTAATCTCTCGGATCGGTTTTAAGTCTGGTTGTAGTTTAGCGACCGAGTGACGTCACGATCAAGAGCTCGTTTGGACAAAACTCTATTGGATCAACCATTCGATGGTCGGTGGCGTGAAGATGCTTTTGGCGACACGAGAGGTCATTGTCGAGCGGTGGCGACAGTGGTCATGAAAACCACCTAGCCGGATAGTTTGGCCGGCCCAAGCTCCTTTGGCGAAGATACCGTCCTTGAAGATGGGAAGAGGCATCCTTCCTATCGGTGGCCAGCCTGAAGAACTCTCAATGAAAGCACCAATGTCGATTGTCAAAACGGCGGATCTCGGGTAAGGGGTCCCGAACTGCGTGGCGGATGGTAATAGGAGACAAGGGACACGATGTTTTTTGAGTTAGGGCCCTCTCGATGGAGGTAAAACCCTACTCCTTGATTGATATTGATGATATGGGTAGTACAAGAGTGGATCTACGAGATCAAGGAGGCTAAACCCTAGAAGCTAGCCTATGGTATGATTGTTATAATGGTTATGTTGTCCCTCTGGACTAAAACCCTCGGTTTATATAGACACAGGAGATGGCTAGGAGTTACAGGTGGTTACAATGGTAGGAGATCTACATATCCGTATAAGCAAGCTTGCCTTCCATAAGAAAGTCCCATCCGGACTCGGGAAGAAGTCTTCAATCTTGTATCTTCATAGTCTTGGAGTCGGCCGATGATGATAGTCCGGCTATCCGGACACCCCTAGTCGAGGACTCCCTCACCCACGTAACACTTATGCTATCTTGAGAGAAGCCTCTAGTGAAACCTATGGCCCCCGGGTCTATCTTTTATCATATAAGCTTTCAATCTACTTTTATTTGCATCTTTACTTTTTGCATCTATATTATAAAATACCAAAAATATATTTATCTTCTCATATTTTCTCTATCAGGATCTCACTTTCGCAGAGTGGCGTTGTGGGATTGACAACCTTTATTGCGTTGGTTGCGAGTTCTTTGTTTGTTTGTGTAGGTCGTGGGACTTTTGAGGAGCCTCCTTCAAGGAAAACCAGCATAAGCTCAAGGCGTAGCAAGAAGGATTTCGGCGCCCGTTGCTTGAGAGGTCTTCGCTCAAGTCAAGACATACCAAGTACCCATCACAAACTCATCTCCCTCGCATTTACATTATTTGCCATTTCCTCTCGTTTCCTCTCCCCCACTTCACCCTTGCCGTTCTATTTGCCCTCTCTTCCCAATCTCCTCTCTTTTTAAACACCCTTTTACATTTGCTTGTGTGTTGGATTACTTGTTGCCATGGCGCAAGATAATACCAAGTGTGATTTCTCCAATACCAATAATAAGGATTACCTTAGTACTCGATTGCTCCTCTTAATGATGTTGAGTCTTGTGAAATCAATCTTTGCTGAGATCTTGTTATGAAAGATCAATTATTTGGCCTTCCTAGTGAAGATGCTGCTACTCATCTAAACAACTTTTTTGATTTGTGTGATATGAAAAATAAGAAAGATCTGGTAATGATATTGTTAAATTGAAGTTATTTCGTTTTCAGCGGAGATCGTGCTAAAGTTTGGTTTTAGTCTTTGCCTAAAAATAGTATTGATTCTTGGAACAAGTGCAAAGATACTTTTATCTCTAAGTATTTTCCTCTCGCTAAGATTATCACTCTTAGGAATGATATTATGAATTTTAAACAACTTGATCGTGAGCATGTTGCCCAACCTTGGAAAGAATGAAATTGATGATTAATTGCCCTACTCATGGTTTGAATTATGGATGATCATACAAAATTTTTATGCGGTTTGAACTTTGCTTCTAGAAATCTTTTAGATTGGCATGGGAACACGTTTATGGAAATCATGTTAGGATATTCTACAAAACTTCTTGATAATATTATGGATAATTATTCTCAATAGCTGTGAAAAGATCTTCTAGTAAAAAAATGCATGCTATAGAAGAAATCAATGTTTTGGTGGAAAGATGGATGAACTTATGAAGTTGTTTTACTACTAATACTCCTCTTGATCCCAATGATATGCCTTTGTCTAATTTGATTGAGAATAATAATGAATCTATGGATGTGAATTTTGTTGGTAGGAATAGTTTTGGAAACAACATAGAAACTTTAATTCTAGACCGTTCCTAGTAGTTCTTCTAATAATTATGGAAATTCCTACAATAATTCTTATGGTAATTTTAATAATATGCCCTCGATTTTGAGAATAGTGTGAAAGAATTTATGATTTCTCAAAAGAATTTTAATGCTTCTTGAAGAAAAATTACTCAAAGTTGATGATTTGGCTAGGAACATTGATAGACTTTCTCTTGATGTTGATTCTCTTAAACTTAGATCTTCTCCTCCTAAGCATGATATTAATGAGTCTCTCAAAGCAATGAGAATTTCCATTGATGAGTGCAAGGAAGAACCGCTAGATTGCGTGCTAAGAAGATTGCTTTAAAGGCGTGTTCTTCTAGTTTCAATAAAAATAATGATGAAGATCTTAAAGTTATTGATGTGTCTCCTATTAGATCTTTGTTTTGCAATATGAATCTTGATAATAATGGGACTGGAGAAGAGTCGACTTTAGTTAGAAGGCTGTAAGGCATATTTATCCATTAGGTGTTTTGATGATTGATGACAATGCTTTTGCGGACTAATCGTGTGCCTTGAGTTTCTGATTCTTCATCACTAGGCACGAGGCGATTCGGTGCCCTCGGAGACTATTGAACTCGGCATTGTTCTCGTTTCTCTTTGGTTTGGAGTTGAGTAGGGAGGCGTACTCTTAAGAGGCGTGGGAAGGTTTGGTGGAATCAACGTACACTTGTCCTACCTTTCACTTTGGAGCTTCTCGTCGTTATCTTGGTTGTGCTGAAATCGGCGACTCTGCTGTACTTTCGGTAGTGCATAGTACCACGGTGATCCTGCTTGTAGGTCGGTAGTACCGTTCCTCAGGCGGTAGTCTGCGGCTCGAGCCTAGTGCGCTCGATGCAGTAGTAGGCGGATGTAATTTTACATCCGCCACTGCGATAATACATCATCGGCCGGGTAGTCTGCGAGGCCACGGTATACCGCTCCCGAGTCGTACGTGGCCCTCTACCTAGTCTGCAGCGTCACAGTGTAGGCGTGGATGTAATTTTACATCCGCGTAATAATCTGCGCCTCATGAGTGGTAGTACCACGTCGGATTTTGTACCCCCTCATGTTCAGCGGAAGTAGGCGGATGTAATTTATTTCATCGCGCCCTTCTGACGATGACTTTCGCCTTGCGGTAGTACCGCAAGGGAAGTGATAATACCAGCATGATAATCACGCCCTAGTCGAGGAAGAAGTTCGGCCTCTCTTTTGATGTGAAATGCCGTGATCGCCACGGTAGTACCGCGCCGCTTCGCGGTAATACGCGCCTGAAGCGGTAGTCTGGCGTGTGTGAACTGAACATGTGGATATCGGTTGGATATTTCCACGACTATATAAGGGGTGTCTTCTACCTCTAGTTGACCACCTCTTCCATCTCTAAGCTCCATTGTTGCTCCAAGCTCCATTTTGCCGATCTCTCTCTAGCCAATCAAACTTGTTGATTTGCTCGGGATTGGTGACAAGGCCCGATCTACACTTCCACCACGGATATTTGATTCCCCACTTATCCTAAGCGGATCTTGTTACTCTTGGGTGTTTGAGCACCCTAGGCAGTTGAGGTCAGGCTAGCTTCTAGGGTTTAGCCTCCTTGATCTCGTGGTAGATCCACTCTTGTACTACCCATATCATCAATATCAATCAAGCGGGAGTAGGTTTACCTCCATCGAGAGGGCCGAACACAGGTAAAAACATCATGTCCCTTGTCTCCTGTTACCATCCGCCTAGGCGCAGATTCGGGACCCCCTACCGAGATCCGCGGTTTGACACGACACACCCGTGGTCGCCTCCGCTTCTAGACCTGGCTTTGAAGCTGGCGGAGATTGATGGCAACCTCTCCGGATATAGTCCGTGAGTGCTCTTCTGCACGAAAAGGCATGGCGTTAGTATGCCTCCGGGAATAAAGCGAGGGAGTAAGGTGGCCAGCGCCATACCGTTCTGCCGGAGTTCGATCCGGACCGCACTTCTTTAACTTTCTTGGACGTCTTGCCTTGTTGGCGGCCGCATGGGCTCGGCCTTCTGCCTCGAGCGCCTCCTCTGGCGCCATTGGTATCTGGTGATCAAAAACGCATACGAATGGGTCATTTTCAAAGTATTGGGACTTCGGTCTCGTTACTGCGACGGGAAGTATTCGGGTGTCGGCGTAAGGCGACCAAGGCGTGCTCGATGCTCGATTGGTGAAATACTCGTCGATCAGCTCCTTTGAAATATCGGATCCTCTTAGGAGGCGGATCGAGTGATTCGGATCCTCGGGTTGTGGAAGCGGGCTGTTTATATCCTACGGATGCGAAATCACAAAATGAGATACTTGAATATGGGAATATGGATCCGATGGGCGAAAAGAAATGTCCACTTACAGCTTCAAGTTGTACATAGAAAATCCGCCCTGCGGATTGAGCGGAGGAACTCCTCCTCTTCTCCCTTGTACAATGCAGACAAAATCTTCATCAGATCGGCGGCTGATCCCGGCCCCTTACGGTCGCAGCGGGTGGCATCATCCTCCCCGTTGAAATCCCACATGGGGTGGCCTCTATACTCGGCTACCCTGACATAATGCATGTGGCCATGACCCCAATCATGAGTCGATGCGTAATGAGCTAACAACCTAATTCGTCTCATGAGGTAAGGGCGTCCTGTCACTTTCCTACGAGGGCTCGAGGGGCCTTAACTTCGTTTCTTCAAAGGAGCATCATTGAACTCGGGAGGCCTATCGAATAAGTCGGCGGGGAACATCTTCTATATAAAACCATTCGAAGGCCGGTCTTGGGCGCCTTCTTCGGGGTTCGGATAGATATCCGGTCCGGCGATCACGCCATAGTTCGGCTCCGCCCACTTGATATATTGACCCCTCTTGAAGCAGGGCACAAAGGCGAGAATAGCTTCTTCCACAGCATAAAATGAGGCTCGATGCGAAAACAGCTGCAAAGGGCCACGAAGCCGCAATATACAAAAGCAGAGGCGTAAGGTTGTGCAGCTGGAGCCATAGAACTCAGAGGCCCCGAAGAAAGCAGATGAATTGGAAATCGAGCCCTCTTATCAAATAAGAGACAAGGAATACCGCTCTCATTTGGAGGGTGGGGACACTCTCCTTGCTTTCCGCCCTTATAGGTGGCGAGTCCGGCATGAAGGACCATGAAGGCTGGGGAAGAAATCCCTTGGTTGGGCGCCACTAGCTCACTATGCGGGGCAAGCATCTCTCCCAATCTCGGTAGAGGCTGGGAGGCGAGAGGAGGAACGCGTCGACCATCCATGATGGAATGGATTTACATCGAGATCGCTCGATGAATGCTCATGAAGGGAATGGTGTGATTCAGGTCTAGATCCTTGTCTCTTTTATAAGCAGCTCCTTTGTGGAACTAGGGGTAAAAGTAAGAATACTACGGCACCGGCGTTTGTTGAACACGTGGAAGATGGCCATTATTGGGTGTGAAGGAGTCGAGGCGCAATATTTAGGGCGGACGCTATTTAGCAGTACCACGAGTTTGGAGAAGAACCCGCCTTGCAATGCCAAAGATAATCTACCGCGGACTCATCGCCATTGAAGCCTTGGTTGGAGACTCTTGAAGGAGTCCGGATTGGGTGTCCGGATAGCCAAACTATCACCTTTGGCGGACTCTGGACTATGAAGATACAAGATTGAAGACTTAGACATTAATAGGATGGGACTTTCCTTGGCGTGGAAGGCAAGCTTGGCGATCGGATATGGAGATCTCCTACCATTGTAACCGACTCTGTAACCTAACCCTCTTGATTGCCTATATAAGCGGGAGGGTTTTAGTCCGTGGGGCGAACAACAATCATACCATAGGCTAGCTTCTAGGGTTTTAGCCTCTCGATCTCGTGGTAGATCTACTCTTGTACTACCCATATCATCAATATCAATCAAGCAGGAGTAGGGTTTTACCTCCATCGAGAGGGCGAACCTAGGTAAAACATCGTGTCCCTTGTCTCTGTTACCATCCGCCTAGGCCTGATCAGGACCCCCTACGAGATCCGGGTTTGACACCGACATTGGCCCTCCGCCCCATGCTCCTTTAACCAAAGTTTAGTAGACACCGTACTTCAACCGTCGCCCACACTCCTCCAGGACCGACCTGATAGTAAAATTGCAGTAGCCGACGCATTTGAACCGTCGCCCTCCCTCGTCCACCACCATCTCCGCCCACCATTACTATGAATTTCAGTAGCCGTGCCGTATCCTCAAACACCACAACCCCCCCACCACATTCCCCCACCCGCCCCATTCCCCCTGGAACCCTATCTCGCGGCCATCGTCGGCGCCACCGCCAACCCATGCCGGTCTGCCCATTTCTCCTAGCTTAGATAATAAACTTGATTCTTGGCGATTCCCATCTGACCGCTCCCACAGTTGCATCCCTACTCCGAATGTCGCAGCCTAAGCTCGACCATGTATCCCGGGGAGCCGATGGCGTTCGACCAAGAAGTGGTTTATCATGGCCTCTCTACGGTGGGCGTTGGCGAGTGGCGCCGTTCGCCCGACACATCAATCCCGGGCAACCACGTGATCGTCTCCAACGTATCTATAATTTTGAATTGTTCCATGCTAATATATTACCCTTTTGGATGTTTATGGGCTTTATTTTACACATTTATATCATTTTGGGACTAACCTACTAACGGAGGCCCAGCCCGTATTCTTTGTTTGTTTGCCTATTTGATATTTGAAAAGGAATACCAAATGGAGTCCAAATGGAATGAAACCTTGGAGGCGTGATTTGGAGCGAATGTGATCCAGGGAACTTGGAGTGCAAGTCAAGAAGCTAGCGGCGGCGGGGAGGTAGGGCGCCCACCTCTCGGCGTGCCCCTATCTCCAGGGCCCCACAGTGACCACCGACGTACTTCTTCCTTCTATATACCTAAGTACCCGAAAACATCGAGAGCCAGCGAAAAACAATTTCCAACGCCATACATGTCCATGAGATCCCATCTTGGAGCCTTGGCGCGCTCCCGGAGGAATCGACCACGGAGGCTTCTACATCAACACCATAGCCCCTCCGATTGAGTTGTGTGGTTTACCACAGACCTTGGTCCATAGTTATTAGCTATGGCTTCTCTCTTTTTGGATCTCAATACAATGTTCTCCCCTCTCTTGTGGAATCTATTCGATGTAAACTCTTTTTTGGTGTGTTTGTGAGATCCGATGAATTGTGGGTTTATGATCAAGTTTATCTATGAAATATTTGAATCTCCTCTGAATTATTTTATGTATGATTGAGTTATCTTTTCAAGTATCTTGAATTATCGTTTGGTTTGGCCTACTAAGTGATCTTTCTTGCCATGGGAGAAGTGCTCGCTTTGGGTTCAATCTTGCGGTGTCCTTTCCGGTGTGTTGAGGCGACAAAGGCATGTATTGTATTGTTGCCATCGAGGATAAAAAGATGGGGTTTATATCATATTGCTTGGTTTATCCCTCTACATCATGTCATCTTTCTTAATGCGTTCTTGTGTTCTTTATGAACTTAATACTCTAGATCACGGTAAGAGTCGATTCGATGTGTAGAGTAATAGTAGTAGATCAGGCAAGTCGGTCTACTTTTCATGGACGTGATGCCTATATACATGATCATGCCTAGATAATCTCATAATTATTAAGCTTTTCTATCAATTGCTCGATGAATTTGTTCACCACTATCGGTGTCAAAAGCCGGATCTCGGGTAGGGGTCGGCTGTGCGTCTAGGCGGATGGTAACGAGTCGAGGGACATGATGTTTTACCCGGTTGGGCCCTCTCGATGGAGGTAAAACCCTACTCTGCTTGATTGATATTGATGATATGGGTAGTACAGAGTGGATCTACCACGAGATCAAGGAGGCTAAACCTAGAAGCTAGCCTATGGTATGATTGTTATAATGGTTATGTTTTCCTCGGACTAAAACCCTCCGGTTTATATAGACATCGGAGAGGGCTAGGGTTACGAGTCGGTTACAATGGTAGGAGATCTACATATCCGTGTCGTAAAGCTTGCCTTCCACGCCAGGAAAGTCCCATCCAGGACAGACGAAGTCTTCAATCTTGTATCTTCATAGTCTTGGAGTCCGGCCGATGATGATAATCCGCTATCCGACACTCCTAGTCGAGGACTCCTCGGTAGCCCCCAAACCGGGCTTCAATGGCGATAAGTCCGTAGCATATATAGTCTTGGTTGCAAGGCGGGTTCTCCTTTAAGTTCCATGTACACCTTGAGCAGTGTAGTCTTCCTTATCAATGTTAGCGCTTCTTGGCTTCCGCAATAATGGCCTTCTTCCACGCGTCATACGAATCTGAAAAGAGTATCTTTTATGTTTACCCCTAGCTTTGCCAATAATCTGCCTATAAGAGGCGAATCCAGATCAAATCACACCATCTTCCTTAGCAGTAGTCATCGGAGCCGCGACCAAAATCCATTCCATCATGGACCCGTCGCTGCGGCTCCTCCTCTCCGCTCCCAGCCCTCTGCGGGGAGATTGGAGGAGATGTTACATCCCCTGTGAGCTGGTGGCGCTCAAGTGGAGATATCTCCTCGCCTTCATGGTCCCGGTTCGAGCCGGGCTGGCCACCTACAAAGGTGGGAAGCAAGCGGAGGCTACCCCAAGTCCCAACAAAGGGCGGGTATGCTTGTCCCTATCTCGATAAAGCGCTGGTTTCCTATACATCCGTTCCTCCATGGGCTCACGAGTTCTCTGGACTCCAGCTCCATCATCTCACGCCTCTATTACGCATATCGCGGATTCGTAGCTCTTTGGGAGCTATTTCAGGCGTCGAGCCCCATTTCTTGTTGTGGAAGAGGTTGTTACCTTGTACTCCGCTCTCACGAGGGTCCATATATCAAGTGGGTGCCAAAATATGGCGCATCGCGGGACGGATATCCATCCGGAACCCCTAAGAAAGCGTCCGAAGCGGCCTTTAGAATGGTTTATGTAGAAGGCGGCTCGCTCGGACCCTATTTGGATTGGCCTCCGGAGTTGATAATGCTCCTCTAAAAAGCGAGCTGGCGCCCACGGAGCCCCTAGCGGAGGAAGACAAGGCGTCCATTATTTGATGGGCGGATAAGGTTCTTGGCCCATTCGGATTGACCATGATTGGAGTCATGGAAGCGTGCATTATCGCGAAGTGCAGCGCTGCAATATAGAGCCACCCTGTGGGATTTCAATAGAAGGCGGCGCCACTCGTCATGGCGAAAAAGGGCGGGATCGGCCGAGGACACGATGAAGATCTGTCCGGCTGTTAAGGGGAAGGAGGATTTCCTCGACGAGCCGTTGAATGGAGTTCTCGTGAATAACCCTCGGCGTTGGGTAAACAAACACTTTGTGTGTAAGCCCATACTTCAAAGTTTAAGTTTCTTCGTTTTATGCTTTCACGCGAGGCTGCGTCGGGATGTGGAAGGCATGCATAGTTAGGCTCCGCAGCAGGGATCGGAGAGATCCCAAGATCCGGCCTCCAGGAGAAGCGGACATAAAGGTGGAGCTAATCGGCGGGGTGTTCCACACTCAGCATGGATAATGCTTTAGTCGCCATTACGTGACTACCCGACCTATATCTGGCTTCCCGGTGATTGTGACAAGTCCTAACACTATCACTCCGTCCACATGCATATCGACCACATATAATGGTGTCTTGCGGGGTGCCTTGAGGCAGAGGCGAAACCCTACGGTACGACAAGGGTCGTCGGCCCGGCGAAGAAGCCTGGCGTGGATCGAAGCGTCGCCCGCGGTATAGCTCCGGTTTGTTATTTAGAACAACGTTCCTAGGAAGTGTTTGAATGCTCATGACTTTTGCGGGAGAAAAGCGCGCCCGGACGCAGGCGTGAAGTTACTAACCCAGCCTCGCGACCGGGCTCAACACACGGTCTAGGGGAGGCGAGCACAAAGCGGCCGATACTCCTCAGCGGAGGATGCCGACGGCCTCGCCACCAAGTCCGAGGTGGAGCGCCATGAACCCTGAGCGCCCGCCGGACAGTTTTTCGTGGCGTACTTCTCCCTGAGGCGTTGAATGCCTTTAGCAGAGGGGCGCTAATTCCGTCTTGCTCAAGATGGTTTGACCCGAGCCACGGAGCAATATGTAAAGACATCTGGTAAGAGATTTTTAATAGTTGTATCGCGGTAGCCGAGACTTAAAGTAGTTATATTAACTGATTTAAGGATCATTTGAAATCTGAGGATCTTCTGAGAAGAATACCCAGTGTCTCGGGAGCTGCAAGGTGTAAGGGCCAACTTGAGGCGCACTTAACGCCCTTGAGAAACTGAGGGACCCCTCCTGGTAACACATTATGTTAAAAGATAAGTGGTGTCTTGGCGTGCGTGCAAGTTTGATAATGACATTGCGAGTCTTGCGGACGGGGATCGGACGAGCAAGCTCTTGCTGGTGAAGGCGGCGAGAGGGTCTTGTGAGGGTGCTGCGGAAAGGAACAAGCAGGGATGCCCGCAGCTTAGAGAAGAGCTGAAGGTGTTGGGCCGAGGCATCTCCTCCGTGAGCGAGAATCAGCAACCGTCAGCATCTATAGTAAGTGCTTGGCGAACTCCTTTGAAAAGAAGAGTTGGCGAGAAGTCAATTGACAAAAATATATGCATAGGTGTACTCACGAATTGCGCCCTGCGAGAGATGCCCGTATCAGCGGGTGATCAACTTCGAGCTGGTGCAACTGCTCCCCGAGCAGTTCGGCAAGCAATGGTCGTCGTCGATATAGCCATCCCTCTCCCTACCAGGGCCTTGGAGACGGAGAAGCTTGAAGTCTTGGCCTTCCGTTTATGGAAGATTTCGACTGCCGCCAGGTGCCGAGGAGGCACAGGCCATGGTGAAGGCAGCGGTATAAGCGGATCCCAACCACATGGCGAGGTCGGACACAGGGGCTGATGGGAAGGAGATCCTGTGAGTTTAGTGTCGGCCAAGTAGAGTTGGCGCTAAATTTTCCCAACGGGATGTAAATTAGACAGCCTATTAGGCAGGATTGATGAAGAATCTGATCGGTCGATTTGACAATGTATTTTAAAATGACATGTAAAATGCCTTCTAGCAGTTGTAGATCGTTTGTCTTTGCCGACCTTTTCGCTTCAACCTCGGGACCCTAGAGTCCAGTGTGTCGAATACCTTCTCGGTTAGAAACAACGGGGCATGCATGGAGACCCGGTGAGGGTCATTAGTGCTTTATCGGACAAGTGCCCAACTAGTTATGTTATATTACATGGTTAGTAAGAAACATCTTCGGGAGAATAGTTCGTTAAGGGTTCCTTTCCACAGGCATGCCCTAAAGTGCATGTGCGAACTGCGAAAAGAGCGAGGAAAACATCTGAGGCAGATAAATAAATAGGTAAAAATCATCTTTCAAGTCACCGTAGGAATATTCCCTTAAGGGCCTAGCTTTTCGGCTTCACCCAGTGAGGTACACATCCGGTGACCGGCGTAACAATCGCGGAGGTGCTCCTTTACCTCCTAGCCGAACAATCGAGAGCGTGGGGAGTAAGCACGAGACGACGACCCAGCTTGGCCAAAACTTAAGTCATATCGATGCATATAATGGTGAATAAAAGGTACGTGGAAGTTTGACCGTGTCTTTGTATAAGCCCTTATAATTAAGCACGGTAAAAGCCCCAATATAATGAGTCACGGATAGCACATCAATTGTGTCGCGAACAATGCATAAGTGGCCCTTTTAGGGCTTTTATGAATATGGGTGAGAGAAAAGAGAAACAAAAGACAGTGAAGTGTAAAAATTTGGATGAGGGGAGGGGCGAACTCTTAGTCCGCGCTAAACATAGAATCTTGAATGGGCTGCGTTCCATGGGTTCGCTCGAGTCGGTTGTCAAGCGCATTTAGCGAGCCGAACTCAGCGGTCAAGACTTGATCGATAATGAAGGGGCCTTCCATTTGGGCTTGAGCTTGTCCTTTTCTTGTCCGGCGGCGTAGAACTAGTTCGCCAACATTGTAAGTTTAGCGGCCTTCTCTACTTTGGTATCTTGAGCTTCTTCTGGATAGAATCGGAGCGAGCCTTGGCGTCGCGTTCTTCCTCAATCGTCCAAGCTGTCCTGATCAGCTCGGCTTCTCTTTCTTCATTACATGCTTTTCGAGGTGAGTCATGAATTATGTCAGCGAGCAGAACGCCTCTGCTGTACTCATAAAAATGGTGTGAATCCGGTGAATACGGTTGGGTGTTGTCCGCGGCCCGGTCTGGTCGAGCTCTTCTACCGGTCGTGTGTGATTCCGTGAGGACCGCTTTTGATCTGGAGTTTGATGCCGCTCATTATTAGACCATTGCTCGTTCCACTTGACCGTTGGTTTGAGGTGGTAGGCTGAAGTGTAATCGAGCTTAATGCCCATATTTTGCATATAATTTAACCTCGGCGGTGAAGTTCATGCCATTATCGGTAATGATCTTTGTGGGGGACACCATATCGGTGTACTACCCGGATATGAAGTCTATCACTGGTCGGACTCTGCCGTTTTAAGCGGCTTGGCCTCTATCCATTTGGTGAATTTGTCCACCATGACCAATAGGTACCTTCTCTTGTGGGTTCCCCCTTTAAGGGGTCCAACCATGTCAAGCCCCAGGACCTTGACGGTCGGTAATGGAGTATAGTTTTGAGGCGGTGGGTGGCATGTGGCTCACGATTAGCAAAGGCGACAATAAGCGCATCTTTGGACTAAGTCTGAGCATCTGCCGGACGTCGACCAATAAAATCCTATCTGAATGCCTTTCCTACAAGTGCGAGCTGCGGCGTGGTGTCCGCCCTAGTCCGGCATGAATTTCAGCGAGAAGGTTTCGCCCTTCCTCTTAGGAATACACCTTTGAAGGACTCGGTTGTGCTTTTCTTATAGAGTTCTCCTCATGGACCTTGTAGGCTTTAGATCGCGGACTATCTGGGGGCCTCATTTTGGTCTTGGAAGTTCCTGCTAAGCAAGTAGGCAAGGAATGGCTCATCCATGGGGTGATTCTGCCGTATTTAAGTGGGCTGAAGGTGTTATTTCATCGGCTGAATCGCCGATTATCGGAATTACGTATGGGTTGCATGGCTGCTTCCGGTTTATTTCGGACTCCTTTCCATAGTATGGATGGCTTAAAACCGTTCAGGAGAAGATGTTTGGAGGACAGACGTCACATTTTGCGCGATGCGTGCTGTCGTCGTTGCTTGGTTATTATCGGGCTCGTGGTGGAATTCAAGTCCTTGAACCGGTGACATTTGAGGACATCGTTACGATAGGCTGCCATTTGGATCCTTGGCGTCAAAGTCTCCATTTACTTGGGATATTGCGAGGTTTGAATCGCGCACCTCTAGGCGTTGAATGCCCATGGATATTGCCATCCGGAGACCATGTAAGGGCCTGCGTGTTGGCTGCGTTGTTGGAGACCGTGTACATTATCTAAAAGTGCGTATTGGTACTGTCCCGGTTGGGGCGTCAATACGATGCCACCCTAATCCGACCAGCATTTTTGAGCCGTCGAGTGCATAATCAATTGGTATCGCCGTACTCTTTAGGGAGTTAAACTTGATCCACTCAGCGACAAAGTCAGCCAAAACTTGCGACTTTATAGCTCGCCGAGGTTGTAAGTTATATCGAATGGTAATAGCTCAATGGCCGTTTGCAATCCACGCCCGTCGCGATTGTTTATAATGTCGTTAAGGGTGCCGGGAGCATTATCGAACACCCTTGAAAGTATGTCAGACTTAGGGATGCCATGAACACCGCATCGCTATCTTTTGATAGTCGCGGTAGCAGGATTTGAGGAGTTAAGGCGATGGATCGTGGTACCTGGTTTTTGAAGATTTATGCCTTAAATCTCGTTGACGATGAGTACAGCGCTTACAACTTGATGTGTTGCGCGATGTATAACAACATTGGTTACGCCCGGGTTAGGGCGCAGCCGGACGGTTGTTGCCAATATGGCTTTTATTTCCGAGTCGGCGGTGGCATCATCCACTCGAAGTGTTGATGCGCTGAGGGCGATAGAGGCAATGCCTTTTCTCCCAAGCGGAGATAAAAGCGGCAAGCGCACACATCCGATCAATTTTGTATTTGAGGTCCTTTGGAATATCCGGATGTAACGGCGCTTCGGATCTTGGCTGGGTTAGCTTCAATTCCTCTACGGATACAATGAAGCCAGAGCTTTCCGGTTGAAGCTACGCATTTTCGGATACAACTTGATGTCATATGATGCGAGGTTGTCGAATGTGAGCCTCAAATCGTCTACTAGATTTCGGCGTGTTTGGTTTTGACAACTCGTGTCTCATATCTTCTCTCTGTTTTTGCCGTCTGGGTAGCGGACATATACGAATCATCTGCTGATGATATTTCTTGTTGGCGTTTTAAGTCCGAAGGGCATCGTGTTGAAGCAGAATGGTCCATATGGAGTGATGAATGCCGTTGCGGCTTGGTCCACTTCCGCCATCTTGATTTGATGGTAACGGTATCGTCAAGGAAGCACAATGAATCGTGCCTGCGGTAGTGTCGATTATCTGGTCGATGCGGGGAGGAAGGATCCTTTAGGCGAGGCTTTGTTGAGTCTTTGAAATCGACCGCGTGGCGCGGATTTGTCCTTCTTTGGTACCATTACCGGGTTTGCTAGCCAATCCGGATGTTTGATGTCTCGATGAATCCGGCTTCAATAGTTTGGCTAGCTCTTCTCCATTGCTGTCTTTTGGGTTCTTAAAATCATCGAAGAGCATGTTTGGTAGCTTTAATCCTTTTAGGATGTTTAGGATGTGTTACCTGTCTGCGTGGGATTCTGGCATGTCGTAGGGTTGGCAAAGATATCCCAATTTTCGAAGAATTCTCGCGATCTTTGTGTCTACGCCGAGGTTCAACTGTGTGCCCAATGGAGCCGTCTTTGTTGGAGTCGGATGGACACGGAACTTTACTATTAATCCGCTGGTTTAAAGGAGGTGGACTTTGATCTCTTATCGAGTATCACATCGTCCCTATTCACGTGGCGGCGTGGTAGGTTCTTCTGCTGCTAGGGCTTTGGATAGTGCCTCGAGGGGCTAATCGGCTGTCTTGTTTTCAGCCAGCAGTGCTATGTCGGATCACTACGAGAGTGATTATTCCGGGCGGGCATTTTAATCTTCATGTATAATGGGGTATGGCTTGAAGGATTGTGAATGCCTCTCGTCCTAATATAGCGTGGTATCCGCTGCTGAGCGAGCCACTTGGGCGTGACTTCTTGGACTAGTAATTGTCCGTGAGCGAACACCACGTCGAGTGTGATTTTTCCTGTCAGGCGCTTCAGCTAGGATTATTCCTCTGAAGGTTGTGCTGCTTCGCTCAATGCGGTTCCAGTCTATTTCCATTTTTGAAGAGTTTCCTCGTAAATGAGGTTTAGTCCGCTGCCGCCATCCATGAGTACCTTGGTAAGGCGAAAGCCATCCACTATTGGTGAGGACCA
Organism: Aegilops speltoides; assembly: GCA_021437245.1. NCBI lineage: Eukaryota > Viridiplantae > Streptophyta > Magnoliopsida > Poales > Poaceae > Aegilops > Aegilops speltoides. Next base: position 388,885,360 of record CM038147.1, on the reverse strand, counting down.
ATGAAATTGGTGCTTTCGGGCTATTCGAATTTAGGTTAAATCGCTGGCGTTAAAGGTGATGGCATGTCGCTCCATGGATTAGTTGTTGCTACTTGGTAGACTTGGTGAGGCTGCGGTTGTTAAGCTTCCATATATTATTTGATCTGAAAGTCTCAAAACTGTTGATACGTCTTGGTTTTGTTGGATTGGTTTTACGGGGCTAGAAGCTCCTCGCCACTTTTGGCCACTGCCCATGATATCAACATGCTCGAAGGCTATGTGTTGGGATGGTATACATCTTGTGAATTTTGAGGTCCGCTAAGCCATCCCTCGATCTGGTTCCCTGCCCTTTATGGGTTTTTGCTTTTGTTTTTATACGGTGCTGAGTGTAATGCACCCTTTGTTGCGGACTAGGGTTGTATCGGGGCGGATTGTCCCAAAACTTAGTTTGGTTTTAGGAAACTCTCCATCGCCTGAGTACTTCGTACTATGGGCCTTGGTCGATGAAGCGTGTAATTTCTGACGGTGGCGGCGTTCAATCCTCGTCCGTGCAAATATTGCGAGAAAATAGAATTGCATTCCTCTCGGCGGTCCTTTATCTGTCCATAACCGGAGGAATCGTGATAATGATGTCTTTGTTTGACGGGCTCTTGCGGATTAGAGATAGATCACATATATGCAGGCGGGTGGGTGGAATTGAGTCCGGAATCCAACGATCTCGAGGCTCGGGGCGAAGTTTTAATTGGAAGCTTGGAGCGTTGAATGTTGTCCATGATGCAGTGCGATGCGACTTTAGGTTCGATTGATCGAGTACATCCCCTCTGCGAAATTCAGCATGGAGGTTGGAAGCCGAGACATGACTAGTTTTCAATATAAGAGAAAAGGCGCGTTGTTCTTCTACCATAGCGTGGTGGGTAACACAGGAAGTTAATCTCTCGGATCGGTTTTAAGTCTGGTTGTAGTTTAGCGACCGAGTGACGTCACGATCAAGAGCTCGTTTGGACAAAACTCTATTGGATCAACCATTCGATGGTCGGTGGCGTGAAGATGCTTTTGGCGACACGAGAGGTCATTGTCGAGCGGTGGCGACAGTGGTCATGAAAACCACCTAGCCGGATAGTTTGGCCGGCCCAAGCTCCTTTGGCGAAGATACCGTCCTTGAAGATGGGAAGAGGCATCCTTCCTATCGGTGGCCAGCCTGAAGAACTCTCAATGAAAGCACCAATGTCGATTGTCAAAACGGCGGATCTCGGGTAAGGGGTCCCGAACTGCGTGGCGGATGGTAATAGGAGACAAGGGACACGATGTTTTTTGAGTTAGGGCCCTCTCGATGGAGGTAAAACCCTACTCCTTGATTGATATTGATGATATGGGTAGTACAAGAGTGGATCTACGAGATCAAGGAGGCTAAACCCTAGAAGCTAGCCTATGGTATGATTGTTATAATGGTTATGTTGTCCCTCTGGACTAAAACCCTCGGTTTATATAGACACAGGAGATGGCTAGGAGTTACAGGTGGTTACAATGGTAGGAGATCTACATATCCGTATAAGCAAGCTTGCCTTCCATAAGAAAGTCCCATCCGGACTCGGGACGAAGTCTTCAATCTTGTATCTTCATAGTCTTGGAGTCCGGCCGATGATGATAGTCCGGCTATCCGGACACCCCCTAGTCCAGGACTCCCTCACCCACCGTAACACTTATGCTATCTTGAGAGAAGCCTCTAGTGAAACCTATGGCCCCCGGGTCTATCTTTTATCATATAAGCTTTCAATCTACTTTTATTTGCATCTTTACTTTTTGCATCTATATTATAAAATACCAAAAATATATTTATCTTCTCATATTTTCTCTATCAGATCTCACTTTCGCAGAGTGGCGTTGTGGGATTGACAACCTTTATTGCGTTGGTTGCGAGTTCTTTGTTTGTTTGTGTAGGTCGTGGGACTTTTGAGGAGCCTCCTTCAAGGAAAACCAGCATAAGCTCAAGGCGTAGCAAGAAGGATTTCGGCGCCCGTTGCTTGAGAGGTCTTCGCTCAAGTCAAGACATACCAAGTACCCATCACAAACTCATCTCCCTCGCATTTACATTATTTGCCATTTCCTCTCGTTTCCTCTCCCCCACTTCACCCTTGCCGTTCTATTTGCCCTCTCTTCCCAATCTCCTCTCTTTTTAAACACCCTTTTACATTTGCTTGTGTGTTGGATTACTTGTTGCCATGGCGCAAGATAATACCAAGTGTGATTTCTCCAATACCAATAATAAGGATTACCTTAGTACTCGATTGCTCCTCTTAATGATGTTGAGTCTTGTGAAATCAATCTTTGCTGAGATCTTGTTATGAAAGATCAATTATTTGGCCTTCCTAGTGAAGATGCTGCTACTCATCTAAACAACTTTTTTGATTTGTGTGATATGAAAAATAAGAAAGATCTGGTAATGATATTGTTAAATTGAAGTTATTTCGTTTTCAGCGGAGATCGTGCTAAAGTTTGGTTTTAGTCTTTGCCTAAAAATAGTATTGATTCTTGGAACAAGTGCAAAGATACTTTTATCTCTAAGTATTTTCCTCTCGCTAAGATTATCACTCTTAGGAATGATATTATGAATTTTAAACAACTTGATCGTGAGCATGTTGCCCAACCTTGGAAAGAATGAAATTGATGATTAATTGCCCTACTCATGGTTTGAATTATGGATGATCATACAAAATTTTTATGCGGTTTGAACTTTGCTTCTAGAAATCTTTTAGATTGGCATGGGAACACGTTTATGGAAATCATGTTAGGATATTCTACAAAACTTCTTGATAATATTATGGATAATTATTCTCAATAGCTGTGAAAAGATCTTCTAGTAAAAAAATGCATGCTATAGAAGAAATCAATGTTTTGGTGGAAAGATGGATGAACTTATGAAGTTGTTTTACTACTAATACTCCTCTTGATCCCAATGATATGCCTTTGTCTAATTTGATTGAGAATAATAATGAATCTATGGATGTGAATTTTGTTGGTAGGAATAGTTTTGGAAACAACATAGAAACTTTAATTCTAGACCGTTCCTAGTAGTTCTTCTAATAATTATGGAAATTCCTACAATAATTCTTATGGTAATTTTAATAATATGCCCTCGATTTTGAGAATAGTGTGAAAGAATTTATGATTTCTCAAAAGAATTTTAATGCTTCTTGAAGAAAAATTACTCAAAGTTGATGATTTGGCTAGGAACATTGATAGACTTTCTCTTGATGTTGATTCTCTTAAACTTAGATCTTCTCCTCCTAAGCATGATATTAATGAGTCTCTCAAAGCAATGAGAATTTCCATTGATGAGTGCAAGGAAGAACCGCTAGATTGCGTGCTAAGAAGATTGCTTTAAAGGCGTGTTCTTCTAGTTTCAATAAAAATAATGATGAAGATCTTAAAGTTATTGATGTGTCTCCTATTAGATCTTTGTTTTGCAATATGAATCTTGATAATAATGGGACTGGAGAAGAGTCGACTTTAGTTAGAAGGCTGTAAGGCATATTTATCCATTAGGTGTTTTGATGATTGATGACAATGCTTTTGCGGACTAATCGTGTGCCTTGAGTTTCTGATTCTTCATCACTAGGCACGAGGCGATTCGGTGCCCTCGGAGACTATTGAACTCGGCATTGTTCTCGTTTCTCTTTGGTTTGGAGTTGAGTAGGGAGGCGTACTCTTAAGAGGCGTGGGAAGGTTTGGTGGAATCAACGTACACTTGTCCTACCTTTCACTTTGGAGCTTCTCGTCGTTATCTTGGTTGTGCTGAAATCGGCGACTCTGCTGTACTTTCGGTAGTGCATAGTACCACGGTGATCCTGCTTGTAGGTCGGTAGTACCGTTCCTCAGGCGGTAGTCTGCGGCTCGAGCCTAGTGCGCTCGATGGCCCCAGTTAAACCCTTTGTTGACCCATGACATCGGCCCGTTGTGGAGGGCCGGCGAAAGATGGGCGGCGGCTTACCTGCTGCCCGGGGCGGTAATCTAGAACTTCCTCTGTTGCCACAAATCGAGCTCCTCTGAAAAGAGCCCTCGGGCCATGGAGCTTGGCCCTCTTGCTTACAACCGCCCGCCACACTGCCTTGATGCCCCTCAATCATCTTTGGCTCCACGTTGAAGGTTTGAGCCACAAACCAAAGTGAGGGTAGTAGTGCGGAGGAAGGCCTCATGAGGCGACAATAAATGATGAGATATGGAGGATGGACTCGGGAGCCAAGTCGTGGAGTTCCAACCCATAGTAAAACATAGGCCCCCCTTACGAAGGGATCCATCGGAAGCCTAAACCCGGCGGAGGTGAGACCACGAACACGGCGGCTCTCACCTGGCTCGGGGTAGGAATAACTTGCCCTTGGGCAGGCAACCTATCACGAAATCTCGTAGAGTTAGAACCGGGCTTCTCTCAGCTTTAGCCGCGTCCTCTTCGTGGCGGAGGAGGCATCCACCGGCCACAAGGGTCGGGCGGACATTGTCAAAGGTCCGGCGCTGAATCTGGAGCCACGAGTCTTGGAACTTGGGCGAGGGTAGATCGATTGAGGATTGAAGAAAAGAAGCGAGCCTTGGTCTGATTATAAAGAGGAGAATACCAAGAGCCGTCCCGTGACCGTTTGGAACTAGCCTTCGATGGAGGCGTGGCAGGCAGCGGTTGGAGTTACTACGTCGTATTGATGGGAATCCGGAATAAGGGAACCACGATCTCTGCCGACAAGGCGTGCCAAGAAACGCTTCGCTAAGCGAGGTGGTATAATAAAAGCGATTCAAGTAAAGGCTTGGTAGTGGTGTGACGTCACGCCACAAAATATGTCGTGATTGAACTTGTGCAAATATTATTCTCTCTATGATGATGCGTGGAATTTATTTTGCGAGCCGGAAACTATCCTAGTGTTCACAATCTTCTATGAATTATTCGGAGGAGAACCCGCCTTGCAATGCAGAAGAAAATATGCTGCGCGTGGACTCGTCGTCATTGAAGCTGGTTAGGGGAGCTCTTGAGGAGTCTGGACTAGGGGTGTCGGATAGCGAACTATCATCAACGGCGGGACTCCAAGACTATGAAGATACAAGATTGAAGACTTAGTCCCGTGTCGGATGGGACTTTCCTTGGCATGGAAGGCAAGCTTGGCAATCTGGATAAATAGATCTCCTACCATTGTAACCGACTACTGTGTAACCCTAGCCCTCTCCGGTGTCTATATAAACCGGAGGTTTTAGTCCATAGGACAAACAACAATCATACCATAGGCTAGCTTCTAGGGTTTAGCCTCCTTGATCTAAGTGGTAGATCCACTCTTGTACTACCCATATCATCAATATCAATCAGCGAGGTAGGGTTTTACCTCCATCGAGAGGGCCGAACACAGGTAAAAACATCATGTCCCTTGTCTCCTGTTACCATCCGCCTAGGCGCGCGATTCGGGACCCCCTACCGAGATCCGCGGTTTGACACGACACACCCGTGGTCGCCTCCGCTTCTAGACACTGGCTTTGACTTTGCTTTGGCGGAGATTGATTAGCAACCTCTCCGGATATAGTCCGAGAGTGCTCTTCTGCTGAAAAAGGCATGGCGTTAAATATGCCTCCGGGAATAAAGCGAGGAGTAAGGTGGCCAGCGCCATACCGTTCTGCCGGAGTTCGATCCGGACCGCACTTCTTTAACTTTCTTTGAGCGTCTTGCCTTGTTGGCGGCCGCGTGGGCTCGACCTCTGCCTCGAGCGCCTCCTCTGGCGCCATTGGTATCTGGTGATCAAAAACGCATACGAATGGGTCATTTTCAAAGTATTGGGACTTCGGTCTCAGTTACTGCAGGCGGGAAGTATTCGGGGTGTCGGCCGTAAGGCGACCAAGGCGTGTCGATGCTCGATTGGTGAAATACTCGTCGATCAGCTCCTTTGAAATATCGGATCCTCTTAGGAGGCGGATCGAGGAAACGTTCGGATCCTCGGGTTGTGGAAGCGGGCTGTTTATATCGCTACGGATGCGAAATCACAAAATGAGATACTTGAATATGGGAATATGGATCCGATGGACGAAAAGAAATGTCCACTTACCCAGCTTCAAGGATTGTACATAGAAAATCCGCCCTGCGGATTGACGCGGAGAACTCCTCCTCTTCTCCCTTGTACAATCTGAGACAAAATCTTCATCGGATCGGCGTTGATCCGGCCCTTACGGTCGCGGCGGGTGGCATCATCCTCCCGTTGAAATCCCACATGGGGTGGCCTCTATACTCGGCGGCTGCACCCTGACATAATGCATGTGGCCATGACCCCAATCATGAGTCGATGCGTAATGAGCTAACAACCTAATGCGTCTCATGAGGTAAGGGCGTCCTGTCACTTTCCTACGAGGGCTCGAGGGGCGCCAACTTAGGCGTTTCTTCAAAGGAGCATCATTGAACTCGGGAGGCCTATCGAATAAGTCGGCGAGAGGAACATCTTCTATATAAAACCATTCGAAGGCCGGTCTTGGGCGCCTTCTTCGGGGTTCGGATAGATATCCGGTCCGGCGATCGCCATAGTTCGGCTCCGCCCACTTGATATATTGACCCCTCTTGAGAGCAGGGCACAAAGGCGAGAATAGCTTCTTCCACAGCATAAAATGAGGCTCGATGCGAAAACAGCTTGCAAAGGGCCACGAAGCCGCAATATGCAAAAGCAGGCGTAAGGTTGTGCAAGCTGGAGGCCATAGAACTCCGAGGCCCCGAAAAAGCAGATGAATTGGAAATCCGAGCCCTCTTATCAAATAAGAGACAAGGAATACCGCTCTCATTTGGAGGGCTGGGGACACTCTCGCTTGCTTTCCGCCCTTATAGGTGTGAGTCCGGCATGAACCGGGACCATGAAGGCTGGGGAAGAAATCCCTTGGTTTGGGCGCCACTAGCTCACTATGCGGGGCAAAGCATCTCTCCCAATCTCGAGTAGAGGCTGGGAGGCGAGAGGAGGAGCCGCGTCGACCATCCATGATGGAATGGATTTCTGTCAGATGCGCTCTGATGAATGCTCGCGAAGGGGGAATGGTGTGATTCAGGTCTAGATCCTTGTCTCTTTTATAGGCAGCTCCTTTGTGGAACTAGGGGGGTAAAAGTAAGAATACTACGGCACCGGCGTTTGTTCAACCGTGGAAGATGGCCATTATTGGGTGTGGGGAGTCGAGGGCGCAATATTTATAAGGCGGGGCGCTATTTAAGCAGTACCACGAGTTTGGAGAAGAACCCGCCTTGCAATGCCAAAGATAATCTACCGCGGACTCATCGCCATTGAAGCTTGGTTAAGAGACTCTTGAAGGAGTCCGGATTGGGGTGTCGGGATAGCCAAACTATCACCTTTGGCGGACTCTGGACTATGAAGATACAAGATTGAAGACTTAACATCTAATGTCCGGATGGGACTTTCCTTGGCGTGGAAGGCAAGCTTGGCGATCGGATATGGAGATCTCCTACCATTGTAACCGACTCTGTGTAACCTAACCCTCTTGATTGCCTATATAAGCCGGAGGGTTTTAGTCCGTGGGGCGAACAACAACAATCATACCATAGGCTAGCTTCTAGGGTTTTAGCCTCTACGATCTCGTGGTAGATCTACTCTTGTACTACCCATATCATCAATATCAATCAAGCGAGGAGTAGGTTTTTACCTCCGCCGAGAGGGCCCGAACCTAGGTAAAACATCGTGTCCCTTGTCTCCTGTTACCATCCGCCTAGGCATACGATCAGGACCCCCTACCGAGATCCGCGGTTTGACACCGACATTGGCCCTCCGCTGCATGCTCCTTTAACCAAAGTTTAGTAGACACCGTACTTCAACCGTCGCCCACACTCCTCCGGGACCGACGATAGTAAAATTGCGATGGCAGCGCATTTGAACCGTCGCCCTCCTCGTCCACCACCATCTCCGCCCACCATTACTATGAATTTCAGTAGCCGTGCCGTATCCTCAAACACCACAACCCCCCCACCACATTCCCCAACCCGCCCCATTCCCCCTGGAACCCTATCTCGCGGCCATCGTCGGCGCCACCGCCAACCCATGCCGGTCTGCCCATTTCTCCTAGCTTAGATAATAAACTTGATTCTTGGCGATTCCCATCTGACCGCCCCCTCCACAGGTTGCATCCCCTACTCCAGAATGTCGCAGCCTAAGCTCGACCATGTATCCCGGGGAGCCCGATGAGCGTTCGACCAAGAAGTGGTTTATCATGGCCTCTCTGGTGGACGTTGGCGAGGTGGCCGCCGTTCGCCCCGACCTGTCAATCCCGGAGCAACACGTGATACGTCTCCAACGTATCTATAATTTTTGATTGTTCCATGCTAATATATTACCCCTTTTGGATGTTTATGGGCTTTATTTTACACATTTATATCATTTTTGGGACTAACCTACTAACGGAGGCCCAGCCCGTATTCTTTGTTTGTTTGCCTATTTGGTATTTGAAGAAAAGAATACCAAATGGAGTCCAAATGGAATGAAACCTTGGAGGCGTGATTTCGGAGCGAATGTGATCCGGGGAACTTGGAGTGCAAGTCAAGAAGCTAGCGGCGAGGAGGTAGGGCGCCCACCCTACGGCGTGCCCCTATCTCCACAGGCCCCACAGTGACCACCGGCGTACTTCTTCCTTCTATATATACCTAAGTACCCGAAAACATCCGAGAGCCAGCGAAAAACAATTTCCAACGCCGTAACATACGTATCCATGAGATCCCATCTTGGAGCCTTGGCGCGCTCACCGGAGGAATCGACCACGGAGGCTTCTACATCAACACCATAGCCCCTCCGGTGAGTTGTGAGTAGTTTACCACAGACCTTGGTCCATAGTTATTAGCTATGGCTTCTTCTCTCTTTTGGATCTCAATACAATGTTCTCCCTCTCTTGTGGAGATCTATTCGATGTAAACTCTTTTTTGCGGTGTGTTTGTAGAGATCCGATGAATTGTGGGTTTATGATCAAGTTTATCTATGAAATATTTGAATCTCCTCTGAATTATTTTATGTATGATTGAGTTATCTTTTCAAGTATCTTGAATTATCGGTTTGGTTTAGCCTACTAGACTGATCTTTCTTGCCATGGGAGAAGTGCTCGACTTTGGGTTCAATCTTGCGGTGTCCTTTCGGTGTGTTGAGGGCAACAAAGGCATGTATTGTATTGTTGCCATCGAGGATAAAAGATGGGGTTTATATCATATTGCTTGAGTTTATCCCTCTACATCATGTCATCTTTCTTAATGCGTTCTTGTGTTCTTTATGAACTTAATACTCTAGATCACGGTAAGAGTCGATTCGATGTGTAGAGTAATAGTAGTAGATCTGAGGCAAGAGTCGGTCTACTTTTCATGGACGTGATGCCTATATACATGATCATGCCTAGATAATCTCATAATTATTAAGCTTTTCTATCAATTGCTCGGCCGATAATTTGTTCACCACTATCGGTGTCAAAACCGGCGGATCTCGGGTAGGGGTCGGCTGTGCGTCTAGGCGGATGGTAGCGAGTCAAGGGACATGATGTTTTTACCCAGGTTGGGCCCTCTCGATGGAGGTAAAACCCTACTCCTGCTTGATTGATATTGATGATATGGGTAGTACAAGAGTGGATCTACCACGAGATCAAGGAGGCTAAACCTAGAAGCTAGCCTATGGTATGATTGTTATAATGGTTATGTTTTCCTCTGGACTAAAACCCTCCGGTTTATATAGACATCGGAGAGGGCTAGGGTTACGAGTCGGTTACAATGGTAGGAGATCTACATATCCGTGTCGCCAAGCTTGCCTTCCACGCCAGGAAAGTCCCATCCGGACGCGGCGAAGTCTTCAATCTTGTATCTTCATAGTCTTGGAGTCCGGCCGATGATGATAGTCGGCTATCGAACACTCCTAGTCGAGGACTCCTCGGTAGCCCCCAAACCGGGCTTCAATGGCGATAAGTCCGTAGCATATATAGTCTTGAGTTGCAAGGCGGGTTCTCCTTTAAGTTCCATGTACTGCCGAGCAGTGTAGTCTTCCTTATCAATGTTAGCGCTTCTTGGCTTCCGCAATAATGGCCTTCTTCCACGCGTCATACGAATCGAAAAGCGAGGTATCTTTTATGTTTTACCCCTAGCTGCGCCAAATAATCTGCCTATAAGAGGCAAGAATCCAGATCCAAATCACACCATCTTCCTTCAGCAGTAGTCATCGAGGCGCTTGACCAAAATCCATTCCATCATGGACCGTCGCTGCGGCTCCTCCTCTCTCGCTCCCAGCCCTCTGCCGGGAGGGTGGAGGAGATGTTACATCCCTTGGCAGCTGGTGGCGCTCAAGTGGAGGATATCTCCCTCCGGCCTTCATGGTCCCGGTTCGAGCCGGGCTGGCCACCTACAAAGGTGGGAAGCAAGCGGAGGCTACCCCAAGTCCCAACAAGGGAGGCGGGTATGCTTCGTCCCCTATCTCGATAAAGCGCTCGGTTTCCTATACATCCGTTCCTCCATGGGCTCACAGAGTTCTCTGGACTCCAGCTCCATCATCTCACGCCCGCCTCTATTACGCATATCGCGGAGTTCGTAGCTCTTTGGGAGCTATTTACAGGCGTCGAGCCCCATTTCTTGTTGTGGAAGAGGTTGTTACTGCTTGTACTCCGCTCTCACGAGGGTCCATATATCAAGTGGGCGGTGCCAAAATATGGCGCATCGCGGGACGGATATCCATCAGGAACCCCTAAGAAAGCGTCCGAAGCCGGCCTTTAGAATGGTTTATGTAGAAGGCGGCTCGCTGCGGACCCTATTTGGATTGGCCTCCGGAGTTGATAATGCTCCTCTAAAAAGCGCTGGTGGCGCCCACGGAGCCCCTAGCTGGAGGAAGACAAGGCGTCCATTATTTGATGGGCGGATAAGATTCTTGGCCCATTCGGATTGACCATGATTGGAGTCATGGAAGCGTGCATTATCACGGTGCAGCCGCTTGCAATATAGAGCCACCCTATGTGGGATTTCAATAGAGAGGCGGCGCCACTCGTCATGGCGAAAAAGGGCGGGATCGGCGAGGACACGATGAAGATCTGTCCGGCTGTACAAAGGGAGAAGGAGGATTTCCTCGAACGAGCCCGTTGAATGGAGTTCTCGTGAATAACCCTCGGCGTTGGGTAAGCAAACACTTTGTGTGTCGAGCCCATACTTCAAAGTTTAAGTTTCTTCGTTTATGCTTTCAGCGCGAGGCTGCGTCGGGATGTGGAAGGCATGCATAGTTAGGCTCCGCAGACCGGGGATCGGAAGATCCCAAGATCCGGCCTCCAGGAGAAAGCGGACATAAAGGTGGAGCTAATCGGCGGGGTGTTCCACCAGCTCAGCATGGATAATGCTTTAGTCGCCATTCGGTGACTACCCGACCTATATCTGGCTTCCCGGTGATTGTGACCGAAGTCCTAACACTATCACTCCGTCCACAGCATATCGACCACCGCATATAATGGTGTCTTGCGGGGGTGCCTTGAGGCAGGAGGCGAGGCCTAGCAGTTGTGACAACAAGGTCGATCCGGCCAGCGAAGAAGACCTGGCGTGGATCGAAGCGTCGCCCGCGGTATAGCTCACGGTTTGTTATTTAGAACAACGTTCCTAGGAAGTGTTTGAATGCTCATGACTTTTGCGGGAGAAAAAGCGCCCGCGGACTGCTTGGCGTGGGGAGTTCTAACCCAGCCTCGCGGCCGGGCTCAACACACGGTCTAGGGGGAGGCGAGCACAAAGCGGCAGGATACTCCTCAGCGGAGGATGCCCGACAGCTATCCGCCACCAAGTCCGAGGTGGAGGCGCCATGAACCACAGGCGCCCGCCGGACGGTTTTTCGTGGCGCGTACTTCTCCCTGAGGCGTTGAATGCCTTTAGCAGGGGGGCAGCATATTCCGTGCTGCTCAAGATGGTTTGACCCGAGCCACGGAGCAATATGTAAAGACATCTGGTAAGAGATTTTTAATAGTTGTATCGCGGTAGCCCACGAGACTTAAAGTAGTTATATTAACGGATTTAAGGATCATTTGAAATCTGAGGATCTTCTGAGAGAAGAATACCAACTGTCTCGGGGCTGCAAGAGTGTAAGGGCCAACTTGAGGCCGCACTTCTGCCCTTGAGAGAAACTGAGGGACCCCTCCTGGTAACACATTATGTTAAAAGATAAGTGGTGTCTTGGCGTGCGTGCAAGTTTGATAATGACATTGCGAGTCTTGCGGACGGGGATCGGACGAGCAAGAACTCTGTGCCGGTGAAGGCGGCGAGAGAGTCTTGGCGAGGTGCAGCGGAAAGGAACAAGCAGGGATGCCCGCCCAGCTTAGAGAAGAGCTGAAGGTGTTGGGCCGAGCTGTCTCGCTCAAGTGAGCGAGAATCAGTGGCCGTCGCGGCATCTATAGTAAGTGCTTGGCGAACTCCTTTGAAAAGAAGAGTTGGCGAGAAGTCAATTGACAAAATATATGCGTAGGTGTACTCACGAGGTGCGCCTGCGAGAGATGCCGTATCAGCGGGTGATCAACTTCGAGCTGGTGCAACTGCTCGAAACGCAGTTCGGCAAGCAATGGCGGCGTCGTCCGGGCTCTATGGCCATCCCTCTCCCTACCAGGGCCTTGGAGAGCTTGGAGAAAGCTTGAGGAGTCTTGGCGGCGCTTCCGTTTATGGAAGATTCGACTGCCGCCAAGGTGCCAGGAGGCACAGGCCATGGTGAAGGCAGCGGTATAAGAGCGGATCCCAACCACATGGCGAGGTCGGACTGTGGGGCTGATGGGAAGGAGATCCTGTGAGTTTAGTGTACGGCCAAGTAGAGTTGGCGCTAAATTTTCCCAACGGGATGTAAATTAGACAGCCTATTAGGCGGGATTGATGAAGAATCTGATCGGTCGATTTGACAATGTATTTTAAAATGACATGTAAAATGCCTTCTAGCGGATTGTAGATCGTTTGTCTTTGAGACCTTTTAGCTTCAACCTCGGGACCCTAGAGTCCGGAGTGTGTCGAATACCTTCTCGGTTAGAAACAACGGGGCATGCATGGAGACCAGGCGTGGGGTCATTAGTGCTTTATCGGACAAGTGCCCAACTAGTTATGTTATATTACATGGTTAGTAAGAAACATCTTCCGGGAGAATAGTTCGTTAAGGGTTCCTTTCCACAGGAAGGCATGCCCTAAAGTGCATGTCTGCGAACTGCGAAAAGAGCGAGAAAAACATCTGAGGGGCAGATAAATAAATAGGTAAAAATCATCTTTCAAGTCACCGAGAATATTCCCTTAAGGGCCTAGCTTTCGGCTTCACCAGGTGAGGTACACATCAAGTGACCAGCGATAACAATCGCGGAGGTGCTCCCTTTACCTCCTAGCCGAACAATCGAGAGCGTGGGGAGTAAGCCGAGGCGAGCGGCCCAGCTTGGCCAAAACTTAAGTCATATCGATGCATATAATGGTGAATAAAAGGTACGTGGAAGTTTGACACGTGTGCTGGGATATAAAGCCCTTATAATTAAGCTTACGGTAAAAAAGCCCCAGGTATAATGAGTGCGGATAGCACATCAATTGTGTCGCGAACAATGCATAAGTAGGCCTTTTAGGGCTTTTATGAATATGGGTGAGAGAAAAAGAGAAACAAAAGACAGCTGAAGTGTAAAAATTTGGGCGAGGGAAGGGGCGAACTCTTAGTCGGCGCTAAACATAGAATCTTGGGGCGGGCTGCGTTCCATGGGTTCGGCTCGAGTCGGTTGTCAAGCGCATTTATGAGCAGTGCGCTCCGCGGTCAAGACTTGATCGATAATGAAGGGCCTTCCATTTGGGCTTGAGCTTGTCCTTTTCTTGTCCGGCGAGCGTAGAACTAGTTCGCCAACATTGTAAGTTTAGCCGTACTTCTCTACTTTGGTATCTTGAGCCTCTGGCGATAGAATGCGGAGCGAGCCTTGGCGGCGTCGCGTTCTTCCTCAATCGTCAAGCTGTCCTGCTGATCAGCTCGGCTTCTCTTTCTTCGTACATGCTTTTCGAGGTGAGTCATGAATTATGTCATGCGGGCAGAACGCCTCTGCTGTATACTCATAAAAATGGTGTGAATCCGGTGAAATACGGTTGGGTGTTGTCCGCGGCCCGGTCTGGTCGAGCTCTTCTACCCGGTCGTGTGTCGATTCCGTGAGGACGCTTTTGATCTGGGTTTGATGCGCTCATTATTAGACCATTTGCTCGTTCCACTTGACCGTTGGTTTGAGGTGGTAGGCGAAGTGTAATCGAGCTTAATGCCCATATTTTTAGCCATAATTTAACCTCGTCGGTGAAGTTCATGCCATTATCGGTAATGATCTTTGTGGGGACACCATATCGGTGTACTACCCGGATATGAAGTCTATCACTGGTCGGACTCTGCCGTTTTAAGCGGCTTGGCCTCTATCCATTTGGTGAATTTGTCCACCATGACCAATAGGTACCTTCTCTTGTGGGTTCCCCCTTTAAGGGGTCCAACCATGTCAAGCCCCAGACCTGACGGTCGGGTAATGGGTATAGTTTTGAGGCGGTGGGTGGCATGTGGCTCACGATTAGCAAAGGCGACAACAAGCGCATCTTTGGACTAAGTCTGAGCATCTGCCGGACCGTCGGCCAATAAAATCCTATCTGAATGCCTTTCCTACAAGTGCCCGAGCTGCAGCGTGGTGTCCGCCCTAGTCCGGCATGAATTTCAGCGGAAGGTTTAGCCCTTCCTCTTAGGAGATACACCTTTGAAGGACTCGGTTGTGCTTTTCTTATAGAGTTCTCCCTCATGGACCTTGTAGGCTTTAGATCGCGGACTATCGGGGGGCCTCATTTTGGTCTTGGGAAGTTCCTGCCTAAGCAAGTAGGCAAGGAATGGCTCTGTCCATGGGGTGATTACTGCCGTATTTAAGTGGGCTGAAGGTGTTATTTCATCGGTGAATCGCCCGATTATATCGGAATTACGTAGCCGGTTGCAGCGGCTGCTTCCGGTTTATTATTTCCGGACTCCGCTTCCCATAGTATGGATGGCTTAAAAGCCGTTCAGGAAAGATGTTTGGAGGGACAGCGTCACATTTTGCGCGATCGTGCTGTCGTCGGCTGCTTGGTTATTATCGAGGCTCGTGGTGGAATTCAAGTCCTTGAACCGGGCTGACATTTGAGGACATCGTTACGATAGGCTGCCATTTTCAGATCCTTGGCGTCAAAGTCTCCATTTACTTGGGATATTGCGAGGTTTGAATCCCCGCGCACCTCTAGGCGTTGAATGCCCATGGATATTGCCATCCGGAGACCATGTAAGAGGCCTCGTGTTGGCTGCGTTGTTGGAGACCGTGTACATTATCTAAAATGCGTATTGGACTGTCCCCGGTTGGGGGCGTCAATCGATGCCACCCTAATCCGGCCAACATTTTTGAGCCGTCGAAGTGCATAATCAATTGGAGTATCGCCCGTACTCTTTAGGGAGTTAAACTTGATCCACTCAGCGACAAAGTCAGCCAAAACTTGCGACTTTATAGCTCGCCGAGGTTGTAAGTTATATCGAATGGTAATAGCTCAATGGCCCGTTTGCAATCCTGCCCGTCGCGTCGCGATTGTTTATAATGTCGTTAAGGGGTGCCGGAGGCCACATTATCGAACACCCTTGAAAGTAGTGTCGGACTTAGGGATGCCATGAACACCGCATCGCTATCTTTTGATAGTCGCGGTAGCAGGATTCTGAGGGAGTTAAGGCGATGGATCGTAGTACACTGGTTTTGAAGAGAATTTATGCCTACATCTCGTTGACGATGAGTACGGCGCTTACAACTTGATGTGTTGCGCGATGTATAACAACATTAGTTACGCCCGGGTTGGGGCGCAGCCGGGGACGGTTGTTGCCAATATGGCTTTTATTTCTTGAGTCGGCGGTGGCAGCATCCGTCCACTCGAAGTGTTGATGCGCTGAGGAGGCGATAGAGGGCAATGCCTTTTCTCCCAAGCGGGAGATAAAAGCGGCAAGCGCCACACATCGATCAATTTTGTATTTGTTTGAGGTCCTTTGGAATATCCGGATGTAACAGGCGCTCGGATCTTGGCTGGGTTAGCTTCAATTCCTCTACGGATACAATGAAGCCGGGGAGCTTTCCGGTTGATGCGCTGGCATTTTTTCGGATCTGACTTGATGTCATATGATCGAGGTTGTCGAATGTGAGCCTCAAATCGTCTACTAGAGTTTCGGCGTGTTTGGTTTTGACAACTCGTCGTCTCGTATCTTCTCTGTTTTGCCGATCTGGGTAGCGGACATATACGAATCATCGCTGATATATTCTTGTTGGCGTTTTAAGTCCGAAGGGCATCGTGTTGAAGCGAGAATGGTCCATATGGAGTGATGAATGCCGTTGCGGCTTGGTCCACTTCCGCCATCTTGATTTGATGGTAACGGGTATCGTCAAGGAAGCACAATGAATCGTGCCTGCGGTAGTGTCGATTATCTGGTCGATGCGGGGAGGAAGGATCCTTTAGGCGGGGCTTTGTTGAGGTCTTTGAAATCGACCGCGTGGCGCCCGATTTGTCCTTCTTTGGTACCATTACCGGGTTTGCTAGCCAATCCGGATGTTTGATGTCTCGATGAATCCGGCTTCCAATAGTTTGGCTAGCTCTTCTCCCATTACTGTCTTTTGGGTTCTTAAAATCATCGAAGAGCATGTTTGGTAGCTTTAATCCTTTTAGGATGTTTAGGATGTGTTACCTTGTCTGCGTGGGATTCTGGCATGTCAGCAGGGTGCGAGGCAAAGATATCCCAATTTTCGAAGGAATTCTCGCGATCTTTGTGTCTACATCGGGGTTCAAGCTGTGCCCCAATGGAGCCGTCTTTGTTGGGTCGTTGGATGGACACGGAACTTTACTATTTAATCCGCTGGTTTAAAGGAGGTGGACTTTGATCTCTTATCGAGTATCACATCGTCCCTATTCACCGTAGAGCGCAGCGTGGTGAGTTCTTCTGCTGCTAGGGCTTTGGATAGTGCCTCCAGGGCTAATGCGGCTGTCTTGTTTTCAGCGCGGAGTGCTATGTCCGGATCACTAACGAGAGTGATTATTCCGCCGGGCCCGGGCATTTTAATCTTCATGTACCCATAATGGGGTATGGCTTGAAGGATTGTGAATGCCTCTCGTCCTAATATAGCGTGGTATCCGCTGCTGAACGAGGCCACTTGGAACGTGACTTCTTCGGACTAGTAATTGTCCGGCGAGCCGAACACCACGTCGAGTGTGATTTTTCTGTCGTGGCGCTTCGGCTAGGGATTATTCCTCTGAAGGTTGTCTTGCTTCGCTCAATGCGGTTCCAGTCTATTTCCATTTTTGAAGAGTTTCCTCGTAAATGAGGTTTAGTCATTGCCGCCATCCATGAGTACCTTGGTAAGGCAAAGCCATCCACTATTGGTGAGGACCAATGAAATTGGTGCTTTCGGGCTATTCGAATTTAGGTTAAATCGCTGGCGTTAAAGGTGATGGCGATGTCGCTCCATGGATTAGTTGTTGCTACTTGGTAGACTTGGCGAGGCTGCGGATTGTTAAGCTTCGCATATTATTTGATCTGAAAGTCTCAAAAGCTGTTGATACTGTCTTGGTTTTGTTGGATTGGTTTTACGGGGCTAGAAGCTCCTCGCCACTTTTGGCCACTGCCGCGATATCCAACATGCTCGAAGGCTATGTGTTGGGATGGCGTATACATCTTGTGAATTTTACAGGGTCCGCTAAGCCATCCCTCGATCGGTTCCCTGCCCTTTATGGGTTTTGCTTTTGTTTTTATACACGGTGCACGAGTGTAATGCACCCTTTTGTTGCGGACTAGGGTTGTATCGGGGCGGATTGTCCCAAAACTTAGTTTGGTTTTCGGAAACTCTCCATCGCCTGATACTTCGTACTATGGGCCTTGGTCGATGAAGCGTGTAATTTCTGACGGTGGCGGCGTTCAATCCCTCGTCCGTGCAAATATTGCAGAAAATAGAGTGCATTTTCCTCTCGGCGATCCTTTATCTGTCCATAACGGGAGGAATCGGCCATAATGATGTCTTTGTTTGAGCGGGCTCTTGCGGATTAGAGATAGATCACATATGCAGGCGGGTGGGTGGAATTGAGTCCGGAATCAACCGATCTCGAGGCTCGGGGCGAAGTTTTAATTGGAAGCTTGGAGCGTTGAATGTTGTCCATGATGCAGTGCGATGCGACTTTAGGTTCGATGATTGATCGAAGTCTCCCCTCTGCGGGAATTCAGCATGGAGGTTGGAAGCGGACATGACTAGTTTTCAATATAAGAGAAGCGGCGCGTTGTTCTTCTACCACATAGCGTGGTGGGTAACACAGGAAGTTAATCTCTCTCGGATCGGTTTTAAGCCCAATCTGGTTGTAGTTGTAGCGACTCGAGCGATGTCGATCAAGAGCTCGTTTACGGACAAAAGCTCTATTGGATCCAACCGCTCGATGAATCGGTGGCGTGAAGATGCTTTTGGCGACACGAGAGGTCATTGTCGAGCGGTGGCGAGCAGTGGTCATGAAAACCACCTAGCCGGATAGTTTGGCGGCCAAAGGCTCCTTTGGCGAAGATACCGTCCTTGAAGATGGGAAGAGGCATCCTTCCTATCGGTGGCCAGCCTGAAGAACTCTCAATGAAAGCACCAATGTCGATTGTCAAAACCGGCGGATCTCGATAAGGGTCCCGAACTGTGCGTCTAGGCGGATGGTAATAGGAGACAAGGGACGATGTTTTTACCGAGTTCGGGCCCTCTCGATGGAGGTAAAACCCTACTCCTTGATTGATATTGATGATATGGGTAGTACAAGAGTGGATCTACCACGAGATCAAGGAGGCTAAACCCTAGAAGCTAGCCTATGGTATGATTGTTATAATGGTTATGTTGTCCTCTGGGACTAAAACCCTCCGGTTTATATAGACACAGGAGATGGCTAGGAGTTACAGTCGGTTACAATGGTAGGAGATCTACATATCCGTATGTCGCAAGCTTGCCTTCCACGCCAAGGAAAGTCCCATCCGGGACTCGGGACGAAGTCTTCAATCTTGTATCTTCATAGTCTTGGAGTCGGCCGATGATGATAGTCCGGCTATCCGGACACCCCCTAGTCCAGGACTCCCTCACCCACCGTAACACTTATGCTATCTTGAGAGAAGCCTCTAGTGAAACCTATGGCCCCGGGTCTATCTTTTATCATATAAGCTTTCAATCTACTTTTATTTGCATCTTTACTTTTTGCATCTATATTATAAAATACCAAAAATATATTTATCTTCTCATATTTTCTCTATCAGGATCTCACTTTACCATGAGTGGCGTGTGGGATTGACAACCCCTTTATTGCGTTGGTTGCGAGTTCTTTGTTTGTTTGTGTAGGTGCGTGGGACTTTTGAGGAGCCTCCTTCAAGGAAAACCAACGCAAGCTCAAGACGTAGCAAGAAGGATTTCTGGCGCCGTTGCCGGGGAGGTCTTCGCTCAAGTCAAGACATACCAAGTACCCATCACAAACTCATCTCCCTCGCATTTACATTATTTGCCATTTTCCTCTCGTTTCCTCTCCCCCACTTCACCCTTGCCGTTCTATTTGCCCTCTCTTCCCAATCTCCTCTCTTTTTCGCTTGCCTTTTTCTGTTTGCTTGTGTGTTGGATTACTTGTTGCCATGGCGCAAGATAATACCAAATTGTGTGATTTCTCCAATACCAATAATAAGGATTACCTTAGTACTCCGATTGCTCCTCTTAATGATGTTGAGTCTTGTGAAATCAATACTGCTTTGCTGAATCTTGTTATGAAAGATCAATTCGCTGGCCTTCCTAGTGAAGATGCCGCTACTCATCTAAACAACTTTTTTGATTTGTGTGATATGAAAAATAAGAAAGATACGGGTAATGATATTGTTAAATTGAAGTTATTTCCGTTTTCACTGAGAGATCGTGCTAAAGTTTGGTTTTCGTCTTTGCCTAAAAATAGTATTGATTCTTGGAACAAGTGCAAAGATACTTTTATCTCTAAGTATTTTCCTCTCGCTAAGATTATCACTCTTAGGAATGATATTATGAATTTTAAACAACTTGATCGTGAGCATGTTGCCCAACCTTGGGAAAGAATGAAATTGATGATTCGCAATTGCCCTACTCATGGTTTGAATTTATGGATGATCATACAAAATTTTTATGCCGGTTTGAACTTTGCTTCTAGAAATCTTTTAGATTCGGCCGCGGGAGGCACGTTTATGGAAATCATGTTAGGATATTCTACAAAACTTCTTGATAATATTATGGATAATTATTCTCAATGGCTGTGAAAGATCTTCTAGTAAAAAAAGTGCATGCTATAGAAGAAATCAATGTTTTGAGTGGAAAGATGGATGAACTTATGAAGTTGTTTGCTACTAAAAATACTCCTCTTGATCCCAATGATATGCCTTTGTCTAATTTGATTGAGAATAATAATGAATCTATGGATGTGAATTTTGTTGGTAGGAATAGTTTTGGAAACAACGCTTATAGAGGAAACTTTAATTCTAGACCGTTCCCTAGTAGTTCTTCTAATAATTATGGAAATTCCTACAATAATTCTTATGGTAATTTTAATAATATGCCCTCTGATTTTGAGAATAGTGTGAAAGAATTTATGATTTCTCAAAAGAATTTTAATGCTTTGCTTGAAGAAAAATTACTCAAAGTTGATGATTTGGCTAGGAACATTGATAGACTTTCTCTTGATGTTGATTCTCTTAAACTTAGATCTTCTCCTCCTAAGCATGATATTAATGAGTCTCTCAAAGCAATGAGAATTTCCATTGATGAGTGCAAGGAAAGAACCGCTAGATTGCGTGCTAAGAAAGATTGCTTTGTAAAGGCGTGTTCTTCTAGTTTCAATAAAAATAATGATGAAGATCTTAAAGTTATTGATGTGTCTCCTATTAGATCTTTGTTTTGCAATATGAATCTTGATAATAATGGGACTGGAGAAGAGTCAACTTTAGTTAGAAGGCTGTAAGGGCATATTTATCCATTAGGTGTTTTGATGATTGATGACAATGCTTTTGCGGACTAATCGTGTGCCTTGAGTTTCTCAGATTCTTCATCACTAGGCACGAGACGATTCGGTGCCCCTCGGAGACTATTGAACTCGGCATTGTTCTACGTTTCTCTTTGGTGGATTTGAGTCGTAGGAGAGCCGTACTCTTAAGAGGGGGTCCGCGTCGGAAAGGTTTGGGTGGAATCAACACGTACACTTGTCCTACCTTTCCCTGCACTTTGGAGCTTCTCGTCGTTATCTTGGTTGTGCTGAAATCTGACGACTACTGCTGTACTTTCGGTAGTACCGCAAGTACCACGGTAATACTGCTTGTGGGTCGGGGTAGTACCGTTCCTCTGGAAGCGGTATACTGCGGCTCCCGAGCCTAGTGCCGCTCGATGCAGTAGTAGGCGGATGTAATTTTACATCCGCGCCACCTGATAATACCGCTCATCGACCGCAGTAGTACGCGGGGGACCACGGTAGTACCGCTCCCGAGTCGTAATGCCGTGGCCCTCCTACCTAGTACCGCAGCGTCACGGTAGTAAGGCGTGGATGTAATTTTTACATCGGCGCCGTAATCAACAATACCGGCGCCTCGCGAGTGGTAGTACCACGTCGGATTTTGTACCCCCTCATGTTCAGCGGTGAGTAGGCGCGGATGTAATTTATTTCATCGCGCCCTTCGACGATGACTTTCACGCCTTGCGGTAGTACCGCAAGAAGCTGATAATACCCAGCATAGCGGTAATACTGCCCCTAGTCGAGTAAGTTCGGCCTCTGCTTTCGATCGGCGGAAATGCCGTGATCGCCACGGTAGTACCGCGCCGCCTCATGGTAATACCCACGCGCCCACAGGCAGTAGTCTGGCGCGTGTGAGCTGAACATGTGGATATCGGTTGGATATTTCCCACGACTATATAAGGGTGTCTTCTACCTCTAGTTGACCACCTCTTCCATCTCTAAGCTCCATTGTTGCTCCAAGCTCCATTTTGCCCGATCTCTCTCTAGCCAATCAAACTTGTTGATTTGCTCGGGATTAGGTGACAAGGGCCCGATCTACACTTCCACCACAGGATATTTGATTCCCCCACTTATCCCTAGCGGATCTTGTTACTCTTGGGTGTTTGAGCACCCTAGGCAGTTGAGTCACCTCGAAGCCATACTCCATTGTGGTGAAGCTTTGTGGTGTTGTTGGGAGCCTCAATTGTTGTGGAGATTGCCCCAACCTTGTTTGTAAAGGTTGATCGCCACCTTCAAGGGCACCAATAGTGGAATCACGGCATCTCGCATTGTGTGAGGCGTGAGGAGAATCTGATGGCCCTAGTGGCTTCTTGGGGAGCATTGTGCCTCCCACACCGCTCTAAAGGAGACGTACTTCCCTTTAAAAGGAAGGAACTTCGGTAACACATCCTCGTCTCCACCGGCTCCACTCTTGGTTATTTCGTGCCTTTACTTTTGCAAACCTACTTGTGTTACATCCTTTGCTTGCTTATGTGCTAGTTTTTATTGCATCATATAGGTTGCTCACTTAGTTGCACATCTAGACAACCTATTTAGTTGCAAAGTTTAATTTGGTAAAGAAAAGCTTAAAAATTGTTAGTTGCCTATTCACCCCCCCCTCTAGTCAACCATATCGATCCTTTCAATTGGTATCAGAGCCTCGTCTCTTTTTAAGGACTTTACCGTCCGAATAGTATGGTTGATGTCGTAGATGAGGTGGGAGAGCACTCGGTGCGAATCCGATATCATCTCACGGAGATGAGGTAACCCGATCTCACGTGAGGAATTCAATGTGGCTTTGGAAACATTGAAAACCTCCATGACGACCGAGGTCAAGGACATGTCTAAAGATTTCCTAGAAGGACTTAAACAATCTACCTCGCCGATGAAAGTGGGTGATCCCACCAACAAGGTGACGGATGCTACCTCAGACAAGGGGAAGCTAACATTGAAAAAGAGTCCTTCTATTAGTGGTAGAAATGGTACAGGCATCTTTGCCCATGTGGAACCCCCAATTTATGGAGGGCCAATCCCATCCACTCATTTGAATCATGCCGGTCCTCCTCCTAAATATGAGAAACATGAGGATTTTGATTCTTGGGTCTATCACTTTAAGCGTCATTTAAAACATGTGAGCACTAACCTTTGGAGAATCATTGAAGAAGGTTTCTATCCTCATGACCCAAGAAACTTCACCCCTCAAGAAGCCGTGGACAATCAATTCAATGAGAGTGCTCTCTTCATCATCCAAGATGCAATCCTTCCCGAAGATCTCCCTCATCTTCGACCCCATGCCATGGCAAAAGAAGCATGGAAATGTGTTGAGTCTCTCTATCGAGGAAGTGCTAGCATCCAACGCTCCAACTATGAAGTGGTGCAAGATGAAGCGATGAGTTTACAATGAAAGAAGATGAAGAACCTCGTGAGCTCTTTGAAGAGTGACCAAACTTCGGGTCTTACTCGAGATCATGGAAGCAAGGACACGGATGACAATTGGATCAAGCGCAAGTTCCTCAAGGCCATGATGCCCTACAACAAGGCCATGTCCTCCGTCATTCATCAGAGACCGGACTTCCACTCCATGACCTCAAGTGAAGTGTTGGATGAGTTCGTTGCAATGAGCATCTTGGACAAGACCGCCGACAATGCGGTGCTCCGTTCTCAAAGGGCAAAGAAGCCCAATCTTGCTTTGAAGGCCAAGGTCATCATGGAAGAAGAGGAAGAAGTGGAAGATGAGGAGAGCAATCCCGAAGACACCAAGTATGATTATCATGAGCACATGGCCCTTGCTTCAAGACAATTTTGGAGCATGAAGATATCAAGACCCAACTACAACAAGAGCAACTCAAGTGGCATCAAGGGCAAGCAACGAGTTAGAACTTGCTTCAACTGTGGCAATGTCAGACATTTCGTTGCGGATTGTCCCTATGAGAAGCGGGAAGACAATGGTGGCAAATTCATTCGAAAAGACAAAGCCAAGTCATTCCCCAACAAGAACAACTTCGCCAAGAAGACTCCAACTCGTGGGTTGGTGGTTCATGAAGAATACCAAGAGGATGACGATGATGATGAAAGTGGAGAAGCAATGGCCATGGCATCCGTTGCCATTGCTACTACTCCCTTGGTGTCTCTCTTTGATTCACCCAATGAAAACATCACCACCAAGTGCCTCATGGCTAAATCTTCAAACAAGGTAACCCCCAACATCACAACCACCATCATTACTAATCCCTCCTTGGAGGATTGCATTGATGAACATGTTGAGTCTAATGAGGAAGTGAATGAATTTGAGTCTTTCATGAGTAAGCTCAAGGGTAAGTCCAAGAAGCACTTTGTTGCTCTCTTGGAACAACTTGGTGAGGCCAATGACATGATCGAGGCTCACGAAGAACCATCTCTAAGATGGAAAGTCATAGTCGTGACTATGCCGATGAGATATTGGATCTCTCTAATGCTCTCGAGGAAGAGCGTGTGCATCATTTGACTTTGAGGAGTCACACAATGATGACCATGCTAAGTTAAAGAAAGATCTTGATCATGCTCTTGTCGTGTCTTGTGTGCTAACTTCCGAGAAGGCTAAGCTTGGGGTTTATCATGCTAGACTCAAAGAGGAGTTTGAGATACTTGAAAAGGCCCACAAGGTCTTGAAGGGTGCTCACGCTAATCTCAAGGAGTCTCATGCTCAACTCAAAGTTAAGCTAATCAAGGAAAAGTCCACTTTTCCTCACATGGTATTAATTGATAATGCATGTGCTACTAACCCGTGTTGTGAGCATGCGCATCTTGTGGAGGAGAATGCCAAGTTAAAGGATCAACTTGAGAAAGGCCTTGTGACATGCATTCAAGGTGATAAGAACCTCAATGACCCTTTGAGTAATCAAAAGGAAGTTGTGGCCAAGGAAGGAATTGGGTTTGCACCCAAGTCCAAGAGCAAGAAGAAGAAGAACAACAAGACCAAACGTCCTCCTCCTCTCAAGCAAATGTTTGTGAAAGAGGGAGAGGGTGCTCCTAAGGAGAAGAAGGAAAAAGTGAAGGGAGTTGACATCCAAAAGGGCAAAAGCATGTCCTCAAACAAAGCCAGCGACTTTAACCCGTCATATGTGTTGTGTCGTGCTAGTGATGGACATGTTTATGCTAAATTTGTTGGTTCTCCTTATGAGTACATTGAATGGTCTATTTGGGTTCCCAAGACCCTTGTTACTAACATCAAAGGACCCATTACTAAATGGGTACCTAAAACCAAGCATTGATCTCTTGTAGGTATTTGCTTCCGGTGGGGGATCATGGTTGCTCGATAGTGGAGCAACAAATCATATGACCGGGAGCAAGGTCTTGGTGGTGGACGTGCAAGAGATTCCATCTATGCCCACCAATGTAGAGTGGGGTGATGCTTCACATTCTAAGGTATTGGGTCTCGGCAAGGTTGTCATTTCTCATGATCTAACGATCGAGAAAGTCATGCTTGTTGAGTCCCTTGCATACAATTTGCTTTCCGTTCGTCAACTTGCACTCATGGGTTTTGCTACATTCTTTGACATTGATACGTGGCCCTCTTGTGGAGCAAGACTCTTAAAGTAGCCTTTGTTGGGTATGTAGAAACGGTCTCTATGTGATTAACTTCTGGGGCGACCCACTAAGACGCGACATGCCTAATGGCTAAAGTTGGCGTGGGATGGCTTTGGCATCGCTGTTTATTACGTCAATATGAGATCTTTGCAAAGTCTTCTCAAGGGGGACCATGTCCGTGGACTAACAAATGTTAGTTTTGCCAAAGATCGTGCTTGCAGTGCTTGTATCGAAGGAAAGCTTCATGAAAAGGCTCACCCTCCATCAACCATCATCTACTCGAAGAGACCCTTGGAGCTCCTTCACATGGATCTCTTTGGGCCTCCATCTTTTGATAGTCTTGGAGGTAGAAAGTATTGCTTGGTGATAGTGGATGACTATTCAAGATACACTTGGGTATACTTCTTCAAGAGGAAGAGTGAGACTCAACAAACCGTCATCGACTTTGCAAATGAAGCTCAACGTCAACACAATGCAAAGATCTTGACAATAAGAAGTGACAAGCGGCACGAGTTCAAGAACTACACCTTGGATGAGTTTCTTAGTGATGAGGATCAAGCACCAATATGCTGCTCCATACTCCTCTCAACAAAATGGTGTTGCGGAGAGGAAGAACGGACGTTGATGGATGCGGCTAGGACCATGATGGCGGAGTTCAAGTCTCCATACAACTTTTGGGCGAAGCCATCAACACCGCATGTCATGCATCCAATCGGCTCTATCTTCGCAAAGGCTTGAACAAGACTCCTTATGAGATACTCACCGTGACAAGCCCAACCTCAAGTACTTCGGGTGTTAGGTTGTAAGTGTTTCATTCTCAAGAAAGGTGTTCGTTTGTCTAAATTTGAGGCTAGAGCTCATGAGGGCATATTTGTTGGTTATGCTACAAACTCTCATGCTTACCGTGTCCTCAACAAGTCCACGGACTCATTGAGGAGATGTGTAACATGGAGTTTGATGAAAATCTTGGCTCCCAAGTGGAGCAAAGTGGTACTTGTGATGTAGGTGATGAAATTCCTCCCCAAGCCATAAGAAGAATGGGTATTGGTCAAATCCTACCCATTGAGGAACCCCTTGTGGCCGAAGGAGAAGGACAATGCTCCACTCAAGTGGAGCCATCACCTCCCAAGACCCTGCAGCTTCCGAAGAACAAAGTGAAGGCCCTCACCCTCATGAACAAGACCAAGGGCAAGATCAACCTCAAGATGGTGGTGAACCTCTAAATGATGCCCAAGGTCAAGTTCTCCCCCTCGAGCAAGTTCAAGATCATGAGCAAGCTCAAGATCAAAAACGAGCTCAAGGCAGCGCTCAAGATGATCAAGTTAACCCTCCTCCTTCCACACCGAGGAGGAATTAGGCGTCGTGCCGCGGTGCTTCAAGCTCACCACCCAAGGCCATCTCATGGAAAACGTGGTTGGAAGCCTAAGAAAGGGGTAAGCACTCGTAGACAATTAGCAAACTATTGTGAACATCACGCGTTTGTCTCTTGTGTTGAACCCCAAAAGGTCTATGAGGCGCTCGAAGACTCGGATTGGCTCAATGCCATGCATGAAGAACTCAACAACTTCGAGTACAAGAAGGTGTGGATATTGGTGCCAAGACCATCGGGGAACCACAACGTCATTGGAACCAAGTGGATCTTCAAGAACAAGCAAGATGCTCATGGGAACATCATTTGCAACAAGGCAAGATTGGTAGCACAAGGCTACTCCCAAGTCGAGGGTATCGACTATGGTGAAACCTTTGCTCCCGTTACTCGTATTGAATCCATTCGTTTGTTGATTTCTTATGCTTCCCATCGCAACTTTAAGTTGCAACAAATGGATGTGAAAAGTGCTTTTCATAATGGTCCTATTAATGAGTTGGTCGATGTCAAGCAACCCCCCGGGTTCGAGGACCCCTACTTCCCGGATCATGTGTATCAACTCGATAAGGCACTCTATGGTCTTAAACAAGCCCCACGTGCGTGGTATGACCACCTTACCGAGTTGCTACAAGATCGTGGATTTGAAGTAGGACAAATCGATCCTCTCTTTTACTAAGAAGGTCAAAGGGAGTTGTTTGTATGCCAACTATATGTTGATGATATTATCTTTGGTTCTCCTAACGAAGCTTTCAATGAGAATTTGCGCTCTCATGACCTCCAAATTCAAGATGTCTTGATGGGAGAGTTGAAGTTCTTCCTTGGTTTTGACATCAAACAAAGAAGAAGGAACCTTCATCAACCAAGCCAAATACACTCAAGACATGCTTAAAAGATTCAAGCTAAGTGATGTCAAACCGGCTACCACACCAATGCCTACCAAGTGCCAACTTGACATCGATCCCAATGGTAAAGCGGTGGATCAAAAGGTATATCGCTCCATGATTGGCTCCATGCTTTACCTTTGTGCATCTAGACCGGATATCATGTTGAGTGTGGGGATGTGTGCACGGTTTCAAGCCGCACCAAAGGAAAGTCACTATGTGGCGGTCAAGCAAATCTTTCGATATTTGGCTCATACCCCAAACTTTGGCCTATGGTACCCAAGAGGAGCAAACTTCAAGCTTGAAGGTTTCACAGTTCGATTAGGCGGGAGACAAAGTGGATAGGAAGTCCACTTAGGAGGTGCCAATTTCTTGGTTGCTCTTTGGTAAGTTGGTCTTCCAAGAAGCAAAGTTGTGTGTCTCTCTCATGCACGAAGCGGAGTATGTGGCGGCGATGGTTGTTGTGCTCAACTCCTATGGATGAGGCAAACTTTAAAGAATGCGGTGTCATTTGTGAGAAGTGCCTCTTTGGTGTGATAATGAAAGTGCCATCAAGATTTCTCTCAACCCGGTGCAACACTTCAAGGCGAAGCACATTGAGATTGGGTATCACTTCATCAGGGATCACATTAGGCGAGGAGATCGAGATCAAGTATGTCAACACTCATGACAACCTTGCGAGATATTTTCACGAAGCCCTTGGATGAAGCAAGATTTCGCGAGTTAAGGCGTAAGCTAAATATCATTCATTTGAGCAATGTGACTTGAACACATGCACCCCACCACACTCAACTTGTTGTCTAGTTTAGGTGTAGGCATGGACATAGGGGAGTGTTGTTCTCTAAATGAACTCTCCTCCCCATTATGCATAAATCGATCACCTCTTTCACATTAGCCATTTTGATGGTACATGTCGTCAAAAGCGAGTTTTGGTCATGGGCCCAAGGATAATTCTTGGCGGTGCCATACCATCCAACTCAAACATAGGTGGCCCGACCACCGCCCTCTCTCTCGAGAGGCCTTGTAAACAGTGGTTTCTTGTTGTCTCTCTGCCTCTGGTTTGTGCGTGTTCTTGTGGTTTCTTGTGTGTGAAAAGTTTCCGTCCATAGGCGTTCTTCTCGTGTTGAAACTTGCGGTGACTTGAGTTCACGGTACTACATGACGGCTGTGGTACTACGCAGCCTGCCGCAGTACTACCGCTTGCTTGAAACCGCAGTACTCTGTTACCGCGGCGGTAATTTTTACTGCCGCTGGTTGGCAGTACTACCGCCTCGGTGCGTACTTCCGCCCGGCGGTACTACGCGATGATCTGTGATACTACGCGCCCGGTTAAGCGTGGGGATAAGGACGGGCAAGAGAGTTCTAACTCCCCGTACCCATTCGCCGTCCTTTCCCACGTCGTCTCCTTCTCTCCCTCGCTCGAGAGCAGGCGGCGTTAAATCGCGGATCTCCTCCACCGCTGCCCTCCGTGATTCCGACCGGTGGGATCGTTCCCCACCACGTGCTCTTGCTATGGACCAAGGTTTTTCCCCAACTCCCTCTCCGTGTTGGTTGTGTTCGGTGTTTCTAGGTTTTGGGGGAGGCTTGTGTGTTCTTGAGATTCATAGGCTTAATCTCTGCAAGAGTAGGATGAAGGAGCGTGGTATTGCATAGGATTTATACTTGTATTGTTGTCTTGCGCTAGATCTGATCACCGTAGCACCGCCGTTGTTTCACGATTCTTTTTAGATTCAAACGGCCGGTTGGATCTGCTGCGACGCGGTACTACCGCCCGTCTGGTGCGGTACTACCGCTTGCACGGTACTACCGCTCTTCGGGAGCGGTACTACCGCGCTCTGTGCGGTACTAAAATTTTACTTCCGCTCCGACCACGGTACTACCGCGTTTGGAGCGGTACTAATATTTTAGTACCGCAGGCAGTGGCCGTTCTACCGTGGCTCACATCTATCGCATGCCAACGTTCTCGTATGTCTTCTATGTGTTTCTTGTGCTTTATCGTGGCCTTTGCATTGATCTTCTTCGCGTCTTTGGTGCTTTGCGTGTGTATCTCAGGTGGTGGCTCTCGCGGTCAATCCAGTCATGACCTTGGCTCCAAGCGTCTGCGCAACCGGTGAAATGCGGAGGGATAAATGCGCCTCAAGCGCAATGTCAAGACCTCGGCTAGCAAGCACAAGGAGCCCGCTAAGGGCATGGATGAGATAGCCCCAACTGAGTATGTCCGTCTCAGGCAGCTTCACCCTTATGTGCACCCTCGTTGCACTGTCAGAGGCTGTGAGCTATTCTGGAACAAGCAACAAACCAACATCTATCGGGATGTCATCAAGAACAAGCAGAATACCTACGTGGAGGTGAAGTGGATTGATATGCATCATATGAGGAAGGACATGTTCCGTGACTACTTTGGAGAGGCTCTGGACTTGGTGGAGCAGTTTGGCATTGAGCATGTGATATCCTTTCACCTGGACTATGACCCTGTGCTCATCTGTCAGTTCTTTGCCTCAGTGTATTTTCACCATAATGAAGAGCGGCGGATGACCTGGATGACCAATGGCCGTCAACTGTCTGCTACCTGGAAGGAGTTCATGGATCTGCTTCAGGTTCTTGATGATGGGCTTAACACTCCGATGGATGTTACGCCCCATGCCAATCTGATTCTGCCAACAAGGACAAGCTTGCACCGTTCATGGTTGAGAAGGCGCTTCGCCAATGGCAAGACAACTTTGGTACTCAACTCCTTCACGGATACCATGTATCGCATCTTCCGCAACTCTTTGTTCCCACGCGCCGGTGACAAAGACAAGGTTCATGCCTATATGGTGGATATGATGCTCATTTGTGTGGAGGCTCGTTAGACTCGGTCTCAACCACTTGATGTCTCACACATCATGTGGTGTGAGCTTCGGTTTGCGATCTTCAACGCAAGGTGCCTATCTATGGGCCCTATCATTTGGTGATCTCGGAGACTTGGGAGAAGATGTTCCACGATGAGGAGTTCCTTGCTCTAGGCTGGATTAGCCATGAGCCCATCATCTGCGTATCAAATCCAGCCCAGGCAACACCGCTACTCGTGCAGGCGTGCTGCTAGGGCATTTGTTGATGAGGAGGATGTTGGCGCCGAGGATGTTCTTGAGGGCGTCTGCTAGGCCTTCCCAGTGCCCCTATGCCATCATGGGCCAAGAAATTGAAGGACAAGATGAAGACTACATTACGCATGCAAGCCAAGGGAATCTGGGGCTCACGTGGCATCCAAGGAGAGTCGTCGCTGAGACAACAAGATCATGCAGCTCTATGGTGAGGAAGTGTCGGCGGGTGCGAGGCGCATCCTCCGGGGGATGAGTGGATGGAGAAGCAAGGCTCTGGTGGGTGAGTCGAGGAGGATGTCGAGGAGACCATCCAGTGCCGAGAGACCGGCGGAGAGGGTTGGGGCGAGTTCCTGCTTGAGCCACCTCGTGTGTGTAGGTGTCCTCTCTACCTTTTGGCGTCTCGATGCCAAAGGGAGAAAAGTGAGGATTCTTGAGTTCTGAGTCGTTTGTGTCGTGTGTTTGCTGCTTTCTCGGTTGAACTATTTGCTGCTTTCTCGTTTGAACCTCGGTTACTTTACTTTGTATGGTGTAAGACATATGCACTCTATCTATCCTAACGAGCTTGTGTTATATTGTGCTATCTTTATGCTATGCTATGTTTATTATCATGTCTTGGTCTCTAAAATATAGGGGGAGTGTTGATCCTAGTTTGTGTGCTATGCAGTCCAAAGCATTCATCTAAGTGCACACATCTAGGGGCAAATCTATATTTTAGAGAGGTGAAATTTGCCGTGCTCTAAATTATCTTATCTATGTGCAAATCCCGTGTTGTCATCAATCCACCAAAAAGGGGGAGATTGTAAGGGCATATTTATCCCTTAGGTGTTTTGGTGATTGATGACAATGCTTTTGCGGACTAATCGTGTGCCTTGAGTTTCTCAGATTCTTCATCACTAGGCACGAGACGATTCGGTGCCCCTCGGAGACTATTGAAGTCGGCATTGTTCTACATTTCTCTTTGGTGGATTTGAGTCATAGGAGAGCCGTACTATTAAGAGGGGGTCCGCGTCGGAAAGGTTTGGGTGGAATCAACACGTACACTTGTCCTACCTTTCCCTGCACTTTGGAGCTTCTCGTCGTTATCTTGGTTGTGCTGAAATCTGACGACTACTGCTGTACTTGCGGTAGTACCGCAAATACCAATGAAAATCCCGCTTGTGGAGTCCTTGTCGGAGTAATGGGCCCGCAGGTAGGCCGACCGGGACCAGGATCTTTCAAGACATCGGGGCAGGCGCGCCTCTCTAGCGAGTCAGTGGCGACCTTCAAAGAGGCGAGTCGGTGGCGACTTCGGGCTTGAGTCCCAGACAGCGACTTTAAAACAAGCCGACTCGGCTTGCGACCTCGAAGCGCCGACTATAGAATTCGGCCCGCGACCTTCACGAAGACCAATGCGATCTGGCCCGGCGTGGCCATCCCTCTCGCCTCGAGGGTTGGCATAGCTCTGATGAGCCGTGTCGCGGGAGATCTCCGGCGGTAGCAGCTGTTGCCATGCCTCCCTAACCTCAGCCACGGTCGCGATGCCTTTGTGCCACAACAACCGGCCCGTCTGGCCCGAGATCGCCGGGCCACCCGTCGGTGGGTGAATCGAGCAGCAAGAGCGCTGGAAAAGGCGGCCTGAGGGAGTCGGCCTCCTCGGTCGGCCGCCTCCCGCCCGAGGCCCTAAACCATAAACAGTTGGATGGGGAGTGGCGGCAGTGATCGCTGACGAGGCGGTGGCACTATTGCCCACGACCCCATGACCAAGCTGCGTCATCGAGTCTTGAGCAGTGTCGGCTGTCGCGGGACCCGCCCGGTCGGCGGGCCCAGCCGGCGGGGAAGGGCGGCGGCATGAGAGACGACGGCGGTGAGGGGCCACTCGGTCGGTTACCATTGTACCCGAGTAGTAGGACTCTCTCAACCCCGGAGCACCCATGCAAAGGTTGGGCCCTGATAGAGTTAGACACATAGACAAGGGAGGAAGAGCCCAGCCTAGCTCCCTCCGCCTCGATACAGCTCTAGGAGCACCCTTGTAACCTTTTGCCATAGTGACCATGCGGAGACCCATGAGCAGCGATGGGGTGTTATCTCCCGGAGAGCCCAAGCTGGGTAAGATTAGCGGCGTGCATGTCTGCGCCTCATCCGTTTCGAGCACCGGCGGCGTTCTACTCGCCCCACCATGATAAGCCATCCGTTGGCATATGTCGCACCAACCCCGACATTTGGCGCCCACCGTGGGGCGAGGTGGACCGTCGTCCGGAGATCTGTTACGGGCGAGAACCTTTTCCTCCACAGCGGCGCAGCCAGCGAGTCGTCGATTAGTCTGCGTCGACCGCGCTGCTTGGCGCTGAAACGCCTGCTTGCGGCGGCCTCGCCCGAACTTATCGGCGAGTGCGCCTCTCAAGCGAGCCTGCATCCGGCGAGCGCGGGTGGCCCGAGAACCTTCTCGCGGGCCTCTCGACCAACTCCGCGTCGCCCGGCGAGCCTGCCGTGAACTTGGAGTCCGTAAACTCCTCGACCCGATCTGGTGCGACTCCAGCGCCATGTCGGTTGGCGTCTTCCCCACCAGCGTGGTGATCTCTGACGAGCGCTTCGTGCGAGAGAGTGGTGGAAGCGATGTCACGGAGGTGCTCGTCGCCGACCACGGCGAGCACTCTGGCGAAAAGACCGGACCGCTGCGGCCTGCAAGAACCTAACGCGCCCATTCGGAGGGGCGGGCGCCGAAACATTGAAACACGCCGCCTTGAGATCGCCGAAGCGCCAAGCAGCAAGCATGGCGCTTAGCCGAGCGTACCAGCGTGAGATGGATCGCACCGTAGGCGGCTCGCCGGCTCCGACTGGGCCAAGCCGTCTAGGTGCGGTCCGACAGTGTGGCGCAGCCATCGCCGACTTGCTCGGGGCAAAATGCCCCGTGTACGCCACCCCGGCGGAGAACATCGCGCGCCGTAGCGGCAGCGGCGAACGAAGAACTTTGAGGCGGCGCGAGTGATGACGGGCGAGTCAGCAGCTCCTCGGCGGTTGCTGCTGCGGCGGCGGCGCGCGGATTCTGCGGCAATAAGCGCGACTTGCCTCCCGCCGAGATCAAAGCGCGACCTCCGGACCCGGCTGGCGGAGTCGCGGAAGGAAAAAGAAGAGCCGGCTGCTAGCCTGATCGGACTCACATCACCATCGGCGCGACCAAAGGCGGCCGCCCAAAGCGATGGAACAACGGGGCGATTATCTGCCTTCCCGCCCGAAGAAAGCGGCGAGTTTCTCCGCCGCTGTTGAGCATCCGACTCTCGGAGTCGCCTTGGCCGCCGAGAGAGTCGAAGAAGAATAGCGCCCGCCATCGGATCGACCGACTCCACCGATCCTGGCTGGAAGAAGAAGATGAGTTAGGTCCGCCTTGCTTGGACCCGCATCGAGCGAGCCTTTTCCCCAAAGGTTCCGCTCCCGAGACACACCCAAGTACACGGCTCCGTGAAGCCGGAGGGCTGGCGATGAACTACTCCACGACCGTCAACATTGCAAGCGGCAACAAGCGGGTTCTTAGTGAAGTATGTTCCTCTCATGCTCGAGACACGGCCGGACATGGCTGAACAACTGAAGCCCGCAGCATCAATAGCTGGGTCGACTTCACGAAGCCTTCATTCGCAACTTCACCGGCACGTACAAGCGACCTCCCAAGCGCGCCGGCTCTCCTTGTGCGTGCAAGGCCACGAAGAATCAGCGACTACCTCACACGTTGGGGCGAACTTGAAACTCCTGCGGGCGTGCAGAGTGCAGGCCATCGAGTACTTCACTACAGGGTGCTTGAGGCACCCTCCTCAACACAAGCTCCTCTGCGGCAGGCGAAACCCTTGTGACTGCTAGTCATAGCGGACAAATCGCCATGGCCGACTCTTCTATGAAGGCGGAGATCCAAGTCAGCCTTGGTGGCAAAGTGACTCCCGAGCTCCCAGAACCCCGGTGGAGGCGCCCGGTCGGCGGCAACAACAAAAGCGACAACAAGCGCCAAGGCCCCACAGCCAACTTCCAGCGATCGGCGGTCGCGGCGATAGAAGATCGGCAGCGGAGGGCAGCCTCAAGCCAAGCGGAAAAGCGGCAAGTCAATTGGTTGCGGCTTTCTCCTATAAGCAGACTTTGGATGGTCCTTGCAAGTTCCACAGGCTGACGCAAGCCGTTGAACCACACCACCGAAAGTGCCAGCGGCTGCGAGAATCGCCAAGGGAGGCGGCCTTACTCCTCCGCCGCTGCGGGGCGCGCCTCCACCGCCGCCCGGCAGCGGCGGCTCGGCCGTCGGCGCAGTCAAAACGAGTTCGAAGAGCATGGAGCCTACGTAGTGTTCACTAGTGTGGCGGATGACCGGCGCGGCGGCGCCAACAACAACAAAATAGCGATAGCAGCGGATGCTCGAGTTCATGCATTGGTCAGAGGCCTATCCGGTGGAGTCGGGCGGATCACCGAAGGTGATGCGAGTCGAGCTCTTATGCCTGGTCTTAGGTGCGACCTTGGCCCTTGATAGGCGGGCCGTCCGTTTCTCGCGGTCACGATAGGCGGAGGCGGCAGCATAAACATCTGTACAAAGACACCATGGAGAAGCTCGGAATCGGCGAAGGCAGCTGCGAGCAACCGCCTTGTGTTCCATGGAATTGTACCGGCCTCTCTGTTCACCGATCGGCAAGATCGATAGGCGTCCTCTTCGGAGACAAAGACCACTTACGCGAGCGGTTTGGTTAGGTGGTTGACTTGGAAGCCCGTACCACGCCTTGCTTGGCGGCCTGCCTTGGCAAAGTTCATGGCGGTTCCCCTCGCCTACCTCAAAATGAAGATGCGAGTTCCAAGGGATTGACCATTGCGGCGACTACAAGAAGTCGTCGCTTGCTTGCGGCGAAAGCGATCGGCTGGCGAGTCTTTGGTGATCGCGGCGAAGCGGCTCCTTGGTGAGTCGTGGCAATGGCGGAAAGCAGCGAAGATGTCGCCCGACCGAAGGAGTCGGAGGTAGAAGATCATTCAAGCGGCTAAAAAACCAAGAAGATACCCCTAGACCCGAGCACCCGGAGAATCTGTTGTCGTAGGCCGAGGCCTTGACGACAAATAGGAAAAGCGAGCTCGTCGATTTCCTCCGTGAGAATCGGGACATCTTTGCATAGTCCCCCAAGGACATGCGGGTGTGCCAGCCAGGTCGCCGAGCACAAGCTACGTCGGGCCAGATATGAAGCCCGTCGAGCCAGCCCTTGCGCCGCTGTCGGAGAAGAAAAAAGAAGAGTTGTTGGAGAAGAGATGGCCCGGCTCACGGCAGCGGCTTCATCATGGAAGTGTTTTTCGGAATGGCTAGCAAACCGGTCTTTGGTCTTTGAAGAAGAACAAGCGATGGCGGATGTGCATCGACTACACAAGCCTCAATAAAGCCTGCCCAAAGGACCCGTTTGCTCTGCCAAGGATTGATCGGTGATAGACTCCACGGCGGATCGAGCTGTTGAGTTTCTTAGACGCATACTCGGGATACCACGGATCAAGCTGAATCCAGCGAGACGGTGAAGACCGCATTCATCACACCATTTGGAGCCATACGCTGCGACAATGGCGTTCGGCTTAAGAAATGCGGCGCCACCTTTCAGCGTTGCATGCGAAGTGCCTCCTCAAGCAACTTCGGCGAGGAGCATGCGTCTATGTGGATGGCGTGGTGGTGAAAACGGAAAAGCATGGGGCGCTGCTAGAAGACCTCAAAGAGACCTTTGAAAATCTGCGCGATTCGGATCAAGCTCAACCCGAGAAGTGCATTTTGAATTACCAGGCCGGCCAGCTCCTTGGCTTCTGGTCTCGAACACGGCATAAGTGCAACCCATGAAGATCAAGGCCATTGAGAGAATGGAGGTACCCGACCATTGTTGGATGTGTAAGTTCACCGGCTGCTGGCGTCCATCGGCCGATTGTCGATCGGTGGTGAACTCTGCCTTTGTATCAGCGATGGAAAGACCACCTTTTTGAGTGGAACCACAAAGGCGGATGAGGCATTTCTCCAAGCGAAGAAGATGTTGACTACTCCCCTGTGTTGGCGGCTCCGACTCCCAAAGAGCCCATGCTTTTGTACATCGCCGCCACCAGCCGAGTAGTCGGCCACGATCATCGTAATCGGCGCAAGGAGGAAGGCAAAGCGCTCCAGTCCGAGACGGTATATTACAGGCGAGTCTTGTCGACCTCCAAGCAGAACTACCCTCACTATCGGAAGATGTGTTCTGGCGTGCACTTTGCCGCCAAAGCTAAAGCCCTACTTTCAAGAGCATCCAATCACTTGTGGTTTGCCTTTGCTCCGCTCGCCGAGATCATTGGGCGAGGCGCCTCCGGCGAGTGGCCAAATGGGCTATTGATCTAGCCCTTACACCATCTACTACCAGCCCGCTTTTACCGCCATCAAATCGCGGTGGCCGACTTCCTCGTCGTGGGCGAGACCCGATACTACCGCCGGCGCCGACTCCACTCATTGGCGGATGCGCCGGCGGCTCCAAGATGCGCGGCCTTGGGCGGCGTCGTCCTCACCTCCCTAAGGCGACAAGCTCAAATCGTCTTTGCAAATCCACTTAGCGCCTCCAACAACGTCGCCCGAATATGAAGCGCTCATCCATGGGCTCGGCTTGCCAAAGAACTCGGCATTCGCGGATCACATGCTATGGCGACTCTCGACTTGGTGGTTCAGCAATCATCCGTGCGGGACACCAAAGGCGCAAACATGGCGAGCTACCGCTTCTGGTGCAGCAACTCAGCGGATACTTGAGGTGCGAATTCCTTCATGTACCAAAAGCGACAGCGATCAAGCGGATGCCTTGCGCGAGTCGGCTCCACTGCATGCGATACCTTACGGCGTCGCCCTTGGCGCCTCCTCAAGCCGTCTATCAAGCCTTCACGAGTCAAACTCCATCTTTGTGCGGCTCCGCGGCAATAGTCGGATCCGACTCCAAGGCCCGACAAGCGACCTCAAAAAGCCACAGTTGAAACCAGCCGGGGAATGCGCCCGGTCGGCCGGGACTTGAGCCCAGCACAGGGGCTGCGCCCGGTCGGCCGGGGACTTCGAGCCCGGCCGGGGACTGCGCCCGATCGGCCGGGAGCTGCCCCAATCATCCAGAGATTCCCTCAATCCAGCAAGCGGTAGACTCTCAACCCGCCGCCTCCCAGCCCAGCCACCCTTGTCCAAGTCATTTGTGGTAGTAGTCGAAGAGATAGCAGCACCTTCATGGGCTGCCCATCCTCAAGTTCTGGTGAACAAAAATTACCAGCAGATGAGATCTTCGCTCGGCAAGTGCAGCGCGGCGACGGCAGCTCACCATAGTCAGCAGAGAGCTAGTCGGTAGCGGTGTCCTGGTGTCTACTGCTGCTGCGTGAAGTCGAGAGCAAGGCAAAGTGATCCTCGAGACATCCATCGAGCGAGTGTGGCCACCATGCGGCCGAGGCGCTCGTGGCCAAAGCCTTCGGCCGCAGTTTCTTTTGGCCGACCGCCTGGAAGAAGCTAAAGAACTAGTCCAAAAATGCAAGGGGTGCGGATGTTCGCTCCAAGCCCCTTGACGGCTTCATGAAGACAATCCCATTACTGGCCCTTCGCAGTTTGGGGCACGACATGGTAGGACCATTCAAGGCGGCCCGGGCGGCCTAAGTCATCTGCTTGTCGCGGTGGACAAGTTCACCAAGTGGGTGGAAGCAAAGCCCATCAAGAAATTGAGCAGGCCTCTGCGGTGACATTCATTGCCGACATCACGGTGCGATGCGGCATACCGCACAGCATCATCACCGACAACGGCACCAACCGCCAAGGCGCCTTGGCTCGTTCTGCGCTGACGCAGGCGTCCGAGTGGACTTAGCGTCCGTTGCCCATCCGCAATCAAGCGGCCAGGTGGAGCGAACCAATGGCCTCATCTGTCGACATCAAGCCTCGATTGGTCACTTTCGGCGTTGGCGGCTGTTGGGTCGAGGCTGCTGTTGTCCTTTAGAGTCTGCGCCACGACCCCAAACAAGTCAATCGACTTCGCCTTTCTTCCTCGTCTACGGTGCGAAGCCGTCATCCGGCGGATATAGAGTTCGACTCTCCGCGAGTCTCCATGTACACGAAGAGGAAGCCGAAGAAGCCGCCAAGGCGGCGTCGATCTCTTTGGAAGAGGGCATTGTTGCTTTCGGTCGGTCCAGCATCTACCAGCAAGTCTGCGCCGATACTACAACCGCAAGGTCAAGCCAAGATCGTTCAAGAGGCGACCTTGTGCTCCGGCTGATTCGAGAGACCAGCCGGCCAGCACAAGATGTCGGCGCCTTGGGAAGGTCCTTCATCATCGACAAGGTGCTGAGGAGCGACACCTACTATCGTCGGCCTTTCGAAGCCTCGGCGCAAGAAGGGCGACTCGGCAAAAGCAGGCGCCCGTGGAGCGTGAATCTTCTTGAAGATTTTACAGTTGATCAGATATGTATCGCACTACCCTCTTTGTATTAAAGTACTAAGACCTTAGGCCCCCCGGGACGAGCTCGGGGACTGCCTTTTTGATTATCTGTATGATAAGAATCACACTTCCGAATATGCTGCTCTTTTTTATCATACTGTCTGGCACCGGGTCCGACTAGTCGGCCCGGGGACTCGGCATCTTGCGCTATGAAACGCTTCCTGCGGTCAGACAAGTAATGTGTTGCACTCAAGCAGTCTCTGTCGGCCGCAGCTCATGAAGCGGCCCAGCCGGTGGCGGGGACAAGCAAACAGTATACCTTACGAAAAATGGCTAAGGACCTAAAAGCTTACGCATAGCCCAAGTCGGGTACTAGCCTCCCCCCCCCACCAACCCGACTCATGAGCAGTCGGCTCGCCGTCTCAACTTTTATCAAGGACAGCCGACTCTTGAATAGTCGGCCTGTCGGTTTCTAGCCAATTTGCTGAAAAAACTCTAAACGGCTAAGTACTTGCCTTCCTGAAGTAGCCAAGCATTTGACCCGTGACGATCCATGAAGCGGCTGCCCAACCGGCAAGGCGGCAACTAAAGGAAGGCGGCAAAGGAAAAAGTCTAAGGAGCAAAAAGCAAGGAAAGGCGGAAATTAGATAGATATTTACATAAGGCCCTCGGCCGAATCCCTGAATAAGAATTCAGGATACACCCCGTGGGTGGAATTGTTCGAACCTAACAAGTTTTTTCAAAGAACAACAAAGACAGATAAACAGAAGCAGTCTAGGAGGCGGCCTCCGGAGCCGGAGGATCGGAGGTGACGGCGGTGTCGGATGCCAGGGCAGTCGGCTGGGCGGTCTCAGCTTGGTCGCCTCCGGCGGCGGTCGCCTTGTTCTTGCGCGGCTCGTTGCTGGAGGCACGATCTGGCTGAGGCTGGCCACCTGCTTCGTCTTCTGGCGCCTCCTCCTCGCCTCCGTCCTCCGACTCGTCCTCCTCCTCGGCGCTGGAGTCAATCACCTCCGCCGAGTCTTCCTCGTACTCCGGGTTCATCCCGAACCAGTCCGGCGGTGCCTCCTCGCCGCCTTCAGTCCGCTCGGGCACAAAGACACTGGTGTCCGTGTACTCGGCGATAGCGCCAGCAGCTTTCGACAAAGGCGCCTTCTCGGCCTCGGCTCGGCTGGGCCTCGGCCGAATGCGGCCAGACGGTCAGTCCAGCCAGATACCACCCTTGACAAACTCCGGGCTCGGCGTGCTCCGGCCAGGCCGAGCCCTTCAAGCCTCAAAGCGGCGGCGGCGACCTCCGGCCGGTCGGCGGTCCGGTGGCGGTCTGGAAGAGCGGCACGTCCGGCCACGGGTGGCAACCACTTGGGCACCGCACGCTGAAGACGGCGCGGCGAGCGGTGGCGGGGCGAAGCGAGCCCGATGCTCAGAAGCTGCTCGTCGATGGTTCGGGGGGCGTTGGCGGCAATCACCTCGCCTTTCGCCCTTTGCTCCTCCCGAGCCGCCTCGATGGCCAGAGGAACGGCCTGCGAATGGCCGGGAAAGAAGTCTGCCAAGACAGAAAAGAAGATAGTCAGAAAAACAGAAATCAGCCCGACACAGAGTCGGAAGACCAAAAAAGCAAAAAAGACCTACCATCGACGATGTCCTCGAGCTCATGGTAGCCGGAGGTCAGCATCGCCTCCCGATCGGTCCAGGCGGAGTGTTCGACCTCGAACTCGGCCATGAGGGCATCCTCCCGCGACTTGGCGTCGTCCCGCGCCTTCCGGAGTAGCTCATACCTTTCGGCCAGCTGCGTCGCCCGGTGATCGCGCTCTTGGGCGAGGTTGTTGCACTCCTCCTCCTTGGCGCGACGAGCGGTGTTGGCCTCGCCCAGCTGCTCCTGGAGGGCGGCGTTGGCGCCTGAAGATCGAAGAAGAAGACAAGAAATTCATCAGTAAGGTAGATCGCCGGGGAGATCCGTCCCGACTGCTCAGCAGTCGGCCCGAATCTCGGGGACTACAGCCAGCGGTATGCGCCCATGAGAGAAAGAAGGAAGATAGATCGCCGGGGAGATCCGGCCCGACTGCTCAGCAGTCGGCCCGAATCTCGGGGACTACAGCCCGCGGGTGCGCCAGTGCGCCCCCGCGAAGAAGGAAGAAATAACTCACCTCGGCTTTCCGTCAGGTCGGCGGTCCGCTTCTTCAGCTCCTCGACGTTGCGGTTGAAGGCAGCGGCAGAGATTATGATATTCCTGCAAAAGCCGGCAAAAGCGAAAGTTAGTCCTCGGAGCTCACCAGAAGGAGTTCCGAACCGCTTGCTCAGCAGCCGACCCGGAACTCGGGGACTACACCCAGTGGGTGCGCTAGCGCGCCCCCACAGAGGAAGACAGAAACTTAAAAAAGAGAAAGGAAAAATACCCGGACGGATGTCCGCACAGCGAATCGCTCTGGTGCGAGACTTGGGCGTCGCTCTCCTCGCGCAGCTTGGACTGGACGTCCAGGAGGGCCTGATTCAGCGGGCCGGTGCCGCCTCCGCCTGACAGCCAGCCGGTGGGCGCGGCACTAGAGGCCTCGGCGTCGGATCGCCCGAACTTGCGGCGCCCGATCTCTGAGCTTCGCGGCGCCGAGCTCGTCCTCTCAAGCGGCGTCTGGCGCTGGCACGGCGACCTGAAGAAGCAGCCGCGCCTCGGCATCGTCCGCGGTCGGAGGATCCTGTGGGTCCACCGGCTGCTTGCCATGCGGCCTCCTAGACGGAGGCGGCGCGTGGGTGTCCGAGCCTGAGACGTCGCCGCCCTCCTCCGTGACAGGGTTCTCGGCACCGACCTCTCCGGTCTGCCCCGTGAACTCCACAGCCGGCGGCGCCGACGACAATGGAGGGACAAGCATCGCCGATCGGCGACGCGCGACCTCCTCAGCGTGCCGTTTCGCCGCGGCGGCAGTCTCGGCCTCCTCCAGTCGCTGCTGGGCATTGGCGGCCGCCTTCTCAGCCTCCGCCTTCTCCAGGCGGTCGGCCTCCTCTTCATCGCGCTTCTCCCGCGCGTTCCGTTCCGTCGCCTCCCGAAGGTCGGCGGCGGGATCAATCTGCCGAGTGTTGACGGATGTCTCTACCGACCCCATGACGGAGGGGACGACGGCTCTCTCAAGGGAGAGGGGAGCTCTGGAGAAGACCGGAGGGAAAAATCAAAGAAGACTCGAATAAAGATCCAACAAAGAAAGTGAAAGAGTAAAAGGACTTACGAGGAAACTAGCGGCGGCCTTCTCACTTCCTTTCGGAAGCGGTTGGCCTTCGCGGCCGCCTCCTCCCGCTTGGTCGCGGCGGCAGCCCCCTTGAACTTCTTCTGTTTGCCACCGGGCGCGCTCGGCCCGGCGTGACGCCTCTTTGTGCCGACTTGGCCGGAGGGGCCGGCCCTTGACTGGCGGCGTGGGACGACTTCCACGTCGGCGTCGTCCTCGGGCCAGTCGGCGAAGGTGGCCGACGGCCTGAGGCCACCGTCCGCCCCCTCTCCGCCTTCGGCGTCGGCCTCCAGCGCCGCCGCCCCCAAGTCGGGGTCGTCGACATCACTGTCCTCGTGATCTGGGACGTAGTCGCGGGGCTCTCTTGTGGCGCCGGCTGCGGGTGCCGTGAGGGGACTCTGCCCAGAAGAAACCAACAACGATTGGAGTCCGAAGTCGGCTGCAAAGAAGATTAAGCTATAGAAGGAGGCGACTTACCATTGGAGGCGGGTTGTCACGCGAGTACGGCTCCTTGCCGAACCGCCAGTTCTCCGTGAACTCGCAGTGCGCGATATGGTTCACCAAGTTCGCCACCTCCGCGCGGGGCATTTACTTGGTGCTCAGCCGGTTCGGATTGTGGCGGCCGCTCATCTGACAGATGAGGTGAGGCCGGCCCTGGAGGGGGAGGACTCGACGCGCCACGAAGGCGGCCAGGAGATCGGAGCCGACGAGGCCCTCCGACTGCAGCAGAACTCGGAGTCGCGCCACGGAGCCGGCTCTGGAGGGGGACAGTGACTTGGACCGGTGGGACCAACTAGCAAGCCTGCCAGTCAGAGGCTCGGGGTCGAAGGGCGGCAGATTGACCCAGTCGCCGTCGGTGGAGATGTTCTTCATGTAGAAGTAAGATTTCCACCACATCTTCACCGACTTCACCAAGGAGATGGGAGGGAAAGGGTTGTCGGCCGTCGAGCGCCGCACCGCGATGTAGGTGTCGCACTGAGCCGGCGTGCCGGCTGCCTGAGTACCGAGCTTCGAAGAGAAGAACTCTCCCCATAGCTCGAGAGTGGGGAGGACGCCGAGGTAGCCTTCGCACAGGGTGGCAAAGGCGGAAAGGAGCACCACCGCGTTCAGGGTGAGGTGCTGCGGCTGAAGCTTGTGGAACTCCAGGAACGAGCGGAAGAATCCGCTCGCCAGAAGCCCCAGCCCGCGCATTAGGTGCGAGCGGAAGACGACCCGCTCGCCCTCCTCCGGCGCGGGCCGGATCTCTCCCGCCGGCACGGGACGAGCGTGCACCAGATCTGCGCTGGGGAGGCGGCGGGTCCGGCGGAGGAACTCGATGTGCTCCGCCTCCACGTCCGAGCCATCCCACACGCCGGAGCGCGAGGTGGGGGGCGCGGCGGAAGAAGAACTCATCGCCGGCGAGGAAGGATGCTTTGGCTCGCGGCGGAGGAAGAGAAGAAGGCAGGAGTGCGGGGGAGAGGGTGTGTGTGCGGTGCCGCCCCACTCCTCCCCGCCTATTTATAGCCCTACGGGCTGAGGAGCCGAGGGGGCGGACGTGGGATTAACTGCGCCCGAGGCCCCACGCCGCCCACGATTTACCCCCACGAAGTTACTGCGCGCAGTAACAACGTGGAAGTATGTCTAGAGGGGGGGGTGATTAGACTACTTGACAATATAAATATTCTGCCTTTTGATAAAGAACAGTTTTTGGCAAATTCACAATTATGATCAAGTCAAGCATCACCCTACACATGCAATTCTAGAGTATAGGCAGCGGAAAGTAAATTGCACATGTAGTAAAGAGAGGTGGAGAAGAGCAAACGCAATTTTGGAGACGCGGTGATTTTTCTCGTGGTTCCGATAGGTGGTGCTATCGTACTTCCACGTTGATGGAGACTTCAACCCACGGAGGGTAGCAGCTGCGAGAGTCCACGGAGGCTCCACCCACGAAGGGTCCACGAAGAAGCAACCTTGTCTATTCCATCATGGCCTCACGCCCACGGAGGGCTAG
Source organism: Aegilops speltoides (assembly GCA_021437245.1). Lineage (NCBI taxonomy): Eukaryota > Viridiplantae > Streptophyta > Magnoliopsida > Poales > Poaceae > Aegilops > Aegilops speltoides. The sequence continues at coordinate 388,840,910 of CM038147.1, read as the reverse complement.
CCTTACTCGGGGTAGATCTTCACGAAGTAGGCGATCTCCTTGCCCTTACAAACTTCTTGGTTCAACTCCACATCTCGTGGAGGCTCCCAAGCGACACCTAACCAATCTAGGAGGCACCACCCTCCAAAAGGTAATAGATGTTGTAGATGATGATGAACTCCTTGCTCTTGTGCTTCAAATGATAATCTCCCCAACACTCAACTCTCCTCACTGATTTGGCTGTGGTGGAAGAAAGGATTGAGTGGAAAGCAACTTGGGAAGGCTAGAGATCAAGCTTCATATGGTGGGAGTGGAGCAACTTGATCTCAACACAAGGGTAGGTAGTTCTCTTCTCGAAAATGTAAGGTAGGAGTGGTAGTTCTTTCGATGGCTCTCTCCACGAATGAAGAGGGGTGGAGGGGTATTTATAGCCTCCACACAAAATCCAACCGTTACACACATTTGAGCAATCTCGGTGGGACCGAAGTTGACAACTCGGTGAGACCGAAAGTTCAAATAATGTGAGCGTTGGGATTTTCGTGGGACCGAAAATACAATCTCGGTTAGTCCGATTAGTGCAATGACAAGAGCAAGCCAATTTCGGTGGGACCGACTTCATCATCTCGGTGACACCGATTTGATGACGAAGATTCTGAAGCTTGGCGACTCATGTTTCGGTGAGACCGAGTTCGAATCGGAAAATCCGAGTTTTCTAGGGTTTGGCTTTATGGCTGAGGTGGTTCATCTCGGTGTGGTGAGTTTGGAATATCGGTGGGACCGAGACTACTTATGAGTGTATATGGCGGTGAAAGTTGCTTGATAGTTTAGGAGATGTATCACTAAGCACTTGAGCAACGGATCATCATCATAACCTCATCCCTTTTAATAGTATTGGCTTTTCCTATGGACTCAATGTGATCTTGGATCACTAAACCAAAAATGGAGTCTTGAGCTTTTGCCAATGCTTGCCTTAGCATTTTGAGGGTCCACTTCTTGAGTCCTTGCCATACCCATATCACTGAACTTTCTGAAATGATTCTCAAGTAACTATTAGTTCAATGATATATATGTTGTTATTAATTACCAAAACCACCCGGGGATTAGTTGCACTTTCAATCTCCCCCTTTTTGGTAATTGATGACAACATATAGATCAAAGCTTCGACAAAGGATATAATCAATGAATAATATAAATAAGCTTTGAGAAGTATGTGATAAGCAAGAGCTCCCCCTAAATTTGTGCATTATTTAAGATTTGCGTTTGAATGCAAATGCACAATCGATTAGGATCATGGGTCACTCTTCCATGTCACATACATCTTGGTGGAGCGCACAAAATGATAAGAATGAATAGCATGCACCCAATCACCAAGACATGAGTAAATGGTCATACAAGATAGGAATAGCATATGATAAGCATTAAGCACACATTAAAGCATAGTACGACCAAGCACTCATTAAGGTAGAATCAAACGTAGTATCAAACACACTGAATGTCTCGAAAACCAAAAGTATCTCAAAGAAACCGCAAAAGAACGAAAGAGCAAAAGCGACAACAGCACTCTCTCTCTCGAAGTCCTATGATCTATACAATTTCTCCCCCTTTGGCAACAAGTTACCAAAAAGTTCCAAAAAGCATAGAGCTAAGTGTAACTGGGGACTCTGCTGGCGGCTCGTCTGGGTTGATGTCGGAGTGGATATGACAGCATCGGCGAAGACTTCAGCTGATGTCTGTGCTGGAGGAGTGGTCACTGGAGCTGGAGTTGGAGTAACTTCTTTGGAACTGTGGGAGGTCTTTGAAGCTGTAGTCTGGTGTCATCCTTTGGAATAGCAGTGATCGGGTCTGTGGGAACCGGAGCGATCTGATGATAAGCATCTGGACTAAGTCATCCTGCATCTCACGCATAAGCTCTTCCTTCTCCCGCTTTGCTTCCTCAATGTCGCCTCAAGCTTGTTGTGATCACTTGCACTTGATCGACTTCACATCGAGGCGTGGATCTTGTCTTCAACAATCCTCTCTAAGCTCTCCTGAGACTGTACAATGCTGGCCAGGCGTTGTTCAATCCTTTGGGTAGCTTCAAGAATTTGCTCTCCGGAGCTCTTTGGTTTAGCTGCTGCTGCTGCTTCCTTGTCAGCTTTGGCTTTCTTAGCAGCTTCGATCTTGGCTTGACCTTCAACAGAAGTCGGATCCTCCTCATCCATCACAACATCATTGTCTTCATGCTCTGGCTGCAACGGTAAATGTGCTCTATCCAACAAGAATGTGCCCGTGCCAAACTTGGCATTGATAAGCATCTGAATCTGCGGGGCAAATCCACATGAACTTTTCTGGTCAGCTGCAGTCCTCTTAATGGTTTCTACCATCAAGTCCATCACCTTGAAAGGTGCCTTCTCATCAAGTATGTGCAGCATGTTGATAGAGTATCCTCTGATCATGCGATGATCTCCAGACTTGGGCATCAAGGTATGCCTCAAAATGGTATTTGTGGTAGGTAAGCCTGCCTGGAGATAGTAGACTGAGCCGAGCTTCCAGATTCCCAAATCCTTTGCTGGAACCTCTGTGTACATGTTCTTCATGGATTCATGATTCTTCTTTGGAATCCCATATACATCAATATCATCATCTCGTTGCACTAGAGCATTCAGAATTTCTGCCCATTCTTCAACGAAGAAGAAGAATCTTTGACCTTGATCATCCACACAATCTTTCCATCGGGGTAGAAGTGAGCCGTGGCATAGAATTGCATTATCATCTCATCGTTCCAAGCTGGTCAATTTCGACCTACAAAGTCTGCAACACCACATGCGGTGAAACTTTCATGCACATGTGGAAAGAAATCTCTGTGTTCTTATTGTCAATGTACTTCCAATCAACATATCTTGTGTCTGCGACTATGGGCTTCTTGTCCATCAAGACGGTCTCATAGAAGTCCTGCTGCTCTCGGTGTGAAATCTGGGATCTCAGCGTTCTTCTCCTCACGGCATATGGGTCGACTTGTCTCCATAGCTTTGAGACCTCTATCTTTCCTTGCCTTCATATCCTCGGCTTGAGGATGAGCATCATTATGTAGTGGCAGTTTTGGGCGAAGTTTCGCAAAACTGGTCCTTCATCATCGACTCATTTGGTGGCACATCTTCCTTGTTTTTCTCGAGAATATTGGAATGTTTCGACGGTCTTCTTGGGCTTGGCGGCAGGCTTTCTTTGGAGCTGCCTTAGCTGGAGCAGATTTCTTGGGCTTTGGTGTGGCTCGGCCTTAATGGCATCACCCATGAGCTTACCTTCGAGGAGTAGGCTGGGGTGCTTCCTCATCCTCATCCTCTCTCGCTGCATCATGCACTATCCTCTTTCTCTTGGAGGTTTTCTTCACTTTGCTTGCAGTTGCCTCTCCCAAATTCAGCTTCTTGGCAGCAGTTGATGCTTGACTTTCTTGGTGCCCTTCTTAGTTTGTTGACCTTGTGGCTCTTTGGCAACAACCTTCCTTTTGGGCTTTGAGGTCACCTCTTCCTCAACAACAAATCTGAATCCTCATCATCTGAATTCCTCTTCTTTCTAGCTCGGTGGCTGCAGGAGGCAATCCACTTGGTGTACTCCTCTCACCATCATCGGATGAGCTGCTAGGATCGGGACTAGTGCTGCCTCTGGAATATCTGCAATGGGTGTCTCGACCTGTTACGATTGTCACTTTGCATCGACATGGTGACAACCTGTGAATAGATAAGGTGTAGGAAGAGAAGAAGAGTCATCACAAACTGCAAAAGTTTTTGCAAAAAAAATGAGTTCAAATTCTAGTATTAGGTTTTCACAGAAGACATTTCGGTCACACCGAGTTTAAGATTCGGTGAATCCGAAGTGTTAAACAGGAGCTTTCACACCACTTTCGGTTTGACCGAAGTGGGTTTCGGTCCTGCCGAAAACACTAGGGTTTCACAGAATCCTCAGTTCGGTCACACCGATTTTGCACAACTCGGTTGGACCGAAGGGTGCAGTGCAATGGCTATAGGCCAAATCGGTCATACCGAAAATGTAAAATCGGTCTCACCGAGATGTGTTCGGCGAAACCTAACCTAAAACTTTTACTCGAATCTAGTTCAAAAGAACTAATCTGGTGTCAGGAGGATTTCAATCGTGGCAAGATTCTAGGCAAACCAAACGTGCATTGAATCGGAGATGGGAGCACGAGTGGGATCAAACTCACCATAACTTGGTGGAGTTTTTCTCTGGCGGCAGCGCGGAGGAGATGTCCGTTGGCGGCGACGGAGACGTGGCGAAGCGCCTGGCGGCGGCGGCGATGATCCGGAGACCAAGGCAACGGCGGCAAGGGGTGTGGGGCGAAAGCGTTTGAAGGAGAAATCAGCGTCGCGGCCCTCGGAGTATATATACCCCTTTCTTTGTCGGTGGGACCGAGTTGTAAAACTTCGGTGGCACCGAGATGGATAACTGCTAAGCGATTATGCACTTGATCACGCCGAAAATCACAACTTCGGTTTCACGAGGTGAAAACCTAGATCGATCTAAATGTTTTCGGTTCAACCGAGTTTGAGTGAGTTAGTCGACCGAAATCAATTAGAAGGTTTTGGAAGTTAGCCTTTGACGGATCGGTGGCTCAAGTGCTCCTCACCGGAGGGTCCAAAATGACTTGTTCAAAGTTTGTGATGTAAGCATGAATAGAATTTGAGACAAGAAAGCATAGATAGCTAGGGGAGGTACTTAGGCATTCTTGTCCATCCATTTGGTCAGAAAACTCAAAACGACCAAAACAACAAATGGATGTCCTCGAATGGATAAAATCATGCATCCAACATGCTCACAAAATAAGATAGCAAATGAAATATGTGTCAAACATGCACGACCAAAACTCTAGCAACTAACACACAATTTGTCGATGACTAGGTCATCTTTATATGAGTATATTGACTTAGGAGCCAAATGAGAACATTTGATCATAGGTCATACTCATCGTTTAAGCACAAGTGGGGTTACCACTTTTACATAAAGCATTGATGTGTTCACATCATTTGAAGATGCTTTAGCTCAACTTTTAGAGCAAAGCTCCCCCTAGATGTGAGAACCCCTTTTAAAGGGTCAAACTAACCTTGGGTTGTCGTAGAAGACTTCATGTAGATGTTGAAGATGTGGATGCTCAATGTTGATGGAGATCATCAAGAGTTGGGAGCTATCCTTTGGATTCGGGCACTTTCAATACCTACATGGGTTAGTCCCACAAGGAACAAACAAGGATATCCATGGACATAGATTGAAGTACACAATAGATGATGTCCATGAAAGCAATGATTACCTTGTCCCTTGACTTACCAACAAGAGGGTTTGTGACTCCATGAACTAGTGCATCATGTGGAAGTTGATTGCACAAGTTTTTGCCAAAATGAATGTGAGTGAAGTATGTTGGCGGAGTCACCCTCAAGAACTTTCTAGTTCTTCTTCTTCGGGATCCACATCATCTTGATGGGAATCCTTGGGGTTGTAGTTGAGCTTGACGAAGTAGAACTTGACGTTTCCTTGGGAACCCACTTGACCATGGCTTGAGGTGCTTCAACAAATGCATCAATCTCCTCTTGAAGCTTGTCCTTGCCTTTTAGCTTGTGGTCTTGTGGTGGAAGGTCATCTTGTGCTTGTTCCACCTTGGAAGAAGTAGGATCATACTTCTCCTTTTGAGGAACAAACTGTGGAGTAGGATATTGACCTTCTTCCCATTCAACACCTTCGGCGTTGAACTTTCGCTCAAAACCAATTCCTTGATTCTTCCGTGCCTTCCTTGCTTGCGAACAATTTCCTCAAAGTTCTTGCTTCGGCAAGGCTCTTGTAGACACCTTTCTCTATGATCCCTTTCAATAAACTATTTTCTTGCTCAAGTGTAACTTGGCTTGAAACATTGTTAGTGGAATCAAGAGAACTACTAGAAGCAACAACATTGGATTTAGCGTGGTTATTGTTACTACTAGAGAAAGAATTTTTCTTATGCTTGTCATGCTTAGTCTTAATGGGTGGCAAGAAATTAGACAAGAGAAGTCGTTTGGCAAGATATGAAGAACTCTTCTTTGAAGATCGTCATTGATTGCTTTTAGAAACTCATGTTCTTGCTCTAGAGTGAGCTTCTCGAGCGTAGCTTCTCATGAGATCTTAGGAGCTCTCTATGATCTTCTTGAGTTGTTTCATGAGCTAACTTAAGAGTGTTTAGTTCTTTAGTTAGACGCTCAATCTCCTTCATAGCATTGTCATTCGACTCTTCTCGACTATAAAGACTACTAGCATGTTCATCGTTACTAGGCTCACTGGATTTATCAAGCAAGAGCTCATCTTCTCCAAGCAAGTCATCCTCATCACTATTGAAGTCAATAAATTCAGGGTGTGATACCTTGGGGCCTTTAGCCATGAAGCATCTTCCAATTCCCTCATTTGGTGAATCAAATAAGTCGTAGGAGTTGGAGTTGGAGGATACGAGAGCAAGACCGACAACACCTTCATCTTGACTGTAGTCGGAGTTGGAGTGATAGCTTCCTTGGATTGATTGTCGGAATCGGGCCGGAGACCCATTCACCTACATGAGCTTGATGTTTTCTTCTTGTGTAGCTCCTTGATGACTTGTCTTTCCTCTCGAATCCTTGCTTCTCCGAGAGGGTCTTCGTTCATAACGATCATCTCTGCTCCTTCTCTCTTTCGAGGTGACTCATCTCTTGAGCTTCTTCTTCTTGGAGATTCTTCTCTTCTCTTGTGGGGAGCCGTACACTCATTTGAGTAGTGTCGGGTCTTCCACAATTGTAGCAGATTCGATCACGACTAGAAGATCTCTTTTCATCATATGATCTAGGCTTTGAGCTTCTCTCTTTGCTTCTATTCTTGTAGAATTTGTTGAAGTTCTTGACCATTAGGCTTATCTCTTCATTGGAAACTAACTTGTCACTTGAGGTTGTGGGAGCATCACTTGTAGCTTTGTAAGCACCACTTGACTTGTTGTGAAGCTCTTCCTTATCCTTAAGTGTCATCTCATGAGCAACAATTCTTCCAATGACTTCGGTTGGCTTGAGATTCTTGTAGTTTGGCATCATTTGGATCAAAGTGCACACGGTGTCATACTCTCCATCCAAAGCTTTGAGAATCTTCTTGATGATGAATCGGTCGGTCATTTCTTCGGCCGGCAATCTCATTTGTGATGAGAGCAAGCCTAGAGTACATTTCAGCGACTCCTTCACCATCCTTCATCTTGAACTTGTCAAGTTGACCTTGAAGAATATCTAGCTTTGACTCCTTCACGGACTCGGTACCTTCGTGCATTTCAACCAAAGTATCCCAATTCTCTTTTGCATTCTCAAGACGGCTGATTTTGTTGAACTCCTCGGGACACAAGGCATTGAAGAGAATGTCACAAGCTTGAGCATTGTTTTGCAACATCCGCAATTCTTCCGTTGTAACCGCGATCCGAACTTTTCCTTCCTCGAAGAATTCACCTTGCATACCAACACAAATAATGCCCCATGCGGCTGGGTTATGACCAAGAATATGCATTGTCATTTTATGCTTCCAACTAGCAAAATTTGTACCATCAAAGTAAGGACCTCTCGAAAATTACCCTCACTAGGCGCCATACTCTCCTAGGTTGTGAAACCAAGCTTATGGAGTCAATGCAATGAAACCAATACAATGGAGACCAAAGCTCGATACCACTTGTAGGATCGAAAGTATGTCTAGAGGGGGTGATTAGACTACTTGACAATATAAAAATTCTGCCTTTTGATAAAGAACAGTTTTGGCAAATTCACAATTATGATCAAGTCAAGCATCACCCTACACATGCAATTCTAGAGTATAGGCAGCGGAAAGTAAATTGCACATGTAGTAAAGAGAGGTGGAGAAGAGCAAACGCAATTTTGGAGGCGGTGATTTTTCTCGTGGTTCCGATAGGTGGTGCTATCGTACTTCCACGTTGATGGAGACTTCAACCCACGGAGGGTAGCAGCTGCGAGAGTCCACGGAGGCTCCACCCACGAAGGGTCCACGAAGAAGCAACCTTGTCTATTCCATCATGGCTCACGCCCACGGAGGCTAGCCTTACTCGGGGTAGATCTTCACGAAGTAGGCGATCTCCTTGCCCTTACAAACTTCTTGGTTCAACTCCACATCTCAACGGAGGCTCCCAAGCGACACCTAACCAATCTAGGAGGCAGCACCCTCCAAAAGGTAATAGATGTTGTAGATGATGATGAACTCCTTGCTCTTGTGCTTCAAATGATAATCTCCCCAACACTCAACTCTCCTCACTGATTTGGCTGTGGTGGAAGAAAGGATTGAGTGGAAAGCAACTTGGGAAGGCTAGAGATCAAGCTTCATATGGTGGGAGTGGAGCAACTTGATCTCAACACAAGGGTAGGTAGTTCTCTTCTCGAAATGTAAGGTAGGAGTGGTAGTTCTTTCGATGGCTCTCTCCACGAATGAAGAGGGGTGGAGGGGTATTTATAGCCTCCACACAAAATCCAACCGTTACACACATTTGAGCAATCTCGGTGGGACCGAAGTTGACAACTCGGTGAGACCGAAAGTTCAAATAATGTGAGCGTTGGGATTTTCGGTGGGACCGAAAATACAATCTCGGTTAGTCCGATTAGTGCAATGACAAGAGCAAGCCAACTTCGTGGGACCGACTTCATCATCTCGGTGACACCGATTTGATGACGAAGATTCTGAAGCTTGGCGACTCATGTTTCGGTGAGACCGAGTTGAGAATCGGAAAATCCGAGTTTTCTAGGGTTTGGCTTTATGGCTGAGGTGGTTCATCTCGGTGTGGTGAGTTTGGAATATCGGTGGGACCGAGACTACTTATGAGTGTCTATGGCGGTGAAAGTTGCTGATAGTTTAGGAGATGTTCACTAAGCACTTGAGCAACGGATCATCATCATAACCTCATCCCTTTTAATAGTATTGGCTTTTCCTATGGACTCAATGTGATCTTGGATCACTAAACCAAAAATGGAGTCTTGAGCTTTTGCCAATGCTTGCCTTAGCATTTTGAGGGGTCCACTTCTTCAGTCCTTGCCATACCAATATCACTGAACTTTCTGAAATGATTCTCAAGTAACTATTAGTTCAATGATATATATGTTGTTATTAATTACCAAAACCACCCGGGGATTAGTTGCACTTTCAGCGTGGCCATCCCCTCTCGCCTACGAGGGGTTGGCATGGCTACAGTGAGCCGTATCGCTGGGAGATCTCCGGCGAGGCGCGGCACTATTGCCATGCCTCCCCTGACCTCAGCCACAGTGCGTGATGCACTGTGCCCACGACACCGGCCCGTACGGCCCAGAGATCGCCGGGCCACCCGTCGGTGGGTGAATCGAGAGCAGCAGAGCGCAGAAGAAGAGCGGCCACGAGGGAGTCGGCCTCCTCGAGTCGGCCGCCTCCCTTGAGGCCCCACAAGCCATAAACCAGATTGGATGGGGAGTGGCGACAGTGATCGCCTGACAGACGGCGGCACTATTGCCACGACCCCATGACCAAGCCTGCGTCATCAGGAGTGCTGAACAGTGTCGGCCTGTCCGCGGGACCCGCCAGTCGGCGGGCCCCAGAAGCCGGCAGGAAGGACGACGGCATGAGAGACAGACGGCTGGGGGCCACTCCCAATCAGATTACCATTGTACCCCAGGGGGGTAGGACTATATAAACCCCCCGGAGCACCCATGCAAAGGGTTGGGCCCTTGATAGAGTTAGACACATAGACAAGGGAGGAGAGAGCCAGCCTAGCTCCCTCCTGCCTCCCGATACAGCTCTAGGAGCACCCTTGTAACCTTTTCGCCATAGTGACCATGCGGAGACCCCGCAGAGCAGCAGTAGGGGTGTTATCTCCCCGAGAGCCCCGAAGCTGGGTAAGATTCACCGGTGTGCATGTCTGCGCCTCATCCCGTTTCCAGGCACCGGCGACGTTCCACTCGCCCCCACCATGATAAGCCATCCGTTGGCATATGTCGCACCCAACCCCCGACAGTCACGGTAGTACCGCTCCTCTGGAGCGGTAGTACCGCGGCTCCTAGGCCTAGTGCCGCGCCGGTACGGTAGTAGGGCGGATGCAATTTTTTACATCCGCGCCACCCACGGTAGTACCGCTCGTCCAACATGGTAGTACCGCGGGGGCCCATGTAGTACCGCTCCCCAGGAGTCGCAGTACTGTGGTCCTCCTACCTAGTACCGCAGTGTCATGGTAGTAGGCGCGGATGTAATTTTTTACATCCGCGCCCATGCTTATAATACCGCTCCTCGTGAGTGGTAGTACGCGTCGATTTTTTTACCACCTCATGTTCAGTGAGTAGGCACAGATGTAATTTATTTCATCGCGCCCTTCGGCGATGACTTTCTGCCTTGCGGTAGTACCGCAAGAAGTGTAGTACCGCGCATAGCGATAGTACTGCCCCTAGTCGAGTAAGTTCCGGCCTCTCTTCTTGATCGTGAAGTACCATGATCTGCCACGGTAGTACCGCGCCGCCTCGCGGTAGTACCGCACCCCTGGAGCGGTAGTACCGCGTGTCGCGGGCTGAACATGTGGATAACGGTTGGATATTTCCCACGACTATGTAAGGGGTGTCTTCTACCTCTAGTTGACCACCTCTTCCACCTCTAAGCTCCATTGTTGCTCCAAGCCCCATTTTCGCCCGATCTCTCTCCCTAGCCAATCAAACTTGTTGATTTGCTCAGGATTGGGTGACAAGGGCCCGATCTACACTTCCACCATAGGATATTTGATTCCCCCCACTTATCCCTAGAGGATCTTGTTACTCTTGGGTGTTTGAGCACCCTAGACGATTGAGGTCACCTCGAAGCCATACTCCATTGTGGTGAAGCTTCATGGTGTTGTTGGGAGCCTCCAATTGTTGTGGAGATTGCCCCAACCTTGTTTGTAAAGGTTTGTTCGCCGCCTTCAAGGGCACCAATAGTGGAATCACGACATCTCGCATTGTGTGAGGGCGTGAGGAGAATACGGTGGCCCTAGTGGCTTCTTGGGGAGCATTATGCCTCCACACCGCTCTAACGGAGACGCACTTCCCTTTAAAAGGAAGAAACTTCGGTAATACATCCTCGTCTCCACCGGCTCCACTCTTGGTTATTTCGTGCCTTTACTTTGCAAGCCTACTTGTGTTACATCCTTTGCTTGCTTATGTGCTAGTTGTTATTGCATCATATAGGTTGCTCACTTAGTTGCACATCTAGACAACCTATTTTGTTGCAAAGTTTAATTTGGTAAAGAAAAGCTTAAAAGTTGTTAGTTGCCTATTCACCCCCCCCTCTAGTCAACCATATCGATCTTTTCAAAGGCGTCCCAAGAATTCGGAGTTTTTAGATCTTGATGCTAAATTTGGTAAAAGTGGGATTGGAGAGGTCATGACTTTAAATAGTATTGAACCCACTATCTCGGATTTCAAGGAATTTGATTATGATAATTGTTCTTTAGAAGGTTGTATTTCCTTCTTGCAATCCGTTGTTAATTCTCCTCATGCTTATAGTCAAAATAAAGCTTTTACCAAACCTATCATTGATGCCTTGATGCAATCTTATGATGAAAAACTAAATTTGGAAGTTTCTATACCTAGAAAACTTAATGATGAGTGGGAACCTACTATAAAGATTAGAATTAAAGATCATGAGTGTTTTGCTTTGTGTGATTTGGGTGCTAGTGTTTCCACGATTCCGAAAACTTTATGTGATATTCTATGTTTCCATGATCTTGATGATTGCTCTTTAAATTTGCACCTTGCGGATTCCACCATTAAAAAGCCAATGGGAAGGATCAATGATGTTCTCATTGTTGCAAATAGAAATTTGGTGCCCATAGATTTTATCGTTCTTGATATAGATTGCAATCTTTCTTGCCCTATTATTCTTGGTAGACCTTTCCTTAGAACGATTGGTGCGATTGTTGATATGAAGGAAGGGAATATTAGATTCCAATTTCCATTAAAGAAAGGCATGGAGTACTTTCCAATAAATAAAGTCAAATTACCTTATGAATCTATCATGCGAGCTACTTATGAATTGAGTGCCAAAGATGGCACTACTTAGATCTATCTTCGCTTTTATGCCTAGCTAGGGGCGTTAAACAATAGCGCTAGTTGGGAGGCAACCCAATTTTATTTGTGTTTTTTCCTGTTTAGTAATAAATTTTGCATCTACCTTCTGTTTAGATGTGTTTTTATCTTTTAATTAGTGTTTGTGCCAAGTAGAACCTATAGGATAACCTATGATGATAGTTGATTTGATTCTGTTGAAAAACAGCAACTTTGCTCGCACGAAATTAGTTTTGTTAAATCACAGAAACCTTCTTTTGCGTAGATTCTTTTTTCTACTTATCAATAGACAAATTTTCCAGGACTTCCTATTTTTGTAGGATTTTTAGAGTTCCAGAAGTTTGCGTTAGTTACAGATTGCTACATACTGTTCTGTTTTTGACAGATTCTGTTTTTCATGTGTTGTTTGCTTATTTTGATGCATCTATGGCTAGTAAAATAGTTTATAAACCATAGAGCAGTTGGAATACAGTAGGTTTAACACCAAAATAAATAAAAAATGAGTTCATTACAGTACCTTATGTGGTGGTTTTGTTTTCTTTCACTAACGGAGCTTATAAGATTTCCTGTTGAGTTTTGTGTTGTGAAGTTTTCAAGTTTTGGGTAAAGCTTTGATGGACTATGGAATAAGCTGTGCTCATCCGACCACTCCCGTAAGTCTTCTGATAACCTTAATTCATAAATCCAAGGAATATATTAAGCTTTCCATTATTCACGTAGGTCTGGACAAAAAAGGCGGAGTGGATCCACTGTTCGGCTCCGCTACCCGAAGACCCAGCCATCCCTCTGTTAACGAAGATGCTGGTTTCGGCGCCGGAGAGGAAGGGAAAGGAGGCCAGAGGTGGCCTCCGTCGTAAAGGCGCTTTGGACATTGTGTCCTAAGACACCAAGACTCTCTCCTATCAAGACGAAGATGAAGAGGAGGAAGAGAGCAATTCTCCCCTTAAAGGGCGGAGGAAGAAAAGGGCGACTTCCGCGGATCTAGAGGCGGAGGCGTCCAAGAAGGAGAAACTCTCCCTTTCGGATGATTCTGAATCGGACGCCAACACCATCCCCGAGTGGCACCCCAGGCCGAAGCCCCTGGCCGGATAGTAAGTATCCAAAGACACCGTACATGTATCCAGTTTTATGCCTTGTGGTTCTAACATATTGAATTGCGTGTTGCATTTTGGCTCGTGATCTCCCCCAACGATCATCGTCCTCTGGGAATTCGTTGGGGCCGAACATGATGGAGAACGAGTCGCCTCCGCAGGCCTCTCCGCCCACTGCTACGGACAATACCAAAGTGTTGTCCCGAAGAACCTTTCCAGGCCACAAGGAGGTGCGGGAGGCCGTGAAGGTGGTGGCGGAGGGTAATGCCTCTGTTGCCGAAAAGAGGGGGGAACCGACCCCCATAGAGACCGACAACGGGGGCCATGCCCAATTCGGCCCCCGACCGAATATTATTCCATAGATCCATACAGCTCCGGAATTGGGTGAGCAGCCTCCTTCGAAAGAAGGGGCGCGTCGTCTCCACCGGTGACCTCTGTCAATCCGGAGGTGCCGGACACTCTGGTGGAAGTGCTTCAGAGTGCTTCCGTTGTGGAACATCGTACCCTTATGGGTACGGTGGTTGAGAAGGTTCTATCCACTAAAAATGGATTGAACGAGGCCTATACCAGCCTTCTAATAGGCTTTGAGGTATGTGATGTAATATATATTTTGGCTATTTGTATATGTAAAAGGAATGCCTGTGTATAGATAGTAGCCCTTGAGACTCTGTTCGGTGTTCGTGAAGAAAGGCCGAACAGATGATCGAATAATTCTTCTCAGGAGATAACATACATGTCTATTTGGATAAATAGGCTTCGATGTTAGCGGCAACCTCCCACGCCTCCGAAGTATCCAAACTAAAGCGGAAGTTTGAGGAAAAGCAAGGTATGCTATACCTGAAACATATCTAAAATGATATGAGTTCTGATTTGTTATCTAAATGAGTTTTATGATTATTCTCTTAGTTGACGCATCTGAGGTCGAAATCCTCAAGAGCGCGCTGACCGAAGCCAAAAAGGAGGCGGAGGAGGAGCGAGCCGCCCGCCTGAAGCATAAAGCTCGGTTGGATGAAGTCCAACAAGAGCTCAAGGATGCTATAAGCAGATGTGAGTCCTTGAAGCGCAAGGTGTCGGATCGAGACTCCGAACTTGCTACGGCACTCCAAAGTGCAAAGGAGGCCTGGATTGAAGCCCAAGGCGCCTGCTAGGAGATCCAGGAGGCAAAGAAAATTGCGGCGGGTAAGGCTTCTAATATGCAGAGCAAATTGGTAAGGAGAAGGTACACCTTACTGACCCGTATTTGGAGTTCTCCAGGAGCGTTTGCGGATGTACCCCGGAGTATTGCTGATGCTGCAGAGTTCTTCCGAGCCGAAGAGGGGAGCTCAACAGAGAAGCTGTTCTGGTCGCAGTACCTTGCGTCAGAGCATCCCGTGCCCCTCAGTGATCAGTTGAAGCGTAGCTGCCCGAACTGCATAGGGTGGCCGAATTGGCCATGAAGGATGTTATGGTCCGTATTTGGCCAGCCGAACCCATACCCAGTAGTTACTTCGGTCTCGTGAAGTGGCTAGTCAATGCCTATCCTCGGCTTGACGCTATAAAGCGGTCAGTTTGTATCGAGGGTGCCCGGATGGCTTTCGCCCGTGTCAAGGTGAAGTGGGAGAAGATGAGTGCCACCAAGCTTGTAACCGAGGGACCACCTGTAGGCAAGGAGCACCGCACACCGGAGCGGTTGACGAAGTCCTGGAAGGATCCCGCATTGTAGAGGGCCAGTGTTTGAAGGACATCATTTTTAAATGAATGTATCTGTGCTGCCCGAACTTTGTATTATGAAAACAAGGCTTTTGTATAATATTTTTGCTTGTTTCATCTCAAATTATTTCCCTCTTGTGCGGTCGTTTACGGTATCTGAGAGTTGGACAGTCATCGGCTTCAGCCCCCACGTGAGTAGTACGGGGGTGTTTGGAACAACACATGAACACACTTAACCCAACGGCTTGGTCCTTGAAGGAGGTGTTAGTGCGGCGAACCAGGCAATCAGACTATGCGGCTTTATCACTCTCACTTAGCCATAGGAGTTTTACAATAGGATTGTAGGCACATCCCCTGGTATTGTTCGACTATCCAAACTTGGATGCTGTAGACGCCTGACCAGGTGAAGACCGGCCCTTCGTGTAATACGGAAGAAATCGCAAAAGATTTATACTTAGTCACCGAATAGCTGACCAGCTCTCGCCGCATCATGACAGCAATTTTCGGCTTTCTCTACTAAGGTGTTTATCCGGATGAACCAGAAACACAATCGTAGTAGCTCTCCCTTTACTACCTTAGCCGAACAGGCGGAACGTAAGGCAGTAACCACAGGAGCCGGGTAATCCAACTATTGACCAAAGACATGATTCGGAGCCGATGCATATAATGCTATATTCGGGACAGCGAATTGTACTATAAAAGTGTTCGGACTTATGTTAATTTTAGGAAATGTACGTGGCTGAATGGAGCCCCTGGAGATTTAAGTCATGCCGAAGTGTACATGACAATCAGACGAAAAAAGAGGGAATATAGATTTGGAAATAAGCCAGTACCGAATAGGTTGGGCGGAAATTGTTTCTATTATAGTCTGATTGATAAGTCAAAATGTATTTGTACAGATAATGCTATAAGCATCGAGGCTATTTCACATGCCGAGCACAAGGGGAAGCTGTGTACAGGTCCTAAAAAAGGAAGAGGTGATCTTTGAAGATCCTCTAGATACTCTGCCGTACGTCTGTGCTGCTTTTCCTCTTGGTATATGATCCTTAGAAGGATCAATGATCGGGTTTTCATAAGGGGCCAGGAAAAAGGGCCCTTGGCACCATCAAAAGGTGATGTGGGTTGTAAGGAACCTGAAAAAACAAAAATAAGAAAAAGAGGATATGAGGGTCCAGGTAGGGTCGAGCCGTATCATGGACTTTATCTTTGATATTCCTCCATCTTTGCCCATGGTATTTTTAGTGTGTAGTTATGTACACGCAGTACATATGACGCAGCTCGGTTGGGGCTGAGACGGAGCCCGAATTGCTAATCGAGCTCCTGACGAGCTGGAATGTCGTTCTGCGGGGTAGTCCAGACTTGTTTGACAGTATCCGGGGGCTTGACGGCTGATGTAGGGTTTGGCTTGATAAGACTACCCTGTACTTCCACTGCGAGGGTCGCGGTGTGTTCCTCGGTACGGAGGGAGTGCTCCATGTTTCCATTGACTGTAATAAAACCGCGTGGTCCTGGCATCTTAAGCTTTAGATAGGCGTAGTGCGGGACCGTGATACGTCTCCAATGTATCTATAATTTTTGATTGTTCCATGCTATTATATTACTTGTTTTGGATGTTTATGGGCTTTACTATACACATTTATAATATTTTTGGAACTAACCTATTAATAGGAGGCCCGGCCCATATTGCTGTTTTGTTTGCCTATTTCAATGTTTCGCAGAAATGGAATATCAAACGGAGTCCAAACGGAATGAAACCTTCGGGAGAGTTATTTTTGGAACGAAATCAATCCAGGAGACTTGGCGTAGAAGTCAGGGAAGCTTCGAGGAAGCCACGAGGCAGGGAGGTGCACCCTACCCCCTGGGCGCGCCCCCCACCCTCGTGGGCCCCCTCGTGGCTCCCTTGACCGACATCCAGGAGCACAATATATCGGGAGTTCCGCCGCCGCAAGCCTCTGTAGCCACCAAAAACTAATCGGGACCCTGTTCCGGCACCCTACCGGAGGGGGGATCCATCACCGGTGGCCATCTTCATCATCCCGACGCTCTCCATGACGAGGAGGGAGTAGTTCACCCTCGGGGCTAAGGGTATGTACCAGTAGCTATGTGTTTGATCTCTCTCTCTCTTTCTCTGTCGTGTTCTTGAGGTGATACGATCTTGTTGTATTGCGAGCTTTGCTATTATAGTTGGATCTTATGATGTTTCTCCCCCTCTACTCTCTTGTGATGAATTGAGTTTTCCCCTTGAAGTTGTCTTGTCGGATTGAGCCTTTAAGGATTTGAGAACACTTGATGTATGTCTTGCCGTGCTTATCTGTGGTGACAATGGGATATTCACATGATCTACTTGATGTATGTTTTGGTGATCAACTTGCGGGTTCAATGAACTTATGCTTAGGGGTTAGCACACGTTTTTGTCATGACTCTACGGTAGAAACTTTGGGGAACTCTTTGAAGTACTTTGTGTTGGTTGAATAGATGAATCTGAGATTGTGTGATGCATATTGTATAATCATACCCACGGATACTTCAGGTGACATTGGAGTATCTAGGTGACATTAGGGTTTTGGTTGATTTGTGTCTTAAGGTGTTATTCTAGTACAAACTCTATGATAGATCGAACGGAAAGAATAGCTTCATGTTAATTTACTACGGACTCTTGAATAGATCGATCAGAAAGGATAACTTTGAGGTGGTTTCGTACCCTACAATAATCTCTTTGTTTGTTCTCTGCTATCAGTGACTTTGGAGTGACTCTTTGTTGCATGTTGAGGGATAGTTATATGATCCAGTTATGTTATTATTGTTGAGAGAACTTGCACTAGTGAAAGTATGAACCTTAGGCCTTGTTTTCTAGCATTGCAATACCGTTTGCGCTCACTTTTACCACTTGTTACCTTGCTGTTTTTATATTTTCAGATTACAAATACTCATATCTACCATCCATATTGCACTTGTATCACCATCTCTTTGCCGAACTAGTGCACCTATACAATATACCATTGTATTGGGTGTGTTGGGGACATAAGAGACTCTTTGTTATTTGGTTGCAGGGTTGCTTGAGAGAGACCATCTTCATCCTACGCCTCCCACGGATTGATAAACCTTAGGTCATCCACTTGAGGGAAATTTGCTACTGTCCTACAAACCTCTGCACTTGGAGGCCCAACAACGTCTACAAGAAGAAGGTTGTATAGTAGACATCAGACCGCATTGAATTTGGCGTTGACCACCGTGTGTTCGGTATTGTCATTGTTGCTTCAGCGCTTGTTTTGTTGCGTCGGGGCCTGCCGTTGCCGTTTCTGGCTTCATAAGTGCCAGGGTCACTGGTATGTTGCTGCTACGGGCTAGCCAGCTATCTTCGCCCGTGCAAAAGCGGGTCATGAGTGCTGTGAGGGCTGCCATGGACTTCGGCTTCTCTTGCTCGAGGTGTCTAGCGAGCAATTCGTCGTAGATGCTGTGTTTGAAAGCTGCTAAGGCTTCAGCGTCCGGACAGTCAACAATTTGGTTCTTTTTAATTAGGAACCTGGTCCAGAATTTTCTGACCGACTCTCCTGGTTGTAGGACTATGTGACTGAGGTCGTCGGCGTCCGGAGGCCAGATATAAGTGCCTTGGAAGTTGTCTCTAAAGGCATCTTCTAAGTCTTCCCAGCTTCTAATGGAGTTTTCTAGGAGGCTGTTTAACCAGTGCCAAACTGGTCCCTTAAGTTTTAGGGGGAGGTATTTGATGGCGTGTAAATCGTCACCGCGAGCCATGCGAATGTTGAGAAGAAAGTCTTCAATCCATACTACAGGATCTGCTGTGCCAGCGTATGATTCGATGTTCACGGGTTTAAACCCTTCTCGGAACTGGTGCTCCATTACCTCATCGGTGAAGCATAGGGGGTGTGCGGCGCCTTTGTATCGGGTAACGTCACGGCGCAGTTCGGATGAAGTCTGTATGTGGTTTTCGGCCCGGGTGAGGTTATGCTTTTTGCGCCAGGCCTGATGGCCATCTTCTCGCGCTGGGACACGCCCCCTTGATCATTAAATTGATCTGGTATGACCGGATCTATTGTCCAGGTCCTATCGTAGGTCATAAGTGTATCCTGCAAGCGTTGTTTCTCTGCCTCTACGGCGGGGTGGTGCGGGCTGGTGTTCGTCTTGAGTTGTCGCTCTATCCCAGCCACGTGGTGGTTGGTCAATTCCGTCGGCAGCGTTACACATTGGCGGTATAGGCTCCAGGGCCTCATCGTCGAATTTGGGTAGCATCTTGCGCTTCGGGTAACTCTTAGTTGGGCGTTCGAGTCTGTATTCCTCGGCTGCCAGGACATTAGTCCATCTGTCATTGAGTAAGTCCTGATCAGCTTGGAGCTGTTGCTGCTTCATTTTCAGGCTTCTTGTAGTGGCTATTAGCCGGCGCTTAAAGCGCTCTTGTTCGAGGGGTTCCTCTGGCATGATGAAATCTTCGTCGCCGAGGCTCTCATCGTCTTCGGAGATGGGTAGGTAATTACTATCCTCCGAGCCCTCGTCCCTGACTGGATCGTCAGGGTTAACTTGCACATCCTCCCAGTCATCCTGTTCGGATGTTGGCTTGAAAGGGGCTTCTTGGTCTTCGGTGTTCTCCGGAGTATCATTGTCTCCGGTGTTGGTATTGCTGTCTATTTCGTGACACGATTTTGAACGGCGTTGCTGCCGTTGATGCTTTGGCAGTGCCTCAGACGGCTTGTCCTCGAATGGATCCTTCCCACCATCACTGTTATCCTCTTTGGGTGTGTCCACCATGTACTCGTCATATGTGGAAGTGGTCGTCCAGCGTCCGGTCAACGGCGGGTTCTGGCTTTGCTCATCTCTTGCATCGTTGTCCATACCGTCGATGTCTTCGAAAGCGTAGTCCAGCATGTCGGTTAAGTCCTCGACAGTGTCTATGAAGTGGGTGGTGGGTGGGATGTAAAATTCCCCGCTCTCAGCCCCTAGTATGGGCTTGGCGTAGTTCGCCAATGATTCTTCTACAATGGCGAGAGATCGCATTAAGTCCAGGGCCTCGTTTAAGAGCGAGGTTTGGATGGGGAAGCGAGAGTCCGTGGAGCTAGGCGAGATGGAAGTTCCCTGGCCAAGCCCACATGATGCGGACCTCGAGAGTTCGGAGCTAGTGTCTGGAGGTGAGTCCGGCTTCATGATGATGGACGGAGCCTGGCGTAACTCCGGGCCTGCCGGTGACGCGACCCCCTCCGATTCTCTGGTGTCAAGCTTTATAGCTGCAGAGAGTTCGGCGGGCTCTAAACTCCCATCTTCAGACCTGGTGATGAGCTCTGGATCTAAGGTCAGAGCGGTGGTTGGGGCTGCGAACCCTTGGAGGATCAAGTCTCCTCGGATATCAGTGACATAGTTCAGATTTCCAAAACTGATCTGATGACCAGGGGTGTAGCTGTCGATCTGCTCTAGATGGCCAATCGAGTTGGCGCGTAGTGCGAAGCCGCCAAATACAAAAACTTGGCCGGGGAGAAAAGTCTCCCTCAAGGCGGTATTGTTGTGGATGATCGATGGATCCACCGAGCCTTCTAGCACGGCACAATGGAACTCTCAATGAAAGCACCAATGTCAGTGTCAAAACCGGCAAATCTCGGGTAGGGGGTCCCGAACTGTGTGTCTGAGGATCAAAGGTAACAGGAGGCAGGGGACACGATATTTACCTAGGTTCGGGCCCTCTTAATGAAGGTAATACCCTACTTCCTGCTTGATTGACTTTGATGGATGTAGGGGTTACAAGAGTTGATCTACCTCGAGATCGTAATGGCTAAACCCTAGATGTCTAGCCTATATGATTATGATTGCCTCTACGGACTAAACCCTCCGGTTTATATAGACACCGGTGGGGCCTAGGGTTGTACATAGTCGGTTTACAGATAAAGGAAGATACATTATCTGAACGCCAAGCTTGCCATCCACGCAAAGGAGAGTCCCATCCGGACACGAGGGAGGGCCTTCTGTCATGTATCTTCATGGCCCATTAGTCCGGCCCATGTAACATAAGCCGGCTCCCCGAAGACCCCATAATCCAGGACTCCCTCACTCATCGCCGGAGATGAGGAAGGAGAGGGAGAAGTACCAAATTGGTAGAGGTGAAATGTGTAGGAGCTCGATTGGATGCCGGTGGCCTCTATTTGCTGAGCCCTCGTGCCCTCTGACCCTCTAGAGCTGAGCGCAGCCCATCATCGCCACTTGATCACGACTGCAACATGTCGTCCCAGCCACCCCACGGCCTCTGGCGACCTCATCCCAGTTCCTCTCCCCGCCCACAGCCTCGCATGCCTACTCTGCAGCCCATAGCCACTCCAGCACCATCCCACACATCGCCGCATGCAATCACGCACACGTTGCGTTTAACGGCCATAGTTAAGAACTATTTAGCCTAACACACACTCGTAAGTGTGCCACTAACTCATGGACCCTCTACTAACTAAAACAATTAAACCTATTAAGAGACGATGACATGTGGCCCCTGTTGACCGGTCTAACTTCAGCTTATTTTTTATTTTTTAGATTGTGTCCCACATGTAAGTGATACAAACAAAGAGGTGAGAGAATGGTTTTTTTCTTGTAATTTTTAGAGTGGGTCCCACCTGTAAGTGATGCAAACAAAGGGGTGAGTGAAAGAGTTTTTTTCCTTTTATTTTTTTAGAGTGGGTCCCATGTGTAAGTGACATATAGAGAGAAGGGCAAAAATGTCCAATTAACGCTCAGAAAATGGTCAAAACCTTTGATCGGACACAAACAACACGAAAGGGCATTTCTGTAAAGCTACCTAACGGTAAAGGGAAAAGTTGAGCAACCTTTGAAATTAGGTGTAAATCTAAGTAGTGGGTTCAAGTTAGGGGTTGAAATGTAAATGGCCCTTTAATCAAATATAATCAATATGAAGTCCATATGATGTACAAGATGTGATGAAGAAGGAGTGTGTTGGAGAAACTCGAAGGCATGATTGGGCTTATGGGTTGAGCCATGATGGATGAAGCTCTTGAGAGAATGATTAAATAGAAGATTCTATATATGGATTGAAGATGAGATTATGATGATTCATATATGTGGAGTCATGGTTTATCAATTCAAGAGGCTGTTGGAAATATGCCCTAGAGGCAATAATAAAGTGGTTATTATTATATTTTCTTAATCATGATAAGTGTTTATTATTCATGCTAGAATTGTATTGACCAAAAACTTAAATATATGTGTGGATACATAAACAAACACCGTGTCCCTAGTAAGTCTCTACTAGACTAGCTCGTTAATCAAAGATGGTTAATGTTTCCTAACCATATACATGAGTTGTCACTTGATGATGGGATCACATCATTAGGAGAATGATGTGATGGAAAAGACCCATCCGTTAGCTTAGCATATGATCGTTCAGCTTATTGCCACTGCTTTCTTAAATGTCAAATACATATTACTTCGACCATGAGATCATGCAACTCCCGGATACCAGAGGAATACCTTGTGTGCTATCAAACGTCACAACGTAATTGGGTGATCATAAAGATGCTCTACAGGTATCTCCTAAGGTGTCTGTTGAGTTGGCATTGTTGGCGTATAATGTGTTGCCTAGTCTCTTTCATTAGATCGGTCTTTTGGTTACATTGGCTAGAGCATGCACTTCTACATGGTATCAGGGCCAAGAGGTCTCGAGTTCAAGACCCGGCTGTCGCAATTAAATTGCAGCCCACTTTTGGTCCATGTTTAGGTCTGAGGGAGCCACACACGAGGGAGAGTGTTGACGTATAATGTGCGGCCTAGTCTCTTCCATTAGATCAGTCTTTTGGTTGCATTGGCTAGAGCATGCACTTCTACAGGCATGGATCAATATTGGGATTTGTCACTCCATGTGACGGAGAGGTATCTCTGGGCCCTCTCAGTAATACAACGTCACAAGAAGCTTGCAAGCAAAGTGACTAAGGAGTTAGTTACAAGATGATGTATTATGGGACGAGTAAAGAGACTTGCCGGTAACGAGATTGAACTAGGTATGAAGATACCGACGACCGAATCTCGGGCAAGTAAAATACCGGCAGACAAAGCAAACTACGTATGTTGTCATAAAGGTTCGACAGATAAAGATATTCGTAGAATATGGAGGAACCAATATGGGCGTCCAGGTCCCGCTATTGGCTACTGACCGGAAAGGTGTCTCGGTCATGTCTACATCATTCTCGAACTCGTAGGGTCCGCACTTGTAACGTTCATTGACGATATGGTATAATATGAGTGTGAATTGGTGAACGAATGTAGTTCAGAGTCCCGGATGAGATCACGGACATGACGCGGAGCTCTGGAATGGTCCGGAGGTAAATATTGATATATAGGATGATCCTATTTGGTCACCGAAAGGTTTCTGAATATACCGGGTTATCATCGGATCACAGGAAGGGGTTCAGGGAGGCCCAGGGAGTTTATTGGGACAAACGGGCTAACGAGGGAGTGTACACCCACCCACATGGGGCTAGTGCACCTCCACCTCAAGGCGCCGGCCCTAGGGAAGGAAAGAGAGAAGGCTGGCCCCTCTTGCCTTTTCTACCACATGAGAAAAAGGGAAGGGGGGCGCCACCCCTCCTGCCTTCTCCCAAGCGCCAAAAAAGAATAGCGAGGGGGCACCATAGGGCAGGCGCCCACCCTTGGGGCGCACGATGGCGGCCTCCCCTCCCACCACCTAGATATACAAGAGAGGGACGGGGCGCCACACATCCACGACAATCCCTAGGCCATATGCACCCCTCTCCCCGGTTTCATCCTCCATCAATTTTTTCTGCAGTGCACGACGAAGCCATGCGGGAACAAGTTCACCACCACCGTCACCACGCCTTCGTGCTGCTAGAACTCATCTACTACTTTGCCTATCTTGCTGGACCAAGAAGGCGAGGACGTCATCGAGTTGAACGTGTGCTGGACGCGGAGGTGCCATAAGTTCGGTACTTGATCGGGACGGATCGTGAAGGTGTATGACTACATAAACCGCGTTGATAAAAGCTTCCACTTAACGGTCTACGAGGGTACATAGACACACTCTCCCCTCTTGTAGCTATGCATGTCAATGGATAGATTTTGCGTGTGCATAGAATTTTTTTGTTTTCCATTCAGCGTTCCCCAATAGTGGCGTCATGAGCCAGGTCTATGCGTAGATGATACGCACGAGTAGTACACAAAGGATCTGTAGGCGATGATGTTCATACTGCTTACCACCAATGTATTATTTTGATTCGACGATATTGTGGGATGAAGCGGCCCAGACCAACCTTACATCTCCACGGACATGAGACTGGTTCCACCGACTAACATGCAACTTATTTTGCATAAGGTGGCTAGCGGGTGTCTATTTCTCTCACTTTAGTTGAATCGAATTTGACTACGGCCGATCCTTGTAGAAGGTTTAAAAAACTTGATAATCACCTTTGTGGTTTTGTGTAGGTAAGTATGGTTCTTACTAGTTGCCTGTAGCAGCCACGTAAAACTTGCAACAACAAAGTAGAGGACGTCTAATTTGTTTTTGCAGGGCATGTTGTGATGTGATATGGTAAAGATATGATGTGCTATATGTTGATGTATGAGATGATCATGTTTTGTAATAAGTTCATGACTTGCATGTCGATGAGTTCGACAAAAGGCAGGAGCCTTAGGGTTGTCTTTAATTTATTGGATGACCTACACTGAAGTGCCATGTAATTGCTTTACTTTATAGCTAATTGTTAGCAATAGTCATAGAAGCAATAGTTGGCGAGACGACCCCGACGCAATGGTGGAGATCAAGGTGTCGCACTGGTCATGATGGAGATTATGCCGTTGCTTTGGAGATGGAGATCAAAAGCACAAGATGATGATCGCCATATCATATCACATATTTTGATTGCATGTGATGTTTATCCTTTATGCATCTTATTTTCTTAGAACGACAGTAGCATTATAAGCTTATCCCTTCACTTAATTTCAAGATAAAAATGTTCTCCCTGAGTATGCACCGTTGCTAAAATTCATCGTTTTGAAGCACCTCGTGATGATCGGGTGTGATAGACTCTACGTTCACATACAACAGGTGTAAACTAGTTTTGCACATGCAGAATACTTGGGTTAAACTTGACGAGCCTAGCATGTAAAGACATGGTGTCGGAACACTAGAGACCGAAAGGTCGAACGTGAGTCATATAGTAGAAATGATCAACATAGAGATGTTCACCATTGAGGACTACCCCATCTCACGTGATGACCGGACATGGGTTAGTTGATTTGGATCATGTATCACTTAGAAAACTTGAGGGATGTTGATTTAAGTGGGAGTTTATTAGTAATTTGATTAGTTGAACTTAAATTTATCATGAAACTAGTTTTAATAGTTTTTTGCATAATGCTATAGATCAATGGCCCGTGCTACTGTTCCCTTGAATTTTAATGTGTTCCCAGAGAAAGCTAAGTTGAAAGATGATGGTAGCAACTATATATACAGACTGGGTCCGTAACTTGAGGATTATCCTCATTCCTGCACAGAAGAATTATGTCGTTGATGCACCGCTAGGTGACCCACCCGCTCTCGCTAATATAGATGTTGTGAATGCCTAGCAAACACGTACTGATGACTACTTGATAGTTCAGTGTGCCATGCTTTACGGCTTGGAACCGGGACTTCAAAAGCGTTTTGAACGCCACAGAGCATATGAGATGTTCCAAGAGCTGAAATTGATATTTCAAAAAAATGCCCGGGTTGAGGGATATGAAGTCTCCAGCAAATTCTTTAGCTATAAGATGGAGAACAGTTCTATCTATGAACACATACTCAGAATGTCTGGGTACCACAACCACTTGACTCAGCTAGGAATTGAGCTCCCAGATGAGTTTTTCATTGATAGAGTTCTTCAATCACTGCCACCAAGCTATAAAGGCTTCATGATGAACTATAATATGCGAGGGATGACGAAAATGATTCCTGAGCTCTTCGTGATGCTGAAATTAGCAGAGGTAGAAATCAAGAAAGAGCATCAAGTATTGATGGTTAACAAGACCACTAGTTTTAAGAAAAAGTGCAAGGGAAAGAAAGGAACTTCAAGAAGAATGGCAAGCAAGTTGCCGCTCCCGTGAAGAAGCCCAAAGCTGGACCTAAGCCTGAAACTGAGTGCTTCTACTGCAAAGGAAGTGGCCATTGGAAGCGGAACTGCCCCAAGTATTTGGCGGATAAGAAGGATGGCAAAGTGAACAAAGGTATATTTTATATAGACATTATTGACGTGTTCCTTACTAATGCTCGTAGTAGTGCCTGGGTATTTGATACTGGTTCGGTTGCTCATATTTGTAACTCGAAATAGGAGCTACGGAATAAACGAAGATTGTCTAAGGATGAGGTGCCGATGCGCATCGGAAATGGTTCCAAGGTTGATGTGATCGCCGTCGGCACGCTACCTCTACATCTACCTTTGGGATTAGTTTTAGACCTCAATACTTCTTATTTGGTGTGAGCATTGAGCATGAACATTATATCAGGATCTTGTTTATTGTGAGACGATTATTCATTTTAAGTCAGAGAATGATTGTTGTTCTATTTATATCAGTAATATCTTTTATGGTCATGCACCTTTACTGAATGGTCTGTTCTTGTTGAATCTCGATCGTAGTGATACACATATTCATAATATTGATGCCAAAAGATGCAAAGTTGATAATGATAGTGCAGCATATCTGTGGCACTGTCGTTTAGGTCATATTGGTGTAAAGTGCATAAAGAAACTCCATGCAGATGAACTTTTGGAATCACCTGATTATGAATCAGTTGATACTTGCGAACCATGCCTCATGGGTAAGATGACTAAAACTCTGTTCTCCGGAACAATGGAGCAAGGTAATGACATATTTGAAATAATACATACCGATGTATGTGATCCAATGAGTGTTGAGGCACGCGGCGGGTATCGTTATTTTCTAACCTTCACAGATGATTTGAGTAGGTATGGGTATATCTACTTCATGAAACACAAGTCTGAAACATTTGAAAAGTTCAAAGAATTTCAGAGTGAAGTGGAGAATCATCATAACAAGAAAATAAAGTTTCTACAATCTCATCGCAGAGGCGAATATTTGAGTTACGAGTTTGGCCTTCATTTAAGACAATGTGGAATTGTTTCACAACTCATGCCACCTGGGACACGACAGCGTAATGGTGTGTCCGAACGTTGTAACCGTACTTTATTAGATATGGTGCATTCTATGATGTCTCTTACCAATTTGCCTTTATCATTTCGGGGTTATGCATTAGAGATAGCCGCATTCACGTTAAATAGGGCACCATCTAAATCTGTTGCGACGACACCGTATGAACTACGGTTTGGCAAGAAACCTAAGCTGTTGTTTCTTAAAGTTTGGGGATGCGATGCTTATGTCAAACAACTTCAGCCTGATAAGGTCGAACCCAAAGCGGAGAAGTGTGTCTTCATAGGACACCCTAAAGACACCATTGGGTATACCTTCTATCATAGATCCGAAGGCAAGATTTTTGTTGCCAAGAATTGATCCTTTCTAGAGAAGGAATTTCTCTCGAAAGAAGTGAGTGGGAGGAAAGTAGAACTTGATGAGGTAGTTGTACCTTCTCTCGAATTAGAAAGTAGTACACTAGGGAAAATCGTTTCCATGATGCCTACTCCAACTATAGAGGAAGCTAATGATAATGATCATGAAACTTTAGATCAAGTTACTACTGAACTTCGTAGGTTCTCCAGAACACGCACCGCACCAGAGTGGTACCATAATCCTATCTTGGTAGTTATGTTGTTAGACAACGGCGAAGCTACAAACTATGAAGAAGCTATGATGAGCCCAGATTCTGATAAATGGCTTGAGGCCATGAAATCTGAGATAGGGATCCATGTATGAGAACAAAGTGTGGACTTTGGTGGACTTGCCCGATGATCGGCAAGCCATTGAGAATAAATGGATCTTCAAGAGGAAGACAGACGCTGATGGTAATATCGCTGACTACAAAGCTTGACTTATTGCAAAAGGTTTCGACAAGTTCAAGGAGTTGACTACGATGAGACTTTCTCACCCATAGCAATGCTTAAGTCTGTCCGAATCATGTTAGAAATTGCCACATCTTATGATTATGAAATCTGGCAAATAGACGTCAAAACTGCATTCCTTAATGGATTTCTTAAAGAAGAGTTGTATATGATGCAACCAGATGGTTTTTTGGATCCTAAGGATGCTAACAAAGTGTTCAAGCTCCAACGATCCATCTATGGACCAGTGCAAGCATCTTGGAGTTGGAATGTACGCTTTGATGAGGTGATCAAAGCATATGGTTTTATACAGACTTACAGTGAAGCCTGCATTTACAAGAAAGTGAATGGGAGATCTGTAGCATTTCTTATATTATATGTGGATGACATATTGTTGATTGGAACCGATATAGAATTTCTAGATAGCATAATAGGATATTTGAATAAGATTTTTTCAATGAAAGACCTCGGTGAAGCTGCTTATATATTGGGGATCTACACGGATAGATCAAGATGCTTAATAGGACTTTCACAAAGCACATACCTTGACAAAGTTTTGTAGAAGTTCAAAAAGGACCAGTCAAAGAAAGGGTTTTTACCTGTGTTGGAAGGTGTAAAATTGAGTCAGACTGAAAGTCCGACCATGGCAGAAGATAGAGAGAAAATGAAAGTCATTCCCTATGCTTCAGCCATAGGTTCTATTTTGTATGTCATGCTGTGTACCAGACCTGACGTGTGCCTTGCCATAAGTTTGGCAGGGAGGTACAAAAGTAATCCAGGAGTCGATCACTAGACATCGGTCAAGAATATCCTGAAGTACCTGAGAAGGACCAAGGATATGTTTCTCATTTATGGAGGTGACGAAGAGCTCGTCATAAAGGGTTACGTTGTTGCTAGCTTCGACACAGATCCGGATGACTCTAAGTCACAAACCATATACGTATTTATATTGAATGGTGGAGCTGTCAATTGGTGCAGTTTCAAGCAGAGTTTTGTGGCGGGATCTACGTGTGAAGCGGAGTACATAGCTGCTTCGGAAGCAGCGAATGAAGGAGTCTGGATGAAGGAGTTCATATCCGGTCTAGGTGTAATACCCAGTGTGTTGGGTCCAATGACAATCTTTTGTGAAAACACTGGAGCAATTTCCTTAGCGAAGGAATCCAGGTTTCACAAGAGAACCAAACACATCAAGAGATGCTTTCAATTCTATTCGTGAAAAGGTCAAGGATGGAGACATAGAAATTTGCAAAGTACATACGAATCTGAAGTGGTAGACCCGTTGTCTAAACCTCTTTTGCGGGCAAAACATGATAAACACCAAGACTCCATTGGTGTTAGATTCATTACTATGTAATCTAGATCATTGACTCTAGTGCAAGTGGGAGACTGTTGGAAATATGCCCTAGAGGCAAAAATAAAGTGGTTAGAATTATATTTCCTTAATCATGATAAATGTTTATTATTCATGCTAGAATGGTATTGACCGGAAACTTAAATACATGTGTGGATACATAAACAAACACTGTGTCCCTAGTAAGCCTCTACTAGACTAGCTCGTCAATCAAAGATGGTTAAGGTTTCCTAACCATAGACATGAGTTGTCACTTGATGACGGGATCACATCATTAGAAGAATCATGTGATGGACAAGACCCATCCGTTAGATTAGCATACACTGGTACATCGAGGTGCTATACACACGGTTTTTAACCCCTTTCCGTGATGGCATTTGAAACCGTCGCCAAGTGAGTGTGGGAGATGGGGGTGTCCTTCCCACACGACCCAGAAACCGTTGGGGATATGGAGCCATGATCCAAAGGCCTTGAAAAATGTGATCGTGTGCGATGAAGCACACACTAAATTCTTTCGCACGTGGGGGATCGGTGATTAAACATTTCTAATGACACAGTGAAACCAAATGGTGTGTCGTAATGAACCGTTTGGGAAACAGTATGTAAGGCACACGGGCCAACATATGAACTATGTGCGATATGTGACCTATCGCACATGTGTTTTCTGGGGAAACCGTCTGCCATGCAAGACTCCATCGCACACGTTTCCCAAAAATTACCATGTGTGATAATGTTCTGTCACAAACGGTTCAGGAGCCCCTTCGCACAAATACAAGTGCTGCAGACCGTTTGTGATTTGTTGTGTATCACCGACGGTTGCGGCAAGAGTGACGTGTGCTTTTCGTTTGGGATCCCACACGTTTCCTGAAAAATTTACGACTGGGATTGTATTTCATATTGGGCACGGTTTACTCCGAGCTCTCGTGTGCGATAACGTGATATCACAAATGGTTCCGAAGACCCTACGCACACGTAGTAGCGCTGCAAATCATTTGCGATCTGCTGCGTATCACCGACGGTTCTGCTACGATTGACGTATGCTTTTCGATGTGGATCACATACACTCATTTATTTGAACCATGTGCGGAGCAATTTTCCGGTTAAAACAAAAATATCCCATTTTGAATCGTCATGCAAAAAGAAAATTTGCCACAATATTCAATTGAACAAATAGTGTCCACAGGAAGAACATTCATCAGATTTTGCAACAATTGCAATTGAACATATGATAGCTCCAATGATTTGTCCACACATATATGCATTACATAATTAATCATAGTGTACAAAATACGAAGACCTCATCAGATGAAAAACAATGGATCCATCGTACATGTTTAGTGGCTAACTCTTACTCAATGTTTCAGGAGAACACATGCTGAAATCTTCATTATGACCAGCGGGACTGATGTAGTGATTCAGGAAGAAGTCGCTGATAAATCTTCGAACCAATAGCAATTCACCAGCGGGGAGCGATTCAGTAGTCCTAGGTTCTAAGATGAGCAGCAATATTTTTAAGATCAGAATGTGCCATATGAGTGGAGTAGAAGATATTAATTAAGATAGACTAACTGGTACTAATTCGCGAGGATCTTCACAACTATCAGCAGATTTGCATATGAAGATCATGTGTCTGCAAACGTAGTATCCACAAAGATTGGTCCCTGCTTGTGCCGAGGACAGTGAAATTTTTTGTACATAATTAGTCATGTATTTGTCCTGTTAGGAACAACCAAAACGGTGTTAGATGTATTATTTTTTTATTTGGACAGAAATAGAAAGAAGTTTATTTAGAAGCTTGAACATTTGACTAGCGTAAGAAATGGTATTTGCAGACTATTGGATAAATTTTCCAAAAATAACGGATTTCGGTGTGTTACCGGAGAAACGTTCTCGGGCTATAGAGGTAGTTACCTCTTGAACAGGTTCCCTGGTTTAGTTTTCCACAATGCGAGCACACTGCAAATGAATATAAATTTTGACAACATCAATTATTGAACCAGATATGAATGCAAGTTAATTTCAACACCATAGAATTCAATACCTATCCATGAATTGCTAAAGATGCATCAGATCATGTGCGTTTGTTGACTCTCTAGGAGAATCCATGTAGTAAACGGTGTTCTTGTTTGGAACAATGAATACTAATATCCAGTGATCGCTACATATTAAGAAAGCCATGAACTTACGAATTATGTCGAAATCTGAAAGACAATCGGTGTATGTGTGGTTGTTTACTTGACTTACCGTTCATGATATGGCCAGAGAAATGGTTCTGCATGGGACGTGTTTTCAAAGATTCGGACGACCATGTTAATGGCCAGTCCCGTAGGTCCTTACCATCTAATGTTGTGCCATTTGCTAATGCAGGATCTATGAAATACACACTCTCCCTTTTTCTTCTTTGTGCGTTCAATCCCCTGAGAGGAATAAAATGCAGTTAGCTGTTTATCATTTACAGCCTTGTATGGAGAAGTTGATCAGAGTTTGTTAAGTACTTACAAAACCATGCATCTAACAAGAGTGGCATCGAGCTTGTTGAAGTGAAGAAGAGATGTAAGTCCTGGAAACTCACATTGATGGAACCAACATCTTGTCGAAAATGATCTCTGTTGTAGTAGACTAGTAGACCATGTTGACCTGCTGACATTTGATCCATGCAATATTGATGTAACTCGCGGTAACTGGAGCGGCACTCATTAAAGTATTCACCAACAAGAAATGGCTGGCCATGGACGTAATTGCGTGCTTCAAGTACGTTTGCTTTATTTTTAGCAAGCTGCAAATCTATTTCTTCATAATCCATGCCGTCACATGAAGGCGCCCAAGGGGGCCGGCGGCCACCCTTGGGGCGCACCCTGGCTGCCTCCCCTCCCCCGACTATATATACATGAGAGGGAGGAGCGCCACACACCCACGACAATCCCCAAGCCGTGTGCAATGCCCCTCCCCGGTTTCATCCTCCGTCAAGTTTTCTTGCAGTGCACGGTGAAGCCCTATGGGAACAAGGTCACCACCACCGTCACCACGCCGTCGTGCTGCCAAAACTCATCTACTACTTCGCCTCTCTTACTAGATCGAGAAGGCGAGGACATCATCGAGCTGAACGTGTGCTGAACGCGGAGGTGTCGTAAGTTTGATACTTGATTGGGACTGATCATGAAGGTGTACGACTACATCAACCACATTGATAAACACTTCCACTTAACGGTCTACGAGGATACATAGACAAACTCTCCCCTCTCGTAGCTATGCATCTCCATGGATAGATCTTGCGTGTGCGTAGATTTTTTGTTTGTTTTCCATGCAACGTTCCCCAACAGAGGCAAGTAATTCAAGTAAATAATTTATTATGCCTCTCAAGAAATGGTAATGAAGCATTTAGAAGAGCAAGTGAAGACCAATGTTATATCCATGTAGAACCTAGATATGGTCATGTGAGAATTGAGATATTGGTGACCGTGTCTTAAAGCAATGAAATGAAGTGAAGAGTTCAATATGGCTTCAGTACATCAAGACTTAGCATGAAGTAAATATAAAGTTTGACAAAGATAAAGCCCAAAGGTCGAATTCCAAATGGTCAACACGTAAATATTGCCACATGCGATCATGTGATATGGTAAGAAATCGTGAATTGCTTTTTGTGAACTAACTCAGGCCATGTGTGTTCTATGTCTATGTGGGTTAGCTAACTCTAATGGGCTTGCATCAAAAGAAAGATTTCAAGTAGACCATATGAGGATGGTTATCAAGTTTGACAAGGGAAAGTTTCAAGAAAGGCATTCCAAGGGGAAAAAATGCTTGAAGCATACGTGTGAAGCTTGAAGTTCCACCCAAGTATGATGTGAACATATGAATACATTATATAACGCAATGCTCCCCATACGGATTATGAGATATTGACTTGTAGCCTTAACAAAACATCTGTGATCAAGATTGCTTTGCATCTTGAGGCAAACATGGAAGTCAACATCGATCTCAAGGGGAATGCTCAATGAAAAGTTATAACTTAGCTAGGTTTTCTTTTTTACCGGTCTCAAGGTGGTTGGTGGGAGACCGGATCATAAGTTTGATAGCCGTACTATCAAGTGGGGCTCTCGGGATAGTAACTTGATCACATCATGTGTAGAGTGCTAAATTTTTTGCATTATTTGCATACTTCATTTATTTTAATCGTGGTTCTCTATGTGAGGCCACTAGTAGAAAACAGGGTATATGTTCGGGCCTGGTTAGCCCATTAGTCCCGGTTCGGTCACGAACCGGGACCCATGGGCCCATTGGTCCCGGTTCGAGGCCAGGGGGGCCTGCCGGGCCTCGTGGGGCCATTGGTCCCGGTTCGTCTGGCCCCTTTGGTCCAAGTTGGTGGCACGAAGCAGGACCAATGGGCCTCGCTCCTGGCCCACCACCATTGGTCCCGGTTGGTGGCCTAAGCGGGGACCAAAGGGAGGTCTTTATGATCGGGCAAGCCACAAACCGGGACCAATGAACCAGCCAGGGGAGAGGGCTTTTGTGTGTAAAACATTAAAAGCAAAAGGATTTTTCATAAAATAAATAAAAAGCAAAAAAAGAAAAGAAAATAAATAAGTAGAAACAAAATAAAATAAATAAGTAGAAATAAAATAAACTTTACTAAAGTAAAATAAATGAACTATAATAAAATAAAATAAATAGCAACAGAAGTAGAAACAAAATAAAATAAATAAAGCAAGAAAGAAAGAAAATAAATAAGTAGAAACAAAATAAACTTTAATAAAATAAGTAAAAATAAAATAAACTTTTATAAAACCTCTAGTATTATTGAATCTATAATTATATAAAATTTATGCAACTAAAATTGTCAAAGTATTTTCTGTTCAAAACATTAAAAGAAAAAGAATTTTCATAAAGAAAATTTTTGTTACAAACTTTAATAGCAAAAAGAATTATCATAAAGAATTTTTTGTTAGAAACTAAAATAACTAAATATGTTTTTGAATATAATGATAAAGCACAGTAGTATTAAATAGCAGGAAAAAGAATCACTCAAAAATCTATTTTTATAGTAAAGCTATTCAAAAACTAGTGATTCTCACAAATTTCCAAAAATTCAAATTTAAACTATTCCAATTAGAAAACAAGTGGCACTACCAGAATGTTTATAATTTTTATTACCTAAAAGCAAAAAAGAATCACTGAAAAACTAGTAGGTATTTTGCTGTAAGTAGAAACAAAATAAAATAAACAAAGCAAAAAAGAAAACAAAAATAATAAAAAAAGTGCCACCTAAAGGACCACCACGACATGAATACGACTAGAAACCCAACAATGGGCCAGGATTCAGGCCCGCAATAGGCCCAGTAGGCCCACATGCACACAATGACAGATTAGGTCCGAAAGCCTCCAGTTGAGAGGAGCTCGAGAGAGTTGGCGCAGCAGCGCTTATAAACCACTCTCGAGCTCTCTCAACTAACGAGGTGGGACTAAACTTTGGCCGCGACTCGGGCAGCACAGGGCCTTAGGTCCCAGTTGGTGGCACCAACCGGGACTAAAGGGGTACATTGGTCCCGGTTGGTGTTACGAACCGGTACCAATGCCCCCCCTTTAGTCCTGGTTGGTGCCACCAACCGGGACCAAAGCCCTCTGCTTCCCGCGCTTTGGGCTACTGAAAACAGGCCTTTGGTCCCGGTTGGTGACACCAACCGGGACTAAAGGGGGCATTGGTCCCGGTCGGTGCCACAAACCGGTACCAATGTGTCGTGTATATAAGCAAGATTTGTGAAAATTTTCACTTCTCATCTCGCAGTTGTCGCCCCGACAACATCGACGCCGCTAGGCTGCCGCTCCCATCCACCGTCTCCGTCCTCGCCGTCGCCTCGCCTGCCTCGACGCATCGCCCGACCTCGCCGTCGCCGAGCCTGCCCGACCTCGCCATACCCGACCTCGCTGTCGCGCCGCCGAGCGCCTGCCTCGACCTCGCCGTCGCGTCGCTGGCGCCTGCCCCGACCTTGCCGCTACTCGCCTGCACTGTGAGCCTCATCGCGCCGTTCCCCTCTTCCCCCCCCTAACGCCATGCCCGCCGCCTCCTAACGCCGCCCGCCCCGACGCCGACGACACGAAGGCCCTGTTCACATATATAGATTTTTTTTGTTCATATTGTAGTAGATGTTGATGATGACGATGATGTATGTATGTTCATATGCAAAAGTTAGGATTTTTTTCTGTTCATAGATATTTTTGGTGATATTATTGTAGAATATGCAAATTTTTGTATGTTCATATGCAAAGAATATGTCATTTTTTATAGAATTTTTATTTTGTTCACAGAAATTTTATTGTTTTTTCTGTTGTAATTTTGTTCATAAAGTTTTAGGATGAAAAAAAGAAGAAGAAGAAAAAGTGAGGAGGAGAAGTTTCATTTAGTTTTAGGATTAATTTAGTTTATGTTTAGTTTAGGAAGAAGGAAAAGAAAAAGGAGAAGAGGAGGAGAAATAAATAAGAAGAGAAAAAAAGAAAAAAAGAGGAGAAGAAGAAAGGAATAGAAGATAAGAAGAAGAAAAATAGAGGAATGGAAGATAAGAAGAAAAAAATAGAGTTATTTCTATTTTCTTCTTCTTCACCTCTATTCCTTTCTTCTTCTCCTCTTTTTTTTCTTCTTTTTTTCTTTGATCTTCTCCGCTCTCTATTCCTTTCTTCTTCTCCTCCTCTTTTTTCTTCTTCTTCCTCTTCTTATTTTTTATCGGGTTTGTCGTTGTCGATATACCACCTCCCCGATAACTTCGACATGAGGAGGAATAGGGGGTCGAGGGGTCGAGGGTTCGAGGGTCGTCGAGGGTTTGAGGGTTCGAGGGTCGAGGGGTCGAGGGTTCGAGGGTCGTCGAGGGTTCGAGGGTTCGAGGGTCGAGGGGTCGAGGGTTCAAGGGTCGAGGGTTCGAGGGTTCTAGGGTCGACAGTTGAGGGTTCTATGGTGAGGGTTCAAGGGTCGAGGGTTTGAGGGTTCTAGGGTTTAATGTTCATAGAATTTTTGGGTGATATTATTGTCGAATATGCAAATGTATGTATGTTCATATGTAAATAATATGTCAATTTTTTTTGTAGTAGATGATGGTGATAATATATGAAAACTTGGTCAATTTTTTTTGTTCGATGAATGTTTTCTGTTAAAACTCGTATTAAGTTTGTTCGATGAATGTTTCATGGGAGAGAGGGAGTAAAAACTCCTCAGACATGAGGGGGGAGGAGTCCCCCTTCGGTTCCTAACTCTCTCGGGAATTCAACATGAGGGGGTGGTTCGATATACCCCCTCTGTTACCAAGTTAAAAGAGTGTTGTCGTCGAGGCCACCCCGAACCGTTTAAGCGTTGTCGAGGCCACCCCAAACCCTAGAGAAGCGTCGAGGCCATTAATTAATATAATTCCTTGTTGTGAATAGCTGTAGCTAGGTCTACATTTGCCACTAATATATCCATCTGTCATGTTTGTATAATAATTGCCATGTTGTAATATTTGCAGAAACTATGGAGCACGGCCGAGACGAGGAAGCAGAACTGGTGTTGGGGGACATAATCGCAGCCAGGGCTCATGTCATGTCGTATCTCAACGAAAGCGATGGTCTGGAAGGAGACGGTGAAGAAGCAGGCTACGGTCCTCGAACAATGGAGGAGACCGTGACCGGTGACCGAATGTCGATGCAAGAAGGAGGCCGTGATGACGGCTCCGGTGACCGAACAGAGTCCGGCCAGGTATATATATTAATTAAGCATGTGCTGACTATAGCTAATTGATGCATTCATTGTTTTGGTATCTACACATATTAACTCTCGTCTTTATTCTTATTTCTAGCCCTCCGGATCGAGCACAACTTCGGTAAAGAGACGAGGCCCGAAGAAAAAGTTGCGATCAGATGAAAGGTTCACGATCACAGCAATCGCGCGCGATGGCCAACCGATTGAACCCCTCCGGACCAAGGAGGCATTTACTGCTCAGTGCGAGGTTCTTGTTAGGGACATGATCCCGATCAGCATAGAGCTATGGAATCATCCTAAGGATGAAGAGCTTCAAGTTTCTTTTGTCGAAGATAGACAGAAAGCTGATATTTCGAAAGCGCTGAAGGTAAATTTCACCCTACCGGAAGAGGATGATCCGGAGAATCCAGTTATAGAGCCATTGCTCAAGTCCTTTGCTCTCAAAAAGATGGCAGATCTATTCAGGAAGTGGAAGAATGACCTGAAAGCAAAGTTTGTCGACAAACAAAAGATACCAGAATTCATCAGCCGGTACGAGAACCTCAAAGATCAATGGGACGCATTTGTGGCCAACAAGACATCAGAGAGGAGTAAGAAGATGTTAGCCATAAACAAGATAAATTCTATGAAGAAGGAGCATCACCATCGCACGGGGTCAGGTGGCTACCTCAAAGCCCTACCGTTGTGGGCCAAGGCTGAGAATAACTTGCTTGATAAAGGGATCGAACCAGAGACATTGAACTGGCTAGACCGTTGCCGGACTTGGTTCTTCGGGGTAGGCGAAACCTTGGATCCTATAACAGGGAAGTGCGTTTGGACGAGGGAGCAACTGTGAATACCCCTCATGAAGCTTCAGCACTATATTAATGCAGTGCAGGAAGGGACGTTCATTCCAGATAGAGAGAAGGACGAGCTCACAATGGCCCTCGGGAATCCTGAGCACCTTGGACAGACACGAGGCACGCCAGGCTCCGTTCCGTGGAAGGCTGGGTTTCCGGACGCAGGCGGTTACAAATGCCAAGAGAGGAGGAGAAAGGTGGAGCAGAGCAAACTGCAAGAGCTGCACTCAAGGGTACAGAAGCTAGAGGAACGAGATGCAGTTCGAAGCAAGCGACCTGCCGAAGCTACCTTGCCATCTCAGCGGAGAAGCAGCGTGGCATCCACCGAGCAGCTTCAGCTGGAGCCTGTCTTCACGGCTCCTGCTAGGTACCCCGTGGATGCTATCACAGAGTCTCAACATTGCCACCTTATGACGCAATGGGAGAAGTACAAAGTCAACGCGGCTGTCGGCTCTGTTCGACCTCCTGAACCCGGCGCAACTTTTCACTGCCATCCAATTCTAGAAGGATATGCTAGGGTGACGGTGGAAGAAATAACGGAGGGATTTGAGGAGCTTGTGCTCGACCACCCTACCGGTGAAGGGTAGACTCGGCTGGGTTCTGCTTTGAAGACTCCATGCCGATGGAGGAAGGAGCTCATCAACCTTCCAAACTGGACGCCTCCGCCTCCTCCTCCTCCGGCGAGTCAGGGCACTCCGCCTCCTCCTCCGTCCGCTCCTCCGGCCAGTGATCAGGGCACTCCGCCTCCTTCTCTGGCGCGTGGCGGCACTTCGCCTCCTCCTCCGCATGCTCCTCCGGTGAGTGATCAGGGCACTCCGCCTCCTTCTCCGGTGTGTGGCGGCACTCCGCCTCCTTCTCTGCCTGCGCCGGCGCGCCCGACTAGCCAGCCTCCTCCTTCTCTGCCTCGTCAGCAAGGGCGGAAAAGACCCGCCGCCACTCCGGTTGCTCCGGCGCATCGCAGTCCTTCTCCTCCGCCTCGTAAGCAACTAAAGAAGAAAGCCGCAGCCGCTCGGCCTGCTCCGGCGTCTAGCAGTACAGGCGGGAGGCAATACAGATTCCGTCCATCTCTCAAGACTCTAGAGAAGTTACCATATGAGATGACCAAGAACGAAAACGAGGAGATCTGTCAAGCCCAAGTGAGGGACTACTTCGCAACGCAAAGAGCTAAGAGACATCCACCTCCGGAGGAGAAGATAGATCCGGTGAAAGCGAAGCGCACTTTAGATGCCCTGCAGCGACCACCATCGTCTCCGTCGCAAACCAACTATGAGCGCATTATTGAAAAGATATATAAGGAAGCGAAGCGATAGGGAAGTACTTGCAGTGACAAAAGGTTACAAGAACGAAGAACTGTGAAAAAACTCCCCAGCTCGGCGAACAAGCGAACCAATCGTGCCCCCCTCTCAAGGTGTCTAGCGATATCATCGCTATTCATCCGGGGGTCTTGCCCAGTACCAATCCTGGAGATTACGACGATGCACATTTTGATATAATGGAGCCGGACGAATTCAAATACGGGTACGAGAAGCCTCTCGTCAAAGATGGAACTA
Organism: Aegilops speltoides; assembly: GCA_021437245.1. Classification (NCBI taxonomy): domain Eukaryota; kingdom Viridiplantae; phylum Streptophyta; class Magnoliopsida; order Poales; family Poaceae; genus Aegilops; species Aegilops speltoides. Next base: position 388,801,628 of record CM038147.1, on the reverse strand, counting down.
CGCTAAGAACGATGATGCAAAGATTCCATGATTGGTACATGGAAACCTGCAGAAAGGTGCAGTCAGCTGGGATTAAAATCGATACTTTAAAGAGGATCAACACGACCTCGTTGGAATTGAGGAGTTGTCTGCTCCATTTGAGGAGTTCTTCCAGTTTTTCAATCTAAAGGCCCTCGATAAATTAACGGTCACTTGCTACTGTCTGTAAGTACTACTTCTGTCATTTAGTCTCTATATATAGCTCAGCTCTTTCATTGCATGCATATATAATTATCCTCACTATATTATGCAGATTGAAGATCGTTGAATGCAGAAGAGTTGAAATGTATGATGTTGGGTTCATTAACACAAATCTGATAGATGAATTTACGGCTAAATTTCATGCCGAAGAAACCGAGCAGAACTTGCTACGATCGTTGCTAATAAATCAAAACAAACATAGAGTACTCTTTCCTTACAACTTTAGGTGAGTGTTACTGTCATGTGCATATTCGGTTTCCCTTAATTATTACTCAAGGTTATAGTAATTAATGTAACTGATGAGTTATATGCATGCGTGCGCAGTTTCCACTATATTTTCCTAGAGATTAAGCTTGAGCAGAAACTAGTAAGCGTCTTAGACTCGAGACGAAAAGATCGCAAGGAATATGGGGACATGTCTAAAATGCCGAGAAGTAAGTTGAATCGATCATTATCGCACCATATTGGCAACTTTGTTCATTTCATGATATCAAGTAATTGTTTTCTTTGTCTCGCAGTGCTTGGAAAGTATTGACCGCAGAAGTTTCGGGACTGCCGCGGGATCTGCGATGGAAATTCCCGAAAGTAAGTACTACTAGTTAGCTAGTTCCGCGCATCTCACGTTGATTCTAGCTACTTTCATCTACGCCATTTATAATGCTTCATTATCAGTTTGATTGACCTTTATTTCTCGTAAAGTGCTTGTGGCAGGAACCCGGGAATAATTACTGTGGATACTACGTCTGCGAGTTCATCTACAATGCAACGGCAAAGAATAGGCGGGGCTACTCTAAAAGACAATATGAAGTGCGTAAACAAAAATATTTACAAGTTTATTTTATTACCATCATTTCTGTTGAGTTTCATTCATATATATGTATTGACCCACTTATTCAAATTAGATGTGGGAGATGGGGAATGAACTCCTACCACAAGATCGCATGTGAGCAATTCAAGAGGAATTGGCTGGATTCTTTCTTGACCACGTCATCAATAAAACCGGAGAATACCACCATGCATGTGGAAGTTGAGTTCATATGTTAGGGTATTGTATATATATATATATATATATATATATATATATATATATATATATATATATATATATATATATATATGTATGTATGTATATATATATATATGTAGCCAGTACGTTGGTAAGATATACGAAAACTTGTTGTTCGACCAATCTCTCGGAGAGAAGGGGAGGTCGATCACTTCTCTCTGTATATGTTCATGACGATCTTCTGTACTTAATAGTTTCCTTCATTTGCTTACTAGCTAGCTACCGTGTCGAGTCCTCTCTATACATAGCGTTGACTAAGCACGGAGATAAGAGAGGACAGTTCTCTCTATTAGCTAGCTAACACAATATATGAAACCCCTAAATTAACCCTACAAAATCCCCCAAAACCCCCCAACCCCCCTCCCCCCCTTCAGAAAAAAACAAAAAACCCAGCCCCTGAAATGCTGACACGTGGAAGCCTTTTGGTCCCGGTTGGTGGCACCAACCGGGACAAAAGGCCCCCCTGCCCGGGCAAGCGGCAACGGCCACGTGGATCTCCATCTGTTCCGGTTCCTGGGCGAACCGGGACTAAAGGGACAGAGCTTTAGTGACGACCCTTTAGTCCCGGTTCGTGAACCGGGACAAATGGACCTCGCGAACCGGGACGAATGGGTGTTTTTCTACTAGTGGGCCCTTGGGCTTGTCGATAGCTTTAAAATGAGCCGAAGATTACCAGAATCGGAGTTCATGTGAAAACGTTATGCATGTTTCTGTGTTTGTTGTTTTTGGGAGGGCCAGAGCCTCTGGGGCCTCGAGCCTCCGGGCTAACTTCTGGGGGACCACCAGGTTAAAAAAAAGGTTTGTGAAATTCAGCCCAAGATAGAGTAGAGGTTCCGAGCTACGATTTTTTGCACCTAACGACAAATTTGGTGTGCGGCATATATAAGGTCCCCTTCTTCCCCCAAAGAATGCGCGGGTATAAATCTTGAATTTGTCCATTCTTTTGAGATCTCTCCTCCTCCCTTAAGCTTAAAAACTCCAATCCATTTGTCTAAAACCTATCCCATGAATCTAGGGTTCATATGTTAACCTCCTCCATGGTTCCTCTCCTCTCCCATCCCTCGATAGCATTAGTTGCTTTTAGTAGGATTTGAGAGAGAGGTATTTGAGCATTGTTGTGTTCTTGCTTTGCATTTGGCTTCGGTTTGTGCTCTCCACATCGATTTATTAGAGTGAGAGCCAGTGAGCATGTTACTCTTGGAGGCCACCAACTCCTAGACGATTTGGTGGTTGTTACCTCGATGATCTATTCATGGAGATTGTGAAGAGGCCCGAGTTACTCCTTCGTGAGGATTGTGAAGTGGTCTTGGAGCTTGCCATCTCTGGAGGGGAGAAGGAAGCTAACCATAGTGGTTGGGAATTGCCTTTGTGATGATATCTCAAGGGGAGAATAGGTAAGCTTTTGTGGTGTTGGTGTGTCTTGGTGCTAACACCCATCTCTCCAACGTAGACTAGAGTATCAGTGGATACTTGAACTTTGGGTAAAAACCGGTAGTCTCTTGCCCTCTTTACTTTCTGCATTTCAAACTTGTTATTATTGATATATCTTGTGCTTGGTGTGAATTGCTAGCTTGTAACATTCATCTCCATATCTTGTGATATAACTTGTGTAAGATTGTAGTGCTTACTTGTGCTTTCTTATCATTCAATTCCAAATCTTGTGATATAACTTGTGTTAGCTTGTAGTGCTTACTTATGCTAGCTTGTATTATTCAAATCCATATCTTGTGATATAGTAACTTGCGTAAGCTTGTATTGATTCTCTGTGCTTATGTGTATCATTCATTTCAATATCTTGTGATATACCTTGCGAACTGGCCCCCCTAAGCAACGAGCTCCAAAACCCTACTGAGTTATATGTCGTCTGATTACTTGTTAAATTCAGAGCAAAGTGGAACTGTTAACTAAAATCATTTTTCTTTTACATTGCAGAAAAAATGTTCATGGTGGATGTAGGCAGTCATGGATGTAGGCCCTAGTACCCCCAAAGTTTGCACCATAAGGGATTTGTTTGTCGTCCAAAATGCCTTCTTCCTGTTTTCAAAAATACATACTGATGCAGGCACGTAAACAATTCTCAGCATCGAGGCAAAGATGAGATTCAGTATATAATTCAGGGAATGGTTTCTCTTGTATAAAGAAAATGTGTATACGCATGTATTGCACCCAGTATACCTATGTACATACGTATTGTAACAGGACGTACTTTTTTTACAACTTACTTATACAAATACAAATGCATGTGCATTCGGAGAACAGATCAAATTATCAATTAATTAACTAATACTCGGCATATAACTATATACACAAGAGCGAGGACATGGCGAAGAGGTCAATTTTTATGAAACCGATTCAAATTTATAATTACTACAGATTAAGCGATCAGGGAAACATGCTTAATTGTCCACAAAGGTGATTAATTAATCAAGATGCATGGGAGAGTGGTAGACTATGCAGATCTCTAACTACTACAGATTTAATTAACTAACAACATTTAATCAACTGGCGATCTGAATCGCCTGAATCAATCAGAACCAGACGCGGCATTCGATGGGGTGGAACTCCGGCTGGCCGTCGCCGGCGGGCGCGGAGGCGGAGGTGTTCCGTCGGTGGAGGATGAGAGGGCAGTCAACCTTGGGCTTTGGCCCCGGCACCCTGAAGGCCCACACCTTGAGCTTCATCTTGGCGCTGAGCTTGATGTCGACTGAGAAGGAGGCGTGGTCGATGGCCTCTTTGCGGAACCCCGCGGCGGCGACCCCGCCCTCGAGCGGGTGATCGCCCGCGAAGGCCAGCGGCACGACGGTGGTCTCGCCGGTGTCCTGGTAGAAGTCCGGGTGGTCGGCGTGGGCGAAGCTCTGGCCCTGGTAGTAGGCCTCGGCGACGACGGACTGGTAGTGGATGGCGATCCGGGAGTTAGGGTTGCGGACGGAGAGCGCGACAGAGAGGTTGTAGCGGAGGATCCAGGTACTCGGGGTGAGGGTGAAGTCGTCGAGGTCGGCGGACGCGACGGTGGCTTGGATGAGGTGCGGTCGGAAGAGGAGATAGAGCGCGAGCACGACGACGCCGGTGATGACGAGGATGGTGGCGAGGACGCTGAAGATGCAGCTCAGCAGGCCGCAGAAGAGGCACCGGCACGGGCAGCACAGCCACGACGACACGGTGCTCGTCTTGCCCATCGATGGGTTGGTTCCTTCCGGCGGCCGGCCAACTCGATCGATCGAGGTCTTGTGATACGAGCTAGCTGGTGAAGAAACTGAGAGGATGTTTCATGGCGATTGGTGTAGAGATCGAGAAAGACATGCAGGTAGTAGCTAGTGGTCGGAGGCACACTCGCCGATCGCCACTTTTGTAGGACAGGAGTGTACGTGTGATCGTGCATGCAAGACCAGGAGACAAGAGAGGTTTCAGAGCTTGCGTTGGCCGGGTCTTCTGTTCGTGCTCGTGCATGCGCGCGCTGTGTCTTGTTTTTTCTTTTCTTGAGTGGACGCGTGTTCTGTCGCTCTTTTTTTAAAGAGAGAGTACGCAAAAACGTACCATATTTTCATAGGACAGTGCTAGGTGCCGGTGCGCCGGTCCAAATTTGGGCCGGTCGGTTGTCGATCGTACGATACAATCATTTTTAACCGTACAATATAGTTTTTTCTTCGTCCCCAAAAGTCAAACATGCAGGAAAAAGGTTCTACCAAACTAGTTAGGCGTGCTTGCCGGCCGGACTCCACACGCGCTCACCAGCCGCCCGCACTTGTCCTCGGCTTCTCGTGCTTGCCGGTCATTCGTGCCACCGTGCTCGCCGGCCGCTCGTGCCACTCGCCTCGGCTGCCTCCGCTCGGCATGGTTGCAGCTCGAACATAGGCGGGTTCCACAGCACGGTTGACATGGTTGTAACATCCCCGATGCCCAACTTGCACTGCCATGAAAAAAAAAATCTAAAACAACAAAAAAAATATTACTTGGTTGAAGCAAAAACATTTGCCGGTTCCAGCAAACTTAATGGTGGTTCCAGCAAAAATCGAAACCAAACAAAAATCTCCTGTACTGGTTGAAGCAAAAAGATTTGTCCGTTCCAGCAAAAATTAATCGTGGTTCCAGCAAAAAAAACTTCGGTAGTAGATTGTAGCAAACGAATCAGCCAGTTCCAGAAAAGTCGATGCCAAACAAAAGTCTCCAGTACTCGTTGAAGCAAAATGATTTGTCCGGTCCAACAAATATTAATCATGGTTCCAGCAAAAATCTGAGCAACAAAAACTTCAGTACTCGTTGAAGCAAAAAGATTTGTCGGTTCCAGCAAAAACTAAACATGGTTCCAGCAAAAATCTGAGCAACAAAAAACTTCAATAGCGAATCCTAGCAAATGAATTAGCCCGTTCCAGCAAAAAGTAATGCTAGTTCCAGCAAAAACAACCTTGCAGCAAAAGAACACCTGCGCCGATTATAGCAAAAGAAAAAGCCAGTACCAGCAAAAACAAACATTGCTTCCAGCAAAAAAACGCATCGCGTGGTGAAGGCGCGTCCGGTTCAAGCATCAGGGGACACTGCTTCCAGCATCAGGGGATGCCGGTTGCAGCTTCCCAGTTGGCTGATTCCAGCTACGAGGCGTGCTGGTTCCCACATCGCTTCCCCAGCAGGCGCCGGTCGCCGCCGTCGCGCACCATGGTGATGCAGCGGTGCCTGATCTAGCAGCCCGGTCGTCGTGCCCATTGCTGGCAGCTCCAAAAGATGAACGGCAAGAGAGAACATCAACCTCCTTTCCCAGGAGAAGAGGGTGTGTGTCCCACATGTATTTGAGCTCAACCTCGTGGGATCCATGGCGACTGCGCAGGGCATGAATGAAAAAACAAAAAACACCAACGAACTCATCCCCTCTCATGGATCTATGGTGGAAATGTTGTGGGGAGCAGAGAAGCAACAAAAAACAAGCTCAATTTCATGGGGATTGTGTGTGGATTCCTGGAGAGAGCACACAAAGGAGAGGGAAGAGAGATTGTGGACGAGGGGATTCAAGGATGAGCAGCACGGAGACGTCTTCGTGTGGTGTCCAGAGACTGCGAGGGGATAAGATGGAAGCGGTGGGGATAGAGAGATAAGCTTTGTGGGTGGTGGGTCAGGGTGCCTAGCGACGCGAGCGAGGCGACTGGCCGAGCGTTCGGCCGGTGCGCCGGACCCAAACGTTTCCCATTTTCATACTACAAGCCAGAGAACAATTATAAGAGGCTACCTCTCACTGCGAACAACAAATGTAGTACAAACATCACAACCAAGCTAATCCAAAAAGATCCATAGCACATATTACAAACACAACATGAAGGGACCTACCCTGACCAGAGCATCAAAGCCACGTCTCTTCCAAGGCCGATCACCCCGAAGAGCAAGAATTTCAGCCGTACTTTCCTTGCCGATGCATCAACCACCCTCGAATGCCCAAAGAAGATGGTGAGTGGGTGGTGGGACTCGGTTGGTCCCGAGAAAGCTATTGTCTTGGTGTCACCGGCATCGGCGTACATTGTGCCCACAAACCTCTACTCGGACAAGCGGCACGCACCAGAGAACCGCATCACAAAACCTTCAAGCCATGTCTCCACACATGATGCTCCCAACAAAGGAACGATGCTGAGACGCCACCGTCGCCGGTCCAAGAGCTAGGCTTTCGCCCGGAGACAACAATCCAATCAAGAAGGGGGAGATGCCGATGAAGGAAATATGCCCTAGAGGCAATAATAAAGTTGTTATTTTATATTTTCTTATTCAGGATAAAGGCTTATTATTCATGCTAGAATTGTATTGATCGGAAACTTAAATACATGTGTGAATACATAAACAAATATCGTGTCTATAGTAAGCCTCTACTAGACTAGCTTGTTAATCAAAGATGGATAATGTTTCCTAACCATAGACATGTGTTGTCATTTGATAACGGGATCATATTATTAGGAGAATGATGTGATGGACAAGACCCATGTTAGCTTAGCATTATGGTCGCTCGGTTTACTGCTATTGCTTTCTTCATGTCAAATACATATTCCTTTGACTATGAGATTATGCAACTCCCGGATACCGGAGGAATACCTTGTGTGCTATCAGACATCACAACGTAACTGGGTGATCATAAAGATGCTCTACGGGTATCTTCGAAGGTGTTTTTGACTTGGCATAGATCGAGATTAGGATTTGTCACTCCGAGTACCGGAGAGGTATCTTTGGGCCCTCTCGGTAATACACATCATAAGAAGACTTGCAAGCAAATGACTAATGAGTTAGTTACGAGATGATGTATTATGGAATGAGTAAAAGAGACTTGCCGATAACGAGATTGAACTAGGTATAGAGATACCGACGATCGAAACTCGGGCAAGTAACATACCGATGGACAAAGGGAATTACGTATTTTGTCATAACGGTTCGACCGATAAAGATTTTCATAGAATATGAAGGAGCCAATATGGGCATCCAGGTTCCACTAATGGTTATTGACCAGCGAGGTGTCTCGGTCATGTCTACATAGTTCTCGAACCAGTAGGGTCCGCACGCTTAACGTTCGTTGACGGTATAGTTATATGATTTGGTGACCGATTGTTGTTCGAAGTCCCAGATGAGATCACATACATGACAAGGAGTCTCGAGAGGTAAAGATTGATATATAGGATGATGGTATCCAGACACCGGAATAGTTTCGGAGTGCACCGGGTACTCATCGGGTCACCGGAAGGGGTTCCGAGCACCCCCGACAAGTGTATGGGCCTTATGGGCCAAAGGGGGGATAGACCAGCCCACAAGGGGGCTAGTGCGCCCCTTCCCTTGGCTGGCTGGCCCTATGGGAAGGAAAGGGGAGGGTGGCCCCTCCTTCCTTTCCCTCCTCAGGAGAGAAAGGAAAGGGGGGGCACCTCCTCCTTCCTTCCTCCCGCATCTCCAAATAACGAAGGGGGCGCCACTTGGGGGAAGACCCCAAGTAGGATTCACCCTACTTGGGGGTGCCTCCTGACTGCTCCCTCCACCCCCACCTATATATATATGTGGGAGGGGGCGCCTAGCACAAGACACAACATTATCTTAGCCGTGTGTGGCGCCCCCCTCCACCGTTTACACCCCCGGTCATATTTTCGTAGTACTTAGGCGAAGCCCTGCGGAGATAACTTCACCATCACCATCACCACGCCGTCGTGCTGCCGGAACTCGGCCACTACCTCATTGTCTTACTGGAACAAGAAGGCATGGACGTCACCGAGCTGAAGTGTGCTGAACGCAGAGGTGTCGTACATTCGGTACTCGATCGGTTGGATCGAGAAAGTTCGACTACATCAACCACTTTGTCAAATGCTTCTGCTTATAGTCTACGAGGGTACGTAGACACACTCTCCCCTCCTCGTTGCTATGCATCTCCATGGATAGATCTTGCACGTGCGTAGAAAAAATCTTTGTTTTCCATGCAACGTTTCCCAACTGTGGCATCATGAGCCAGGTCTATGCGTAGATGATATGCACGAGTAGAACACAAAGAGTTGGGGGTGGTGATAGTCAAACTGCTTACCACCAACATCTTATTTTGATTCGACGGTATTGTGGGATGAAGTGGCCCGAACCAACCTTACATGCCCACATACATGAGACCGGTTCCACCGACAGACATGCAACTAGTTTTGCATAAAGGTGGCTGGCGGGTGTTTTCTCCTACTTTATTTGAATCGAATTTGACTACGACCGGTCCTTGAAGAAGGTTAAAACAACAAACTTGATGAATCACCGTTGTGGTTTTTGCGTAGGTAAGAATGGTTCTTGCTAGAAGCCCATAGCAGCCACGTAAAACTTACAACAGCAAAGTAGAGGACGTCTAACTTGTTTTTGCAGGGCATGTTGTGATGTGATATGGTCAAGACATGATGTGATATATGTTGTTATATGCGATGATCATGTTCTGTAACTTATCGGCAACCGACAGGAGCCTTAAGGTTGTCTCTTTATTGTATGAAATGCAATCGCCATGTCGTTGTCTTACTTTATCGCTATGCGTTAGCAATAATTGTAGAAGCAATAGTTTGCAAGACGACCACGATGCAAGGGTGGAGATCAAGGTGTCAAGCCGGTGATTATGGAGATCATTATGATGCTTTGGAGATAGAGATCAAAAGCACAAGATGATGATGGCCATATCATGTCACATATTTTGATTACATGTGATGTTTATCCTTTATGCATCTTATTTTGCTTAGAACGGCGGTAGCATTATAAGATGACCCCTTCACGAAATTTCAAGATAAAATTGTTCTCCCTGAGTATGCACTGTTGCCAAAGTTCATCATTTCAAAGCACCTCGTGATGATCAGGTGTGATAGACTCTACGTTCGCGCACAACGGGTGTAAGACAGTTTTGCACATGCAGAATACTTGGGTTAAACTTGACGAACCTAGCATGTACAGACATAGTCTCGGAACACTGGAGACCGAAAGGTCGAACGTGAGTCATATAGTAGATATGATCAACATAGAGATGTTTGATACGTCTCCAACGTATCTACAATTTTTGATTGCTCCATGCTACTTTATCTACTGTTTTGGACTATATTGGGCTTTATTTTTCACTTTTATATTACTTTTGGGACTAACCTATTAACCGGAGGCCTAGCCTAGAATTGCTGTTTTTTTTGCCTTTTTTCAGTATTTCAAAGAAACAGAATATCAAAGGGAGTCCAAACGGAATGAAACCTTCGGGATCGTGATTTTCCAACCGAACGTGATCCAGGAGACTTGGACCCTACTCCAAGAAGCTTCCGAGGAGGTCACGAGGGTGGAGGGCGCCCCCCTGGGCACGCCCCCTACCTCATGGGCCCCTCGGAGCTCCACCGACGTACTCCTTCCTCCTATATATACCTACGTATCCCCGTATGATCAAAGGGGGAGCCAAAAACCTAATTCCACCGCCGCAACCTTCTGTATCCACGAGATCCCATCTTGGGGCCTGTTCCGGAGCTCCACTGAAGGGGGCATCCACCACGGAGGGCTTCTACATCATCACCATAGCCCCTCCGATGAAATGTGAGTACTTTACTTCAGACCTTCGGGTCCATAGCTAGTAGCTAGATGGCTTCTTCTCTCTTTTTGGATATCAGTACAATGTTCTCCCCCTCTCTCGTGGAGATCTATTCGATGTAATCTTCTTTTTGCGGTGTGTTGGTTGAGACCGATGAATTGTGGGTTTATGATCCAGTATTATCTATGGAAAATATTTGATTCTTCTCTGAATTCTTTTATGTATGATTGAGTTATCTTTGCAAGTCTCTTCGAGTTATCCGTTTGGTTTGGCCAACTAGATTGGTAGTTCTTCCAATGGGAGAAGTGCATGGCTTTGGGTTCAATCTGCCAGTGTCCTTACTCAGTGACAGAAAGAGTTGCAAGGCACGTATTGTATTATTGCCATCAAGGATAACAAGATGGTTTTTTTATCATATTGCATGAATTTATCCCTCTACATCATGTCATCTTGCTTAAAGTGTTACTCTATTTTTAACTTAATACTCTAGATGCATGCTGGATAGCGGTCGATGAGTGGAGTAATAGTAGTAGATGGAGAATCGTTTTGATCTACTTGTTCTGGACGTGATGCCTATATACATGATCATTGCCTAGATATACTCATAACTATGCTCAATTCTGTCAATTGCTCCACAATAATTTGTTCACCCACCGTAGAATACTTATGCTCTTGAGAGAAGCCACTAGTGAAGCCTATGGCCCCCGGTCTATTATCATCATATCAATCTATATCACTTTATTTACTTGCTTTATTTTTACTTTGCCTTTACTTTTTACTTTGCATCTATCTATCAAAAATACCAAAAATATTATCTCTATCAGATCTCACTCTCGTAAGTGACCGTGAAGGAATTGACAACCACTAAGCGTTGGTTGCGAGTTGCTATCATGTTGTGCAGGTACGAGGGACTTGCGCGTGACCACCTACTGGATTGATACCTTGGTTCTCAAAAACTGAGGGAAATACTTACGCTACTGTGCTGCATCATCCTCTCCTCTTTGGGGAAAACCAACGCAAGCTCGAGACGTAGCAAGAAGGATTTCTGGCGCCGTTGTCGGGGAGGCTTACGCAAAAGTCAACATACCAAGTACCCATCACAATCCCTATCTCTCGCATTACATTATTTGCCATTTGCCTCTCGTTTTCCTCTCCCCCACTTCACCCTTTCCGTTTTATTCTCCCTCTCTTTCCCAATCTCCTCCTCTCTTTCCGTTGCCTTTTTCTCGCCTTTCTCTTTGCTTGTGTGTTGGATTACTTGTTGCCATGGCGCAAGATAGTACCAAATTGTGCGACTTCTCGAATACCAATAATAATGATTTCCTTAGTACTCCGATTGCTCCTCTTAATAATGATGAGTCTTGTGAAATCAATACCGCTTTGCTGAATCTTGTTATGAAAGATCAATTCGCCGGCCTTCCTAGTGAAGATGTCGCTACTCATCTAAACAATTTTGTTGATTTGTGTGATATGCAAAAGAAGAAAGATACGGATAACAATTTTGTTAAATTGAAGTTATTTCCGTTTTCACTTAGAGATCGTGCTAAAATTTGGTTTTCGTCTTTGCCTAAAAATAGTATTGATTCTTGGAACAAGTGCAAAGATGCTTTTATCTCTAAGTATTTTCCTCCCGCTAAGATCATCACTCTTAGTAACAATATTATGAATTTTAAACAACTTGATCTTGAGCATGTTCCCCAATCTTGGGAAAGAATTAAATTGATGCTTCACAATTGTCCTCTCGTGGTTTGAGTTTATGGATGATCCTACAAAATTTTTATGCCGGATTGAATTTTGCTTCTAGAAATCTTTTAGATTCGGCCGCGGGAGGCACGTTTATGGAAATTATGTTAGGAGATGCTACAAAATTGCTTGATAATATTATGGCTAATTATTCTCAATGGCATACCGAAAGATCTTCTAGTAAAAAAGTGCATGCTATAGAAGAAATCAATGTTTTGAGTGAAAAGATGGATGAACTTATGAAGTTGTTTGCTCCTAAAAATACTCCTCTTGATCCCAATGATATGCCTTTATCTACTTTGCTTGAGAATAATAATGAATTCTATGGATGTGAATTTTATTGGTAGGAATAGTTTTGGAAATAACACTTATAGAGGGACTTTTAATCCTAGGCCTTATCCTAGTAATCCTTCTAATAATTATGGAAATTCCTACAACAACTCTTATGGAAATTTTAATAAGATGCCTTCTGAATTTGAGAGTAGTGTTAAAGAGTTTATGAATTCACAAAAGAATTTTAATGCTTTTCTTGAAGAGAAATTGCTTAAAGTTGATGATTTGGCTAGGAACATTGATAGAATTTCTCTTGAAATTGATTCTTTAAAGCTTAGATCTATTCCTCCTAAGCATGATATCAATGAGTCTCTCAAATCCATGAGAATTTTCATTGATGAGTGCAAAGAAAGAACCGCTAGGATGCGTGCTTCCAAAGATGCCTTTATTAAAGCGTGTTCTTCTAATCCCTATGAAAATCAAGATGAAGATCTAAAAGTTATTGATGCGTCCCCCATTAAATCTTTGTTTTGCAATATGAATCTTAATGAATCTAAAGATTATCTTCCTTTACCTAGAAGGAATTCTAAGAATTCGGAGTTGCTAGATCTTGATGATGAAATTGATGAAAGTGGGATTGAAATAAATAGAAACCGTGATGTTGCTAAACCTACTATTTTGGATCTCAAGGAATTTAATTATGAAAATTGCTCTTTGATTGGTTGTATTTCCTTGTTGCAATCCTTGCTAGAATCTCCTCATGCTTATAGTCAAAATAAGGCCTTTACCGAACACATTGTTGATGCCTTGATGCAATCTTATGAAGAAAAACTTGAGATGAAAGTCTCTATCCCTATAAAACTCTATGATGAGTGGGAACCTACTATTAAAATTAAAATTAAAGACTTTGAGTTTCATGCTTTGTGTGATTTAGGTGCTAGTGTCTCTACTATTCCCAAAACTTGATGTGATTTGCTAGATTTCCGTGATTTTGATGATTGCTCTCTAAACTTGCATCTTGCGGATTCCACTATTAAAAAGCCTACGAGAAGAATTAATGATGTTCTTATTGTTGCAAATAGGAATTATGTGCCCGTAGATTTTATCGTTCTTGATATAGATTGCAATCCTTCATATCCTATTATTCTTGGTAGACCTTTCCTTAGAACAATTGGTGCAATTATTGATATGAAGGAAGGGAATATTAGATTCCAATTTCTCTTATTGATATGATTTAGTGACCGAATGTTGTTCAGAGTCCCAGATGAGATCACGGATATGACGAGGAGTCTCGAAATGACCGATAGGTAAATATTGATATATATAAGACGATGGTATTCGGACACCGGAATAGTTTTGGAGTGCACCGGGTACTCATCGGGTCACTGGAAGGGGTTTCGTGCACCCGACAAGTGTATGGGCCTTATAGGCCAAAGGGGGGGGCAGACCAGCCCACAAGAGGGCTAATGCACCCCTTCCCTTGGCTGACCGGCCCTAGGGGAAGGAAAGGGGAGGGGTGGCGCCTCCCGCCTTTTCCTCCTCAGGAGAGAAAGGAAAGGGGGCGGCGCCACCTCCTCCTTCCTTCCTCCAGCACTCCAAACAAGGAAGGGGGCGTCACTTGGGGGAAGACCCCAAATAGGATTCAGCCTACTTTGGGGCGCCTATTGGCTGCTCCCTCCACCCCCCACCTATATATATGTGGGAGGGGGCGCCTAGCACAAGACACAACATTGTCTTTGTCGTGTGCGGCGCCCCCTCCACCGTTTACACCCCCGGTCATATTTTCGTAGTGCTTAGGTGAAGCCCTGCGGATATAACTTCACCATCACCATCACCACGCCGTCGTGCTGCCGGAACTCATCCACTACCTCACCGTATTGCTGGATCAAGAAGGCGTCACTAGTGCAGAACCGGGCTATAGCCCCGGTTCGTAAGGGCCTTTAGTGCCGGTTCTGTAATCGGCACTAAAGGGTGGAGACTAAAGGTCCCCCCCCCTTTAGTACCAGTTCGGCACGAACCGCCGCTAAAGGGCCACCACGTGGCACGAGCCAGGGCCGGGTGTGGGGAGAGCTTTAGTACCGGTTGGTGTTACCAACCGGTACTAAAAAGTTTGGGTGGTTTTGGTTTTATTATTTATTTTTCCTTTAATTTTGTGTTTTCCATTTAATTCTTTTTCGTTTCCTAGTATTTTACGATACTACATATTGTACATGTTATCCATATATATAAATAGAATTTCTCGTAGAACCGATTATATATATATGTCATCGAATGTCTCACAACCACACCATTATATTATTCACACATACACATGTATATATATATATACATACACACACACACACACACACACACACACACACACACACATATATATATATATATATATATATATATATATATATATATATATATACTTTTTCCTACATGTAGCCTTCAGAGCCAGTGGCATTTGCCTTGGTGCCTTCGGAGCACGATGACAATTGGGAGTAGTTCATTGGGGCGGTAGCTCGTAATAGAATTCCCCTTTGGGATCTATGACCTCGTCGAGCAAAACTCCCGCTATTTCTTCTTGAAGTGCTCGTATGCGCTCCACTGGTAGGAGCGTCTACCGCACTGATTCAAACTGTTAAGAAGGAGATCAATATGCATGTGTATTAGTTATGTGACTAGATATTGATAATGACGTAAAAATTGTGAATAGTGTTCTGTCAAACGCGCGTACCCATAGCTGTCTATCTGTTTTGGTCCTTTCAGACGTCATCATGTGAATGTTCTCGAAAACGCAGTATGCACACGTATCACTCCCCTGCGCCTGCTTCAGGGCCTTTATGAGAATAGAATTTAATCAGATAATAATTAATTAAGCATGATAATTAATGGTATTGAAACTAGAATTAAAGAGATGCATGGTAGGTAGCTAGATAGTACTACTTAATTAATTATACCTTGGGTCGAAACCAATGCAGCCTTTCTCTCCATTCGTCTGGAACCTCTTTCAAATTCCTGAACTTTGCCCAAGCCCTACCCGCCAGCAAAGAAAATGAATAAACGAGTTATTAAATAGTTGATATCAGGAAATTACGAACTAAAGAGGCCGACATATAGTTAATAATGATTGAAATTACCTATCGGCTAACCCCTTCACAGTTGTGTAGTCTCTCTTATCTTTAAGTAGTGAGTCCAGTATTTCAACTGTTCCTTCGTCAACTTTAATGATTAACAAGATCCAATGGTAACTGCATGCACACACGTTTGCATGTCTTAATTCAGCGGGCATGTGCATAACACTCGTCAACTACCCTAAGCCATATACACTTAATTATTAACATCTAGCTAGCTATTAAGTAAAAACAGAATTGTAGTACAAGACAGTGTGACTCATGTGTAGTTGTAAGGAAGAAGTATATGTTCATTGGTATTGAGGCGCTTCAAGAACTCTAGCATGTTTTTCTCTACATCTTCTTGATACCATGGATATGTCCATGTTTCTTCATTAATGGTATTTGGGTCAATGAATCCAATGCCATAGCGTCCAGCTTTTTTCATTTCATACATTTTCATCCTGCATAATACCACAGAAAATAATATACTGAGGATAATTACAGGTAATGATCGATCAATGAGCACTACAGCTAGCTTGAGACTTGAATTATAGAAAGAAATCACTTACAGACAATAGCAACTAACGATAGATTTTTTGAGTGCGTCTTGATTGAATAATTGAAATAGTTCTGAATACTCAATGGACAGAGCTAGCTTATTGAAGTAATACTCTTCCTTGACTTTCACCATGAGGCCCTCTCGATTGTTACTCTTGGTAATTTTCATGTACCAATCATGCAATTGATACATTCTCGTTGGGAGGTTCTTGACCTCCTCAGGCTTGACCAAAGGTTGGCCGCGGACATATTTCCATTTTATGTCCTGCTCTTTAAGCTTAGGCATGGGCTCAATCTCGAGGAGTTGTCCAACAGTGATACCGAGCATTTCAGCGTTCCGTCTATGCTCGTCGGTTATTACCAGCTGACCGACGCCGGTACTCTCATGTGTTGGTACAACAAGCGGGGGATCAATTGCGCCGCCTGTTCTCCTAGCTGGGGAACGGTTTTCTCGCATTTTTGGCCAGCTGCTTAGCTCGAGCTTGACCCCTTTTGTCATGCTCGATGTGCCTTCCTGATTTGGCGCTCATAGTCTGAGTCAACAGGCTTGGGAGCTGGTGGTCGCGCCATACAAATAAAGTGGTCAATCTTCTCCTCGGGCACTTTCTCCCTTGGCGGCGGTGCCGGTTTTGGTGCGAAATTGGCCTTCACTGTGGCTTCGTTTTGCTCCTTGGTCATGTCGTAAGGCCTCTACGAAAGAGGCGCGAGGCTTTTTGGACCATATTGAAATCGCTTGCCTCCGCATGTACCTCCTGTACTACCTCAACTTGTAGCACTACCCACCATAGCATGGCGGCTCCTTCCGCGATTCTTGAGGCAATGGAGATGGCCGACGGTGTCGGACTTGGAGGAGGAGTGGCACGTTGGTGGACTTGGAGGAGGAGGAGGCCTCATCGTTGGCTGAGTTGAAGCGGGAGGAGTGGCCTCACGCGTTGGCTGAGTTGAAGCAGGAGGAGTGGCCTCACGCGTTGGAGGAGCGTGAGTCGTCTGCTCCTCGTCACCTCCTGGAATTTCAAGCTCTAGCTGATGCGGTGTCGGTGGCCTTCGAAAGATGATTCAATCCTTTCTCCATATGATGATACGATGTATGGCCTCTCCCAGTGTGTGCTCCTCGTCACCTCCTGGAATGTCAAGTTGTAGCCCCGAATATTGGTCCACCACCTCATCAATCACGACACGAGCATAGCCGGCTGGAATCGTTCTGCAATGGTAGGTTGCTCCGGGGGGATTTGTATAAGCAACGGCGTCCGCCGCCTTCACGGATATGTTCTTTATTTTGAAGTGTAGCTCACAGTTAGTGTTCTCTATGATGTCATCCACAGGGTATCTATCCAGCAGTGTGTCGCCCGGGGCGGAACCCACGCTGCTTCTCGGCATGGATGGGATGGTGCTATCCAATGCTGGATCATCCGCTAGCTGCGACCGCTGCTGAGACCCCCTTTCCTGGCTAAGCGAGTCAACCTGCTGTTGTTGCCTCTGCAATTTGAGTGCCAAGTCCGTGTGCGCTGATTCTAGGCCTTGAAGTCGTTCTGCTTCCTGCTTCCTCTGCTCGTCCTCCAGCTTCTTCTTCTTCTCCTCCTCCATCTTCCTTCTCGCACGGCTTCTGTAGTCGGCGTTCCACTCAGAAAAGCCCTCATACCACAGAACAATGCCCTTGCCTCGTGTTATTCCCGGGTGTTCAGGATTTCCTAGGGCGCGCGTTAGCTCGTCGTTCTCTCTGTTGGGCATGAACACCCCCTTTCGAGCTTCTTCTATTGCTTTAACTAACTAATCATTGGCTCCTTTAAGACATGCCTTCTTCGAAACCTCGCCTGTCTTCAGGTCCAACGCCCCCCATGCGCATAGAACCACCTTCTGCACCTAGGGGGCCAGCTCAATGTAACTGGAGTGACCTGTGCAGCCAGCATCTCTTGTTCAGACTTATCCCACTTAGGCATTGCCACCGCCTAGCCACCTGGCCCCATCATATGGAATTGCTGCTTTTTTGTGACATTGACCATGTTTTTTCTGGACCATGATACGTCTCCAACGTATCTATAATTTTTGATTGTGCCATGCTATATATTACCCGTTTTGGATGTTTATGGGCTTTACTTTACACTTCTATATCATTTTTGGGACTAACCTACTAACCGGAGGCCCAGCCCGAATTGATGTTTTTTTTTCTATTTCATTGTTTCGAAGAAAAGGAATATCAAACGGAGTCCAAACGGAACGAAACCTTCGGGAGTGATCTTTTTGGAACAAACGTGATCCAGAGGACTTGGAGTGGAAGTCAAGAAACAAAGGAGGCGGCCACGAGGGTGCCCGGCGCGCCCCCTACAGGTGGGCGCGCCACCACCCTCATGGCCCCCTCGAGCATCCACCGACCTACTTCTTCCTCCTACATATACCCATGTACCCCGAAAACATCAGAAGCGACCACGAAAACCTATTTCCATCGCTGTAACCTTCTGTATCCGCGAGATCCCATCTTGGAGCCTTCGCCAGTGCTCCAGCGGAGGGGGAATCGACCACGGAGGGCCTCTACATCATCTCCAAGGCCTCTCCGATGAGTTGTGAGTAGTTTACCACAGACCTTCGGGTCCATAGTTATTAGCTAGATGGCTTCTTCTCTCTCTTTGAATCTCAATACAAAGTTTTCCTTGATATTCTTGGAGATCTATTCGATGTAAGTCTTTTTGCGATGTGTTTGTCGAGGTCCGATGAATAGTGGGTTCATGATCAAGTTTATCTATGAGAAATAATTGAATCTCCTCTGAATTCTTTATGTGTGATTAAGTTATCTTTGCAAGTCTCTTCAAATTATCAGTTTGGTTTGGCCTACTAGATTGATCTTTCTTGCAATGGGAGAAGTGCTTAGCTTTGGGTTCAATGTTGCGTGTCCTTTCCCAGTGACACCAAGGGCAACAAGGCACGTATTGTATTCTTGCCATCGAGGATAAAAAGATGGGGTTTATATCATATTGCATGGGTTTATCCCCCTACATCAGGTCATCTTTCTTAATGCATTACTCTGTTCTTTATGAACTTAATACTCTAGATGCATGGTGGATAGCGGTCGATGTGTGGAGTAATAGTATTAGATGCAAGCAGGAATCGGTCTACTTGTCACGGACGTGATGCCTATATACATGATTATGCCTAGATAATCTCATAATTATTCACTTTTCTATCAATTGGTCAACAGTAATTTGTTCACCCACCGTAGTACTTCTGCTATCTTGAGAGAAGCCACTAGTGAAACCTATGGCCCCCGGGTCTATCTCTTATCATACAAGCTTTCAATCTACTTTTATTTGCATCTTTACTTTTCCAATCTATATTATAAAATACCAAAAATATATTTTCTTATCATATTATCTCTATCAGATCTCACTTTCGCAAGTGGCCGTGAAGTGATTGACAACCCCTTTATTGCGTTGGTTGCAAGTTCTTGTTTGTTTGTGTAGGTGAGTGGGACATTTGAGGAGCCTCCTACTGGATTGATACCTTGGTCCTCAAAAACTGAGGGAAATACTTACGCTACTATTGCTGCATCACCCTTTCCTCTTCAAGGAAAACCAGCATAAGCTCAAGGCGTAGCAAGAAGGATTTCGGCGCCGTTGCCGGGGAGGTCTTCGCTCAAGTCAAGACATACCAAGTACCCATCACAAACTCATCGCCCTCGCACTTACATTATTTGCCATTTGCCTCTCGTTTTCCTCTCCCCCACTTCACCCTTGCTGTTTTATTCGCCCTCTCTTTCCCAATCTCCTCTCTCTTTTGCTTGCCTTTTTATTTGCTTGTGTGTTGGATTGCTTGTCGCGATGGCACAAGACAATACCAAATTGTGTGATTTTTTCAATACCAATAATAATGATTTCCTTAGTACTCCAATTTCTCCTCTTAATGATGTTGAGTCTTGTGAAATCAATGCTGCTTTGCTGAATTTTGTTATGAAAGATCAATTCTCTGGCCTTCCTAGTGAAGATGCCGCTACCCATCTAAACAACTTTGTTGATTTGTGTGAGATGCAAAAGAAGAAAGACACAGATAATGATATTTTTAAATTGAAGTTATTTCCGTTTTCACTTAGAGATCGTGCTAAAGTTTGGTTTTTGTCTTTGCCAAAGAATAGTATTGATTCATGGAATAAGTGCAAAGATGCTTTTATCTCTAAGTATTTTCCTCCCACTAAGATCATCTCTCTTAGGAACGATATTATGAATTTTAAACAACTTGATCATGAGCATGTTGCCCAATCTTGGGAAAGAATGAAATTGATGATTCGCAATTGCCCTACTCATGGTTTGAATTTATGGATGATCATACAAATTTTTTATGCCGGATTGAATTTTGCTTCTAGAAATCTTTTAGATTCGCCCGCGGGAGGCACTTTTACGGAAATCACCTTAGGAGAAGATACCAAACTCCTTGATAATATTATGGCTAATTATTCTCAATGGCACACCGAAAGATCTACTAGTAAAAGTGCATGCTATAGAAGAAATTAATGTTTTGAGTGGAAAGATGGATGAACTTATGAAATTGTTTGCTACTAAGAGTGCTCCTATTGATCCTAATGATATGCCTTTGTCTACTTTGATTGAGAATAATAATGAATATATGGATGTGAATTTTGTTGGTGGGAATAATTTTGGTAACAATGCTTATAGAGGAAACTTTAATCCTAGACCGTTCCCTAGTAATTCCTCTAATAATTATGGAAATTCCTACAATAATTCTGATGGAAATTTTAATAAGATGCCCTTTGATTGTGAGAATAGTGTTAAAGAATTCATGATCTCTCAAAAGAATTTTAATGCTTTGCTTGAAGAAAAATTCCTTAAAGTTGATGATTTGGCTAGGAACATTGATAGACTTTTGCTTGATGTTGATTCTTTGAAAATTAGATCTACTCTTTCTAAGCATGATATCAATGAGTCTCTCAAAGCTATGAGAATTTCCATTGATGAATGCAAAGAAAGAAACGCTAGATTGCGTGCTAAGAAAGATTGCTTTGTAAAGGCGTGTTCTTCGAGTTTCCATGAAAATAATGATGAAGATCTAAAAGTTATTGATGTGTCCCCTATTAAATCTTTGTTTTGCAATATGAATCTTAATAATGATGGGACTGGATATGAGTCAACTTTTGTTAAAAGGCGTCCCAATGATTCGGAGTTTTTAGATCTTGATGCTAAATTTGGTAAAAGTGGGATTGAAGAGGTCAAGACTTTAAATAGCATTGAACCCACTATCTTGGATTTCAAGGAATTTAATTATGATAATTGTTCTTTATAAGATTGTATTTCCTTGTTGCAATCTGTGTTGAATTCTCCTCATGCCTATAGTCAAAATAAAGCTTTTACCAAACATATTATTGATGTCTTGATGCAATCTTATGATGAAAAACTTAATTTGGAAGTTTCTATACCTAGAAAACTTTATGATGAGTGGGAACCTACTATAAAGATTAAAATTGAAGATCATGAGTGTTATGCTTTGTGTGATTTGGGTGCTAGTGTTTCCACAATTCCGAAAACGTTATGTGATATTCTAGGTTTCCATGATTTTGATGATTGCTCTTTAAATTTACACCTTGCGAATTCCACCATTAAAAAGCCTATGGGAAGGATCAATGATGTTCTTATTGTTGCAAATAGGAACTATGTGCCCGTAGATTTTATCGTTCTTGACATAGATTGAAATCTTTCTTGTCCTATTATTCTTGGTAGACCTTTCCTGCGATTATTGATATGAAGGAAGGGAATATTAGATTTCAATTTCCATTAAGGAAAGGCATGGAGCACTTTCCAAGAAAGAAAGTTAAATTACCTTATGAATCTATCATGCGAGCTACTTATGAATTGAGTGCCAAAGATGGCACTACTTAGATCTATCCTCGCTTTTATGCCTAGCTAGGGGCGTTAAATGATAGCGCTAGTTGGGAGGCAACCCAATTTTATTTTAGTTTTTTTGTTTTTGCTTCTGTTTAGTAATAAACTTTGCATCTACCTTTTGTTTAGATGTGTTTTCATGTTTTAGTTAGTGTTTGTGCCAAGTAGAACCTATAGGATAACCTATGGTGATAGTTAATTTGATTCTGCTGAAAATAGAAACTTTGCACGCACGAAAATAATTTTAGTAATTCACAGAAATGTGATTTTGCGTTGATTTTTTTGATGTAGAACAATAGACACATTGCCCAGGACTTCCTATTTTTGTCTGATTTTTAGAGTTCTAGAAGTATTCTAGAGTTACAGATTGCTACAGACTGTTCTGTTTTTGACAAATTCTGTTTTTCGTGTGTTGTTTGCTTATTTTGATGCATCTATGGCTAGTATTAGGGGTATGAACCATAGAGAAGTTAGAATACAGTAGGTTTAACACCAATATAAATAAATAATGAGTTCATTATAGTACCTTATGTGGTGGTTTTTCTTTCTTGCACTAACGAAGCTTATGAGATTCCCTGTTGAGTTTTGTGTTGTGAAGTTTTCAAGTTTTGGGTAAAGATTTGATGGATTATGGAATAAGGAGTGGCAAGAGCCTAAGCTTGGGGATGCCCATAGCACCCCCAAGATATTCATGGATAACCAAAAGCCTAAGCTTGGGGATGCCCCGGAAGGCATCCCCTCTTTCGTCTTCGTCTATTGGTAACTTTACTTGAAGCTATATTTTTATTCGCCACATGATATGTGTTTTGCTTGGAGAGTCTTGTATGATATTAGTCTTTGCTTTTTAGTTTACCACAATCATCCTTGCTGTACACACCTTTTGGGAAAAACCCACTTGATTGGAATTTATTAGAATACTCTATGTGCTTCACTTATATCTTTTGAGCTAGATAGTTTTTGCTTTAGTGCTTCACTTATATCTTTTAGAGCATCGCGGTGGCTTAATTTTGTAGAAATTGTTAATCTCTCATGCTTCACTTATATTATTTTGAGAGTCTCTTAGAACAGCATGTTATTTCCTATGGTTATAAAATTGGTCCTAGAATGATGGGCATCCAAGTTGGGTATAATAAAAACTATCCTAGGAAGTGAATTGGATGCTATGATCAATTTGATACTTGATAATTGTATTGAGATATGGAGGTAGTGATATTAGAGTCATGCTAGTTGGGTGATTATGAATTTAAAGAATGTTTGTGTTGAAGTTGGCAAGTCCCATAGCATGCACGTATGGTAAAAGTTGTGTAACAAATTTGAAACCTGAGGTGTTCTTAGATTGTCATCCTTATGAGTGGCGGTCGGGGATGAGCGATGGTCTTTTCCTACCAATCTATCCCCCTAGGAGCATGCGCATAGTGCATGGTTTTTGATGACTTGTAGATTTTTGCAATAAGTATATGAGTTCTTTTTGACTAATGTTGAGTCCATGGATTATACGCACTCTCACCCTTCCATCATTGCTAGCCTCTTCGGTATCGTGCATTGCCCTTTCTCACCTTGAGAGTTGATGCAAACTTCGCCGGTGCATCCAAACCCCGTTATACAATACGCTCTATCACACATAAACCTCCTTATATCCTCCTCAAAAAAGCCACCATACCTACCTATTATGGCATTTCCATAGCCATTCCGAGATATATTGCCATGCAACTTTCCACCGTTCCGTTCATCATCATGACACACATCATCATTGTCATATTGCATTGCATGATCATGTAGTTGACGTCGTATTTGTGGTAAAGCCACCATGCATAATTTTTCATACATGTCACTCTTGATTCATTGCCCATCCCGGTACACCGCCGGAGGCATTCACATAGAGTCATATCTTGTTCTAGTATTGAGTTCTAATTCATGAGTTGTAAATAAATAGAAGTGTGATGATCATCATTATTAGAGCATTGTCCCAAAAAAAGGCCAAATAAAAAAAGGAAGGCCAAAAAGAAAGAAAGGCCCAAAAAAATATAATAAAAAGGGGGCAATGTTACTATCTTTTTTCCACACTTGTGTTTCAAAGTAGCACCATGTTCTTCATATAGAAAGTCTTTTATGTTGTCACTTTCATATACTAGTGGGAATTTTTCATTATAGAACTTGGCTTGTATATTCCTACAATGGGCTTCCTCAAAATGCCCTAGGTCTTCGTGAGCAAGCAAGTTGGATGCACACACACTAGTTTCTTTTGTTGAGCTTTCACACATTTATAGCTCTAGTGCATCCGTTGCATGGCAATCCCTACTCCTCATGTTGACATCAATTGATGGGCATCTCCATAGCCCGTTGATTATCCTCGTCAATGTGAGACTTTCTCCTTTTTTGTCTTCTCCACACAATCTCCATCATCATATTCTATTCCACCCATAGTGTTATATCCATGGCTCACGCTCATGTATTGCGTGAAAGTTGAAAAAGTTTGAGATTATTTAAGTACGAAACAATTGCTTGGCTTGTCATCGGGGGTGTGCAAGATGGGAGCATTTTTGTGTGACGAAAATGAAGCAGGACCTAACTATATGATTTTGTAGGGATAAACTTTCTTTAGCCATGTTATTTTCAGAAGACATGATTACTTTGATTAGTATGCTTGAAGTATTAATATTACTTATGTAAATATGAACTTTTATTTTGAATCATTTGGATCTGAACATTCATGCCACAATAAAGAAAATTACATTGAGAATTATGCTAGGTAGCATTCCACATCAAAAATTCTGTTTTTATCATTTACCTACTCGAGGATGAGCAGGAATTAAGCTTGGGGATGCTTGATACATCTCCAACGTATCTATAATTTTTGATTGTTCCATGCTATTATGTTACCCATTTTGGATGTTTATGGGCTTTACTTTACACTTTTATATCATTTTTGGGACTAACCTACTAACCGGAGGCCCAGCCCGAATTGCTGTTTTTTTTCCTATTTCAGTGGTTCGAAGAAAAGGAATATCAAACAGAGTCCAAATGGAATGAAACCTTCGGGAGCGATATTTTTGGAACAAACGTGATCAGAGGACTTGGAGTGGAAGCCAAGAAACAAAGGAGGCAGCCACGAGGGTGCCCGGCGCGCCCCCTACAGGTGGGTGGGCCCCTCGAGCGTCCACCGACCTACTTCTTCCTCCTACATATACCCACGTACCCCGAAAACATCAGAAGCGACCAGGAAAACCTATTTCCACCGTCGTAACCATCTGTATCCGTGAGATCCCATCTTGGAGCCTTCGCCGGCGCTTCGCCGGAGGGGGAATCGACCACGGAGGGCCTCTACATCATCTCCAAGGCCTCTTCGATGAGTTGTGAGTAGTTTACCACAGACCTTCAGGTCCATAGTTACCACAGGCCTCTTCGATGAGTTGTGAGTAGTTTTACTTGATCTTCTTGGAGATCTATTCGATGTAACTCTTTTTGTGGTGTGTTTGTCGAGATCCAATGAGTTGTGGGTTTATGATCAAGTTTATCTATGAGAAATATTTGAATCTCCTTTGATTTTTTTTATGTGTGACTAAGTTATCTTTGCAAGTCTCTTTGAATTATCAGTTTGGTTTGGCCTACTAGATTGATCTTTCTTGCAATGGGAGAAGTGCTTAGCTTTGGGTTCAATCTTGCGATGTCCTTTCCCAAAGGATGTTAGGGCAGCAAAGGCACGTATTGTATTGTTGCCATCGAGGATAAAAAGATGGGGTTTATATCATATTTCATGAGTTTATCCCTCTACATCATGTCATCTTTCTTAATGCGTTACTCTGTTCTTTATGAACTTAATACTCTAGATGCATGCTGGATAACGGTCGATGTGTGGAGTAATAGTAGTAGATGCAGGCAGGAGTCGGTCTACTTGTCACAGACGTGATGCCTATATACATGAGCATGCCTAGATCTCTACTCCTATAAAAAAGTGAGTCGGTGGTGATGGTGTGTCTGACTTCGGGCTATATGAACAGTCTGATCTTGAATCAAAGATTGAGATTGAGTTGAGGTGTGTTGTCTAGAAGTTTCTCCTTCTCTTGAGAAACAGATCTATAGAGCCGCCGCCCTATCTCTCGCTGCTAGAGACCATCCTCTCCCCGCGTCTGAACACTCCCACTACCCCGGGCGTCCCCCTTTCCCCACCCCACCATCGCGAGATGCTGGATCGAGCCCATCCCCGCCGCCACGGTCGCCGGCTTGCCGCCCCAATCCAAGCACCGACAAATTCTTAATCTGCTACTCTACTTTGTTGCATCCCCATGCCAGCCCGCGCGAGGCAGAGCCATTGGATCGATAGCACGCGTGCTATATGTGCGTGTGCGTGTGCCTGAATGATAGGGCGGCGTGCAGGAGCCCCCCCTTCTCCTCCCTTTTCCTCTCTCCCCACGCTCATAGTGGAGCTTGAGCTGAGCGGAAGTTCTTGGGGGCATAGGAACAAGACGGTCGGGTAGAAGGCATGGACGTTGGGGATGGCTACACGCGGAGGAGGGCGCGAACGCTGGGATGGGTGCTAGCTGGCCTGGCCGACGAGTGCATCAAGATTGATAAGTGTAATGTTATTAATTTTGCTGATCTGCCCTGATATACAGCTATTGCATATATAAAGAGACCGTAGAGGAAAGCACTGCTACGATTTTCCCGTGCTGCTACTGGTTTTCTTCATGCTGTTACTTGCTTACTGATAACAACTGGTGCTACTAGGTACTCGCTTCATGATATGTAGATATGTATGCTGCTTCTAGGTACTTGTAAACATGGTGACAAGGGACCGGTGCTGCTTGCTGCAGCGGTAGGCGTCTGGTGGCCATGCAGTTGCAGCTGCTACTTAGATACATAATGTAGCTGGCAATGGTGAGAAGACTTTGATCTTGATATATTATATGCAAGCCCCATACACCATAGGAGGTCCTCCTTTTTGGTGATATCAGCCGGTGAGCTTTCTCCATCACCACCTTCTAAAACAGATTGGTTCTGCATTATGCGTCTGTGGCTTAGATAAGAAAGGAATGTTTCTATCTGAATATTATCAAGTTATTCTTTCTTTGTTTAAATCGATTTAGGAGAAGAGATAGAGAGAAGAATAAGTTACTGGTGTCGTTCATTTCAGAAATTCAGTACTCTGTTTATACTGCTTTTTTAGGGGATGAAATAAAGAGAAGAAAAAAAATTCCTGTGATGCATCTCTATGAAAGTTGTTACATGGTGTTGGGTTTGGCCTTCATTCAATCTTCATATTATATGGTTTGGTATGATTTTCCTTTTTGCAAGCTCTGAACTGTTCATATCCCGTGTTTATTCTGAGGAGCATTGCAAGCTCTAAACTGTTCATATTACCGTGACGAAGTTGCCCCGTCTCAGTTCTCGGCTTCCAGGATACGTGCCGCCAGCAGTAGCACAATCACACTGGCACAGCACCCCGCATCATCCGTGCCGATGCTACTGTGTTCTGCCTCCATGCTTCGCCGTTGTGATTCCATCCGCCGGGAGGTGCACGCACATAGATTTCGCCCCCAATATTGCATATGTTATTTGCTTATTATTGGATCAACTCCAGGTCTGCAATAGTTGATATGATGTCATCCCCAGTATTATTTATTTGATTAGCTCTTCTAGAGATATAGACTAATCAGTAGCTTAATAATTTATAATCACTTGGGCCAATTACCTGATGGGAGACAGGGAGAACGATTGTTGAAGAGCCTTAGGCAATCTGCTTACAGAACTTTGCATGGGCTAGAATCAAGCAAATACGATCACTTGCATGTAGACAAAGTTCCAGATAATATAAGTGCAAAATTGGACAAATACCTTTAGAGGAAACTTGTATGCTCGACATGCTTGACCATGTCAAAGCTCATGCATGAGTAACTATATCCTCAGGTGATTTGTATTATCTAGAAGGTGAGCTTCAAAATTTTGTACATTAGTGTTTCCAACAGTTCATAGCTGCTGCTTTACTGCACTGTCGGTATTTAGTTGGATGGTCGCTGTTTTAAATCCTGTTACAAGTGATGCACTTCAGCCAGTTCTATTTATCTGTGTCTTTGCTGCCAATAGCTGATATAATTTCATTGCGAGCACGGAAGTACAACAACTCTATTGTCGTTCATGGTTGTTGGCCTATGCCCTACAGAGAGAATAATTAGTATTTGCCCCTATGTGTCAGACTGTAGTTGTGCCGTATGCCTATTCTATCATTTTCGTCATTGACAAATGTAGGTAGCAAATTCTCTTTGCAAAATGTTGTGGCTGCGGTGTTTGTCTTGTCAATTCTGCATTTCCTTCCTTTCTGATAAAGTGTTAGTTTGCATTTGTTATGTTTTATTGTACTCTATGTTAATTGGCGTTGACTTCAGATTGCGCATATATGGAGAAACATCCAATTTTTCAAGCCACATCCCGAATATTTGTTTCCTGGCAGTTTGTTATCAACATTATCTTTGCATAAACCTGGTTGATGTAATAAAGTTACAAATAGTCCAATAGTAATATTTTTGTATGTATAGATTGTTATATATACTACATACCATTTTTTCTCAGAAGGTAGATGAGCGCGAACTCGAGGGCTAATATTGTTGGCACATATGTTTTGAGCAAATGACTAAAAGAAGGGTATACTTTGCTTGGCTAATGATTCCATGGCCTCATAGATGCCTAAGGTATGTAACTAAGCATGAATGGGTGTAAAATATTGCTTCTCTTCATGGTGGCAGCGTATGTAGATTCGTGTAGCAGTTCTTTTTTGCGTGGTAGATTCTTGTAGCAGTTAATGGGATGCGGACTGGAGGTGGATCATGTGTTAACCCAAAGCTGGTTGGGGTGGTCGCAGTTGCCAAATGTGTCTGGATGGATTTTTGTATTTGTTGCATGCTCTCAGGCCCCCTCGATATGGGACAAGAAGGAGAAAGCTGGGCAGGAACAACATAAGTCTTCTGCAAAGTGAAAATTGAGAAGAAATGTTTGGCTTGGACAAGGAGGTTCATCAGTCGATTTGCTTGATGTGTACTTATCAACAATATGGCATCTTTTTGATAGATGTCTTGGTACATATTTAATTGTTTAGTAGGCTCTTCACCCTTCAGTAAACAATTCCCACCCTCAGCACAGGCATCTTACTAGTAATCTCATAATTATTCTCTTTTCTAGCAATTGGTCGACTGTATTTTGTTCACCCACCGTAATAGTTATGCTATCTTGAGAGAAGCCACTAGTGAAACCTATGGCCACCGGTTCTATCTCTTATCATATAAGCTTTCAATCTACTTTTATTTGCATCTTTACTTTTCCAATCTATATTATAAAATACCAAAAGTATATTTATCTTATCATATTATCTATATCAGATCTCACTTTCGCAAGTGGATGTGAAGGGATTGACAACCCCTTTATTGTGTTGGTTGCGAGTTCTTGTTTTTTTGTGTAGGTGTGTGGGACTTTTGAGGAGCCTCCTACTGGATTGATACCTTGGTTCTCAAAAACTGAGGGAAATACTTACGCTACTATTACTGCATCACCCTTTCCTCTTCAAGGAAAACCAACGCAAGCTCAAGACATAGCAGACCGTTCCTTAGATAATTCATATTCCTCGAATTTCATGAAATTGTCCCAGCGTTCTCTTTGGTTCTCTAGTGTTCCCTTGAATTCTGGAGTCTTCTTTCCTGCTTTGACGTAGTTATTCCATACGGTTTTCTTGTGGTTGTTGAATGCAATTGCCATCTTCCTAAGAGCAGCGTCCTTGACTTTCTCCACATCTGCAGCTGTGAAATGATCTGGTAGGGTGAAATGTTCCATGAGATCTTCCCAAAGCGCTTTTTTGCTCTGTCATCGACAAAACTAAGATCTAGACGAGGCTTTGATGGCTCTTTCAATTCTTGAAGGGAGGTCGGGAGTTTATCCTTCACAGGAACTCCGCACTGACGAACGAACTTGTTCGCAATGTTCTTAGGCGCTATTGGTTCGCCATTAGTTTTGATGGCATCGATGTTGTACTTTATGCCCTGCTTCAACTTTTTCCCGGGCCTCGCACTCTGCATGTAGAAGATTTGCTCGATACGGAGGGCTGAAAAGAAGAAAGATCGATCCGTTAATATATCTTTAAATCATTTAAAACATGTGATGATCACCAGATGCCTGCTTATATAAATATTTCTCGCCAGTCTTTGTTTTATCAAGTTCAACATTTTGTTCGCCATCATAATAATTAATTTCTTTGCCATCATAATCATTAATTTCTTCGCCATCATAATCCATGACTTCATCAATTCGGTCGTCGCGATCGAATATCATATCATCACCCTCCCCGGTATTGTTTAGATATTGGGAGCCGTCATCTTCTTCATTTCGATTATCTGGCGCGCGAGGGGAGCGTATGATCTCGAACAAGGCCTCTTCTCCCTCTCTGCCGGTATTATCCGCCATAGCTTTTATTTAACAAATCCAAAAGAAATATAAACCAATTTAGTATTCAAATTACAACATGCATGCATGCAATCAAGAGGAAATCATGAATCATAGTACATAATATGCATCGTCTCGAATAATATATAATCTCGAATACATCGTCTCGAATATTATATATCAAATACATCACTAGCTGGCTAGCTAATAAAGATCGAATACTACAGAATAATCTAGGCCACTCGCGGTTCCTGAGGCGCGGGCGGTGGACACCCAAAGAGAAGGAACCATCACAGGATCATAGCTCCGGTCATCTCCCCAAAGACCCTGCCAGGTATTGGAAAACCTGACGTCCATAGCAGCCATGTAGCGACGGACGTGCTTGTCCTCCTCCCTAACACGGCGATGCACCACCTCCGGCGGGGCCGGCTCCCTCCGCATCGAAAGTGGCCCACGGGAACGCCACCAAAGGGGCTCAGGGTCGACGACGGGACCCGGGTTCCTCACCAAGCGGCGAGCCCTCAAGGTAGCACCTCCCATGCCAGCCAGTGAGCCAGTCCGGACATGGGTCCTCTGAAGTAGGACGTCGTCGCGAACGGGTCGAAGGCGAGGATGCGGGCCGAGCATCGTCAAGAACAAATACTATACGCCTCAAAAGTAACATTTTTAAAATGATTGGATTGTGATTTCTTATATGCAAATTCTAAATTTGTATAATTAAAATTATAAGAAACTAAAAACTAACATTTCTATAACAATTTAAAATTAATCTAATTCATCTAGCTAAAACTAACATTTCTAAAATTTCTGACATTTCTATAACATTTCTAACATTTGTATATACTATTTGACATTAATCTAATCTAATTAATTAATTCATCTAAAACTTTGTATGAAAAACAGAAAAACAGAAAAAACTAAAAACTAAAAACAGAAAAATTGTGTGTGTGTGTGCGCGCGCGTGTAGTGTGAGTGTGTATGTGCGCGTGTAGTGTGTGTGTGTGTGCGCGCGCGCGCGACCGGCGCCGGGGGCGGCACGGTGGATTGGAGGGAGGAGAGGCGGGGGAGGGGCTCACAGCATGCGTGGGCGAGGTTGAGGGGATGACGATGGCGAGGTCCAGGCGATGGCGACGGCGAGGCGAGGTCGATCCAAGGCGGCGGCGACAGCGATGCGAGGGGCCGGACGACGATGGCGCGGAACGGGGCGACGGCGCGACGGGGACGACGATGGTGCGGGACGGGGGTGGCGATGGCGCGGGACGGGGGCAGCGATGAGGGGCGGCGGCGACGGGGCAGAGGAGAAGAAGCACAGGGAGAACTGACAAATTTTTTTGAAGTGATTTCCTATATAGAACCTACCTTTAGTACCGGTTGGAGCCACTAACCGGTACTAAAGGTCTGTTTTGGCCAGGCGAAGCGGCGGGAAGCGCACCCCTTTAGTACCGGGTGGTGGCTACAACCGGTACTAAAGGTCCCCCTTTAGTACCGGTTGTAGCCACCACCCGATACTAAAGGGGTCTTACAGCAGCAGTCTTGATCTTGAGCAAGTTTAGTCCCACCTTGCTAGCCGAGGGCGCCCTGCACCTGTTTAAAAGCCCCGGTGCGGCTGCTATATCGAACTCCTCTCTATAGCAGGCTTCTGGGCCTAACTCTGCCTCTTAGCTCTATGGGCCTACTGGGCCCTGCGGGCCTGCATCCTGGCCCAACTACAGGTTGGGTTACTAGTCGTATGCAAGCCGCCGTGACCCAGTAGGTGGGCTTTTTTATTTAGTTTTTGTCTCAACAAAAATTTAGTTTTTTTCTTTTCTACTTTATTTATTTCTGAATATTTTTTCTTTAGGGACAAAAAATTACAAACTTTCTGTTAGTGCGAGTAGTTTTCAAATTTGAATAGTTTAAATTTTTTTTATTTAGTTTTTGTCTCAACAAAAATTTAGTTTTTTCTTTCTTTTCTACTTTATTTATTTTCATTTATTTATTTCTGAATATTTTTTCTATAGTTACAAAAAATTACAAACTTTCTGTTAGTGCCAGTAGTTTTCAAATTTGAATTATTTGACGAACTAATTTGTAGACGAGGTGCATCCAGTTTTTGCACATAAAATTTCTTCACGTTTCAAATACCAAAACACATAAGTATCCTAACTATTACAAAGATTCCCTCTGGTTTACTCGAAGCGGCACTTTCCAGAAATATAAGTCTGGAAAGTCACTACAGAAGAAAGTGATGACGGTGAAGCCTATCACATGCCACTGTGGGATCTTTGGGTGTGAAACTTTTTCTTTGCGTGTGTCCCTTTGCGCTGTAACCATGGACAATCTTCACATTTAACTGGATGCTCCGATCAATATTCACTGTGAATAGCACAATTTCATCAAACTTTTCATAATCTTCTGACATGTCTGTCTTGTCATCCACTCCCACGATGTTTCTTTTCCCTGAAAGAACTATGTGGCGCTTTGGCTCATCGTATGATCCATTCGCTTCCTTATCTTTTCTTTTTCTCGGCCTGGTAGACATGTCTTTCACATAGAAAACCTGTGCCACATCATTGGCTAGGACGAATGGTTCATCTGCATACGCAAGATTGTTGAGATCCACTATTGTCATTCCATACTACGGGTCTTCCGTTACCCCGCCTCGTGTCATATTGACACATTTGCACTGAAACAAAGGGACCTTCAAACCACCTCCATAGTTAAGTTCCCATATGTCCTCTATGTAACCATAATATGTTTCCTTTCCCGTGTTGGTTGTTGCATCAAAGCGGACGCCACTCTTTTGGTTGGTGCTCTTCTTATCTTGGTCGATCGTGTAAAATGTATTCCCAATTATCTTGTACCCTTCGAAAGTCATTATATTCGAAGATAGTAACTGGGACAGCAAGTACAGGTCATCTTCAATATCGCCATCATGCATGGCACGTGTCTGCAACCAACCGGCAAAAGTCCTCGTTTGTTCACGTGTAATCCAGTCGTCAGACTGCTCCGGGTGTTTGGAGTGTAGAAAATTCTTATGTTCCTCCATATACTGAGCCACCAAGGCGGAATTCTGTAGAACTGTGTAGTGTGCTTCAGCGAGAGAATGCACGTCCATAGATATTATTTGATCCCCTCCTAGCATGCATTTTCCATCCAGTCTGCTCTTATGCCGCGATTCAGGAACACCAATCGGCTTAAGGTCAGGAATAAAGTCAATACAAAACTCAATGACCTCCTCATTTTCATGGCCCTTCGAGATGCTTCCTTCTAGCCTAGCACATTATGAACATATTTCTTCAAGACTCCCATGAACCTCTCAAAGGGGACATGTTGTGTAGAAATCTGAGGACCCAAAACGTTAATCTCTTCAAAAGGTGAACTAGGGCGTGCGTCATGATGTTGAAGAAGGATGGTGGGAACACCAACTCGAACCCGACAAGACATTGCACCAAATCATTACAGAACCTTGGTATGATTTACGGATCGATTACCTTCGAGAGATTGCATTAAGGAATGCACATAGCTTCACAATGGCTAATCGAGCGTGTTCGAGTAGAAGCCCCCTCAATGCAACGAAGCGATTCGTCATAATCACATGGCAGTCATGAGACTTTAGGTTCGGAACTTTTTCTCGCCATATTTATTATTCCTTTATATTCCACGAGAAGCCGACGGTACCTTCATATTGAAAGGTGCATTCAAAGAAGATTTCCTTCTCTTCTTTGGTAAGAGCGTAGTTGGCCTGACCCTGATGTATGCCGTCTTTTCCGTGTATACGTTGCTGGTCCTCCAATGCCTCCGGTGTATCTTTTGTCTTCCCATACATGCCCAAGAAGCCAAGCAGGGTTGCGCAAAGATTCTTTGTCACGTGCATCACGTCGATTGCGGAGCGGGCCTCTAGGTCTTTCCAATAGGACAGGTCCCAAAATATAGATTTCTTCTTCCGCATGGGTGCGCGTCCGTAAGCGTCCTTCGAAACAGGTTGTCCGCCAGGACCCTTTCCAAAGATTACCTTCAAATCCTTGACCATATCATGTACATCAGCACCGAGACTTCGTCTGGTGATCCGCCTCACCTTTGAAATGCTTGCCTTTCTTTCTTACGGGATGCCTGCTCGGAGGAAATCGACGATGTCCTAGGTACACATTCTTCCTACAACTATCCAAATATATACTGTCGATATCATCCAAACAGTGCGTGCATCCACGGTATCCCTTGTTTGTCTGTCCTGAAAGGTTACTGGGAGCAAGCCATTCATTGATGGTCACGAACAGCAACGCCTTTAGGTAAAATTCTTCCTGTTTGTGCTCATCCCATGCACGTACACCTTTTCCATTCCACAGCTGTAATAGTTCTTCAACTAATGGCCTTAGGTACACATCAATGTTGTTGCCAGGTTGCTTAGGGCCTTGGATGAGCACTGGCATCATAATGAACTTCCACTTCATGCACAACCAAGGAGGAAGGTTATACAAACATAGAGTCACAGGCCACGTGCTATGGTTGCTGCTCTGCTCCCCAAAAAGATTAATGCCATCTGCGCTTAGACCAAACCATATGTTCCTTGGGTCACCTGCAAACTCCTCCCTATACTTTCTCTCGATTTTTCTCCACTGCGACCCGTCAGCGGGTACTCTCAACTTTTCGTCTTTCTTACGGTCTTCTCAGTGCTATCGCATCGCCTTGGCATGCACTTTTTTTGGAACAAACATTTCAACCGTGGTATTATAGGAGCATACCACATCACCTTTGTAGGAATCTTCTTCCTGGGGCGCTCGCCCTCGACATCACCAGGTTCATCGCGGTTGATCTTATAGCGCAATGCACCGCATACCGGGCGCGCGTTCAAATCCTTGTACTCCCTGCGGTAGAGGATGCAGTCATTAGGGCATGCATGTATCTTCTGCACCTCTAAACCTAGAGGGCAGACAACCTTCTTCGCGTTGTATGTACTCTCAGGAAATTCGTTGTCCTTTGGAAGCATATTCTTTATCATTACCAGCAACTTTCCAAATCCCTTGTCAGATACACCATTCTCTGCCTTCCATTGCAGCAATTCCAGTGTGGTGCCCAGCTTTTTCTTGTCACCTTCGCATTCGGGTACAACAATTTCTTGTGATCCTCTAACATGCGCTGCAACTTCTTCTTCTCCTTTTCACTTGCGCAGTTTCACTTTGCATCGGCAATGGCCTGACCTAGATCATCAGGGGGCTCATCTGATGCCTCTTCTTCAGCTTCTTCCCGCATGGCCGGCTCAGCTTCTTCCCCCATTGTTGTATCATCGTATTCAGGGAACCCATGGCCAGGATAGCTATCGTCGTCATCTTCTTCTTCATTGTCTTCCGTCATAACCCCTCTTTCTCTGTGCTTGGTCCAAACATTATAGTGGGGCATGAAACTGGACTCAAACAGGTGGACGTGAATGGTTCTTGAGTTAGAGTAATTGTGACCATTCTTACAGCCAGCACATGGACAAGGCATAAAACCATCCGCCCGCTTGTTTGCCTGAGCCGCAATCAGAAAAGTATGCACGCCATCAATGAACTGGGGAGAGCATCGGTCATCGTACATCCATTGCCGGCGCATCTTCATTACACACCACCGAATAGACCAAATTAATAGAAGTTCATACAGAAAATTCATACAACACTTAAATGCAACATACAAATAACTCTCTAGCTAAAGAATTTAAATGCAACAACAAATGCGATCAAGATCGCAACTCAAGTAAGAATTGATCCAACAGCATAATGATACCAAGCCACACTATCAATGGCATATTTTCTAATCTTTCTAATCTTCAACCGAATTTTCTCCATCTTGATCTTGTGATGATCGACGACATCGGCAACATGCAACTCCAATTCCATCTTCTCCCCCTCAATTCTTTTCAGTTTTTCTTTCAAATACTCGTTCTCTCTTTCAACTAAATTTAACCTCTCGACAATAGGGTCGGTTGGAATTTCTGGTTCACATACCTCCTAGATAAAAAATATCTATGTCAACTTGATGGGCACAATTTGTCATAAACACGAAATGCAACAAATAGTTTTAAAAGAGAATATGCCACATCCGAATCATAACACGGACGAGGGCCGATGGGGACGGATATCAAAACCATGGCACTTTGTATAACAAACAACGTACGGGTAAGATAATTATACAAGTAACTATATATCTAAATCACACAAACATGATTTTTTTACATAAAAAAGATAAGAACAAGAGGCTCACCACAAGGTGGTGCCGGCGACGGGTCGGTGCGGACGATCGACGGTGGTTACGACGGAGATAGGAAGGCACTAAGTAAACCACACCTACATATGCAAACTAAGAGTTATTTTAAGCTCAAATTGCATATAAATCAAATAAACTACCACATATAATTCCTCCCAAATTACTAAAACCCACAAACTAATCACTATATAAAGCATTGCAAGAGCTAATCTAGCAATGAGAGATGAAAGGACAAAGTTGCTAACCTTTGTGATCACTTGAATGGATGGGGGCCTTCAAATCTTGACAAAATTTGGGCAAAATGTGTGATGAGCTTGAGGGGAGAAGAGGAAGAACAGAGAGGGGGAGAGGGGAAAGGGGGAAGAACATAGCGAGTTGGATGAAGGGTTTATATGCAGGATGACCTATAGTACCGGTTCGTGGCAAGAACCGGTACTAAAGGTGCTAGACGAGCCCCAGTCTGACAATATCCTGCCACCACACCCTTTAGTACCGGTTTGTGGCACGAACCGGTGCTAAAGGTTCCGCACGAACTGGTACTAAAGAGAGCGGCCTGCCTAGCCGTTGGAACCGGCACTAATGGTCACATTAGTGCCGGCTCAATTTCAAACCAGGACTAATGAGCTGCACATTAGACCCTTTTTCTACTAGTGCGTGGACGACACCGAGCTGAACGTGTGCTGAATGCGGAGGTGTTGTGCATTCGATACTCGATTGGTTGGATCGCAAAGAAAGTTCGACTACATCAACCGCGTTGTCAAATGCTTCTGCTTACGGTGTACGAGGGTACGTAGACACACTCTCCTCTTCTCATTGCTATGCATCTCCATGGATAGATCTTGTGTGTGCGTAGAAAAATCTTTGTTTTCCATGCAACGTTTCCCAACAGCCGACACACCGACACCTCCAAGGAGGGGAATGACACCCACAAGCACAAGATGTGAGCATGGTTGCAGCACAAGATGAATGAACTTTTGCGAGGCATGTATCACGGTTTGCTTCAACAATGTGTGAGGAGTGTGTTCGTTGGATGCCAAGTGAGACCACTAATATGAGGGTTGTTTTGCAGGTCAGGTTTATGACGAGGTGACGTCGGAGGAACGACAACTCATGTTTCCATGCCGTGAGGTTCCCCAATCCAGGGTTAAGTAGTTGAACCGCCGCTCACTGTATTCAGGGAGAACTCATGGGATATTGTAAAGTGGGCGCCGACGGAGAGTGGTGAACGATCGACACACTGGAACTACCTTGTAGAACCGAATACATGCGTCGATGAGCAGCCAAAGCCATGGATTTCGGATTAATACCCGTGCCTGGTGTCCCGGTGGCCCCAACCCTATTTACTCCAACCACACCACAAAGAATGGCTCACAGGTAGCAAAGAACTACTTTGTGATGTGCAATAACTAGCGATGTATTATGTTGATGCTTTTTAGTGATATAAGTATTCGTTTGTGATCGACTTGTCTTTCTCGTTTGTGAACTCTTTAATGATCATCGACGAGTCTTTCTAGTTTGTTTCTATTTTGCAGAGCACGCAAAAAAGAGAGGAAAACCATGGTACAAATACAATCCACAAGAATGAACAATCGGTTGTGTCGATCACATTGCAAGGAAGAAAACACGAACAAATATTTTATTACATTGCAATGAAGCAAACATTAAGAAAAAAATGAAATACAAAAGAAAACATGACTGGAACTTGTACTTTGACACTTGAGCACCTCCTCCTACTACTGTTGGTGCTCAGCCCTGATCACCCTGTTCCTGAAACTGCAAGAGATGACTCTTGTCTGATCCAACGAGGGACGACTGAAATCTTGTTCAAAATGGGAGAAGATGTTGAAGAGGTAGAATGCGATGAAATCCTAACCACAATAGTTAGCACAATTAGCAGGGAGCACCACATCTAGGGGTTGTTAAACTATGCAATGATGACCCGATGCACCAAGCCACAAACTAAACCTACGCGGCCTGTTCCTATACCCAGAGTAGAGGAAGTCCATTGCCATATTCCAGCTCTTCCACCTTCTGGAGAAAAACGACATGTGTAGTGTGTTCTCTATGGGGACGGCAGTGTGGTGTGTCATCACTTTTGACAGTACAAGGTGGTCAAGTAGGGCCTATTCGGGATGTGAACTAGGGGCACCATTTCTCTAGGCATTGTTGGAGGTGTGCTCATGCTGATGGTAGGAGGGGTGACTAAATAGGATGGGAAGGGGGAAGGTTGTTGATAGCTTTCAAATGAAAGATCAGGTTGTGGGGAAGTACATGCAGTTGAATGCATGGCGGAGATCGAGGATAAAAAGATGAAGGAATGTGAACTCTCTCTGGCTTGCCTCTCTCCTCTCTGTGTGAGCCATAATTTGAATGTGTGGAGAAGTGGAGAAATTCATAAATCGCAGAGTGACGCCGATCACAAGGCATCTGATGTAAACCAATTCATCACATTTGCATTCAACTAAACATGGCCCATAAACATACAACATACAAAGACGTAAACTTACTCTACTCCAAAAATCTCCATTGAACTAAAATACAAACTTAGTTACATTCTAAATGTTTTCAGTGTAGGAGGAGGGGTCCGGAGAAATTGCAATGAAATTATCGACGGTGATGGAACCAGGGAGGTGATGGTGTCCTACAGTATGGGATACTCACCGTGTTGTCTCCCGGCCAGGAGGGCCAGTGCCGAGGACCCCCGTGTTGGTTCATTAACAGGCAACTTCAGGCAACCCATGACATATGAAAGGAGCTTTCTACAAGACTTGGCGCACAAGGCAAGGGCTCCTGTTATCCTAGGCCTTTGATGCATTATATAAACCGAGACCAGGCTAGTCAATAGATCATGACATTACAACTTACATCAACAATCTCGTGGTAGATACATGTACTCTGTACTATATCCCATATCAATACAATCAAAAGAAGGACATAGGGTATTATCTCTTCAAGAGAGCCCGGACCTGGGTAAAATCCCGTGTCCATGTTACCATCGCTCCAAGATGCCTACCTTAGAACCCCTACCTCGAGTATGCCGGATTTAGCACCGACATTGGTGTCCCATACAGGTCCCCACTGGCAGTCATTACGATGCGATGGGAATTCAAATCGGCTCCGACGTGATGTAGATGTCGGAACCGAACTTTATCATCGACGTCGGCATCTTCGTCACCGGCTTGACTGGTCACCTTGTGAAAGAACATGCGATGCCCCCATGTTTGGTTTTGGTAATTGATGACAATCTCTATGGACTAATGGTTGCCTTGAGTTGTATTTGAAGGTTTTGTCCATAGGCTTTTCTTGAAGTCCATGTGTTGGTTTCAAGGAGTTTATGAGTTGA
Source organism: Aegilops speltoides (assembly GCA_021437245.1). Lineage (NCBI taxonomy): Eukaryota > Viridiplantae > Streptophyta > Magnoliopsida > Poales > Poaceae > Aegilops > Aegilops speltoides. The sequence continues at coordinate 388,761,763 of CM038147.1, read as the reverse complement.
CCAAGGTGCTATTAAGGAATTATCCAAAGATTGGTCATGTGAGTGTTGAGCTTATTGCAAGCATGTCTTGAAGAAGAAGATTGTGTGATCATTCATGTTTACCTTCAAGACATCATCCTAATGAAGAGAGTTGGAAAGATTCAAGGTTGATCTAGACTAAGTACAGAGAGTGATTCAAGTTGATCAACACACAAAGCGCACAAGTTGTACCGAGAGGGACCAAGTGTTCCCATGGTATGGTAAGCATTGTCCATTACGCTTTGTGTACTAACCCATGGTCTACGTGAGAGTTCTTTGTGGGGTTAGGTATGTTTCCATGGTCTTGCGTCAAGAGGAAGATCCCATACAACCCATGGAGGATGACATCAAGTGGTGATCGTCATCAAGTTTGCAGTGTGCAAGTTCAAGTGGAGCAACACGAAGAGTGGCTCACCCATAATGGAGTATGGGGGAGTAATCAAGCTTGAATCTTGCCATCCATTGTGGTGTCAATGGACTTGTGAAGATGTGCCGAAGAGTCGCTCACCCATAGTGGACTATGGGGGTGCAATCATCTAGTCTTCATTGAGCCAACACAATCAAGAAAGGTGGTCCAACTTGAGGGAGTCAAGATCGTCATCATCTAGCTCAAGTGGACCATGTGCAAGGCAAAAGTTTGCCCTTGATAGGTTTTTCTATTTTACCGGTCTTGTGGTGGTAGTTGGGAGACCGGGTTATAGGATCATTTGCTGTACTATCAAGGGGGGCTCTCAAGTTGGTAGCTTGATCGTATCGTTAGTAAAGAGCTCAAACCATTGCATCCTTGCATCGTGTTTCTTGGTTCTTGTTTGGTTCTCTTTGTGAGTCTTAGAGCTTATGGTCATCTTGATGACAAGCTTGAGTTCATCGAAAACGGAGTTCGCATGCGTCTTCTATGATGTTTTCGGTGTTGGAGGTTTTACCGGTCTTTTCCAACGAAGTGTTCTCACCTTTTTATTATGGGCCTTTTCTCATTTGCTTCTTATTGATATTTCTATCAAGATTGTGTTAGCCCATGTTGTTAGCTTTCCAACAAACTTTGTTTCATCGAATTCGGAGCTCGTATGCGAAAGTTGTAGCTATTTTGATATTGCCTGTTTTACATAGAGAGGTTGTACGCCCCGTAGAGAGGTTGTACCGGTTGACCGGTACAACTGGTGTTTGGAGCGGTTGTACCGCTCCAGAATTGGTCCGGAGGTTGTACCGGCCATGTACCGCTCTACTACCGGACTAGTTTCTGTTTTGGAGCGGTTCTTGGGCGGTTGTTGACTGGTTTTACCGGTTTTACCGGTACTACCGGTTCCCCGGGCTGTTGTACCACTTAGAGCTTTTCCCAGGTTGGTTTTTCCTCTACTTTGGCCGGTTGTACCAGTTCATGCACCAGTTGTACCGGTCCTACAGTTTTCTGCACATAACGGGCAGATTCATGGGGACCTATTTAAGGGGGTCTTCTTCCCCAATGGTTCCCCATCTCTTGAGCTTGTTTTTGCCCCCATTGTTGACCTTCTTTGAGCTTGCTAACTCTCAATCCCTCCATGGATTCTTGCTAGTTTTTGAGGGAAAAGAGAGAGGAGATCTAGATACACACTTCCACCAATCACTTTCTCCTCTATGTGAGGGGAACCCCTTGGATCTAGATCTTGGAGTTCTTTGTGTTCTCCGTCTTGTTCTTCCTCTTACTTTCCTCCCTAACATTAGTTGCTTTGGTGGGATTTGACAGAGAAGGACTTGGGTACTCTGTGTGCCCTTGCCATTGCATTTGTGCATCGGTTTGAGTTCTCCATGGTGATACGTGGAAGTTACAAGTTCAGAAGCTTATTACTCTTGGGTGCTTGGTACCCTTGAGCTTGTTCCTCTTGGGTGCTTGGGCGCTCTAGACGGTTGGTGGTGTGTGGAGCTCAATCATTGTGGTGTAAAGCTCCGGGCAAGCGTCGAGGTCTCGAATTAGGTTGTGGAGATCGCCCCGAGCAATTTGACGGCACCGTGACCGCCCCAAGGGTTGCCAAAGTGTACGGTTGGTGACCGCCCCAAGGGTCGCCATTTGTACGGGTTCGGTGACCGCCTCAAGGGTCCCTTAGTGGAATCACGGCATCTTGCATTGTCGAGGGCGTGAGGAGATTACTGTGGCCCTAGTGGCTTCTTGGGGAGCATTGTGCCTCCACACCGCTCCAAACGGAGATTAGCATCCGCAAGGGTGTGAACTTGGGATACATCGTCGTCTCTGAGTGCCTCGGTTATCTCGACCGAGCCCTTTACTTATGCACTTTACTTTGTGATAGCCATATTGTTCTTTGTCATATATCTTGCTATCACATAGTTTCTTATCTTGCTTAGCATAAGTTGTTGGTGCACATAGGTGAGCCTAGTTGTTGTAGGTTTTGTGCTTGACAAATTAACCATTAGGTTTATTCCGCATTTGTTCAAGCCTCTACCGTAATTATTTTAAAACGCCTATTCACCCCCCCTCTAGGCGACATCCACGATCTTTCAATTGGTATCAGAGCCTCGTCTCTCTTTGTTGGGCTTAACCGCCTAGAGAGTAAAGATGTTGACTAGGGGTTTAGGATTCTCTGACACTCTTAGTTTCGATGGCACAAATTTTGATGTTTGGGTAATTCACATGCTTAATCTCTTTAGGGTCATGGACCCTAATTTAGAGCGAATTGTAGATATGGGTTTTTCTCCTCCAAAGGATCCCCAAAGATTATCTTTAGAGTATGATAAAAACTCTTATCTCAATGCTCAAGCTTCTAATGTGCTTTTCGATGCTTTGAGCAATGTAGTTATTTTTCAACTCATGTCGTTCCGGGATGCTCATGAGTTGTGGACAAAGCTTCGAGATAAATATGGTGTGTCCAATATTTGTGGGGATGATTGTTCTCCCTCCACCTCCGGTCGTATAGTCTTCTCAACTTCTTCTACTTCACCTACATGTGGTTTGCCACAAGGTAATGATATGGTGAGTAGTGTTGGTCATTGGAATGATGATAGTATGCTTATTGTGGATGATCCTTCATCACTATCTTATTGCAATGCTCCCTCTTTGGGCTTTAACACTTCAAGCACTCCAAATGTTTCACACGCTTGTGTTGATAGTCCTTGCATATCATGTAGAAATTGCTTGACTAAATCTCATGATGATATGCTTGCTATGTCTTGTTGCCATGATAAAAATGCATCTATTTCCTTGAATTGTTGTGCTAACAATGTAGAGGAAACCGAACACTCCATGGAACAAGATGTGGTGTTTAATGGTGCCTCAAGGGATCCTACATCATCATCTATTGCTTTTTACCTTATGGCTAAGGCGTCAAAGGTATCTCCTACTTTGTACCCCAATATGTCTCTTGATGATGATGTTGCTGCTAATGATGATGAGGACAATGATGAAGAGAATGATAATGTTGCCTCCTTAAAAACTAAGGGGGAAATGATTTTTAAAGCTCTTCATAAAAATAAAATTGCTAGTTCCAACTTCATGGAAATAATGTCCATTTCCATTGATGGCAAGAAATACATTGAGGAGTTGGAATCTCATCTAGAGGAGCATGAGGGCACCATTGAGAAAATGGAAGCTCATGGGCGTGATTATGCAAATGAGATCGCGGAGCTATCTCAAGCTCTTGAACTTGAACAAACCACCAAGGAATCTCTTGAGGAGACTTTTGCTCTAGAATTATCTAGAGTGAAGGAATCTAATGATAGAGCTCTTGAGGTGGCCAATGTTTTTGAAACTAAAAATGTTAAGCTTGAAGTTGCTCATGCTAGACTCCTTGAGGATTTTGAGCACCTCGAAAATGGCTCAAGGGTCATCAAGGGTGAGCTCACCAAACTCACCGAGTCTCATGCTCAACTTGAAGCTTCTTATTTAAAAGAGCTTGCCAAGTTGCCTTCTCCTCTTGTTGTTAATGATGATGCTTGTGCTACTATTTCTATTACTTGTGAAGCATCCATTTTGAAGGAGAATGTTGAGCTACGGGCTCAATTTGAGGTGCTATCTAGCAATTATGGGAAATTGGAAGAAAGCCATGAAAAGCTCTCAAGCTCTCATGATGATCTTCTAGTATCCCATAATGTGCTAAAAGTAGATCATGAGGCCATGATTGCTAAGGTAACATCTAGTGAGCCTCATGTGGATACTAGCACTACTTCTAGTCAAAATACTATATTGCCATGTGCTAGTCCTTGTAATTCATCTACTCACAATGTTGGTACATCTTGTGATGAATTGCTTTCCTTGCCTTGTTTCTCTAACGATGAAGCTTATACTTCCTATAGTACTTGTGTTGAGACTAACCATGTAGAGGAAATCAAAGAGCTCAAGGCCCAAGTCACTTCTTTGAAGAAAGACTTGGAAAAGAGTCATCAAGGGAAATCCACACTCAACAATATCTTGAGTGTGCATAAATCCCCCAATGACAAAGGTGGACTTGGATTCAACTCCAATAAGAATAAGAAGTCCAAGATGAACAAAAGGAAGGGCCAAGAACAAGTCAAGAATTCGGCCAAGATTGTTTGCTTCAAGTGCAAAGTAGAAGGGCATCATGTTAGATCTTGCCCATTGAAGAAGAAGGCCATTAGTGTCAAGCAACAAGGGAAGAGGGCACAAGTTCAATATCATGATCAACCTCAAGTTGAAGAAAGGCCTCTTCCCAAGAATACTCAAGTTAATGCTTCTCTTGTTGAGAAATCAAGTGAGAAGAAAGTGAAGAGTAGACGTTGCTACTTATGTCGTGAGAAAGGCCACGTCGCTTCTTCATGCACTAGTGGTAACTTATCCAACCCAATTATTATTGATGATATCTATTCTCTTGGGAAGGATAAGGTTGGCAATGCGTTTGCCAATTTTGTTGGTACTCAAAGTGGTGTCAAGAAAAGAACCATTTGGGTAGCCAAGCCTATTGTGACTAACCTCTTAGGACCCAACTTGGTTGGGGACCAACAAGCTCAAACTTGATCAATAGGTGTTGTTGGAGGTCATTGGAGACTTGGCTACATTATGAAGAATTAAGGGGACTTCATCATTCTTGTTGTCTCAAGGCAAGTCAATTGGGTTGTCAAGTTTCTATCTTATATCCAATGTGCCTCCTTGTGGTAACTTGTACTTAAATTGTTTACATTGAAAGTTACTTGCCCCTTTGCATGTTTTGGTTTTGTTCCTTGCATGTGTTTGTATATGTTATGCTTCCAACTTGCTTATCTTGAGCAATCAACTATGTGTGTGTTGGTTTGCACATCATGTACGTGTCGTCCGTCGTTGAGCCTTTTGCTTCTTGTTTGTATCCTAGTTGGCTCATGTGAGAGATTAATCGAACATCCCATTTTGGGGGAGTGATGTGCTTTGTGCACCTCACAATCGTATAAATGTGTGTACATGAGGAATACCATCTAGTATTGATATTACAAGATTATCTAGTCGCTAGGTGGTACATCTCTCATGAGAAATTCAAATTCTAAAAATTCCATTGATTATCTTGTATTGGATCCTCTTATTGCCTCTTGTTAAGTTCTTATTGGTATCACACTATGGGGGAGTACTATGCTATGTGCATATTACAAACCTAGAAAATGTGTACATTTGAGATATTGTCTCCTAGAATTGATATTGTAAATTATATTGTTCCGAGGTGACATGTTAGCTCTACAAGTGGCAATTTGCCTGTGTTTGTTGTAAAGATGATGTTGGATATCCTTGTTATCTACCACCGGGAATTATTTCCAAATACTTCTTGTCTTTTGACAATTGGTAGTCACTTATGTGTGGTAGAATTTATTGATCATCTTTACATTGGCTGTTGTTTTTATTTGCCTTTTCTCTTGCCAAGAATTGTGTCAACTCCCGTTGTCTTCCATACCACTTGTGGATCGTGTTAATTTCTCGTTCTTGTCTAGTGTTTTCTAGATATAGTGAAAGTGGTGATCCCACCTTGTGCATTTTGTATTCAAAAGCAAATTCTCTATAGTGCACAACTCGTGGGGGAGCTATCCTATTTTCTTTAGAACACTCTTCTTGTGATCCTTATCAAGTGTGTGTTGGTGGAAGGCAAGCCGTTTTCTTTTGGTACCTTGTGCCATCATGAAACTTTGTTGAGAGCTTGGTTTGTTTGGAACCATCCTCTCTTTGGGAGTTTGACATCTTTAATTTAGTGTGTATCAATGGATATCTCATTCCTTGTTGTATCTTTAATGATATTTTCCAAGTGATGATTTCTCCATTTGGTATCCTTTTCACTTGGCATTTCTTTGTATTTTGGTATCGATTCTTGAAAGTCTTGAGCATGCATTTTAACTTCATGTAGTTCCTTTGGCATGTTTTCTTTCTTTGACCCAATATATAGGAGAAACTCCACCAAGTATCAAATTGGATGGGATGTGCATGAGATTCATTTTCATATCTATATGCACACATCTATGTGGAGTTTGTCCTATGTATTGTTGGTTCTCTAACTCTTTGGTCCCAATGAGTTTGGGTACCATTTTGTTTGTGTTGTTGTTCTAGGAACAATTGGAGATGCATTGGATACTCGGCTCATTCAAAAGGAAGGTGTTGTCACCATGTGATTATTGGAGTCAAGCTAGGATGATCAACGAACTACTTTCTACCTTCAATTGTTATCTACTACATCCTTCCAATGCTATCTCGGTAACAAGTATCATCACCTACTACATGCACACATTATTGCATCAATCGTGTGTAGATTGTATCATGGCATGTTGTTCTTTCTTTCTTGTGATATTTGTTTCCTTTCTCTAAGCATCTCAACGATGATCTCATGTTGCTAGTTGTGATGTCTTTAATGGTTGTGTGGTAGGAATTCATTTATATACAATAAGACCATATGTAGCCATGTGCTATGCTTCCAAGCAAATATCTTATTGGTATATGCCTGACTTCCTTTTGGATATCTTGTTTCTTCATGTTGTAACTATTTCGGGTGTACATCCTCCTTTGTAGATATATATCATCATGATTTCGTCTACCTAGAACCTTATACACTTGAGAGAAATTACATCTCTAGATATCCTTTCTTTCACGTCCACCTTGTCTTTCTTATGTTATTTCTTTGGTGGCTCTGTGAAAGCTTTTGCCTTGAGTGCGTGTCTTATCTCGTTGCATCTTGATTCACTCTCTTGTGGTGAAGATTATTTTCCTCATGCTTGTCTTTACGAGGCTTTTGCCATCTTTGGTATGCCTCATCTTGATGAGGCTTTCATCGTCTATCTTCACCACGGATTGTCACAAGCATAGGTTCTCCTTTGCGTATTAGTAAGCTTGTGAACCCATTTGCCAGTTGTGTGTGGGAATGATAGGCCTTGCACCGTGTGCCTCATTCTTTCAAGACTATGTTGATGCCTAATGCTCATCCTAATTTTAGTCTTCTCAAGTGCTTCGCCATGACTCACACACATCTTTTTGGTTGAGCCTATTCTTAAGTTACCTCTTTTACATGTTGCTCAACCATGTGCTTGTTGCAAGTGCTAGGCTTTGTTTCCTATATGTTCACTTGCACTGGATATGAGTTTTTGTTGATTTTGGGGAGCTATGATTCTATTTTGTGTACTTTGTATCCAAATACAAAAATTCTTGATGTGCATAAATCATGGGGATCTTCTCTAGTTTCTTTAGAACACTGCTCCGCTCTTATCATAATATCCTTTATTCACGTGGCTCGTAGGATAATTGGCCTAGTTGGTTCAATTGGTATCTTTTGATAGCTTGCTTCAATTGGTATCTTTTGGTTGCTTGATTGCTTGTTTCTCTCTTTGATTATGTCTTTGTGGCATATCTTCCTTTTGCAATCTTTGGGCCTAAATATAGTTTGTCTTCCTCCAAGTATTTAATTGGATATGTGTATTGCATTCCACTCTCTTATTGAGAAATACACAATTTATGGAGTAACACATTTTATATTGGCCTTCTAAGCTTTTAGCCCATTTTGGCAATCGATGCCAATGGGGGAGAAGTTTCAGAGAGTTTTGTGGAGAAGTTTAGAGAGTTGTCTCCTCTTGCTTTGGTTTTGTTCCTTAGCATTTGCATCTCATTCGCATGCACTATTGGTTGTTGCATTGCATGGTGATGCATAATTCCTAATATAAACTCTCTTGAAAGTGATTGTCATCAATTACCAAAATGGGGGAGATTGAAAGAACATGCGATGCCCCCATGTTTGGTTTTGGTAATTGATGACAATCTCTATGGACTAATGGTTCCTTGAGTTATATTTGAAGGTTTTGTCCATAGGCTCTTCTTGAAGTCCATGTGTTGGTTTCAAGGAGTTTATGAGTTGACCAAGGTGCTATTAAGGAATTATCCAAAGATTGGTCATGTGAGTGTTGAGCTTATTGCAAGCATGTCTTGAAGAAGAAGATTGTGTGATCATTCATGTTTACCTTCAAGACATCATCCTAATAAAGAGAGTTGGAAAGATTCAAGGTTGATCTAGACTAAGTACAGAGAGTGATTCAAGTTGATCAACACACAAAGCGCACAAGTTGTACCGAGAGGGACCAAGTGTTCCCATGGTATGGTAAGCATTGTCCATTACGCTTTGTGTACTAACCCATGGTCTACGTGAGAGTTCTTTGTGGGGTTAGGTATGTTTCCATGGTCTTGCGTCAAGAGGAAGATCCCATACAACCCATGGAGGATGACATCAAGTGGTGATCGTCATCAAGTTTGCAGTATGCAAGTTCAAGTGGAGCAACACGAAGAGTGGCTCACCCATAATGGAGTATGGGGGGGGGGCAATCAAGCTTGAATCTTGCCATCCATTGTGGTGTCAATGGACTTGTGAAGATGTGCCAAAGAGTCGCTCACCCATAGTGGACTATGGGGGAGCAATCATCTAGTCTTCATTGAGCCAACACAATCAAGAAAGGTGGTCCAACTTGAGGGAGTCAAGATCGTCATCATCTAGCTCAAGTGGACCATGTGCAAGGCAAAGGTTTGCCCTTGATAGGTTTTCTATTTTACCGGTCTCGTGGTGGTAGTTGGGAGACCGGGTTATAGGATCATTTGCTGTACTATCAAGGGGGGCTCTCAAGTTGGTAGCTTGATCGTATCGTTAGTAAAGAGCTCAAACCATTGCATCCTTGCATCATGTTTCTTGGTTCTTGTTTTGTTCTCTTTGTGAGTCTTAGAGCTTATGGTCATCTTGATGACAAGTTTGAGTTGTCTTCTATGATGTTTTCGGTGTTGGAGGTTTTACCGGTCTTTTCCAAGGAAGGGTTCTCACCTTTTTCTTATGGGCCTTTTCTCATTTGCTTCTTATTGATATTTCTATCAAGATTGTGTTAGCCCATGTTGTTAGCTTTCCAACAAACTTGGTTTCATCGAATTCGAAGCTCGTATGCCAAAGTTGTGGCTGTTTTGATATTGCCGGTTTTACATAGAGAGGTTGTACCGCCCTGTAGAGAGGTTGTACCGGTTGACCGGTACAACCGGTGTTTGGAGCGGTTGTACCGCTCCAGAATTGGTCCAGAGGTTGTACCGGCCATGTACCGCTCTACCACCGGACTAGTTTCTGTTTTGGCGGTTGTTGACCGGTTTTACCGGTTTAACCGGTACTACCGGTTCCCCAGGCTGTTGTACCACTTAGAGCTTCTGCCAGGTTGGTTTTTCCTCTGCTTTGGCTGGATGTACCGGTTCATGCACCGGTTGTACCGGTCCTACAGTTTTCTGCACATAACGGGCAGATTCGTGGGGACCTATTTAAGGGGGTCTTCTTCCCCAATGGTTCCCCATCTCTTGAGCTCGTTCTTGCCCCCATTGTTGACCTTCTTTGAGCTTGCTAACTCTCCATCCCTCCATGGATTCTTGCTAGTTTTTGAGGGAAAAGAGAGAGGAGATCTAGATCCACACTTCCACCAATCACTTTCTCCTCTATGTGAGGGGAACCCCTTGGATCTAGATCTTGGAGTTCTTTGTGTTCTCCTTCTTGTTCTTCCTCTTACTTTCCTCCCTAACATTAGTTGCTTTGGTGGGATTTGAGAGAGAAGGACTTGGGTACTCTGTGTGCCCCTGCCATTGCATTTGTGCATCGGTTTGAGTTCTCCACGGTGATACGTGGAAGTTACAAGTTGAGAAGCTTATTACTCTTGGGTGCTTGGTACCCTTGAGCTGTTGGGGAACGTAGTAATTTGAAAAAAATTCCTACACACACGCAAGATCATGGTGATGAGATAGCAACGAGGGGAGAGTGTTGTCTACGTACCCTCGTAGACCGAAGCGGAAGCGTTGACACAGCGTAGTGGAAGTAGTCGTACGTCTTCTCGGTTCAACCGATCCAGGCACCGTTACTCCGGCACCTCCGAGTTCTTGACACGCGTACAGCTCGATGACGCACCTTCGATCTCCGATCCAGCAGAGGCGCCGAGGGGAGTTCCACAAGACGACGGCGTGGTGACGATCTTGATGTTCTCCTCTCGCAGGCTTCGCCTAAGCACCGCTACAATATGACCGAGGTGTAATATCGTGGAGGGGGCACTGCACGGCTAAGGAACGATCTCAATGATCAACTTGTGTGTCCTAGGGTGCCCCCTACCCCGTATATAAAGGAGGGAGGGAGGAGGAGGCCGGCCCAAGGGGCGCGCCATAGAGGAGGGGAAACCTACTCCAAGTAGGTTTCCCCCTTCCTTATCGTATTTGAAGGGAAGGAAAGAGTACTAGTATTAGGAATAAGTACTAGTAGTAGTAATAGGAAGAGGGGAAGGAGAAAGGAAGGGGGCCGCCCCCCCCCCAATTCGGATTGGGCTGGGCGCGCCTCCCTTGTTCCTTCTCCTTCTTCCTATATGGGCCCCTCCCGGGGTTCCAGAACCTCCGTAGCTCCAAACTTCTCCGGAACCTTTCCGGTGTCCAAATATATCCGTCCAATATATCAATCTTTATGTCTCGACCATTTCGAGACTCCTCGTCATGTCCGTGATCACATCCGGACTCAACAAACTTCGGTACATCACAATACATAAACTCATAATATAACTGTCATCGAAACCTTAAGCGTGCGGACCCTACGGTTCGAGAACAATGTAGACATGACCGAGACACGTCTCTGGTCAATAACTAATAGCGGGACCTGGATGCAAATATTGGTTCCTACATATTCTACGAAGATCTTTATCGGTCAAACCGCATAACAACATACGTTATTCCCTTTGTCATCGGTATGTTACTTGCCCGAGATTTGATCGTCGATATCCAATACCTAGTTCAATCTCGTTACCGGCAAGTCTCTTTACTCGTTCCGTAATACGTCATCTCATAACTAACTCATTAGTTACATGCTTGCAAGGCTTGGGTGATGAGTATTACCGAGAGGGCCCAGAGATACCTCTCCGACAATCGGAGTGACAAAACCTAATCTCGAATTATGCTAACTCAACATGTACCTTCTAAACACCTGTAGTACTCCTTTATAATCACCCGATTACGTTGTGACGTTTGGTAGTACCCAAAGTGTTCTTCCGGTAAACGGGAGTTACACAATCCTCATAGTTACAGGAACATGTATAAGTCATGAAGGAAGCAATAGCAGAATACTAAACGATCAAGTGCTAAGCTAATGGGATGGGTCATGTCAATCACATCATTCTCCTAATGATGTGATCTCATTAATCAAATGACAACACATGTCTATGGTTAGGAAACATAACCATCTTTGAATAATGAGCTAGTCAAGTAGAGGCATACTAGTGACTATATGTTTGTCTATGTATTCACACATGTATCATGTTTCCGGTTAATACAATTCTAGCATGAATAATAAACATTTATCATGATATGAGGAAATAAATAATAACTTTATTATTGCCTCTAGGGCATATTTCCTTCAGTCTCCCACTTGCACTAGAGTCAATAATCTAGATTACATAGTAATGATTCTAACACCCATGGAGTCTTGGTGCTGATCATGTTTTGCTCGTGAGAGAGGCTTAGTCAATGGGTCTGCAACATTCAGATCCGTATGTATCTTGCAAATCTCTATGTCTCCCACTTGGACTTGGTCCCGAATGGAATTGAAGCATCTCTTGATGTGCTTGGTCCTCTTGTGAAATCTGGATTCCTTTGCCAAGGCAATTGCACCAAGATTGTCACGAGAAGATCTTCATTGGTCCCGATGCACTAGGTATGACACCTAGATCGGAAATGAACTCCTTCATCCAGACTCCTTCATTCGCCGCTTCAGAAGCAGCTATGTACTCCGCTTCACATGTAGAACCTGCTACGACGCTTTGTTTTGAGCTGCACCAACTTACAGCTCCACCGTTTAATATAAACACGTATCCGGTTTGCGATTTAGAATCGTCCGGATCAGTGTCAAAGCTTGCATCGACGTAACCATTTACGACTAGCTCTTTGTCACCTCCATATCGAGAAACATATCCTTAGTCCTTTTCGTATTTCAGATGTTCTTGACCGCTGTCCAATGATCCACTCTGGATTACTTTGGTACCTACCGCCAAGCTTATTTCTAAGCATACGTCAGTCTGGTACACGAGATTGCATACATGATAGAGCCTATGGCTGAAGCATAGGAACATCTTTCATTTTCTCTCTATCTTCTGCTTGTGGTCGGCATTGAGTTCGACTCAACTTCACACCTTGTAGCACAGCAAGAATCCTTTCTTTGCACGATCCATTTTGAACTTTTTCAAAATTTTGTCAAGGTATGTGCTTTGTGAAAGTCCTATTAAGCGGCTTGATCTATCTCTATAGATCTTGATGCCCAATATGTAAGCAGCTTCACCGAGGTCATTCATCAAAAAACTTTTATTCAAGTATCCCTTTATGCTATCCAAAAATTCTATATCATTTCCAATTAATAATATGTCATCAACATATAAAACTAGAAATGCTACAGAGCTCCCACTCACTTTCTTGTAAATACAGGCTTCTCCAAAAGTCTGTATAAAACCATATGCTTTGATCACATTGTCAAAGCGCTTATTCCAACTCCGAGATGCTTGCACCAGTCCATAAATGGAACGCTGGAGTTTGCACACTTTGTCAGCACCTTTTGGATCAACAAAACCTTCAGGCTGCATCATATACAACTCTTCTTCTAGAAATCCATTCAAGAATGCATTCTTGACATCCATTTGCCAAATTTCATAATCATGAAATGTAGCAATAGCCAACATGATTCGGACAGACTTAAGCATTGCTACGGGTGAGAAAGTCTCATCGTAGTCAACCCCTTGAACTTGTCGAAAACCTTTCGCAACAAGTCGAGCTTTGTAGACAGTAACATTACCATCAGCGTCAGTCTTCTTCTTAAAGATCCATTTATTCTCAATGGCTTTCGATCATCGGCAAGTCAACCAAAGTCCATACTTTGTTTTCATACATGGATCCTATCTCGATTTCATGGCTTCTAGCCATTTTGCGAATCTGGGCTCATCATCGCTTCCTCATAGTTCGTAGGTTCATCATGGTCAAGTAACATGACTTCCGAATAGGATTTCCGCACCACTCAGTGCGGATCTTACTCTGGTAGACCTACGAGGTTCAGTAGAAACTTGATCTGAAGTTTCATGATCAATATCATTAGCTTCCTCACTAATTGGTGTAGTCGTCACAGGAACCGGTTCTTGTGATGAACTACTTTCCAATAAGGGAGTAGATATAGTTATCTCATCAAGTTCTACTTTCCTCCCACTCACTTCTTTCGAGAGAAACTCCTTCTCTAGAAAGGATCCGAATTTAGCAACGAAAATCTTGCCCTCAGATCTGTGATAGAAGGTGTACCCAATAGTCTCCTTTGGGTATCCTATGAAGACACATTCTCCGATTTGGGTTCGAGCTTATCTGGTTGAAGTTTCTTCACATAAGCATCGCAGCCCCAAACTTTGAGAAACGACAACTTTGGTTTCTTGCCAAACCACAGTTCATAAGGCGTCGTCCCAACGGATTTTGATGGTGCCCTATTTAACGTGAATGCGGCCGTCTCTAAAGCATAACCCCAAAACGATAGCGGTAAATCGGTAAGAGACATCATAGATCGCACCATATCAAGTAAAGTACGATTACGACGTTCGGACACACCATTTCGTTGTGGTGTTCCAGGTGGCGTGAGTTGCGAAACTATTCCACATTGTTTCAAATGTAAACCAAACTCGTAACTCAAATATTCTCCTCGACGATCAGATCGTAGAAATTTTATTTTCTTGTTACGATGATTTTCTACTTCACTCTGAAATTCTTTGAACTTTTCAAATGTTTCAGACTTGTGCTTCATCAAGTAGATATACCCATATCTGCTCAAATCATCTGTGAAGGTGAGAAAATAACGATATCCGCCACGAGCCTCAACATTCATCGAGCCACATACATCTGTATGTATGATTTCCAACAAATCTGTTGCTCTCTCCATAGAACCCGAGAATGGTGTTTTGGTCATCTTGCCCATGAGGCACGGTTCGCAAGTACCAAGTGATTCATAATCAAGTGATTCCAGAAGTCCATCGGTATGGAGTTTCTTCATGCGTTTTATACCGATATGACCTAAACAGTAGTGCCACAATTATGTTGCACTATCATTATCAACTCTGCATCTTTTGGCTTCAACATTATGAATATGTGTATCACTACTATCGAGGTTCAATAAAAATAGACCACTCTTCAAGGGTGCATGACCATAAAAGATATTACTCATATAAATAGAACAACCATTATTCTCTGATTTAAATGAATAACCGTCTCGCATCAAACAAGATCCAGATATAATGTTCATGCTCAACGCAGGCACCAAATAACAATTATTCAGGTCTAAAACTAATCCCGATGGTAGATGTAGAGGTAGCGTGCCGACCGCGATCACATCGACTTTGGAACCATTTCCCACGCGCATCGTTACCTCGTCCTTAGCTAATCTTCGCTTAATCCGTAGTCCCTGTTTCGAGTTGCAAATGTTAGCAATGAACCAAGATCAAATACCAGTGCTCTGCGAGCATTAGTAAGGTACACATCAATAACATGTATATCACATATACCTTTGTTCACTTTGCCATCCTTCTTATCCGCCAAATACTTGGGGCAGTTCCGCTTCGATGTCGATCGCTTGCGATGGCAAAGACTCGATTTGAGCTTAGGTCCGACTTGGGTTTCTTCTCTTGAGCAGCAACTTGTTTGCTGTTCTTTTGAAGTTCCTTCTTCTTCCCTTTGGCCCTTTTCTTGAAACCGGTGGTCTTGTTGAACATCAACACTTGATGCTCCTTTTGATTTCTACCTCCGCTGCTTTCAAAGATTGCGAAGAGCTCGGGAATAGTCTTGTTCATCCCTTGCATATTATAGTTCATCACAAAGCTCTTGTAGCTTGGTGGCGTGATTGGAGAATTCATCAATGACGCTATCATCCGGAAGATTAACTCCCGTTGAATCAAGTGATTATTATGCCCGGACATTTTGAGTATATGCTCACCGACGTAACTGTTCTCCTCCATCTTGCAGCTATAGAACTTATTGGAGACTTCATATCTCTCAATCCGGCATTTGCTTGAAATATTAACTTCAACTCTGGAACATCTCATATGCTCCATGACGTTCAAAACGTCGTTGAAGACCCGGTTCTAAGCCGTAAAGCATGGCACATGAACTATAGAGTAGTCATCGCTTTGCTCGCCAGACGTTCTTAACGTCGTCGGTTAGATCAGCAGCAGTTCGCACCCAGCGGTGCTTCCAGGGCGTAACTCTTCAGGCAGCAATGAGGATAATCCTCGTGTTATGGACCCGATCCGTAATTGCTACCATCATCTTTCAACTTTGCTTTCTCAAGGAACGCATTAAAATTCAACGGAACAACAGCACGAGCCATCTATCTACAAACAAACATAGACAAGCAAAATACTATCGGTACTAAGTTCATGATAAATTTAAGTTCAATTAATCATATTACTTAAGAACTCCCACTTAGACAGACATCTCTAGTCATCTAAGTGATCACGTGATCCAAATCAACTAAACCATGTCCGATCATCACGTGAGATGGAGTAGTTTCAATGGTGAACATCTCTATGTTGATCATATCTACTATATGATTCACGCCGACCTTTCGGTCTCCGTGTTCCGAGGCCATATCTGTATATGCTAGGCTCGTCAAGTATAACTCGAGTATTCCGTGTGCAACTGTTGTGCACCCGTTGTATTTGAACGTAGAGCCTATCACACCCGATCATCACGTGGTGTCTCAAAGACGAAGAACTTTCGCAACGGTGCATACTCAGGGAGAACACTTCTTGATAATTAGTGAGAGATCATCTTAAAATGCTACCGTCAATCAAAGCAAGATAAGATGCATAAAGGATAAACATCACATGCAATCAATATAAGTGATATGATATGGCCATCATCATCTTGTGCTTGTGATCTCCATCTTCGAAGCACCGTCGTGATCACCATCGTCACCGGCGCGACACCTTGATCTCCATCGTAGCATCATTGTCGTTACGCCATCTATTGCTTCTACGACTATCGCTACCGCTTAGTGATAAAGTAAAGCAATTACAGGGCATTTGCATTTCATACAATAAAGCGACAACCATATGGCTCTCGCCGATTGCCGATAACTTCGGTTACAAAACATGATCATCTCATACAATAAAATATAGCATCACATCTTGGCCATATCACATCACAACATGCCCTGCAAAAACAAGTTAGACGTCCTCTACTTTGTTGTTGCAAATTTTACGTGGCTGCTACGGTCTTAAGCAAGAACCGATCTCACCTACGCATCAAAACCACAACGATAGTTTGTCAAATAGACTCCGTTTTAACCTTCACAAGGATCGGGCGTAGCCACACTCGGTTCAACTAAAGTTGGAGAAACAGACACCCGCTAGTCACCTGTGTGCAAAGCACGGCGGTAAAACCAGTCTCGCGTAAGCGTATGCGTAATCGGTCCGGGCCGCTTCATCCAACAATACCGCTGAACCAAAGTATGACATGCTGGTAGGCAGTATGACTTATATCGTCCACAACTCACTTGTGTTCTACTCGTGCATATAACATCAAACCATAAAACCTAGGCTCGGATGCCATTTGTTGGGGAACGTAGTAATTTCAAAAATTTCCTACGCACACGCAAGATCATGGTGATGACATAGCAACAAGGGGAGAGTGTTGTCTACGTACCCTCGTAGACCGAAGCGGAAGCGTTGACACAGCGTAGTGGAAGTAGTCGTACGTCTTCTCGGTTCAACCGATCCAGCACCGTTACTCCGGCACCTCCGAGTTCTTGACACGCGACAGCTCGATGGCGCACCTCGATCTCCGATCTAGCAGAGGCGCCGAGGGGAGTTCCACAAGACGACGGCGTGGTGACGATCTTGATGTTCTCTGTCGTGAGGCTTCGCCTAAGCACCGCTACAATATGACCGAGGTGTAATATCGTGGAGGGGGCACCGCACACGGCTAAGGAACGATCTCAATGATCAACTTGTGTGTCCTAGGGTGCCCCCTACCCCGTATATAAAGGAGGGAGGAGGAGGAGGCCGGCCCAAGGGGGCGCCATAGAGGAGGGGAAACCTACTCCAAGTAGGTTTCCCCCTTTCTTATCTTAATTGAAGGGGAAGGAAAGAGTACTAGTATTAGGAATAAGTACTAGTAGTAGTAATAGGAAGAGGGGAAGGAGAAAGGAAAGGGGCGGCCCCTCCCCAATTCGGATTGGGCTGGGGCGCCCCCTCCTGTTCCTTCTCCTTCTTCCTATATGGGCCCAATAAGGCCCATATACCTCCCGGGGTTCCAGTAACCTCCGGTAGCTCCAAACTTCTCCGGAACCTTTCCGGTGTCCAAATATATCCGTCCAATATATCAATCTTTATGTCTCGACCATTTCGAGACTCCTCGTCATGTCCGTGATCACATCCGGACTCAACAAACTTCGTACATCAAAATACATAAACTCATAATATAACCGCCATCGAAACCTTAAGCGTGCGGACCCTACGGTTCGAGAATAATGTAGACATGACCGAGACACGTCTCTGGTCAATAACCAATAGCGGGACCTGGATGCCCATATTGGTTCCTACATATTCTACGAAGATCTTTATCGGTCAAACCGCATAACAACATATGTTATTCCCTTTGTCATCGGTATGTTACTTGCCCGAGATTTGATCGTCGGTATCCAATACCTAGTTCAATCTCGTTACCGGCAAGTCTCTTTACTCGTTCCGTGTACGTCATCTCATAACTAACTCATTAGTTACATGCTTGCAAGGCTTGGGTGATGAGTATTACCGAGAGGGCCAGAGATACCTCTCCGACAATCGGAGTGACAAAACCTAATCTCGAATTATGCTAACTCAACATGTACCTTCGAAACACCTGTAGTACTCCTTTATAATCACCCAATTACGTTGTGACGTTTGGTAGTACCCAAAGTGTTCTTCCGGTAAACAGGAGTTACACAATCCTCATAGTTACAGGAACATGTATAAGTCATGAAGGAAGCAATAGCAGAATACTAAACGATCAAGTGCTAAGCTAACGGGATGGGTCATGTCAATCACATCATTCTCCTAATGATGTGATCTCATTAATCAAATGACAACACATGTCTATGGTTAGGAAACATAACCATCTTTGATTAATGAGTTAGTCAAGTAGAGGCATACTAGTGACTATATGTTTGTCTATGTATTCACACATGTATCATGTTTCCGGTTAATACAATTCTAGCATGAATAATAAACATTTATCATGATATGAGGAAATAAATAATAACTTTATTATTGCCTCTAGGGCATATTTCCTTCATGAGCTTGTTCCTCTTGGGTGCTTGGGCGCTCTAGACGGTTGGTGGTGTTCGGAGCTCAATCATTGTGGTGTAAAGCTCCGGGCAAGCGTCGGGGTCTCCAATTAGGTTGTGGAGATCGCCCCGAGCAATTTGACGGGTACCGGTGACCGCCCCCAAAGGTTGCCAAAGTGTACGGGTTCGGTGACCGCCCCCAAGGGTCGCCATTTGTACGGGTTCGGTGACCGCCCTCAAGGGTCCCTTAGTGGAATCACGGCATCTTGCATTGTGCGAGGGCGTGAGGAGATTACGGTGGCCCTAGTGGCTTCTTGGGGAGCATTGTGCCACCACACCGCTCCAAACGGAGATTAGCATCTGCAAGGGTGTGAACTTCGGGATACATCGTCGTCTTCGAGTGCCTCGGTTATCTCTGACCCGAGCCCTTTACTTATGCACTTTACTTTGTGATAGTCATATTGTTCTTTGTCATATATCTTGCTATCACATAGTTTCTTATCTTGCTTAGCATAAGTTGTTGGTGCACATAGGTGAGCCTAGTTGTTGTAGGTTTTGTGCTTGACAAATTAACCGTTAGGTTTATTCCGCATTTGTTCAAGACTCTACCGTAATTATTTTGAAACGCCTATTCACCCCCTCTAGGCGACATCCACGATCTTTCACCTTGGCTGGACCGCGGTCTATTCTCCACGTCAGACGTCAAGATCGGATGAGTGCCTACATCATCAACTCAAATCTCAAACCGAATCATGGACGAATCGTCCATGGAGCTTGGGGGCTCAACATCGACATTGCCCTCATGCGATCATGCAGTTTTTTCTCGATAGTGGATTCATGTTCGCCGCCCCCTCCTCCTCGAGCGTCTCTTTGATGATTGCTTCGGTGGAATTGTGCAGAATTGAGTGTACAACAACACTGTAAAATTTTATCGCGTTCCGATGTAGGAATCTTAGGCAATCTCTGATATACCCGAGCCCTGTCGAATCTGTACGGGAATCTACACGACTTTGGGGCGAGGAGTCCAACGTCCAGCTCAGACATCTTTTGGAAGATCCAACTATTCATCGGCTGCGGAATTCCCATAACTATAGCCCATCCAAATTTCAGCTCGATCCGACCGTTTTAACTCCGAGAAACGTCTGAGTGCCTCAATTTTTGAATATGTTTTTTGCGCGAAATCGAATCCGACCCGAGTTCATTTTGTTGTTGAACGGGTTATCGGACTTCCTTTTTGAAGGAAATTTTCGTAGAGTATTGTGTTTTGATCTCAAACACATGCCTGCAAATTTTAAAGCCTTTTCCGAGGTAATCTTTGCCATCGCGTCGGTGTGAAACCAGCCCGGCAATGTTGCTCCACGGCTGTCGACCTGCGTTAGACAGGTTGTCACTTCGTCGAGCCCATGTCAACCTCATTGGATCATCACCCCAACGAGCTGACCAAGAGTTCGGCATCGCGGAAGCTAAATCATCACCGACATCGTCTCCCCATGGGTTACACGGGGCGGGCACACCGGCATCGCCGTGCGTTCACTTCATCAAGCCTGCATCAACCGTGTAAGTCTGGTTAGCTCGAGCAAAGTCTGTATGCCCAAGAAGTTTGGAGATTTGTGTTAAAAGATCTGAAATGTTTCGGCAGAGCCCATAGGGTACGATGGTCATGGTTTGTCTGCGACATCATTGATGGACCTTGCAAAGGATCCCATGTGCCCTGTTGCAGTACTGATCTGCAACTATTGTATGCCTGCACCAAAATCACCCTGGGAGATGGCGCCAGGACTAGTTTCTAGGGAAAGATGGATAGATGGTCAGGAGCCTGCTGAGATTGCTCCTGTGCTTGCCAAAACCTCGAGGAAAAGACTGGTTTCTGTCAAGGAAGGCTTTGCGAGCAACACTTGGATGACGGGACTGCACAGAATTAATTATATTGAAGCTATTGGCTAGTTTGTGTTGCTCTGGGAAAGAATTCAGCAAGTTAACCTTTCCGACGATCCTGATGAGATCTCATCGATGCTCACTGCTCGGGCCACATATTCGGCCAAGGCTGCTTATGATGTGCAATTCATTGGTCGCAACCCTATGCCACAGGTAAACCTTGCTTGGAAGGTAAGGCCGAAGGCAAGGTGAAATTCGGATGGGTTACAAAAGAGAGGCTGGCTGAAATATCCTCTCTGTTGTTTATGTGACCAAGAACCGGAGACTGATGTGCACATCATCCTGGACTGATCCTTCTCTAAGCATGTATGGGGCTTATTCAGATCCTCTTATGAGAACCCAAACATCGTCGGAACAATCTCTACAACGAGGGAGCGAAAAGATTTGGGCTCGGTTGCCTCATGCATTGCATGGCACGTTTCGTTGGAAAGAAACCGAAGAACTTTGAAGACAAGAGCTGTGACCCTCTAGAGGGAGGCTTTCGAGAGTAATAACTGTTAGTGTCTTGACAGGCTCTGGAGATGTGCATAGTTTGTGTCTCCCTCCTGTCTTTTTTGTGACCGTGTTTTTTTCCTCTGTAAGCTGAATTTCTCAGCCCATTGTGCGGTTTCTCCCCCTTCTTAATTGAAAAAGCAGAGCTCCGGCAGTTTGCGGTAAAAAAAAGAGAGGGCATTGAGAGAAGAGAAAAAAAAAACATCACCACAACAATTGCAGCAAAGCCGTGAACACTTGCAAAGCCTATTTATCATTGGCAGAAGACCGCACTAACACGATCTACAAAAACTAATCAATTCAATCAATATGCCTAGCTAACAAAATATTTCTATCTAGGATTAATGAGGGCGGTAAACAAGCATCAGTTTGATTGTACAACTCTGTCGTCTCCACTGCCGCCCTCGTTGGCAACCTTCGCTTTCTCAGTGTCGTCAATGTCCTGCAGCTCGCGGCGAGACATGAACTTGACTGCGTCCTTCCTGAAGGTGAGGTAGACGACAGCAGCGACGTAGAGCAGCATCAGGGGGAACAAGGTGATGCCGACGAGGACGTTTGCATAGGTCGGCAGCGAGTTGTGGAGGATCCAGCCTATCAACTTCGAGCTGAGGAAGTAGACGTTTATCCCGATGATTATGAATCCTAGCGTCCATGAGAACCCTACAATCTGTGTACATAGGTACATGGATGGATTAGCAAGCAGACAAAGTCCGTACTTCCACAGCCGAAAATACAAACAATAAAATATATTGATTGGTAGTTCGTAAGCTTGCTTACATAGATGGAGTTGTTGCACTGGCCCATCTTGTTCCTGCTGCTGCTGAACTTGAGAAGAGGGATGAGAGCGAACGGTAGCTCAAAGGATAGTATCATCTGCTTGCATGGACGATAACCCAAGGCCAATATATGTCATGCATCATGCAGTATTCAGGATGTTTAACGATTCTGTGCTGTGGTGAAAACAGTGTACCTACCGATGCAATGATAATGAGACGACCGGCGCCACTGGAGCCTCCGATAATGGAGACAACCAAGCTGGGGACGATGGCGATGCTGCGGGTCATCAGGTTCCGCACCCACTTCTTCATCTTGATGTCCAGGAACCCCTGCATGATATATTGCCCGGCGTAGGTGCCAGTGATACTCGAGCTCTGCCCAGAGGCCAGGAGCGCCACACCGTACACGATCGCGCTCGACCTGCCCAGCACGTTCTAGAACACAACAACAATAACAATCAATCTTTCATAAACCACCATCGACCATGTACAGTTCAAAAAACGAAGTTAGTGGTCAGGACATTTCACAAACCTTGAGTAGGAAGGAAGACGAGTCCAGTGTGAGGTCACCACACTTGGCGGCGTTCTCTGGCGAGAGGTTGCCCGCGGTACAGACAGTCCCAGAGACAGAGATGATTGCAATGTTGACGAGAAGAGCCACGAACAGCGCAATGCCGCTCTCAAAGAGGAAGAACCTGCAAGCGTCGTTCATTCCTCTTACTGATGCGGGCGTGTCCCTAGACAGCACCAGGGCAGAGTGCAGGAATAGGTTGTGCCTGGAATAGATTCATTACCGTGAATTAATGTTCACATGTAAAATGCAGCAGCCAACAGAAAAAACAGGTATGGCAAATGGCAGTTAAATTCTGTAGGACTTACGGCATTACAAGAGCCCCGAGGAGCGCAATGGCGTCGGCGGTGGCACTAGACCCATTGAGCCTGGGGATGAATAGTCCCTTCATCACCTCCTTTGCAGGTGGCTTCACGACGCTCATCTCCACGAAGAAACACCCCGCCATGACGAACACCAGCAGCGCAACCAAAAACTCCAGCTTCCGTACCTGGTTACACATAAGAACAACATACCATCGGGCTCATTGCTACGTGCGTCTAGAAAGTCGATTGATTTCAGTTAAGGGATGACCGTAGCTAGTTACCCCGTATCTTTGAAGGCCGAGAAGAAGCAGCGTGCTAGAGCCAGCAATGAGAACACCGATCCATACCGGGATATTGAACAAGAGGTTGAAAGCGAATGCCGTTCCTATCACTGCAAATCACAAATATAAACAACACAGTTAAACGCAGATTTGTTTTTGTTGTTTTTTACTTTGGAGTATAATGCAGCGGTTCAAACCTTCTGGGATATCTGCAGCAATCACAGCCACCTCTGCAAGTAACCATAAGCAGATCTTGACCCATACGGGATACTCTGACTTGCACAGCTCGGCGAGGTGTCTCCCTGTTTTAGTTGACGTCCATCGACACAAATCTAATTAGTTAGTTTGGTGTATCATGTGCATGACAAAATGGGTGTCACATATTTACCTGTCACCACGCCAAGATTAGCTGATAGCGACTGTATAATTAGCGCGAAGATTAGGCCGATCAGAATCACCCAAAGGAGCTGCATGCGATCGAAACACCGAAGGAAGCAAAATAATTAGTTTCTACGGTGACTGACCGGCGAGCAAAGTGCAATGCAGAACGAACAAATGCCCAGCACGTAGTACCTCGTATCTGTGGTTGGCGCCGGCTTGGAGA
Source organism: Aegilops speltoides (assembly GCA_021437245.1). Classification (NCBI taxonomy): domain Eukaryota; kingdom Viridiplantae; phylum Streptophyta; class Magnoliopsida; order Poales; family Poaceae; genus Aegilops; species Aegilops speltoides. The sequence goes on along the minus strand of CM038147.1, from coordinate 388,738,029 downwards.
TCCGTTTCCACTGTTTCAGTTTGGAACGCGTGAGCAGATATGTACTAGAATCATACCATGTATGTTGTGATTGAGAGAGATTTATGGAGAAGAGAGCATTACAGTTCCCCGGATCGAGGTAGGCCAAGGAGACCATGAAGCCTGGTCCAATGTGGCGCAGGAACCGTTTCCATGCAGGATCCTGCGAGTTGACACCAGAACCATCTCCTCTCAGGCCCGCGACGGCCTCGATGTCGACTTCTTCCTTGCCGGAGACCGCCGGTGTCTCCCTGTTATGTTCCATTTTCTAGCTGCAAAATTGCATTGCATTGGATTAAAAGAATCACTTCAAAATCGTTGTAGATCAAATCTTGATGATACAGAAAGGTAGGACTTGATTTACGAAAAGAAAATCTACGCATGAACAGCTAAAGCAGTGAAGTCTGAACTAGTGGACGGCAATGCGCGGCGCCACTGATAGAGGCGGCGGCGCTTGGCGACGAACAGGAGCAGGGGAGCGCGCGAACAGAGAGGCAAGTGCAGGAGGCCGGAGAAGTATCGACGATTGACGCCCTATACTCCGGCCGGCCGCGTGACGCGTTAAAAGGCCAGGAATAAGCGAGCGAGGGTACAGGCCGGCGGAACTCCGATCTAAGGAACAAAACTCACCAATGGCCGGTGGAGGCGGAGGTGGAAGAGTGGAGGGCGCGAGGTCTTGTCGTGGTGCTTGCTCGATCGATGGTAGTCTGTTGGGAAACACCTCAGATCCAACTCGTCGATGGATCGCTGGTTCGCCGCGACTGCGACTTATATAGCATGTCGCCAGGCGCCGCCGTACAGTCGCCGCGCAACGGTTTTGTGGGGGACTGGGGCGGATACCCCGGGCTCGCGCCGCCGCGGGCGCGCCCATGGCCGGCGCGTGGGCGGCACGCGCCTCGGGAACCGTGAGACGATGACATGTCGAAGGCGATGCCACGCGCACGTGACGACACGCGGGTGGCCGCGCGCCGTGATATATGGGCGTCGCGTCGCAGGCGTTCGATCGGGCCAGGTGCATGCGTTGCATGAAAATGGCACGGTGTCCTTTTTTTTTCACGGCATGACGTGTCCTTTTGTCGGCATTTCCTATTTGGCGCCACAGGCGCCAGTTAACGTGCATTTTGTTAACTGGCGCCTGTGTCGTCCGTAAATGGGCCAGCCCATCTAGGCGCCAGTTGACCTTTTTTTTAAAAAATTCTGTGAACTTTTTTGAGATTGATGAACTTTTTTGAATATTGATGAACTTTTTCTAAATTTAATGAACATTTTGTCTTGAAAATGGATGAACTTTTTTTACTTATGAACTTTTTTTTCAGTTCCATGAACTTTTTTTCAATTTCTATGAACTTTTTTTAAATTTGATGAACTTTTGCGAAATTAGATGAACTTTTTTTCAATTTGAATGAACTTTTTTTCAAATTAATGAACTTTTTAAAATTTTATGAACCTTTTTTAAAGATATGAACATATTTTTTCAAATGGATGAACTTTTTTTCTTTAAATCTGTAAACCTTTTCTTCATTTCATATTTTTATTTTCGAAAAAAAAACTAAAAAAATTAGGGCAGCACGCTAGTGGGCCGGCCCATGCTAGCAGCGTTGCAGGCGCCGGATCATTAACGGGCGCCTGCAGCGCTGTATAGGAGCTCCCCCTTTTGTCACAACCTTCCCGAGGAAAGTCCCTAAAAAAACTTCCTTAGGAAAGCCAAGCGGGCCATGAAGACCGTAAGGAAGTTCGCGAGAGCCCACTAAAAGCTTCGTTAGGGACACCCTGGTGCAGCAGGCGTGGCATTGGGTTGTGGTGATGATGTAAACAAGGTGGTGTTGCAAATAGTGGAAGGTAATGAGTCAACCGAATGCATCAATGAAACTATGTTGGTGTTGATCCCCAAGGTAAAAAAGACCACACTCTTGTCTCAGTTCCGTCCCATAAGCCTCTGCAATGTCTTATATAAAATAGCATCGAAGGTTATTTCTAACTGTCACCTTGCATCATATCTGAAGAACAGTCGGCCTTTGTCCCGGGGAGATTGATCACAGACAATATCATCACTGCTTATGAGTGTCTTCATTTTATGAAAATAAATAAAACAAAAAAACACCTAGCGGGTGCATTGAAACTAGACATGATGAAAGCCTATGACAAAGTGGAATGGGCGTATCTGATGGCCATCATGATTAAACTAGGCTTTACAGAGAGGTGGGTGAGTATTGTTATGAACCTGGTAACCATAGTAAAATTTTCTGTAATGTTCAACGGGAAGAAGCTCCAGGAATTCAAACCATCACGAGGAATCAGACAGGGCGACCCGATAGCCCCATACATGTTCTTGCTAGTAGCGGAGGGCCTTTCGTGCCTCCTAAAATCCAGAAGTGCGTCATCCAATCTTGCAGGTCTACAAGTGGCACCCTCGGCGCCACCGGTAAACCGTCTCTTATTTGCTGATGACAGCCTGCTGTTTTTCAAGGCAAACGGTGTGGGTGCTACCGAGGTGAACCAAGTTCTGGACATATACTATCAAGCGACTGGCCAGAGTATAAATCAAGAAAAATCCTCAATTTATTTTAGTAAGGGTGTACCCGAGGGTGTTCGGTATGATATCAAAATTTTGCTTGATGTACCAAATGAGACTTTAAATGAGAAGTATCTCGGCATGCCTTCCAACATTGGGAGCTCAAAAAATGGGGCTTTTAAATAGCTAAAGGGTTGTTTATGGAGCAAGATACATGGATGGATCGAGATGACGTTGTCCACTATAGGCAAGCAAGTACTAGTAAAATCAATTGCCCGAGCAGTACCAGTTTTTTCTATGTCCTGTTTTAAGCTACCCAGAGGTCTATGTGAACATCTAAACATGATTGTCAGGAAACTCTGGTGGGGGAGTAAGGAGGGAAAGAGGAAGCCACATTAGGTCTCATGGGAATCAATGACAAAGCCAAAAGGTATGTGTGGTCTCGGTTTCAAGGATTTTGAACTGTTCAACTTGGCAATGTTAGCCAAGCAGGCTTGGCGTATGCTTCAAACCCCAGAGTCACTAAGTGCTCGGTTGCTGAAGAGCATCTATTTTCCAGAGGGCGCTATACTTGATGCAACTCTAGGGAGTCACCCAAGCCAAGTGTGGAGATCTATAGTTGAGAGCGGGGATATCTTGAGGCAAGGCTTAATAAAACGAACAGGCAATGGACAGACTACTAAGATATGGGAAGATAATTGGCTTCCTAGGAGTGAGATATTAAGGCCATACGGCTACCGAGTACCAAATCCACCAGAGTTACTCTCCGAACTCATTGATGCCTCGTCGGCAACATGGAAGAAATAGCTCGTTGAACAGATTTTCCGGCCCATGGATGCAAAGGTAATTTTGGGAATCCCATTGTGTACAAGAAACCTGGCAGATTTTTGGTTCTGGCACTTTGAGAGGCATGGATGTTTTACAGTTAAGTCAGCATACAATATGTTGGTGGCAACAAAAACAAGACAAGAAGCTTGGTTGAACGGTGAGGCCGGATCATCTAGAACAAATCTGGAGGCAGGTTCATGGAAATATTTGTGGAAAATGGAGGTCCCGGGAAAGGTGAGGATGTTTCTTTGGCGCTTGTCGAAGCTTTCTTTGCCGACCGAGGACATAAGAGCTCATAGAAACATGTCCAGTACTACATCATGTGGGTTGTGCGGGGCACCTGACTCATGGAGACACTCCTTATTGGACTGCACCATGTCAAGATGTACTTGGGCACTAGCAGATGATGAATTGGTGCAAAAACTATTAGCAACCAGGCGAACCTAATGCAAGATGTTGGTTGTTTACACTCATGGAGGAGCTGCCCCATAACCTGTTTGTATTGCTGTCAGTTACCCTTTGGGCTTTGTGGTCAGCTAGACGCAAAGCTATACATGAAGGGGTGTTCCAGACCCCTCAGCTGATACATGCTTTTGTCGCATGGTTCATTAGTGAGTTGGACATGATAAAGGACAAGGAACCAGAGTCGGCTGGAGCTACTGTCCCTAGGGGACCTCACTAGCTACGTCCTGATACATGTCGATGCAGGTATCCTAAGGGGGCGAGGAGGAGCTGCGGCAGCGGTTTGATGGGATAGACAAGGAAATTATATTGGTAGCTCTTCACTCGTCATAGCAGGAATTGATGATCCAGTCTTGCTGGAAACTATTGCATGCAGAGAAGCCCTTGCATTGGCGCAGGATCTGCAGGTGTTCCAGGTGGTGATCGCTTCTGACGTCAAGCAAGTCGTGGAAGACATTAACAACATGTCCAAAGGTGGCAATGGAGCAATCATTAGCAAAATCAATGCTCATTCCAGTTTATTACAATGTAGCTTTACTTTTGAAAGTCGTAAGGTAAACATAGAAGCTCATAAGTTAGCTAAGCATTCTCTATCGTTGAGGCCGGGGCACCACGTTTGGTTTGGTCAACCTCATAACCCAACTTGTATCCCACATATTGTGGTTTTTGATAAATAAAAGCTTAGCTAAATCTAAAAAAAAGAGCAGGCGTGACATGGTTAATCCGTAGGGGGCTATATGTCAAAACCATTAATTATGGGGTACCCCTGTAAAGATCACTTGAAGTTGCGTCCTCGCGGGACAAGTGTCGCGTCCTCCGGCTCAGGAGATTTTTGTACAGCGCTTCGCGTTCGACTCTTGTCGTGCGGGGAGGCGACCGCGCGTGTTTTCTGTTTTCTGTTTCCTGGTTTTCACTCTCTGTTTTCTGTTTTTTTACACTTTAATCCGTCAAATATTTAGGTTTTGTAATATGACAGTTTTTCCGTTCCTCCTATCTATCTTCCTCACTTGTCTCGTTGTCGTCGCCTAGCTTGTTTTCTCCCGTGTTGCTCCTTGTGTCAGTGTTGGCTACTCCGACTGTTGTTTCCCCACCTCTGTCCCTTCAATGACCGCCTTATCCTTTACTATGTGACGAAGACTGTGTTCTCGGTTCGTTAGAGTCATTTGTGTTCATTTTTTTCATTTTTGTTTCTTCCATCAAATTACTAGGTAATGAAGTTTTGTGAGTACTTAAGAATGGAGGCTTTCAACACTATCAAATGATAGCTTTCATCTCGATCATACAATATATTTATTGAACTAGTTTTTAGTAATCTTACTTTTTGTATGTTCATTGCAACCATGTCTTGCCCTTCTTGCCATATGCCAAGTGGCCTTTGTGCCCCTGGTGATACTTCTCCAGATCAGTTCACTATGGCGCTGGATAGGTGGTGTCTGAGGCGTGCTCTAAGTTCAGCAATTTTCTTTGGTTAAAATTGTTGGTGAAATTTTTTGGTAAAAATTGTTGGTGCTATCATAGTTATTTCTAGTTTGTTAATGTTGTTTCGAAGAGTTAGAATTCTATGTCTTGTTTAATGTTGGCGACAATTTTTTCAGTATGTTTCGTGCAATGTTAGAGCTCGTCTTGCTCGGTACATTGAGCATTGCAGGCTTTCGCCATTCGGAGGGGGGTGGGGCAAGGATGCTGAACTTACTCTTCAAACTATAATGAGGGTGTGTTATATGGGGTTATGTTCAGACATGGTGAGGTCAGCAGCAAATTCGATGGTCCTACCTGGGATGAACTAGTCACTCGTTATGGTCTTTGTTGTCGACTTGTCATGATACAATGACGATTAGACTTGAGCACTATGGAACGTTGTTTGGTGTTGATTTTTATTGTGATGATGATTTGTTGCTCCCTTTACCCTAAGTTGTTGGTTTTCTTTTGTTTTTAGAACATTTTTTTACCACAATTATTAGCATAGCTGATATGTTTAATGTGACTTTTTTGCTTGTGTTGGAACCTATTTTTGTACCCACAAGGATTTGAGTGAATCTGAAAGGGACCTTGTCGACACCTGTTTTTACACTTGTGGGGTCAATCTCAATTATTGGCAGTTATTTTTCATGTCACGTTCTCTATTCAATGACAACTAAATATTGTGTTCTCCTTTTGTGCACATGCTTAGTTCTTATAATGTCAACCGGCATGTCATGGTGTGCTTGATTTTTATTTCCTGTTTTTCTCATTTTTCTATCTTTTAGTTATTCCTCTATATAGTAATTTTAGTTTGTTCTTTTGTTTCTTCACATAATTCCAAACCTACCAGTGTCAAGTCTGAAGAACAGTACTGTAGGATGCTGCTAATGTGAAACTACAATCAGAGACCCTTCAACGAAACTGTGTGTGATGCATAAATCGCAAATGGTGTTCTAATAAAACCTTCCCAAATAATATGAACTATTTGCGATGGTGGACTCATCAAACAGGATTCAGATTAGAGTTCCATGTGCGATACATGGCATACAGCTGATCCGTACAAACTATTTGCGATGAGCCAGAACAACACAAATGCTCAACCATATCTAGGTGTGTGTGATATATGACATACAGTTCACTCGGATGAACTATTTGTGATTAGGAAACACAACAAAAACAGTGAGCCAAATTAAGGTGTGTGCGATAGACGGCATACAGTTCACTCGCATGAACTGTTTGTGATGAGCCAAAACAACATAAACGGTTTAAGGTAACAAGATGTGTGTGATACGCGGCAAATATGTCAGTAATCAGAAGTGTGTGGAAGAACGATAACAACGCAGGCGATTCCTGCTAACAAGTTGTGTGTGTTATGGGCAAACGGTTGCTGGTTTATAATTTGTCAGCGGTTGATGAAATCATCACCAATGGGTTCCCTAGTTTAGTCCGTGTGTGATGCGATGATCCAAGATTACATAAGTGACTAGTACACATATAACATTTGTGCACACCAACTTAAACAATTGCAAGCATAATTAACTAGGATAATCGACCATATCTGATCATCATCTACTTCTTCTCGTGATGCTTGCTGCCGCTTGTAACTGTTAGATTTTTTGAGTGTACTCTATATATACTCCAGTTATTCCATGAGATCATTTGAAGCTACTCCATTCAAATCCCATGTTTAAAGAGAGAGAGAGAGAGAGAGAGAGAGAGAGAGAGAGAGAGAGAGAGAGAGAGAGAGAGAGCTACCACTCCTTGTGTTGAGTTCAAAGGTCTTTCCACACCAACTTTTCAAGCCACCCCTTTAATCTCTAATCTTCCTCCTTGCTTTATGTTGGGATATCCTCCTCATGTGGGATGTGAGGAGATGGCCATTTGAAGCCTTTTAGGCAGCCCAAAGTGGTGCAGAAGCCCACTACCCATTAGGGTTATGACCTAGGGTCATTTTGGACATTGCATGGGGATGGGGATGCTTTACCCAGTTGCTTGACTGTTGCTGGAAGTGCTGCTCACAATGGCTTTGGAAGAAAGTGCTATACAAGTGGCACATGATAAAACTTGATTATTCCAGTTACTCATTATGGAAACCCATGATGGAAGACATCCTTTATTGCAAGGATTTGTATGAGCCAATTGAGAAAGACAAAATACCCATCGGTGTCACAGCGGAAGAATGGAGAGTGTTGCACAGAAAGGATTCGGTTGTACATCAACCACAACATATTCCACCATGTTGCAAATGACACAAATGCATATGAGATGTGGTCGAAGTTGGAGTCTATGTATGAGAGGAAGACATCAATGAACAAGGCCTTCGTGATCAAAAGACTTGGAAAACTAGAATGTCTTGCAATGCCATATAAATCAACTTTGAAGATGAGGTGCAAGCATTGTTGCTGCTGAATTCCATGCCTGATAGTTGGAACATGCTTGTTGTGTCACTTAGCAGTTCAGTTTCGGACGGGAAGCTGACTTTGGAGATGGTGAAGAACAATATGCTGAATGAATAAGCCAGAAAGAAGGAAAAGGGTGATGCCTCTTCTGATGTGTATGTGGCTGAAACCCATGGGAAGAATGAGAACCATGGATGCAACAATACAAGAGTTCAACAAGGTAGAAGCAAATCCAGGGGGAGATCAAAATCAAAACAGAGAAAAGATATTACTTGCTTTCATTGTGGCAATCTAGGACACATAATTAAAGAGCGAGTCGGGAAGTATAAAAGAGAGCTTGCATAGGTGAAACTTGCGAAGAAAACCGAGAAAAAGGCTGAGAGCAGTTCAGCCATGACTGCAACCGATGAGGACTAACTATTCATTAAAGATGATGAATGTTATAGTGTTGTTTGTGTTGATGCCATGAGTTGGGTTGTGGATTCAGGTGCGTCCTTCCACATCACATCACACAAGGAGTATTTCACATCTTACACTAGTGGTGTTACTGACCAAGTGAGGATAGTAAATAGTGGTTCGTCAACAATTGTTGGCAAGGGCTCTATATGCATTGAAACAAACACAGGTTGCAGATTGGTGCTCAATGATGTGAGGCATGTTCCCGACATAAGGCTGAATTTGTTGTCAGTGGGAAAGCTTGATGACATCAAAAATCCTAGTTATTTTGGCGAAGGAAAGTGGAAGCTCACCAAATGCTCTTTGATTGTGGCTCAAGGAAGTAGGCAAGGTAATCTCTATATGACTAAAACCAAGTTGTGCAATGAGGTGTTGAACATTGCTAAAAAAGACACTTCTGTTGATTTGTGGCACAAGAGGCTTGGGCATATGAGTGAGAAGGGCATGCATGCTCTTGCTCGAGTACCTCCCTGAGTTGAAAGGTATATCCTTGAAACCTTGTGCACATTGTTTTGCTGGTAAACAACATAGGGTTGCATTTCGTACACTCCCTCCACATCATGCATAAAATTTTCTTGATATTGTGCACACTGATGTTTGCTCCATGACTGAAAAGTCCCATGGTGGAGCATTATACTTTGTGACTTTTATTGATGACAATTTCAGAAAGGTTTTTGTGTATGTGCTGAAACACAAATACCAGATGCTTGAAGCCTTCAAGGAGTTCCATGCCAAGGTTGAAAGAGAAACTAGCAGGAAATTGAAGTGTGTGAGATCAGACAATGGTGGTGAATACCAAGGTCCTTTTGAAAGGTATTGAAGAAAGTTTGGCATCAGGCTTGAGAAGAGCCCACCAAAGACACCTCAACTCAGTGGTCTTGCAAAGAGAATGAACAGGACACTCACAGAGAGGGTCACAGCTATGTTCTCTCATGCTCATTTACCTAATTGATTTTGGGCTGAAGCTTTGATGAATGCTATGTATGTGGTTAACCTATCTCCCTGAGTTCCTCTTGCAGGTGATATTCCTCAGAGAGTTTGGTCAGGGAAGGAGGTATCATACAAGCACTTGAAGGTATTTGGTTGTAGGGCTTTTGTACATGTTCCAAGGGACGAGAAATCCAAGCTTGATAGCAAGACAAAGCAGTGCATCTACCTTCGCTAACCATGTGAAGAGTTCGGCTATAGGTTGTGGGATCCAGCCAATAGAAAGATTGTGAGAAGCCGAGATGTGGTGTTTATTAAAGATGAAACAATAAAAGATATTGGGAAATCAGAGAAGCCAACGACCAGCACACCTCGGGTTGACATGGATCCAATCTGTCCTCCTCTCGTGCATGACAATCACGGGGGAGATGATGACATTGAAGACAATGGAGATGCAACTGACCAAGGAAGTACAAGTCAATGTGACGACCAGCCATCAAGTGATGATGATGATGATGATGAAGTTGGTAAAGATGATGCCAACGAAAATCCACCTGATTTACCACCAGTGCAACAGCAAAGAAGAAGTGAAAAAGGTCACGTTCCTTCTTCTAAATATCCACCACACCAATATGTGTTGATGACAGATGCAGGCGAGCCCTCATGCTATGAGGAGGCAATGTCTGATGAGAATAAGAAAGAATGGTTAGAAGCCATGCAGGATGAGATGGATTCCCTGTATGAGAATGATACCTTTGAGTTGGTAAATCTGCCAAAGGGCAAGAAAGCACTCAAGAACAAGTGGGGTGTACAGAGTGAATACTGAAGAAAACACCTCACATCCAAGGTACAATGCCAGATTGGTTGCAAAAGGTTTCAGTCAGAAAAAGGGTATTGATTATGATGAGATATTCTCTCCGGTAGTCAAGATATCTTTGATATGAGTTGTGCTTGGCATGGCTGCCATCATGGACTTGGAAATTGAAAAACTTGATGTGAAGACTGCATTCTTGCATGATGACCTAGAGGAAGAGATATACATGGAGCAGCCAGAGGGATTCATGTTGCAGGCAAGGATCACTTAGTTTGCAAATTGAAAAGGAGCTTGTATGGCTTGAAACATGCTCCTCGCAGTGGTACAATAAGTTTGAGTCTTTTATGACTGGGCTTGGTTACCATAAAGCACATCCTAATCATTGTGTCTTATGAAGAGGTACGCCTAGGGTGACCTCATTATTCTCTTGTCGTATGTTGATGATATGCCGATTGTTGGAAATGGCACTAAGAGGATTGCTCTCCACAAGAAGGCATTGAGTAAATCATTTGCCATGAAGGATTTAGGATCAGCTAAGCAAATACTTGGCATGAAGATCTCCCGTGATAGAACAAAGAAGCTGCTTTGGCTCTCACAGGAAAGATACATTGAGAATGTACTTGAAAGGTTCAATATGAAAGATGCAAAATCAGTTACCTCTCCACTTGCAGGCCATCACAAATTGAATTCTAAACAATGTCCTACAAGCAAGAAGGAGAAAGAAGAAATAAGGAAAGTACCTTACCAATTTGTTGTGGGAAGTTTGATGTATGCCATGGTATGCACTAGGCCTGACATTTCCTATTCAGCTGGAGTTGTTAGCCGGTTCATGACAAATCCATGAAAATATTACTCGGAAGTAGTGAAGTGGATTATCAGGTATCTTAAGGGCACTTCTACATCTTGTTTATGCTTTGGAAGTGGTTATCATGTATTGCAGGGCTATATAGATGCAGATTATGTAGGTGACAAGGATCATAGGAAGTCCACATCTGGATACCTGATGACTTATGCAGAGGGAGCAGTGTCATGGCAATGAAGATTGCAGAAATGTGTTTCTACATAACTACATAAGTTGAGTACATTGCAGCAGTTGATGCTGGCAAGGAAGTTTTCTGGATGAAGAACTTCTTGAAAGAGTCGGCGTGAAGCAAGAGAATTATGTTATGTTTTGTGACAGTCAATGTGCTATTCATCTTGCCAAGAATTCAAGCTATCACTCTTGAACCAAACACATTGATGTGAGGTATCGTTAGATTCGAAATGTTGTGAGTTCCAAGTTGCTGAAACTTGCGAAGATCCATACCGACGACAATGGTTTGGATATGATAACCAAGATATTGACAAATGAGAAGCTACAAGTATGTTGCAAGGTAGCGGGCATGGCGATGCCCCCCTCATGAGTCGGAGGGGGAGATTTTTTGCGATATCCTCGTCATGTGGGTTGTGAGGAGATGGCCATTTGAAGCCTTTTGGCAGCCCAAAAAGCTTCAGAAGCCCACTACCCATTAGGGTTATGACCTAGGGCCATTTTGGACATTGCACGTGAGTGGATGGTGGATGGATGAGGGACTCCACTGACAACATCAGTAGATGACTTTTCTCTCGCGGAATGCTATTAACGTTGGAAAAAACATTGCTCTCAAACTAACCCTTCGGGTGATAGGTAGAAGCATTAGTACCTAACGGAGCAGTATCTAACCAAAAAGGGAGGTAATGTTGTTTTTATAAACAGGATGGAGCATGGCTTCCTTTCATTCTTAGATACATTTCATTCATTCCATTTCTCTATAGTTCACACTAGAACATCTTCCTTATGGGGATGCTTTACTCTCCATCCAGCAGCCACCATCCAGTGTGTCGAAAATCAGTTCATCCTTCAATGGAGAAGAGAGAATGCTAATAGAGCAAGGGAAGAAGAGGAAGATTGAAGGAAGAAGCAAAGGGAACTCCTCCCCAAGGTTGTGATGGTCCAGATCCACTACCTTGTCTCCTTCAAGCTTCGGTTCCACCATATTTGGTGAGATTGTTCCAATCCCTAGCTCTTGAGCCCCAAATCTTGTTGTGTTCATCCAAGATTCAGAAATCTTGATGTATGAGATCCTCTAGTGTTGTCTAGAGAAGAACTTGTTGTATCCCACATTTGATAATAGTGGAAGAGGATTTGCGATGGCCTCAACCCGTGATTTTCCCCCTCATGTTGGGGGGTTTTCCACATAAAAATCTAGTGTCTCTTTGTTGGTGCTTGATGCTGTCTAGAAACTTACTCCTACCACAAGACACTAGGATGAGGAGTGTATTGCCCGCCGAGTAACATATTTTCCCTCTATATATGCTGCTGCATATGTTTCCTTCCATGCTAAGCAACGATCTTGAGTTAGTACATGACGTGGTGCTGAGATTACTTTTTTCTGATGCAGTTATCAGTTAATCACAAGTGCATTTGTGTACTAATTCCCAACACTTTGTGCTCCTACCTCTCAAACAAAAGATTCATCTCGAGCAAATGTTAAGTGTGGTTTTGAACGACAAGAGCAATGGATGTATCACTAAGCAACCTCAACCTTGTTACTTTTGGAGGGTGTCCGCCTAGCAGGCTTTGCCAACCGACTTCCTTCGGTGAGGACTAGGGTTTTCCACCCGAGTGGAAGCGATGCAGACATCTTTTCCACTCTACACGTTTTTTCATCTGCACGCATACTCTTACACCTAGAATCTCTTCATGATTAAATTACCTCCTACATACACTACCCTATGTAATGTTGGTGCTTTTATTTATTTAATTTTTTCAATGGATGAAGAGCCTCGAAAGACCCAATACTGCATTAATCACATAGCCATGGGGAAGTACATCTTAAAACTATAGCCCAAAAAACTGAAAGGTACAAGCCTTAACTTATACAAGCAGGACCCCAAACTGAGAGGCAGAGTTGCGATCAACAGAAGAGTTACACAAAGCTCGGTGGGGGGGGGGGGAGAGCTTGGAGCAGTGGCCCATGTAGCCTTGCAACCTTTTGTTTGTGAGAAAACTTTCAACCTATTTATCAAATATCAAGGTAGTACAAAGAACACTAGAAGTAAATTTATATCCAGCTCCATGGACCACCTAGCGACGAGTACAAGCACTGAGCGAGCCAAAGGCACGCCGCCGCTGTCGCTCCTCCCTCATCGGAGCCGGACAACATTGTTGTAGTAAACAGTCGGGAAGTCCTATTGATAAGGCCTCGTAGGACTAGCGCACAAGAACAGCAAACACCACCGATGAAGAGAAGCGTAGATCGTAAGGATCCAACCTGTAGACATACATACGTAGACGAATGAAGACCGGATCCTGGCGGATCCACTGAATACAAGCGCCGACCGGATCCCACGAGATCCACCAAAGACACACCTCCACACGCCCTCTGACGCTTGAAGCATCATCACGACGGGGGCTAGGCGGGGAGAACCTTATTTCATCTTTAAGAAGCCGCCGCCGCCACCTTGTCTTCTTGAGGATGGCACAAAGTCTAACAATCTTGCAACTTGCTTTAATCAATCTGCCTGCAAGCGTTCGATCTATACATTGATTCAGTCCCCCCCCACACACACACACACCCACCCACCCACCCACCACCCTGCCCGAAAAAAAACCCTTTTCGCAGTAGGGTCCAAGGCAGTTCCCACCCGGGTTCGGTCTCGTCGCCGCCAAGGACGAACCACTTGAGTGCCTTGTAGCATCTTCACCAGTTCCCGATTTTCCTCTTCTAACAAACAGCCAGCAGCTCAAACCTTGAAATCGGTTAGGCACATTGCTTAGATTGCACACATGCAAGTATGCACGGTCCTAGTACTAAAATATGGATGTGACATGATACTGACTTACACACTGCTCTAGCCATAAAATCGCAACGACCATGCAAAATCGTGCTTCTTTTTGCGAGGAACTACCACACAATCGTTGACACGGCCGATCGGAAAACAACGTGACAAGGTAGATATGAACGATGCAAGACGAAGACGATTCACGAATCAACCTGCGGGTGAGTATATGCGTATATGTATGAGCGTTTGCGTTTATACTGTGTTCAAAAAAAGATGATTCATGTGTACATCAACTCTCAGTCTTCACCATTACCATGTGCGAATGGTCAATTTAGTACCGTAATGAACAGGCTGATTCATCATGGTACCTCATCCAAGTTAATCATGTCTTGTCATCGGCTGATCGTTTAAAAACCGTGGGAAAATTAGCTGGACTCGCTTTGACTTTTCTTCTTTCGAGAAGAAGGATAACCATCAGGCTCTGCATCATTTGACTGCATCCTACACACACCCCTAAGGATGCCTCTGGAAAAGACACAAATACGGAACGAGATGGTGGGGCCGTGTGCATGTACATACTATTCGATGAGGAGGCCATGATAACATTTTCTTTCATTATTTGCCAACGCAATAGAGCAAGAGGGCCAAGAGGGGAAGATCATTACACATCTTCCATTGCTCTACCAAAAACAGCAGCACTGCAACAACGCACATGCGCCTACTCCCTGATTAAACTCTGCTTCTGTAAAAGCAAGTACATGTATAGATACAACACTAGCAACGACTTATTTCCCCCTGAATACGTCTTAAATATACCATCCTACTATATTTCTTGAATTATTTCCATCAAAGAAGTACCCCAAAATACAAGAACCGTCAAAATGACACCAAAATCCATTAAACTATACGTATTTACCGGAGCAGAGCAGAGCATAAATAGTTTGAGGGACGGCCCAGCAGAACCAAAAGGGGTCTGGTTTTAACAGAGTTGGCAGATGATGACACAGAAAAGCGAGGGAGGGAAGGGAAGGGTTGGGTTCAGACGTCGACAACGCATGGCGCGGCGCGCTGGAAGTTGAAGTAGCCGTTCCCGCCGCCGCCGGCGATGGAGCCGTAGCTGCCCTGCCCTCCGTTGACGGTGAGCAGGGCGGGACACCTGACCCGGAGGTGGTAGTGCCCCGTGATGAACGCCCCGGCCTTCCACCTGATCCAGCCTTCCACCCGCACCGTGAGCAGCACGTACCCAGCCGTCTCGTCCTGCGCCAGCGCCACCGCCAGGTACGGGGCCAGCGGCACGTTCGACCCCACCAGGAACGGCGACCACACCGAGACGTCCAGGTGGCCCTGGTACACCACGGGGAGCGCCGTCGGGACGGTCACCTGCTGCCCCTTGTACTCGGCGTAGGCGTCCGTCCGGTCGAAGTAGATGCCGACGCGGGAGTTGGGGTTGCGGGCGGCGATCGTCGCCTGCAGCGTCACGGTGAGGTAGGACGCCGGGGAGGAGGTGGCGTTGAGGCACGCCACGGTGAGGCCGTTGAGGTAGAAGCGCGGCCTGGTGGGGCGGAGCACGAGCCAGACGATGAGGATGATGAGGAGGATGAGCAGGATGACGGCCACCAGGGCGGCGCAGAACTGGCGGTACAGCCGCCGCCGCTCGCAGTCGTGCTTGTCACAGTGCTTGATCGACATCTTCTTCGTCCTCCTTTTCTTCCTTCTGCTCCTGCTGTTCGTGGACAGTGGAGAGCAGAGAAGAGAAGAGAAGAGAGAAAGCTCTAACTAATTTGGTGGGCGAGTGGGTGAGGTGAGTGTATATACATAAGCCCAATAGTCCGATGTGGGCGCCATGATTGATTACCGCGAGCGCGAGCGCGAGTTCGTCTTACTTTCACCAAGAAAGAAGAGAGCTTTTAGGTCGATCGATGGTTGAAACCAAGGAAAAGGGAGTGAGGAGTGGCGTCAGGTAGGGTGTCCAAATCGAGCTATCAGCTTCGGTTCAGACCAGTCCGTGGATTTCAACATCAAACAAATTGCAATGAAGGATTAAAGGAAGAAGAGGGCGACGCGCACGCACCTTGTCACCTTGCCTAATTCTTCTAGCACCCATCGCCATCAAACTGAAACCAAATAATATGGTCACTTGATATCCAATTGATGTTGTATACTCCTATATAATCAGCCATGTGAGTTACAATTACTTCTATGAAAAATTGCAGGCACAGTCCGAGATGACATATGGTCACTTGCATGTGCCCGGTCGGCTTCCTCGCCGGCGAGCACTAGTACTGTGACTCGCCGTCGCGCTCAGCTGCAACCGGCATGCTCCGCAGGAAGTCACAGACTGAGCAGTCAAAATCAGAACTTAATTTTCACAATATTGACTCGAGTCAAGCAATCGAAGTAAGCATCGATCAACTAATTAACCAACACTCTCACTCAAATGAATGCATCGAGCAACAGATTCAGGAAATAGACGGTGTGACTTGACACACACTTCAGCCAGGCCGGTCTCTTTAGATATGATTTGACATGCCACCCTCCCCCCAATAGTTTCAGAAACAACTAATTTGCTGACCCCAGCGAATGAATGAGCTACTCCTTTGCAGCAGCAGCAATCGTAGAGAAGTGCATTCTATCTACTTGTACTCCTCTGTTTTGTTGGACCAAACATTACCTCCTCCCTCCTAATCGGCTAATCGGACAGCTACCAAACACAGATTTATACTACTCGACAACATATTAGGACATGACTTGATAGATGAAAACAAATTGCTGGGTATGAAAAGCAGCACAGTCCCTTGGTTTGATGGCAACAAAATCGAAATGGCGGGGGTGCTCTCGGGTCAATAACAAGACGCACAGACCATCATCACTTTCTAACCCACTCTGCAAAGCGTGACATGATGTCGCTATACATGTAGCAACAGCGAATCCTCTTTTCGCTATCGACTCGACCTCTGGTCTTTAGAAGCACCAAAAGAGCATGACCAAGACACACCAGCGTATGAGATTACTCCACCACCGGCAATACTAGTGAGCCGTAGCTACTATGGTTCTAGGGATGAGCGTGCAGGTTCAGTGGAGTGTTCTAGTGAAAGAAGGAATCGAATCTCTTTGCTTTCAGTTGGTCCATGCAATCAGCCTAAGCATGACATCACAGAGGAATGCATATCCCAAGAACTTTCGTGTGAAAATACTCTAAAAAAGGTTTAATTATCAGAAGACATGGAGGGGGACCAATACCAAAACTAAGTTATTCGGCTTGCATAAAAGAAAAGGGAGGAAAGGGCAGCAGAAAGATGGATCAAGGTTGCAGGAAAGCAAATCCAAGTATATCCCAAACGTAGCTAGCTAGAGGATTATCAATCTCAATCGGAAACAAAGGGGAGAATATCACAAAGAGACTGCAGCCACAAAAGTGTCATCTTTCTGAATTCTGATGAGCTTATACACATGGATTCTTATCCACAAATTACAAGGCCAAAGGTTTAGGACAGGGGTTTTATAATCTTCACAAGATGCGTAGTTAGTTCACAACTTCACATGGGTCCAATTTTTATTTTAGCAAAGTGATCAACATGAGAATACATACCGGCTTGCCAAGTGTCAAATTTTATGTACCCCAAAGAATCAATGCGGGTTAGGGCAACTCTAGACGATCCCCTAAAATTTGGCCCCTCAAACGCCCCCTCAAACCTTGACTTTTCAATTTTGAGGTGTTAAAGAAAAAACGATTCCTAGCTGTACTCCTAGATTTAAGTTTAAATACCTAAATAAATGTACACACAATTTCATTTAACACACAAATGTAAACTACTTGATTAAAAAAAGGTAGCACATCATACATAGCTTACCATAAATTTGGATTGTTCGAACAACATAAACCTACTTTTAAAACTACATAGCATACTAAGCAAATCAGATTCCTCTGCGAGCTTGGCACAAGCGCAATGACCTCGTCAACGCCGGAGGAAATATGGATCACGGATGGTCCAACCTCATCCGCGACCCCTCCCCCTAACCGCGGAGGGTCCAGCTGTTGGGGAACGTAGTAATTTCAAAAATTTTCCTACGCACACGCAAGATCATGGTGATGCATAGCAACGAGAGGGGAGAGTGTTGTCCACATACCCTTGTAGACTGGGCGAAGCGATCACAACGTAGAGGAAGTAGTCGTCGTTCTCCTCGCGATCCGACCGATCCGGCGCCGTTACTCGACGCCCCGAGTTCTTGACACACGTCAGCTCGATGGCGTCCCTCGTACTCCGATCCAGCCGAGTGTCGAGGAGAGTTTCACAAGACGACGGCGTAGTGACGATCTTGATGTTTCACGGCGCGAGGCTTCGCTTAAGCTTCATGACGGTATAACCGAGGTGGAATATGGTGGAGGGGCACCGCGCACGGCTAAGGAACGATCTCACGATCAACTTGTGTGTCTCAAGGTGCCCCTGCCCAGTATATAAAGGAGCCAGGGGGGGGGCGGCCAGGAGGCGCGCCAAGGAGTCCTGCCCTCCGGGAGTAGGATTCCCCAATCCTAGTTGGACTAGGATTCCTGAGGAAAGAGAGAGAGGGGGCCCCCTTCTCCTAGTCCTAGTAGGACTAGGGAAGGGGGAAGGCGCGCCAGCTTGGGCTGCCCTCCTCCTTTCCACTAAGGCCCATCGAGGCCCATTTACCTCCGGGGGTTCCAGTAACCTCCGGTACTCGAGAAATTCCGTTTTACCGGAACCATTCGAACTCCAAACATAGGCTTCCAATATATCAATCTTTATGTCTCGACCATTCCGAGACTCCTCGTCATGTCCGTGATCACATCCGGACTCGAACTTTTCGGTACATCAAAATACATAAACTCATAATAACCGCCATCGAAACCTTAAGCGTGCGGACCCTACGGTTCGAGAATAATGTAGACATGACCTAGAACCATTCACGGTCAATAACCAACAGCGGGACCTGGATGCCCATATTGGTTCCTACATATTCTACGAAGATCTTTGTCGGTCGGACCGCATAACAACATACGTTGTTCCCTTTGTCATCGGTATGTTACTTGCGAGATTCGATCGTCGGTATCCAATACCTAGTTCAATCTCGTTACGGCAAGTCTCTTTACTCGTTCCGTAATACATCATCTCACAACTAGCTCATTAGTTGTAGTGCTTGCAAGGCTTCATGATGTGCATTACCGAGAGGGCCCAGAGATACCTCTCCGACTATCGGAGTGACAAAACCTAATCTCAAATACGCCAACCCAACATCGCCTTTGGAGACACCTGTAGTACTCCTTTATAATCACCCAGTTACGTTGTGATGTTTGGTAGCACCCAAAGTGTTCCTCCGGTAAACGGGAGTTGCATAATCTCATAGTTGCAGGAACATGTATAAGTCATGGATAAAAGCAGTAGCAACATACTAAACGATCGTGTGCTAAGCTAAGGGGATGGGTCATGTCAATCAGATCATTCTACTAATGATGTGACCTCATTAATCAAATAACAACTCCTTGTTCATGGTTAGGAAACATAACCATCTTTGATTAACAAGCTAGTCTAGTAGAGGCATACTAGTGACATGTTGTTGGTCTATACATTCACACATGTATCATGTTTCCGGTTAATACAATTCTAGCATGAATGATAAACATTTATCATGAAATAAGGAAATAAATAATAACTTTATTATTGCCTCTAGGGCATATTTCCTTCAGTCTCCCACTTGCACTAGAGTCAATAATCTAGATTACATCACCATGTGATTAACATCGATAGTTCACATCATCATGTGATTAACACCCATAGTTCACATCGCCATGTGACCAACACCCAAAGGGTTTACTAGATTCAGTAATCTAGTTCACATCGCTATGTGATTAACACCCAAAGTGTACTAAGGTGTGATCATGTTTTGCTTGTGAGAGAGTCTTAGTCAACGGGTCTTTCACATTCAGATCCGTTTTGTATTTTGCAATTTTTCTATGTCTACAATGCTCTGCACGAAGCTACTCTAGCTAATTGCTCCCACTTTCAATATGTATCTAGATCGAGACTTAGAGTCATCGGATCGTTGTCAAAACTTACATCGACGTAACCCTTTACGACGAACCTTTTGTCACTTCCATAATCGAGAAACATATCCTTATTCCACTAAGGATAATTTTGACCGCTGTCCAGTGATCTACTCCTAGATCACTATTGTACTCCCTTGCCAAAATCAGTGCAGGGTATACAATAGATTTGGTACACAGCATGGCATACTTTATAGAACCTATGGCCAAGGCATAGGGAATGACTTTCATTCTCTTTCTATCTTCTGCCGTGGTCGGGTTTTGAGTCTTACTCAATTTCACACCTTGTAACACATGCAAGAACTCTTTCTTTGACTGTTCCATTTTGAACTACTTCAAAATTTTGTCAAGGTATGTACTCATTGAAAAAACTTATCAAGCATCTTGATCTATCTCTATAGATCTTGATGCTCAATATGTAAGCAGCTTCACCGAGGTCTTTCTTTGAAAAACTTCTTTCAAACACTCCTTTATGCTTTGCAGAATAATTCTACATTATTTCCGATCTACAATATGTCATTCACATATACTTATCAGAAATGTTGTAGTGCTCCCACTCACTTTCTAGTAAATACAGGCTTCACCATAAGTCTGTACAAAACTATATGCTTTGATCAGCTCATCAAAGCGTATATTCCAACTCCGAGATGTTTGCACCAGTCCATAGATGGATCGCTGGAGCTTGCACACTTTGTTAGCTCCCTTTGGATCGAAAAAACCTTCTGGTTGCATCATATACAACTCTTCCTCCAGAAAACCATTTAGGAATGCAGTTTTTACATCCATTTGCCAAATTTCATAAATTGTGGCAATTGCTAACATGATTCGGACAGACTTAAGCATCGCTACAGTTGAGAAAATCTCATTATAGTCAACATCTTGAACTTTGTCAAAAACCTTTTTTGCAACAAGTCGAGCTTTGTAGATAGTAACACTACTATCAACGTCCGTCTTCCTCTTGAAGATCCATTTATTTTCTATGGTTTGCCGATCATCGGGCAAATCCATCAAAGTCCATACTTTGTTCTCATCCATGGATCATATCTCGATTTCATGGCCTCAAACCATTTTATGGAATCTGGGCTCATCATCGCTTCCTCATAGTTCGTAGGTTCATCATGGTCTAGTTACATGACTTCCGAACAGGATTACCGTACCACTCAGTGCGGATCTCACTCTGTTTACCTACGAGATTCGGTAGTAACTGATCTGAAGTTACATGATCATCATCATTAGCTTCCTCACTAATTGGTGTAGTAGTCACAGGAACAGATTTCCGTGATGAACTACTTTCCAATAAGGGAGAAGGTACAATTACCTTATCAAGTTCTACTTTCCTCCCACTCACTTCTTTCGAGAGAAACTCCTTCTCTAGAAAGGATCCATCTTAAGCAACGAATATATTGCCTTCGGATCTGTGATAGAAGGTGTACCCAACAATTTCCTTTGGGTATTCTATGAAGACGCACTTCTCCAATTTGGGTTCGAGCTTATCAGGATGAAACTTTTTCACATAAGCATCGCAACTCCAAACTTTAAGAAACGACAACTTGGGTTTCTTGCTAAACCACAGTTCATATAGTGTCGTCTCAACGGATTTAGATGGTGCCCAATTTAACGTGAATGCAGCTGTCTCTAATGTATGATCCCAAAACGATATTGGTAAATGAGTAAGAAACATCATAGGTTGCACTTTATCCAATAAAGTGCGATTACGATGTTTGGACACACCATAACATTGTGGTGTTCCATGTGGCGTGAGCTGTGAAACTATTCCACATTGTTTTAGTTGAAGACCAAACTCGTAACTCAAATATTCGTCTCCGCGATCAGATCGCAGAAACTTTATTTTCTTGTTACGATGATTTTTCCACTTCACTCTGAAATTCTTTGAACCTTTCAACTATTTCAGACTTATGTTTCATCAAGTAGATATACCCATATCTGCTCAAATCATCTTGTGAAGGTCGAAAATAACGATACTTGCCACGAGCATCAACACTCATTGGATCGCATACATCGGTATGTATTATTTCCAATAAGTCAAGAGCTTGTTCCATTGTTCCGAGAACGGAGTTTTAGTCATCTTGCCCAAAAGGCATGGTTCGCAAGCATCAAGTGATTCATAATCAAGTGATTCCAAAATCCCATCAAGATGGAGTTTCTTCATGCGCTTTACACCAATATGACCTAAACGGCAAGTGCCACAAATAAGTTGCACTATCATTATTAACTTTGCATCTTTTGGTTTCAATATTATGAATATGTGTATCACTACGATCGAGATCCAATGAACCATTTTCATTGGGTGTGTAACCATATAAGGTTTTATTCATGTAAATGAACAACAGTTTATTCTCTTACTTAAATGAATAACCGTATTGCAATAAACATGATCAAATCATATTCATGCTCAACGCAAACACCAAATAACATTTTAGGTTCAACACTAATCCCGAAAGTATAGGGAGTGTGCGATGATGATCATATCAATCTTGAAACTACTTTCAACACACATCGTCACTTCACCCTTAACTAGTTTCGCTTATTCGCAACTCCGTTTGAGTTACTACTCTTAGCAACCGAACCAGTACCAAATACCGAGGGGTTGCTATAAACACTAGTAAAGCACACATCAAACACCAGTATATCAAATATACCCTTTTCACTTTGCCATCCTTCTTATCCACCAAATATTTAGGGCAGTTCCGCTTCGGTGACCATTTCCTTTGCGATAAGCACTCGGTTTGTGCTTTGGTTCAGCTTTGGGCTTCTTCGTGGGAGTGACAACTTGCTTGTCAATCTACTTGAAGTTCCCTTTCTTTCCTTTGCCCTTTTCTTGAAACTAGTGATCTTGTCAACCATCAACACTTGATGCTCTTTCTTGATTTCTATCTTCGTCGATTTCAACATCACGAAGAGCTCGGGAATCATTTTCGTCATCCCTTGCATACTATAGTTCATCACGAAGTTCTACTAACTTGGTGATGGTGACTAGAGAATTCATCAATCACTATCTTATCCGGAAGATTAACTCCCACTTGATTCAAGCGATTGAAGTACCTGCACAATCTGAGCACATGCTCACTAGTTGAGCGATTCTCCTCCATCTTTTAGCTATAGAACTTGTTGGAGACTTCATATCTCTCAACTCGGTATTTGCTTGAAATATTTAACTTCAATTCTGGAACATCTCATATGGTCCATGATGTTCAAAACATCTTTGAAGTCCCGATTCTAAGCCATAAAGCATGGTGCACAAAACTATCAAGTAGTCATCATACTGAGCTAGCCAAACGTTCATAACGTCTGCATATGCTCCTGCAATAGGTCTGTCACCTAGCGGTGCATTAAAGACATAATTCTTCGTGCAAAGAATGAGGATAAACCTCGAGATCACGGATCAAATCCGCATCATTGCTACTAACATTTTTTAACACAATTTTCTCTAGGAACATATCAAAATAAACATATGAAAACAACAACGCAAGCTATTGATCTTACAACATAATTTGCAAAATACTACCAGGACTAAGTTCATGATAAATTTAAGTTCAATTAATCATATTACTTAAGAACTCCCACTCAGAAAGACATCTCTCTAGGCATCCAAGTGATCACGTGATCCAAATCAACTAAACCATAACCGATCATCACGTGAAATGGAGTAGTTTTCAATGGTGAACATCTTATGTTGATCATATCTACTATATGATTCACGCCGACCTTTCGGTCTCCGTGTTCGAGGCCATATCTGCATATGCTAGGCTCGTCAAGTATAACCCGAGTATTCTGCGTGTGCAAAACTGGCTTGCACCCGTTGTAGATGGACGAGAGCTTATCACACCCGATCATCACGTGGTGTCCGGGCACGACGAACTTTGGCAACGGTGCATACTCGGGAGAACACTTCTTGATAATTTATGAGAGATCATCTTATAATGCTACCGTCAATCAAAGCAAGATAAGATGCATAAAGGATAAACATCACATGCAAATCAATATAAGTGATATGATATGGCCATCATCATCTTGTGCTTCATGATCTCCATCTTGCAGCACCACCATGATCACCATCGCCACCGCGCGACACCTTGATCTCCATCGTAGCATCGTTGTCGTCTCGCCATCTTATGCTTCTCGACTATCTCTACCGCTTAGTGATAAAGTAAAGCATTACGAAGCGATTGCATTGCATACAATAAAGCGACAACCATATGGCGCTGCCGATTGCCGATAACTTCGTTACAAAACATGATCATCTCATACAATAAAATATAGCATCACGTCTTGACCATATCACATCACAACATGCCCTGCAAAAACAAGTTAGACGTCCTCTACTTTGTTGTTGCAAATTTTACGTGGCTGCTACGGGCTTAAGCAAGAACCAGTCTCACCTCGCATCAAAACCACAACGATACTTCGTCAAATAGACTCCGTTTAACCTTCTCAAGGACCGGGCGTAGCCACACTCAGTTCAACTAAAGTGAGAGAGACAGCACCCACCAGTCACCTTTAAGCAACGAGTGCTCGTGGCGGTGAAACCAGTCTCTCGTAAGCGTCTGGCGTAATGTCGGTCCAGGCCGCTTCATCTCACAATACCGCTGAACCAAAGTATGACATGCTGGTAGGTAGTATGACTTGTATCGCCCACAACTCACTTGTGTTCTACTCGTGCAAAACATCAAACCATAAAACCTAGGCTCGAATACCACCGTTGGGGAACGTAGTAATTTCAAAAATTTTCCTCGCACACGCAAGATCATGGTGATGCATAGCAACGAGAGGGGAGAGTGTTGTCCACATACCCTTGTAGACCAAGCGGAAGCGATCACAACGTAGAGGAAGTAGTCGACGTTCTCCTCGCGATCCGACCGATCCGGCGCCGTTACTCCGACGCCCGAGTTCTTGACACACGACAGCTCGATGACGTCCCTCGTACTCGATCCAGCCGAGTGTCGAGGAGAGTTTCACAAGACGACGGCGTGGTGACGATCTTGATGTTTCACGGCGCAGGGCTTCGCCTAAGCTTCGCGACGGTATAACCGAGGTGGAATATGGTGGAGGGGCACCGACACGGCTAAGGAACGATCTCACGATCAACTTGTGTGTCTCAAGGTGCCCCCTGCCCCGTATATAAAGGAGCCGGGGAGGGGGCGGCGGCCAAGGAGGGCGCGCCAAGGAGTCCTGCTCCCTCCGGGTAGGATTCCCCCAATCCTAGTTGGACTAGGATTCCGGAGGGGAAGAGAGAGGGGCGGCCCCTTCTCCTAGTCCTAGTAGGACTAGGGAAGGGGAAGCCTGCCACCAACAGGCTGCCCTCCTCCTTTCCACTAAGGCCCATCGAGGCCCATTTACCTCCCGGGGGGGTTCCGGTAACCTCCCGGTACTCCGGTAAATTCCCGTTTTCGCCCGGAACCATTCCGAACTCCAAACATAGGCTTCCAATATATCAATCTTTATGTCTCGACCATTCTGAGACTCCTCGTCATGTCCGTGATCACATCCGGGACTCCGAACTTTTTCGGTACATCAAAATACATAAACTCATAATAACTGTCATCGAAACCTTAAGCGTGCGGACCCTACGGTTCGAGAATAATGTAGACATGACCTAGAACCATTCACGGTCAATAACCAACAGCGGGACCTGGATGCCCATATTGGTTCCTACATATTCTACGAAGATCTTTGTCGGTCAGACCGCATAACAACATCGTTGTTCCTTTGTCATCGGTATGTTACTTGCCCGAGATTCGATCGTCGGTATCCAATACCTAGTTCAATCTCGTTACGCAAGTCTCTTTACTCGTTCCGTAATACATCATCTCACAACTAGCTCATTAGTTGTAGTGCTTGCAAGGCTTCGATGTGCATTACCGAGAGGGCCCAGAGATACCTCTCCGACTATCGGAGTGACAAAACCTAATCTCGAAATACGCCAACCCAACATCGCCTTTGGAGACACCTGTAGTACTCCTTTATAATCACCCGATTCGTTGTGACGTTTGGTAGCACCAAAGTGTTCCTCCGTAAACGGAGTTGCATAATCTCATAGTTGCGGGAACATGTATAAGTCATGGATAAAAGCAGTAGCAACATACTAAACGATCGTGTGCTAAGCTAAGGGATGGGTCATGTCAATCAGATCATTCTACTAATGATGTGACCTCATTAATCAAATAACAACTCCTTGTTCATGGTTAGGAAACATAACCATCTTTGATTAACAAGCTAGTCTAGTAGAGGCATACTAGTGACATGTTGTTGGTCTATACATTCACACATGTATCATGTTTCCGGTTAATACAATTCTAGCATGAATGATAAACATTTATCATGAAATAAGGAAATAAATAATAACTTTATTATTGCCTCTAGGGCATATTTCCTTCACCAGCATCATTGGCATTGTTACTACACTTCTTGTAGGTCTCGTAGCATGCACGTTCCTCACCTCCAGGTGCTTCTCTCTGAGCTCAACCATATACGCCTCGTCCATGCACTCCGTCTCTGGAGCTGTCTGAAGGCATCGTGATTCTTCCTCACCTCGCGGCGGGAGACCACTCGAGGATCGACGTCCAGGAAGCCGCGACTGCCGAGGGGGAGTTCACCTTCGCCCCGCCGCCGAAGAAGCGGACCAGCACGACATCGTATGCATGAGTCGCCTGCTACGTGGACTGAAACGTGCCAAGCCAATGCCTCTCCCGCATTTCCGATACCCAAGTCCCTCACGGTTGCTGCCGCATTCCATGGTGTACCACTCCGCGACGTCGTTTGATTGGAAGAGGGGTTGGGGCAGTCGGGGGCTATGGTGCCGGCGAGGGCTGTGAGGTGGCGGCTGACGACAGTAGCATGGATGTGGACGAGCTTGGGAGAGCGGCGAACGCGAGGGTGAGAAGAAATTTCTTTTTTCTCTCCTGAGAAGTGGTTGCAGCCACTTGACTTTGAGACGCAGCCGACATGCCTCTTAAAATATACTCCCTCCGTTCCGAATTACTTGTCGCACGTATGGATGTATCTAGATGTATTATAGTTCTAGATACATCCATTTCAGCGACGAGTAATTTGGAACGGAGGGAGTAGTATGGGTTAAAACCGGGTTCGGCTAGGTCCGGTTTTGAGGAGTTGGAGCAGCTCTGTCACAGGTGTGTTCGGCTAGGTCGCTCCTCTGTTGGGAGCATCATATTTGAAGACACGGCTTGGTTCCTCGTTGCTTTCCTCCGGTATTTGCCATGGTCTTATTTTGATCTTCGGCGGCGCTATGTACGTCCGTCACAGGTGTGTTAAAGACGATGTCTTTCTCGGAGCTGACTAGTCCTGCCATTCACTTGCCATCTCCTCTTAGGCATACAGAGTGGATGGTGCGTTGACAAGTGAAATTCAGTGAGAGATCGTGGTCTTCGGAGGTGCCAGGCGTTGGTCGAGACGCGGTGTTATTTTTAGTTAGGACAGACTCTTTTGCTTTGTAGTTTTGTTTAGCTGTTGGTGGTTGTATTGGTCTTATCGGAGTGTGTTTGTTCATACTACGTTCATTGCTCGCAATGAGCAGCAGTATTCTTGTACTTACAATTCTGCCTTCTATAAAGCTAAGGTACGCCTAGGCGTACTCTCGAAAAAAAGAGCAGCTCCAACCGGCCGACCCAAACAGATACCGATTTTGTTTGTTTTTGTCCGTTTGCCCGTCTGTTCACGCGTCTGTGTCCGGTTTTTTCTTGGGTCGATCAGGGCGTCCAACAGGGCTAGACGAATTTTGGGCATGTCCGTGTCGACATTCGGTCGAACACCTAGTGGGCGACCTCTCGCGCCTCGCCCGCCCGGCACCCATGAGCTTCGCATCCGCGCCAGTAGCTTCGCCCAGCCACCGCGCGCCGCCGCTCTGCTCAGCCGCGCCCCGCTCGCCAGCTCGCCCGCCCGCCTCGCGCTACAGAGTTCAGCGCACCCCTTCGCCACTCGCAGCACCCCATGAGCTCGTCGTTGCTCTGCCTGTGAGGAACGACATGTGCGCGACTATGCCGGCATCGTTCCCACGGATCAGCAGCCTAGCAGTCTACGGCGAGCAAGAGGTGGTCGAGCGGGGCGGTGAGGGCGGCGGGCACGTCGGAGTAGTGCGCCTCGAGGCGCGCCTCGGCGTCGGCACAGAGGAGGAGAGAGGTGGGGTGGGGGTGGGCCAGTGAATAAAATAAAAAGAGAGAGGTGGGTGGACGGGTGACAGGTGGGTCAGGCCCGGACACAGACAAACGAGGCGGGCACAAAAAATGTCCGCTTTATGTCCGCCTCCGACCCAAATATGACCCAAATTCGGGACGAAATGGGTCCGAGTGGACACAAAATAGAAATGGATCTGCGCGTTTTGGACGGACGCTTTTATTCGTTTTGACCCAAACAGACACGCGTGGATGATTTGAATCCGCCCGTTGGAGTTGCTCTTATACCCTTTGAAGGGTCGGCTAGAGAAGCCCTTAGAGATCTAGGATATCGACATTAAGAAAAAATGCCCTCTCATTATTTTGCTTTTCAAATTGTTAATTGGGGAGTTAAGTGCAACATATGAACAAGCTGCTCATGCCGCTCTCAGGGGAGCGGACAGGCAGACTATAGCATCATCGCCATGTTCCTCTCATCTTCTCTCTTTGGTCCATGGAGTTGATGGAGCTAAATCTGGCAGATCTCAGGTAGGGGCCTCGAACTAAGCGTCTAGATACGACAGTAACATGGATATAAGGTTTACCCAGATCCATGATCTACAAAGAGATAAAATCCTACATCATGCTTTATGTTTATTCCTTTGGATTGGAGTACAAAGTATAGATGATCAATCCTAAGATTGTTGTGTGTAAGATGTTCTATCGACTAGTGTGGCCTTAGTTTATATACGATACCGGAGGCCTAGGATTTACAAGAGTCCTAGTCAACTATGTCGGTGTAGGAGAATTCTCCACGGATAAGGAGTCCTTATCTTGAACAGTAAGGCTTTCTTGATTTTCCTTGTAGATCGCCATGGGCCGTCCAATGTGGCTCAGGACGGATCTGACAAGGGGGTCCTCAGCCCAGCCCACCAGGTCGGGAGTTGACATGGTGAGACCCCCCCTCCCCTAGCCGGGGCACCATTAGTACCCCCTGAACCAGTATTCAAGTCAGGCCTCACCTCGGCTTATTCGAGCTGCACGTCTTTATCGATCACTAGTCTTGAAATTGTTCCACCGACAACATTCCCCAATCAGTATCTTCTTGCAGCCGAGCTCCGATGCCAGACTGCATCCAAGGTGACGTAGACCACCTCGGTCTTCAAAAGGTTGAATGAGTTTAACCGAGCTACACGCCGATGGTAGATTCCAATGGAGTGAACATGATATCCGATGATTAGTAGTGCTCAAAATTGCCATCTCTGGATCGTTGGATTGGCTTCATCCAACGACCAACATTCAAAGTTATTCACACACTATATAGAGATATAAGAAATACGTGCTATTCTTTGATCTTATAATTTGATATATTGATGGAGTTGCATTTCTGCATTTAAATTGTGAAGTGAATATCTTCAAACTTTGTCGGGCTTCAAAATGAGTGTCGTAACTCTAGCAAAACATTGATTAATTTTTGTATCGCCACATTCCTGGCACTCAGATATTTTTCATTCTTAACGAAAGTCATGCCCAGTTTTCGCATGAATACTTAAATTTTAATGCTTATTTTACCATTGTATTGATTGTACTATAGTGCGCAATGATTTCATGAACTATGTGATTTCTACTACAAGTATTAATTTCTCAACATGAGTGTAGGCAATGAACCAAATATGCCCATGGTATGGTGACATCAGGGTAGGTGTGTGTGCTACCAGGTGGTTGTCACTTGCGTTCATGATGTTTCATTATGAAGTACTCCCTCCGTAAACTAATATAAGAGTGTTTAGATCATTACTTTAGTGATCTAAACACTCTTATATTAGTTTACAGAGGGAGTAGATGATAACAATGACATCTAGCTGTGATTCAACACCCCCAGTCACCATAGTAGTTTTCGGTGTTGATCCCAAGTTCTTACATGTAGTTGTATCGTACTAGCACTTCATTGTGTAAGTGTTAAACATAAGATAGTAGTTGAACTAAAATGTGTTCTTAAAGTATGTTGTATGACTATATTGTGCCTTTTACGATCCTATTACTGTTAAACTGAAAAGGCTGTCACGATAGCCAAAAACGATGTCATAATAGTGTTTTTTCGTTTTGCCTGGCGGACGTCAAGCACTGCCCTCCGCTAGTCCAAATAATACCAGTGACGGGCGGCTCACCAGCCACTAATGGCTAGTTAGCAGTGGTGGTATGTCAATGGTGGACGCCCCTAATCACCTCGTTGCCACTGCTGGCCTATTATGCAGTAGTGATCTACTCGCCACACACCAGTAGACACCACATCAGCAACCCCCTCCAAGCTTATCTGAAGGACTAGTGCCACTACTGCACGAAGCCTAAACATCGAACAACCACCAGACTCTTGAGTAATCTGCTAGAACCGACAAAGGACCAACATACTAAACCCTCCGCCACTCTTTGTTGGTATCATAGCGAGTACCATTGAAGCAGGGGCTCAACAGAGAGGACTTACTCCAACACGTGAACACCGCCACCGCCTTGCCATCCTCCCGGAGAAAACCTAACCTAAATAAATGTAGGACCTTCTCCCATGCACTATTGTGGATTTGTAGTTTGTCACATCAAAGGCCATAAGAGCCACTAGACCTGAGGTAGCCTCGCAAGCATGCAACGGGAGGGCACCTCTCCTGATCGTCTCAAAGGACTTCCTGATGACTGATGAACAACAAGTATAGGGGTTATATCGTAGTTCTTTTGATAAGTAAGAGTGTCGAATCTAACGAGGAGCAGAAGGAAATGACAAGCGGTTTTCAGCAAGGTATTCTCTGCAAGCACTGAAATTATCGGTAACAGAGAGTTTTGTGATAAGATAATTCATAATGGGTAACAAGTAACAAGTGTAACAAAGGTGCAGCAAGGTGGCCCAATCCTTTTTATAACAAAGGATAAGCCTAGACAAACTCTTATATAAAGCAAAGCGCTCCCGAGGACACATGGGAAATACTGTCAAGTTAGTTTTCATCATGCTCATATGATTTGCGTTCATTACTTTGATAATTTGATATGTGGGTGGACCGGTGCTTCGGTTCTGTCCTTACTTGGACAAGCCTCCCACTTATGATTAACCCCTCTCGCAATCATCCGTAACTACGAAAGAAGAATTAAGATAAATCTAACCATAGCAAGAAACATGTGGATCCAAATCAGCCCCTTACGAAGCAACGCATAAACTAGGGTTTAAGCTTCTATCACTCTAGCAACACATCATCTACTTATTACTTCCCAATGCCTTCCCCTAGGCCCAAAACATGGTGAAGTTTCATGTAGTCTACATTCACATAACACCACTAGAGGAAAGACAACATACATCTCATCAAAATATCGAAGGAATACCAAGTTCACATGATTACTTATAACAAGACTTCTCCCATGTCCTCAGGAACAAACATAATTACTGTTGGGGAACGTAGTAATTTCAAAAAATTTCCTACGCACACGCAAGATCATGGTGATGAATTGCAACGAGAGGGGAGAGTGTTGTCTACATACCCTTGTAGACCCGAAGCGGAAGCGATCACAACGTAGAGGAAGTAGTCGACGTTCTCCTCGCGATCCGACCGATCCGGCGCCGTTACTCGACGCCCCGAGTTCTTGACACACGTACAGCTCGATGACGTCCCTCGACTCGATCCAGCCGAGTGTCGAGGAGAGTTTCACAAGACGACGGCGTGGCGGCGATCTTGATGTTTCACGGCGCGAGGCTTCGCCTAAGCTTGCGACGGTATGACCGAGGTGGAATATGGTGGAGGGGCACCGCTGCACGGCTAAGGAACGATCCGTAGATCAAACTTGTGTATTCTAGGGTGCCCCCTGCCCCGTATATAAAGGAGGGAGGGGAAGGTGCGGCCGCCCAAGGCGGCGAGGAGTCCTACTCCCACCGGAGTAGGACTCCCCCCTAGTTGGAATAGGATTGGGGAGGGAAAGAGGAAAGGGGCGCCCCCTCCTTGTCCTATTCGGACTGGGGGGGGGGCGCCACCCCCGGCCGACCCTCCTCTTCTCCCTCGAGGCCCACCGAGGCCCATTTACCCCGGGGTTCCGAACCTCCGGTACTCGGTAAATTCCTGTTTTCACCCGAACCATTCGAACTCCAAACATAGGCTTCCAATATATCAATCTTTATGTCTCGACCATTTCGAGACTCCTCGTCATGTCCGTGATCACATCCGGACTCAACTTCTTCGTACATCAAAATACATAAACTCATAATAACCGCCATCGAAACCTTAAGCGTGCGGACCCTACGGTTCGAGAACAATGTAGACATGACCTAGAACTATTCTCGTCAATAACCAACAGCGGACCGGATGCCCATATTGGTTCCTACATATTCTACGAAGATCTTTATCGGTCGATCCGCATAACAACATACGTTGTTCCCTTTGTCATCGGTATGTTACTTGCCCGAGATTAGATCGTCGGTATCCAATACCTAGTTCAATCTCGTTACCAGCAAGTCTCTTTACTCGTTCCGTAATACATCATCTCACAGCTAACTTATTAGTTGTAATGCTTGCAAGGCTTCAGTGATGTGTATTACCGAGAGGGCCCAGAGATACCTCTCCGACAATCGGAGTGACAAAACCTAATCTCGAAATACGCCAACCCAACATCTGCCTTTGGAGACACCTGTAGTACTCCTTTATAATCACCCGATTCGTTGTGACGTTTGGTAGCACCAAAGTGTTCCTCCGTAAACGGAGTTGCATAATCTCATAGTTACGAGGAACATGTATAAGTCATGGATAAAAGCAGTAGCAACATACTAAACGATCGTGTGCTAAGCTAATGGAATGGGTCATGTCAATCGATCATTCTACTAATGATGTGACCTTGTTAATCAAATAACAACTCTTTGTTCATGGTCGGAAACATAACCATCTTTGATTAACAAGCTAGTCTAGTAGAGGCATACTAGTGACATGTTGTTTGTTTATTCATTCACACATGTATCATGTTTCCGGTTAATACAATTCTAGCATGAATGATAAACATTTATCATGAAATAAGGAAATAAATAATAACTTTATTATTGCCTCTAGGGCATATTTCCTTGATCTCCCACTTGCACTAGAGTCAATAATCTAGATTACATAGTAATGATTCTAACACCCATGGAGTCTTGGTGCTGATCATGTTTTGCTCGTGGAAGAGGCTTAGTCAACGGTGCGCAACATTCAGATCCGTATGTATCTTGCAAATCTCTATGTCTCCCACCGGACTAAGTCCGGATGGAATTGAAGCGTCTCTTGATGTGCTTGGTCCTCTTGTGAAATCTGGATTCCTTTGCTAAGGCAATTGCTCGAAGATTGTCACGAAAGATTTTCATTGGACCCGATGCACTAGGTATGACACCTAGATCGGATATGAACTCCTTCATCCGCACTCCTTCATTAGCTGCTTCGAAGCTGCTATGTACTCCGCTTCACATGTAGATCCCGCCACGACGCTTTGTTTAGAACTGCACCAACCGACAGCTCCTCCGTTTAGTGTAAATCGTATCCGGTCTGCGATTTAGAATCGTCCGGATCGGTGTCAAAGCTTGCATCAACGTAACTGCGTTTATGAGCTCTTTGTCACCTCCATATCGAAAACATATCCTTAGTCCTTTTCGGTATTTCAGATGTTCTTGACCGCTGTCCAAAGGATCCACTCTGGATTACTTTGGTACCTCCTGCTAGGCTTATAGCAAGGCACACATCAGTCCAGTACACAGATTGCATACATGATAGAGCCTATGGCTGAAGCATAGGAACATCTTTCATTTTCTCTCTATCTTCTGCAGTGGTGGGCATTGAGTCTTACTCAACTTCACACCTTGTAACACGTGCAAGAACCCTTTCTTTGCTTGATCCATTTTGAACTTCTTCAAAATTTTGTCAAGGTATGTGCTTTGTGAAAGTCCAATCAAGCGTCTTGATCTATCTCTATAGATCTTAATGCCCAATATGTAAGCAGCTTCACCGAGGTCTTTCATTGAAAACTCTTATTCAAGTATCCCTTTATGCTATCCAGAATTCTATATCATTTCCGATCAGCAATATGTCATCTACATATAATATCGTAAATGCTCTGAGCTCCCACTCACTTTCTTGTAAATCAAGCTTCTCCAAAAGTCAGACAAACCCAAATGCTTTGATCACACTATCAAAACGTTTATTCCAACTCCGAGATGCTTGCACCAGTCCATAAATGGATCGCTGGAGCTTGCACACTTTGTTAGCTCCTTTGGATCGATAAAACCTTCGGTTGCATCATATACAACTCTTCTTCCGTAAATCCATTCAGAATGCAGTCTTTACATCCATTTGCCAAATTTCATAATCATAAAATGCGGCAATTGCTAACATGATTCGGACGGACTTAAGCATCGCTACGGGTGAGAAGGTCTCATCGTAGTCAATCCCTTGAACTTGTCGAAAACCCTTTGCGACAAGTCGAGCTTTGTAGACGATAACATTACCGTCGGCGTCGGTCTTCTTCTTGAAGATCCACTTGTTTTCTATTGCTTGCCGACCCTCGGGTAAGTCAACCAAAGTCCATACTTTGTTTTCATACATGGATCCCATCTCGATTTCATGGCCTCAAGCCATTTTGCGAATCTGGGCTCACCATCGCTTCTTCATAGTTCGTAGGTTCATCATGATCTAGCAGCATGATTTCGAACAGGATTACCGTACCACTCTGGTGTGGATCTTACTCTGGTTGATCTACGAGGTTACGTAGTAACTTGATCTGAAGTTTCATGATCAACATCATCAACTTCCTCACTACTTGGTGTAGGTGTCTCGAAACCGGTTTCGTGACGAACTACTTTCAAGTAAGGGAGAAGGTACTATTACCTCATCAAGTTCCACTTTCCTCCCACTCACTTCTTTCGAGAGAAACTCCTTCTCTAGAAAGGATCCATTCTTAACAACGAATGTCTTGCCTCCGGATCTGTGATAGAAGGTGTACCCAACTGTCTCCTTTGGGTATCCTATGAAGACATATTTCTCGATTTGGGTTCGAGCTTATCGGGTTGAAGCTTTTTCACATAAGCATCGCATCCCCAAACTTTAAGAAACGACAACTTTGGTTTCTTGCCAAACCACAGTTCATAAGGTGTCGTCTCAACGGATTTCGACGGTGTTCTATTCAGGTGAATGCGGCCGTCTCTAGAGCATAACCCCAAAACGATAGCGGTAAATCAGAAGAGACATCATAGATCGCACCATATCTAGTAAAGTGCGATTCGACGTTCGGACACACCATTACGCTGTGGTGTTCGGGTGGCGTGAGTTGCTAAACTATTCCGCATTGTTTCAAATGTAGACCAAACTCGTAACTCAAATATTCACCTCCACGATCGATCGTAGAAATTTGATTTTCTTGTTACGATGATTTTCAACTTCACTCTGAAATTCTTTGAACTTTTCAAATGTTTCAGACTTATGTTTCATTAAGTAGATATACCCATATCTCCTTAAATCATCTGTGAAGGTGAGAAAATAACGATATCCGCCACGAGCCTCAACATTCATCGGACCACATACATCTCAGATGTATGATTTCCAACAAATCTGTTGCTCTCTCCATAGTACCGAGAACGGGTTCTAGTCATCTTGCCCATGAGGCACGGTTCGCAAGTGCCAAGTGATTCATAATCAAGTGACTCCAAAAGTCCATCAAGATGGAGTTTCTTCATGCGTTTACACCGATATGACCTAAACGGCGAAGCCACAAATAAGTTGCACTATCATTATCAACTCTGCATCTTTTGGTTTCAACATTATGAATATGTGTATCACTACTATCGAGATTCATCAAAATAGACCACTCCTCAAGGGTGCATGACCATAAAAGATATTACTCATATAAATAGAACAACCATTATTCTCGATTTAAATGAATAACCGTCTCGCATCAAACAAGATCCAGATATAATGTTCATGCTCAACGCAGCACCAAATAACAATTATTTAGGTCTAAAACTAATCCCGAAGGTAGATGTAGAGGTAGCGTGCCGACCGCGATCACATCGACTTTGGAACCATTTCCCACGCGCATCGTCACCTCGTCCTTTGCGGTGTTAAGCAATCCGTAGTCCCTGCTTTGAGTTGCAAATATTAGCAATGTAACCATATCAAATACCAGTGCTCTGCGAGCTCTAGTAAGGTACACATCAATAACATGTATATCACATATACCTTTGTTCACCTTGCCATCCTTCTTATCCGCCAAATACTTGGGGCAGTTCCGCTTCCAAAGGACTATGCGCTTGCGGTAGAAGCACTCGCTTTGTGCTTAGGTCCGACTTGGGTTTCTTCTCTGAGCAACAACTTGCTTGCTGTTCTTCTTGAAGTTCCCTTCTTCTTCCCTTTGCCTTTCTTCTTGAAACTAGTGGTCTTATTGACCATCAACACTTGATGCTCCTTTTTGATTTCTACCTCCAGCCTTTAGCATTGCGAAGAGCTTAGGCATAGTCTTTACTAACCCTTGCATATTATAGTTCATCACGAAGCCTTTGTAGCTTGGTGGCGTGATTGAAGAATTCATCAATGACACAATCATCCGGAAGATTAACTCCCAATTGTGTCAAGTGATTGTAGTACCCGACATTCCGAGTATGTGCTCACTAACGAACTATTCTCCTCCATCTTGCAGCTATAGAACTTATTGGAGACTTCATATCTCTCAATCCGGGCATTACATTTGAATATTAACTTCAACTCTGGAACATCTCATATGCTCCATGACGCTCAAAACGTCGTTGAAGTCCCGTTCTAAGCCGTAAAGCATGGCACATCGAACTATAGAGTAGTCATCGCTTTGCTCGCCAGACGTTCTTAACGTCGTCGGTTGCATCAAGAAGCAGTTCGCACCCAGCGGTGCATCCAGACGTAACTCTTCAGGCAGCAATGAGGATAATCCTCAAGTTACGGACCCGATCCGTAATTGCTACCATCATCTTTCAACTTTGCTTTCTCAAGGAACGCATTAAAATTCAACGGAACAACAAAGACGAGCCATCTATCTACAATCAAACATAAACAAGCAAGATACTATCAGGTACTAAGTTCATGATAAATTTAAGTTCAATTAATCATATTACTTAAGAACTCCCACTTAGAAAGACATCTCTCTAGTCATCCAAGTGATCACGTGATCCAAATTAACTAAACCATAACCGATCATCACGTGAAATGGAGTAGTTTTCAATGGTGAACATCTTATGTTGATCATATCTACTATATGATTCACGCTCGACCTTTCGGTCTCCGTGTTTCGAGGCCATATCTGCATATGCTAGGCTCGTCAAGTATAACCCGAGTATTCTGCGTGTGCAAAACTGGCTTGCACCCGTTGTAGATGGACGTAGAGCTTATCACACCCGATCATCACGTGGTGTCTGGGCACGACGAACTTTGGCAACGGTGCATACTCGGGGAGAACACTTCTTGATAATTTAGTGAGAGATCATCTTATAATGCTACCGTCAATCAAAGCAAGATAAGATGCATAAAAGGATAAACATCACATGCAAATCAATATAAGTGATATGATATGGTCATCATCATCTTGTGCTTCATGATCTCCATCTTGCAAAGACCACCATGATCACCATCGTCACCGTAGCGACACCTTGATCTTCATCGTAGCATCGTTGTCGTCTCGCCAATCTTATGCTTCTCGACTATCTCTACCGCTTAGTGATAAAGTAAAGCATTACGAGCGATTGCATTGCATACAATAAAGCGACAACCATATGGCTCCTGCCGATTGCCGATAACCGGTTACAAAACATGATCATCTCATACAATAAAATATAGCATCACGTCTTGACCATATCACATCACAACATGCCCTGCAAAAACAAGTTAGGCGTCCTCTACTTTGTTGTTGCAAATTTTACGTGGCTGCTACGGGCTTAAGCAAGAACCAGTCTCACCTCGCATCAAAACCACAACGATACTTCGTCAAATAGACTCCGTTTTAACCTTCTCAAGGACCGGCGTAGCCACACTCAGTTCAACTAAAGTGAGAGAGACAGCACCCACCAGGTCACCTTTAAGCAACGAGTGCTCGCGGCGGTGAAACCAGTCTCGCGTAAGCGTCGCGTAATGTCGGTCCGGGCCGCTTCATCTCACAATACCGCTGAACCAAAGTATGACATGCTGGTAGGTAGTATGACTTGTATCGCCCACAACTCACTTGTGTTCTACTCGTGCAAAATATCAAACCATAGAAAAAACCTAGGCTCGGATGCCACTGTTGGGGAACGTAGTAATTTCAAAAAATTTCCTACGCACACGCAAGATCATGGTGATGAATTGCAACGAGAGGGGAGAGTGTTGTCTACATACCCTTGTAGACCCGGCGCGGAGCGATCACAACGTAGAGGAAGTAGTCGACGTTCTCCTCGCGATCCGACCGATCCGGCGCCGTTACTCCGACGCCCCGAGTTCTTGACACACGTACAGCTCGATGACGTCCCTCGTACTCCAATCCAGCCGAGTGTCGAGGAGAGTTTCGTCGACCGACGGCGTGGCGACGATCTTGATGTTTCACGGCGCAGGCTTCGCCTAAGCTTGCGACGGTATGACCGAGGTGGAATATGGTGGAGGGGGCACCGCACACGGCTAAGGAACGATCCGTAGATCAAACTTGTGTATTCTAGGGTGCCCCCTGCCCCGTATATAAAGGAGGGAGGGGGAAGGTGCGGCCGCCCCAAGGCGCGAGGAGGAGTCCTACTCCCACCGGAGTAGGACTCCCCTTCCTAGTTGGAATAGGATTGGGGAGGGAAAGAGGAAAGGGGCGCCGCCTCCTTGTCCTATTCGGACTGGGGGAGGGGCGCGGCCACCCCGGCCGACCCTCCTCTTCTCCCTCGAGGCCCACCGAGGCCCATTTACCCCGGGGTTCCGTAACCTCCGGTACTCCAGAAATTCTGTTTTCACCCGGAACCATTCCGAACTCCAAACATAGGCTTCCAATATATCAATCTTTATGTCTCGACCATTTCGAGACTCCTCGTCATGTCCGTGATCACATCCGGACTTCGAACTTCTTCGGTACATCAAAATACATAAACTCATAATAACCGCCATCGAAACCTTAAGCGTGCGGACCCTACGGTTCGAGAACAATGTAGACATGACCTAGAACTATTCTCGGTCAATAACCAACAGCGGACCTGGATGCCCATATTGGTTCCTACATATTCTCGAAGATCTTTATCGGTCGACCGCATAACAACATCGTTGTTCCCTTTGTCATCGGTATGTTACTTGCCCGAGATTCGATCGTTGGTATCCAATACCTAGTTCAATCTCGTTACCGGCAAGTCTCTTTACTCGTTCCGTAATACATCATCTCACAGCTAACTTATTAGTTGTAATGCTTGCAAGGCTTCATGATGTGTATTACCGAGAGGGCCCAGAGATACCTCTCCAGACAATCGGAGTGACAAAACCTAATCTCGAAATCGCCAACCCAACATCGCCTTTGGAGACACCTGTAGTACTCCTTTATAATCACCCGATTACGTTGTGACGTTTGGTAGCACCAAAGTGTTCCTCCGTAAACGGAGTTGCATAATCTCATAGTTACAGGAACATGTATAAGTCATGGATAAAAGCAGTAGCAACATACTAAACGATCGTGTGCTAAGCTAATGGAATGGGTCATGTCAATCAGATCATTCTACTAATGATGTGACCTTGTTAATCAAATAACAACTCTTTGTTCATGGTCAGGAAACATAACCATCTTTGATTAACAAGCTAGTCTAGTAGAGGCATACTAGTGACATGTTGTTTGTTTATTCATTCACACATGTATCATGTTTCCGGTTAATACAATTCTAGCATGAATGATAAACATTTATCATGAAATAAGGAAATAAATAATAACTTTATTATTGCCTCTAGGGCATATTTCCTTCAATTACTCACAAAGAATATTCATGTTCATAGTCAAAGGGGTAATAAATATCATTAAGTATCTGAACATACGATCTTCCACCAAATAAACCAACTAGCATCAACTACGAGGAGTAATCAACACTACTAGTAATGTACAGGTACCAATCTGAGGTTTTGAGACAAAGATCGGATACAAGAGATGAACTAGGGTTAGAGAGGAGATGGCGCTGGTGAAGATGTTGATGGAGATTGACCCCCTCTCGATGAGAGGATCGTTGGTGATGACGATGGCTTCGATTTCCCCCTCCTGGAGGGAAGTTTCCCCGGCAGAATCGCTCTGCCGGAGCTCTAGATTGCTCCTGCCCAGGTTCTGCCTTGAGACAGCGACGCTTCTCCCGAAAGTTATCCTCTGATTTTTTTTTCTAGGTCAAAACCCTCCATATAGCAGAAGATGGGCACCGGAGACCTGTCGGGGGGCCCACAAGCCCTGGGGGCGCGCCCAGGGGGGTAGGGCGTGCCCCCCAGGCTTGTGGCCACCTGGTGGGTCCCTCTCTAGTATTTCTTCGCCCAATACTTTTTGTATATTCCAAAATAATTATCCGTAAATTTTCAGGACTTTTGGAGTTGTGTAAGATAGGTCTCTCAGAGTTGCTCCTTTCCGATCCAGAATTCCAGCTGCCGGCATTCTCCCTCTTCATGTAAACTATGTAAAATAAGAGAGAAAAGGCATAAGTATTGTACCATAATGTGTAATAATAGCCCATCATGCAATAAATACCAACATAAAAGCATGATGCAAAATGGACGTATCAATGACTAGTTCCTACTGCAGGAAAAACATTGTGCACTACAAGCGTTTAATATATCCGCCTAACCTCATGGGATACACTAGAAAGACCCAAACTAGAAACAGAAAACATAGCGTAGTCCCCAAAGTCTTACCGAAAAATGCTTTGGCCCCGTTTTATTTATATATAAAGCAACGATCAACAACAACCTGGTACAAACGCTTGCCACCACAATACACGCACACACCTAAGGTAGGATACATAGGCGCTAAGTGCAACAACACCACCCCTGGCACTACAGGAGCGACTGGTTTCCTCGGCCGTGAACACACCACCATGAAGAGATGAAGCTGCATACGATGAACCGTGGGCTCCAAGGCGGTGCCTTCAGGAAGGTTACAACACCGGAGCGCCGCCACCACCCGATCCAAGGATCAGAGTTTCCCCTAGAGAAACACAACGGGCAATGAAAGTTGCCACACTGCCTTTAGGAAGGGAACGAGCTTCGCCGCCGCTGGTCCGTTCGAAGATAGATCATGTTTTAACCCCTACAACACTCACCGCCACCGAATGCCACACCTTGG
Organism: Aegilops speltoides; assembly: GCA_021437245.1. Taxonomy (NCBI): domain Eukaryota; kingdom Viridiplantae; phylum Streptophyta; class Magnoliopsida; order Poales; family Poaceae; genus Aegilops; species Aegilops speltoides. The sequence goes on along the minus strand of CM038147.1, from coordinate 388,696,859 downwards.
TTACCAGGACGCCCACAAGGCCAGTCCCGCTGGGCAGCACCGAGCCATGGGCTCTAACCATGAGCACCATGCTTCCACAACCAAGGCCACTGCCCCGGCATCAAAGACCTTGATAACACCTCAACCAAGATCCACTACTCCACCAACCAAAGGGACGAGCGAAAAGGCCCCACCTTTCGCACCCTTGGGCGGCCCCTAGTACTGAGACCTAATATGCCGGTCAAAGAGGCCTCCATTGCTCGTCCTGCTGCCCGGGTGTGAGACGAGCTTGGTCCTACTGCACCGGGCATGAGACAAGCTCCCAAGTGGCTCACCACCACCAGATGGGAGGCAAGGATGATTCCGCGGCCATCCCTGGTGGCAGAATCATCCCTCAACAATGGACAACAGTTGGGAGAGGGCCAACCCTTTTATGAATGTAGGTCCCAGATGACAAGGAGACGGATCAAAGGCCAAAACAAGCCGCCTACGGACGAGCTGGCACCAGAACATGCCAGCTGCCGCCGTAGCCGACCTACCACGCCGTCACACCAAAGGGCGCTGACCAACCACCATTGTCACCAGAGCAACAAGGGCACCTGGCTCGCATCGCCCACAGCCCGCTCCGCCGCATTGAGCCGTGTGCTAGATCCGAGGCTTCAGCGTCACACGATAGCCCCAGGAGCAACCCGCCATGCTGGAGATCCTGCCGGTCGGGCAGAGGTCCGTCACACCGCACCCGAGCCCGGTGCTCCGGTCCACCGAGCTTGGCCCGTGCCAAGCCGCATGCGCAAGGGACGAGGAGGCCCGCACTATCGGCGGCGACTAGGCTTTGCTAGGGCGTGCCATGCGGCGGCCGAGGGGGTGGAGGAGAAAGGTGGGCGGGGGCAAGACTAGCGGCTAGGGCTCCCCCAATCGCCCGTGGGAGGGTGGGTGCACTACAAAAAAAAGACACATCTGTGACATTTTGGGCCGAAAGAAAAAAATTCTGTCATACTTATGACACTTCTATGATGATATTTGTGACAAAACCCAGTATCATCATAGATGTGGTGGGCTCCTACTTCTATGACAAAAAATCATGACAGAAAATGGGCTTTTCGTCCTGGGCAGGCCGGAGACGCAGCTGCATGACATTCTTTGGGCCGTCCATGATGGAAAAAACATGGTAGAAGCGAGGGCGAGGAAAATATCGGGGTGTTCCAGGTTACGGTGGGTGCTCGGGGCCGAGCGATACGTGTTTCTCTCGTACACGTACGCGCGTGGGTGCGAGGCGTTGGGCTCTAAATGAACCCGAGCGAGGCGATCGCCTACTGAACCCAAGTGATTGCACTGCAGGCTACGCGTTACTGAACCCGAGCGATTGATCGTTGGCTGTTAACTGAACCCGATCGAGCGATTCCCTCACTACTGCTGCTAACTGAAGCCGATCGATGCTGCCTCTGGATGAATAGTGAGAATTGCGGGGGGAGGGGGTTGGATGAACAGTTCCCGATGGGGGTGGATGAACAGGACCCCGTGGTGTTGCCTCTGGATGAACAGAACCCCGATCAATCGAGTTGGTTGGGGCTAGATGAACAGGACCCCGTGGAGGGCTGGACGAACAGTAGATGATGGAGGGGTGGATGAACAGTAGCCCGTGGAGGGGTGGTTGAACAGGAGCCCGTGGAGAGGGGTGGTTGAACAGTAGCCGGTGGAGTAGCGCGCGGTGGAGGCTGGATGAACAGGAGCCCGTGGACGAACAGTCGCAGGTGGAGGCTGGAGGATGTCGACGGTGGATGAACAGTAGCCCGTGGAGGCTGGAGGAGGTCGATGGTGGAGATGAACAGTATCCCGTGGAGTCCCGTTTTTCGATATGCCACACCCCTCCCGATGAACAAGACCCTTGTTTCGACCGCAGCACTCCAACACAAGTCCGTTTCCTCCGTTTTGCGGTACACCACACCCCTCCGGATCAACAGGACCCCATTTCGACCATAGGAGGTCCAACACAAGTATGTTTCCTCCATTTTGCGGTATGCCAGACCCCTCCCGATGAACAGCATCCCGTTTCGAATGTGGCCGGTCGAACACAAGGTCGTTTCCTCCGTACTGTGGTACGCCAGGCCTCGTTTCCATCGCCTGTTCCGTCCAAGCCGGTTGGCTCCCACGCGTTCCGTTGCCTCCCGATGAACACGACGCATTCCGTTGCCTCCCCATGAACACAATGACGACGCAGTTTCTCCGTGCCGACCTAGCCATGTACACAAGCCCTGGCCGTACGTATGGGCGAGTAGGCATTCGAGACCCCGCCCATATGTACGTACGTGGCCGTATTTTCTTTCTTGCACACTGGCCGTTGTACGTACGTGTACATGCTACGTGCGCGCCTCTACTGCGATACGTGCGCGCCTCTACATCCACCAGTATGTATGTACACGTTCGCGCTACGTACTCTTCAACCAGGTGGGTCCCGACTGTCAGGCACTTCCTTGCGTGCGAAGATGTAGCTAGTGGGTCCCAGCAGTCAGTGGGCGAATCGTTTTTTTTGCCCGGACGCACTTCCTTGTGTGCGAAGATGTAGTTGGTGGGTCCCAGCAGTCAGCGGGAAACGTTTTTTTTGTGAAATACGGTGGCCCGTCCGGTGGGTCCCCGCGGTCAGGTGGAGGAATAATTATTTCGCGCGTAATAAGGAGGCACTTCCTTGCGGCTGCCGTGGACCCAGCTGTCAGCCTCTCCACGTACAGTACTCTTCCGATGGAAATCGCTTGTTGACCATATTGACCATGCCGCGCCAAGAGCACCACGGCGGTGGACGATGGCGAGGCCTAGGAAGGGGACAACACGGAGTCGGGGAAGACGCGGCAGTGGATACCCACGCGGAGAGGAGTACGAGGGTTCACTGGTTTGACTGCTGTGTGAGGCTGCCGTCGCCGCATAATAACAGGGGGTGTGGGTGAGTAGAGGGATGGCCTGGCCAGCGGTGGGAGTAGTAGGAGGCGGTGAGGCCTCCACGGCATCATAGCCGGCCACAGGAGGCAGGAGCATGCAGCACGGCCGATGCTGCTTTGGGCGGAAGAAGCACTACGGCCGTTGGATGGACATCGTGCGGTCACTGGAGCTAGAATCATTCATATGGACTGAAGTTGACAAAGGCCTCCGTCCCAGTCAACTTAGTAGGCCCACAAGTCAGTGTCCCGCCAAGGTGGGTCCCAGCTAGCATGGGGGTATTCATTTTTTTGTGTATAATAAGGAGGCACTTCCGGTGGGTCCGAGCTGACAGCGGGGGGAACGTTTTTTTCGTGAAATACGGTGGCCCGTCTGGTGGGTCCCAGCAGTTAGGGGGGAAACGTTTTTTTCACGAAATACTGGTGGCCCGTCCGGTGGGTCCCTGCTGTCAGGTGGAGGAATAATTATTTTCCGTGTAATAAGGAGGCACTTCCTTGCGGCTGTCGTGGACCTAGCTGTCAGCCTCTCCACGTACAGTACTCTTCCGATGGAAGTCGGTTGTTGACCACATTGACCACACCGCGTCGAGAGCACCACGGTGATGGACGACGGCGAGGCCTAGGAAGGGGACGACGCGGAGCCGGGGAAGACGCGCTAGTGGATGCCCACGCGGAGACGAGTACGAGGGTTCACTGGTTCAGCTGCGCTGTCGTCGCCGCAGAATAACAGGGGGTGTGGGTGAGTGGAGTGGAGGGATGGCCTGGCAAGCGGTGGGAGTACTATGGGGGCGGTGAGGCCTTCGTGGGAGCACAGCCGGCCACGGGGAGGTAGGAGCAGGCGGCACGACCAGCGCTGCTTTGGGCGGCTGGAGCAAGAAGACTAGAGGTTGAAGAAGCACTACGGCCGTTGGATGGACATCGTACGGTCACTCGAGCTAGAATCGTGTACATTGACTAAGTTGAAAGCCCTCTGTCCCCGTCAACTTAGTAGGCCCACTATACTGGGTCCCAGCTAGCAGGGGAGTACTCATTCTTTTTGTGCGTAATAAGGAGGCACTTCCTTGCGTGCGAAGATATAGCTGGTGGGTCCAAGCTGTCAGCGACGGTAACGTTTTTTTCGCGAAATACAGAGGCCCTTTCGGTGGGTCCCAGATGTCAGGTGGAGGAATCATTATTTTGCGCGTAATAAGGAGGCATTTCCTTGCGTGCGGCCGTGGACCCAGCTGTCAGCCTCTCAAGGTACAGTCCACTTTAGATGCATGTCGGTCGTTGACCACATTGACCACGCCACGCCGAGAGCACCAGGGCGGTGGACGACGGCGAGGCTCGGGAAGGAAACGACACGGAGCCGTGGAAGACTTCGGCGGCTTGTTTCCCATGCGGAGGGGAATCTGTTATCTGAGGAGGGGTTATCGTTGCCGTCACGGAGAATAATAGCGGTGTGGGTGAGTAGAGGGATGGCTAGGCCAGCGATGGGAGTACGGTGGGATGGTGAGGCTGTGGCAAGGCAAAGACAACCGGGCAAGGGGAGGAGGAGCGAGCAGTCCCTTGGCGACGCTTGTTTGAGCGGCTGGAGCAGGAAGAGTAGAGATTGAAGAAGCACGACGGCCGTTGGATGGACATCCAATAGTCAGTGCTTGTGCGTCAACCTTTTTTTAGGAAAGCCTCAAATCCGTGGAAAACAGCATACAGGCCATCTGCCATTATTTCTAATAATTTATAGCCCATTTGATAATTCTTGCAGGTTTTTTGCAGTCCATATTCTTTTTGTTAGCATTACAGCCCATATTGTGGCCACAGTTAAAAAATTATACGAAATTTTTGCATATGTCGGTGCGGTCTAAACTGTTTTTAATCCCGAAATTTCGAGTCACATTCAGACTGATTTTAAAAATAAATGTATATCAATATAAGATCCAATAAATTCTCCACACATAAAAATCAATGCAATTTAAAATCTCAAAATGAAAAAAAAGATATTTGAAACTAATTGCCAGTTTGATGTGTTATAAAAATGTACAGTCCATTTCTCATTACTGATAGGCCATTTTCTTGGCCAGCCGAATGAAACTCTCCTCGTCTTGAAAGATTTGCAGCCCAACAGGCCTGACAAAGCGACTTACTTTACAAATCACAAAAAACCGGGCTAGCCATTTTCAGAAAGAAAAAACTACTAGGCTGGTCTGTGGTAAACATAAAAGAAAAGGCTGTCTAGACAGGCCAGAGTGTCCCGTACCGCCGAGTTGACACCCTGCTTCCGTCTCAAAAATAAATTATATAAATGCCATTCCAATTATGGCGATTCATAAAAATGCCACTACAATTTCCAAACTTTGAAAAATGCCACTGCAATTTTTGCAAACTTTGAAAAACGCCACTGCAATTTAAAACTTTGAAAAATGCCACTCTAGACTTCGAAAAATGCCACTAGAAATGGCATGAAATGGCATTTTTCAAAGTTTGGAAATTGCAGTGGCATTTCTCGAAAACACCAGATTTGGAGTGACATTTATCAAATTAACCCAAAACAAAAATAATTGGGCGAGCTACTGGGTCCCTAGTGTCAGTCGCTCGTTGTGCAATTCTCTTGTTTATTGACTACGTTGACAATGGCATGGGACCCAGATGTCAGAAATGAAGGAAATATGCCCTAGAGGCAATAATAAAGTTATTATTTATTTCCTTATTTCATGATAAATGTTTATTATTCATGCTAGAATTGTATTAATCAGAAACATAATACATGTGTGAATACATAGACAAACATAGTGTCACTAGTATGCCTCTACTTGACTAGCTCGTTTATCAAAGATGGTTATGTTTCCTAACCATGGACAAAAGAGTTGTCATTTGATTAACGGGATCACATCATTAGGAGAATGATGTGATTGACTTGACCCATTCTGTTAGCTTAGCACTTGATCGTTTAGTATGTTGCTATTGCTTTCTTCATGACTTGTACATGTTCCTATGACTATGAGATTATGCAACTCCCGTTTACCGGAGGAACACTTTGTGTGCTACCAAACGTCCACAACGAATCGGGTGATTATAAAGGAGCTCTACAGGTGTCTCCGAAGGTACATGTTGGGTTGGCGTATTTCGAGATTAGGATTTGTCACTCCGATTGTCGGAGAGGTATCTCTGGGCCCTCTCGGTAATGCACATCACTATAAGCCTTGCAAGCAATGTAGCTAATGAGTTAGTTACGGAATGAAGCATTACGTAACGAGTAAAGAGACTTGCCGGTAACAAGATTGAACTAGGTATTGGATACCGACGATTGAATCTCGGGCAAGTAACATACCGATGACAAAGGGAACAACGTATGTTGTTATGCGGTTTGACCGATAAAGATCTTCGTAGAATATGTAGGAGCCAATATGGGCATCCAGGTTCCGCTATTGGTTATTGACCGAGAATAGTTGTAGGTCATGTCTACATAGTTCTCGAACCCGTAGGGTCCGCACGCTTAAGGTTTCGATGACAGTTTTATTATGAGTTTATGAGTTTTGATGTACCGAAGGAGTTTGGAGTCCCGGATGAGATCGGGGACATTACAAGGAGTCTCGAAATGGTCGAGACGTAAAGATCGATATATTGGACGACTATATTCGGAGTTTGGAAAGGTTCCGAGTGATTCGGGTATTTTTCGGAGTACCGGAGAGTTACGGGAATTCGCCGGGGAGTATATGGGCCTTATTGGGCCATACGGGAATAGAGGAGAGAGGCCAAAAGGAAGGAGGCCTGCGCCCCCCCCCCTCTGGTCCGAATTGGACAAGGGGCGCAGCCCCCTTTTCCTTCTTCCTCTCCCCCTCTTTCCCCTTCTCCTACTCCAACAAGGAAGGAGGGAGTGGCGCGCCCCCTCCTAGGGCTGGCCTCCTCCCCCCTTGCTCCTTTATATACGGGGGTAGGGGGCACCCCATAACACACAAGTTGATCTTCAAGATCGTTACTTAGCCATGTGTGGTGCCCCCCTCCACCATATTCCACCTCGGTCATATCGTCGCGGAGTTTAGGCGAAGCCCTGCACCGGTAGAACATCATCATCGTCACCACATCGTCGTGCTGACGGAACTCATCCCCGACACTTTGCTGGATCGGAGTCCGGGGATCGTCATCGAGCTGAACGTGTGCTGAACTCGGAGGTGCCGTACGTTCGGTACTTGGATCGGTCGGATCGTGAATACATATGACTACATCAACCGCGTTGTCATAACGCTTCCGCTTACGGTCTACGAGGGTACGTGGACAACACTCTCCCCTCTCGTTGCTATGCATCACCATGATTTTGCATGTGCGTAGGAATTCTTTTGAAATTACTACATTCCCCAACAGTGGCATCCGGGCCTATGTTTTATGCGTTGATGTTATATGCACGAGTAGAACACAAGTGAGTTGTGGGCGATACAAGTCATGCTGCTTACCAGCATGTCATACTTTGGTTCAGCGGTATTGTTGGATGAAGCGGCCCGGACCGACATTACGCGTACGGCTTACATGAGACTGGTTTTACCGCCGTGCTTTGCACACGGTGACTAGCGGGTGTCAGTTTCTCCAACTTTAGTTGAACCGAGTGTGGCTACGCCCGGTCCTTGCGAAGGTTAAAACAGCACCAACTTGATGAATTATCGTTGTGGTTTTGATGCGTAGGTAAGAACGGTTCTTGCTCAGCTCGTAGCAGCCACGTAAAATTTGCAACAACAAAGTAGAGGACGTCTAACTTGTTTTTGCAAGGCATGTTGTGATGTGATATGGTCAAGACGTGATGAGATATAAGTTGTTGTATGAGATGATCATGTTTTGTTGAAGTTAGCGGAAACTGGCAGAAGCCCTATGGTTGTCTCTTTGTTGCATAAAGATGCAAGTGCCAAATATTTGCTTTACATTATCGCTATGCGATAGCAATAGTTGCAAGAGCAATAGTTGGCGAGACGACAATGTGACGACACATTGATATAGATCAAGATGATGAAGATCATGGTGTCGTGCCGGTGACGATAGAGATCATGACAGTACTTTGGAGATGGAGATCAAAGGCGCAAGATGATCATGGCCATATCATGTCACATATTTTGATTGCATATGATGTTTATCTGTTATACATCTTATTCTGTTTTGTTTGACGGTAGCATTTTAAGATGATCTCTCACTAAAAATTATCAAGAAGTGTTCTCCCTGAGTATGCACCGTTGCGAAAGTTCTTCGTGCTGAGACACCACATGATGATCGAATGTGATAGGCTCTACGTTCAAATACAACGGGTGCAAAACAGTTGCACATGCGGAATACTCAGGTTAAACTTGACGAGCCTAGCATATAACAGATATGGCCTCGGAACACGGAGACCGAAAGGTCAAGCGTAAATCATATAGTAGATATGATCAACATAGTGATGTTCACCATTGAAACTACTCCATCTCACGTGATGACCGGACATGGTTTAGTTGATTTGGATCACGTGATCACTTAGATGACTAGAGAGATGTCTGTCTAAGTGGGAGTTCATAAGTAATATGATTAATTGAACTTCAATTTATCATGAACTTAGTCCTGGTAGTATTTTGCAAATTATGTTATAGATCAATAGCTCGCGTTGTTGCTTTCATATGTTTATATGTTCCTAGAGAAAACTGTGTTGAAAGATGTTAGTAGCAATGATGCGGATTGGATCCGTGATCTGAGGTTTATCCTCATTGCTGCACGTAAGAATTATGTCCTTAATGCACCGCTAGGTGACGACCTATTGCGGGAGCGGATCTGCGCACGTTATGAGCGTTTGGCTAGCTCAATATGATGACTACTTGATAGTTTAGTGCACCATGCTTAACGGCTTAGAATCGGGACTTCAAAGACGTTTTGAACGTCATGGACCATATGAGATGTTCCAGGAATTGAAGTTAATATTTCAAGCAAATACCCGAGTTGAAAGATATGAAGTCTCCAACAAGTTCTATAGCTAAAAGATGGAGGAGAATCGCTCAACTAGTGAGCATGTGCTCAGATTGTCTGGGTACGTCAATCGCTTGAATCAAGTGGGAGTTAATCTTCCAGATAAGATAGTGATTGTCAGAATTCTCTAGTCACCATTACTAAGTTACTAGAACTTCGTGATGAACCATAGTATGCAAGGGATGACGAAAACGATTCCTGAGCTCTTCATGATGTTAAAATCGACAAAGGTAGAAATCAAGAAAGAGCATCAAGTGTTGATGATTGACAAAGATCACTAGTTTCAAGAAAAGGGCAAAGGGAAAGAAAAGGGAAACTTCAAGTATAATGGCAAACAAGTTGTCACTCCCGTGAAGAAGACCAAAGCTGGACCAAATCCTGAAACTGATTGCTTACACTGCAAAGGAAATGGTCACTTGAAGCGGAAATGCCCTAAATATTTGGTAGATAAGAAGGATGGCAAACTGAACAAGGGTATATTTGATATACATGTGTTTGATGTGTGCCTTACTAGTGTTTATAGTAACCCCTGAGTATTTAATACTTGTTCGGTTGCTAAGATTAGTAACTCGAAATAGGAGTTACATAATAAACAAAGACTAGTTGAGAGGAAGTGACGATGAGTGTTGGAAATAGTTCCAAGATTGATATGATCATCATCACACACTCCCTATATTTTCGAGATTAGTGTTAAACCTAAATAAATGTTATTTAGCATTTGCGTTGAGCATGAATATGATTTGATCATGTTTATTGCGATACGGTTATTCATTTGAAGTTAAAGAATAATTGTTATTCTATTTACATGAATAAGAACTTCAATGGTTATACACCCAATGAAAATAGTTTGTTGGATCTCGATCATAGTGATATACATATTCATAATATTGATGCCAAAAGATGCAAAGTTAATAATGATAGTGCAACTTATTTGTGGCACTGCCGTTTGGGTCATATCGGTGTAAAGCGCATGAAGAAACTCCATAAAGATGGATTTTCGGAATCACTTGGTTATGAATCATTTGATGCTTGCGAACCGTGCCTTTTGGGCAAGATGACTAAAACTCCGTTCTCCGGAACAATGGAACGATCTACTGACTTATTGGAAATAATACATACCGATGTATGTGATCCAATGAGTGTTAAGGCTCGCGGCATGTATCGTTATTTTCTGACCTTCACAGATAATTTGAGCAGATATGGGTATATCTACTTGATGAAACATAAGTCTGAAACATTTGAAAAGTTCAAAGAATTTCAGAGTGAAGTAGAAAATCATCGTAACAAGAAAAATAAAGTTTCTACAATCTGATCGTGGAGATGAATATTTGAGTTACGAGTTTGGTCTTCAATTAAAACAATGTAAAATAGTTTCACAGCTCACGCCACCTGGAACACCACAACGTTATGGTGTGTCCGAACGACGTAACCGCACTTTATTGGATATGGTGCAATCTATGATGTCTCTTACTGATTTACCACTATTGTTTTGGGGTTATGCATTAGAGACAGCTGCATTCACGTTAAAAGGGCACCATCTAAATCCGTTGAGATGACACCATATGAACTGTGGTTTAGCAAGAAACCCAAGTTGTCGTTTCTTAAAGTTTGGGGTTGCGATGCTTATGTGAAAAAGTTTCATCCTGATAAGATCAAACCCAAATTGGAGAAGTGCGTCTTCATAGAATACCCAAAGGAAACTGTTGGGTACACCTTCTATCACAGATCCGAAGGCAAGATATTCATTGCTAAAAAATGGATCCTTTCTAGAGAAGGAGTTTCTCTCGAAAGAAGTGAGTGGGAGGAAAGTAGAACTTGATGAGGTAACTGTACCTGCTCCCTTATTGGAAAGTAGTTCATCACAAGGACCGGTTCCTGTGACAACTACACCAATCAGCGAGGAAGCTAATGATAATGATCATGAAACTTCAGATCAAGTTACTACCGAACCTCGTAGGTCTACCAGAGTAAGGTCCGCACCAGAGTGGTACGGTAATCCTATTCTGGAAGTCATGTTACTTGACCATGGTGAACCTACTAACTATGAGGAAGCGATGATGAGCCCAGATTCCGCAAAATGGCTTGAGGCCATGAAATCTGAGATGGGATCCATGTATGAGAACAAAGTGTGGACTTTGGTGGAGTTGCCCGATGATCGGCAAACCATATTGTATAAATGGATCTTCAAGAGGAAGACAGATGTTGATAGTAGTGTTACTATCTACAAAGCTAGACTTGTCGAAAAAAGGTTTTTGACAAAGTTCAAGGTGTTGAATACAATGAGATTTTCTCACTCGTATCGATGCTTAAAAGTCTGTCCGAATCATGTTAGCAATTGCCACATTTTATGAAATTTGGCAAATGGATGTCAAAACTACATTCCTTAATGGATTTATTAAAGAAGAGTTGTATATGATACAACCAGAAGGTTATGTCAATCCTAAAGGTGCCAACAAAATGTGCAAGCTCCAGCGATCCATCTATGGACTGGTGCAAGCATCTCAGAGTTGGAATATACGCTTTGATAAGTTGATCAAAGCATATAGTATTATACAGAGTTGCGGTGAAGCCTGTATTTACAAGAAAGTGAGTGGGAGCTCTGTAGCATTTCTGATACTATATGTAGATGACATATTGTTGATCGAAAATGATAAAGAATTTCTGGATAGCATAAAGGGATACTTGAATAAAAGTTTTCAATGAAAGACCTTGGTGAAGCTGCTTACACATTGAGCTTCAAGTTCTATATAGATAGATCAAGACGCTTGATAAGATTTTTCAATGAGTACATACCTTGATAAATTTTTGAAATAGTTCAAAATAGAACAGTCAAAGAAGGAGTTCTTGCCTGTGATGCAAAGGTGTGAAGTTGAGTAAGACTCAAGACCCGACCATGGCAGAAAATAGAAAGAGAATGAAAGGTCATTCCCTATGCCTCAGTCATAGGTTCTATATAGTATGATATGCTATGTACCAGAACCAATGTTGAGGATATCGCTTATCGTTAGCGTCTCGATCAGCTGGGGATTAGAGATTAATCGGAAATCGGCCGATTAATCGATTTTATTGGTCGACTATTAATCGGACATTTTTTTGCAAATCCCAGGTTCCCAACACTAAAATATGCTATATTCAACACTAAAACAATATTGGACAGAAGTGTTACCTTGATTCCTAGGCTTTGAATCATCGTATAATGACAAACATAATAGGACAATGGTACATATTGCGTAACAAGGTCCACAAAACACAAATAAACATAGTTTTTGCAAACACAGTGCTATGAATAGGCCTGATTTATCGGTAGATTCCTGATAAATCGCTTCTCAGAGTGATAAATCGCCCCAAACGATAAATGATGAAGATAAGGCATAATCTTATTGGTCACCCCAAGAGTAGCGATAAATCGGACGATAAATCGTTGAATCGGAAGATTTCTTGAACAGTGACCAGACCTATTGTATACCTTGCTCTTTATTTGGCAAGGGAGTACAATAGTGATCTAGGAGTAGATCACTGGACATTGGTCAAGAATATCCTTAGTGAGGACTAAGGAAATATTTCTCGATTATGGAGGTGATAAAAGAGCCCGTCGTAAAGAGTTACATCGGTGCAAGCTTTCACACCGATCCAGATGACTCTAAGTCTCAATCTGGATACATACTGAAAGTGGGAGCAATTAGCTAGAGTAGCTCCGTGCAGAGCATTGTAGACATAGAATATTTGCAAAATACATGCGGCTCTGAATGTGACAAAACCGTTGACTAAGCTTCTCTCACGAGCAAAACATGATCACACCTTAGTACTCTTTAGGTGTTAATCACATAGCAATGTGAACTAGATTATTGACTCTAGTAAACCCTTTGGGTGTTGGTCACATGACGATGTGAACTATGGGTGTTAATCATATACAGATATGAATATTGATGTTAAATCACATGGTGATGTAAACTAGATTATTGACTCTAGTGCAAGTGGGACACTGAAGGAAATATGCCCTAGAGGTAATAATAAAATTGTTATTTATTTCCTTATTTCATGATAAATGTTTATTATTCATGCTAGAGTTGTATTAATCGGAAACATAATACATGTGTGAATACATAGACAAACATAGTGTCACTAGTATGCCTCTACTTGACTAGCTCGTTTATCAAAGATGGTTGTGTTTCCTAACCATGGACAAAAGAGTTGTCATTTGATTAATGGGATCACATCATTAGGAGAATGATGTGGTTGACTTGACCCATTCCGTTAGCTTAGCAGTTGATCATTTAGTATGTTGCTATTGCTTTCTTCATGACTTATACATGTTCCTATGACTATGAGATTATGCAATTCCCGTTTGCCGGAGGAACACTGTGTGTGCTACCAAACGTCACAATGTAACTGGGTGATTATAAAGGAGCTCTACAGGTGTCTCCGAAGGTACATGTTGGGTTGGCGTATTTCGAGATTAGGATTTGTCACTCCGATTGTCGGAGAGGTATCTCTGGGCCCTCTCGGTAATGCACATCACTATAAGCCTTGCAAGCAATGTAGGTAATGAGTTAGTTACGGAATGATGCAATACGTAACGAGTAAAGAGACTTGCCGGTAACGAGATTGAACTAGGTATTGGATACCGACGATCAAATCTCGGGCAAGTAACATATCGATGAAAAAGGGAACACCGTATGTTGTTATGCGGTTTGACCGATAAAGATCTTCTTAGAATATGTAGGAGCCAATATGGGCATCCGTGTTCCGCTTATTGGTTATTGACCGAGAATAGTTCTAGGTCATGTCTACATAGTTCTCGAACCCGTAGGGTCCGCACGCTAAGGTTTCGATGATGCTTATATTATGAGTTTATGAGTTTTGATGTACCAAGGAGTTCGAGTCCGGATGAGATCGGGGACATGACGAGGAGTCTCGAAATGGTCGAGACGTAAAGATCGATATATTGACGACTATATTCGAGTTCAAAAGGTTCCAATGATTCGGTATTTTTCGAGTACCGGAGAGTTACGGAATTCGCCGGGAGTATATGGGCCTTATTGGGCCATACGGGAATAGAGGAGAGAGGCCAAAAGGAAGGATGCCTGCGCCCCCCCTCTGGTCCGAATTGGACAAGGGGCGCAGCCCCCTTTTCCTTCTTCCTCTCCCCCTCTTTCCCCTTCTCCTACTCCAACAAGGAAGGAGGGAGTCCTACTCCCATCACTCCCGATGGGAGTACGACTCCCCTTGGCGCGCCCCCTCCTAGGGCCGGCCTCCTCCCCCCTTGCTCCTTTATATACGGGGGCAGGGGGCACCCCATAACAAACAAGTTGATCTTCAAGATCGTTCCTTAGCCGTGTGTGGTGCCCCCCTCCACCATATTCCACCTCGGTCATATTGTCGCGGAGTGTAGGCGAAGCCCTGCGCCGGTAGAACATCATCATCGTCACCACGCCGTCGTGCTGACGGAACTCATCCCCGACACTTTGCTGGATCGGAGTCCGGGGATCGTCATCGAGCTGAACGTGTGTTGAACTCGGAGGTGCCGTACGTTCGGTACACTGATCAGTCGGATCATAAAGACGTACGACTACATCAACCGCGTTGTCATAACGCTTCCGCTTACGGTCTACGAGGGTACGTGGACAACACCCTCCCCTCTCGTTGCTATGCATCACCATGATCTTGCGTGTGCGTAGGAAATTTTTTGAAATTACTACGTTCCCCAACAAGAAATCCATTAGGAGGAGCCATTTTTATTGGCTTGAAATAAGGAGGCATTTGCTTCTGTACTGCCATGACCTTGGCGGGTCCCTGCTATCATCCTCTCCATGTACAATCATCTCCTGATTGTGTACGCGTCAACTTGGTAGGCCCACAAGTCAGCCTCTAAACCCGTGGAGGACAAATACAACCCATTTAAAAAAATAACAGCCCATTCCATATGTTCAAACGGAAAGTTCAACATTTAGAGCAAAGTAACAGGTCTGATCCACATATAGAGTACTGAACTTCCACGTTGACAAGCATCATAGCCAAGTTAACTATCTACTCCCACTAATACTCTAGTAGTGTACAAGTACTAACTTACTCTTAGCTAACTAGATGATGCCGGCCGCCATCTGCGGTACACGCTAAACGCCGGCACCGGCGTCCTCCACCTCGCCTCGGACTTGCCAGAGGTGTGATAGGGTGTGTTGCTCACGTGCGTTGGCCTTTTCCATGCCGGCGTGGTCCACCGCAGCTTCGGCTTCTAAGCAGGAAACCCACTTGACGAGCTGGTAGTAAAAATCAGAGTCGCGAACGCATGCGTGCCCGACAGCCTCCAGGGCTATTTGCCGGGCACCGGCCTCCACATAGTCGGCCCAGTTGCGGGCGCTCTGCTCGCGAATCAGAGCATCGGTGTGCTACTGCTCCATGTCCCGCTGGCGGCGCAAATCGGCGATATGCTGCTCCTCCGCCAGGCGGTCGTGCTCCAACAACTCCTACTCCTCCGCCAGGCGGTCGTGCTCCAACAAGTCCTCGATCTCTGCATTGCCATCTAAAGACAGATAGAATGCCTCCTCCGTCCATCTGCCTTCCAGTGAAAAACTGAACACTAGTTCCGGCGGTGACCGCCTCCGGCCTCGCCTACCGCGGACGGGCGGGGGCATGGCGGACATGGCGAGGGCAAGGATAAGTGGCGAGCGACGTCGGGCCAGTGGGGGGCTTATGAGGATATGGCGAGTTGGGTCAGTGTGCCACCGGAGAAGGCCGGGAAATAGTACTTATAGGCGGAAGGTAGCACGACGGTCATCGGAATTCAATGCATAAGCACGCATGGCTTAGCACACCAGCTTGCCGTGGAAAACTAGAGAAACTGAAATTATAACTGTGTCGTCCCATCCCGTCTCGGTCGCACGCCGGCATGACGGTCAAACAAGTGCACTCGAATCATATCCCTCCTTGTCAATAATGATTTCACGGATTTAAAAAGCCCGCAACAATTAAAGCGCATCTTTTTTCGCATCAGTTAGCTGCCTTAATTACGGCCGGCTGCATGCGGGCACTCAGAATCACTCGCAACCAGTATGCGGAGCAGCATGCAATGAGTCGGAGCCAAGGGCATGCATGCAGCCACTTAAATCGTTGGAATTAATTAGGCTTAAACTTCTGCATGCCGTTAATTATTGCCATGCCTTGGTTTGCTGCTTTGCTCATGGGACTAATAAACCCGGACGGAGGGAGTACCTTGGTTGGTGAGAGGTTTGAATTAAGCCCTGCAAACCGGAAAGGAGATACTAGTACGTGCGTGATCTGCTATTTATTCGTGTAGGATCGAGTAGGTCGTTTCTTGAATTGAGCCCTGCAAACCGGAAAGGAGGTAGTACGTGCGTGATTCACTATTTATCCGTGTAGGATCGAGTACATAGGATAGTGTAGCTTGTCAGTTTCTTCAGAGGTAGGCATTTTTATTCAAAAAACTGCCACTTCGGATCTTGCGTCGCAAATAAAACTGCCAGGAGTGCATTAGTAGGCTAGCTAGTGACCGATCAGTAACTTGTAAACACTGAGAGAACAGAAATAAGTAACTGTTAATGCATCTCAAGATTCATAGATCATATACAAATATATAGCTCCAAAAGCAAAGATCAGCCACTTTGGATCTTGTGTCACAACTAAAACCAACTAGTACGATTCCCATACATAAGATCAACATGTTAATGCATCTCAATGATTCACAGATCATATACAAATATGTAGCTCCAAAAGCAAAGATCTAGAAGAAACATCTGTTCTTCCTACTAACATGAATGCTTCTCTTGGCCAACATTCAGTACAGACTGAAAGAGAAATTTGTTTATGAAGTCAACAATTCCTCTTGCAAACGTAAGTGATTTCACCAACAGCTGGAACCATGAGAATGAACCACACATGATGGAGGAACATCCACTGCAATATGATTTGGTCTTCTCTCGATCACACGGCGAGACTATTTTCGGAATACAAACTTTAACCTAGGCAAAATGATGCCCATTGTATAATCAGACCAAAGCAATGAAGCACCTAGTGTTGGCCAATAAATAGTACAGTACTACTTTTCTGTAGTCCATGAAGTGACTATCCAATCTTTCTTTGTCTATTTTCACATGGCACTGCATGCAGTGACTATACTATTCTCTTGTGCAGTTCAACCAAAATTGCGGTCACTTTGTTTGTTTGCCAAATAGCAACGGGCAGACATCTCTGTCTGCACAAATATCAAGAAGCTAGTAAACATATAGCACACCTTGTATTTTTGGTTTAAATATGTCTCTTCCGCTTAGCATCTGTCATGTTCTACACTGGACAATTTGATATAGTTATGTTTTGCCCTGGAAAATTTCATACTAAATTGATTTGTTGGTTCAGAGCAGAAATATAGCGCCTATTCTTCATCAGACCAAGGATATCCATGTTCGCAGTGATGGAAGAGGTGAAATCGATACAACCGAAATTGAGCATCCAATCATTGAATCTTGTCCTGCACCTCCAATGTAGGTCCACCCTGCTAATAAATTCACATGCAAACCACTAGTATTACTATCTAATGACAGTACAAAAAGAGTAGCAAGATAGTAGCAAACCATGTACCTTCGTAATGAACATCTCATAGTGCCACCAATTGGATATAAAGATTTGGAAGAAAACATGCTCCTAATGTTGAACCAGTTGGACTTTTTGTACAGTTCCACTAAAATCGAGCATCCCTATTTGTATAGATATTGAAAGTGTGATTACTGTAAAAACGATACTAGTTGAAGCATAGACTAACAAATATAAGCATTCCAATTTCTTAATGGAAAAGGTAGCAAGACTGTTTCTAACCACCTGTTTGAAGGAATAAATAAGGCAACAACGACTGATGTCAAAAAGGCATATATAGTTCTTTTTGAAAGAATGATCGACTACTGACCTTTCCTCTTCTTTTAAGCATATTTTGTGCAGTTCAACTAAAATAGAATGCCATCACCGCATTGAGAATTCAATCAAACTATACAAAAGAAAATGACTTAACATTACATCATGATGTCAGGTATGTAATCGACAGGCATTGGAGACAAACATACGCACCTCCTCCGATAACATAATGAACATTAATTTTAACAAAGGTGTGACTAGCTTTATCGATAATTTGAGTGAACTCTACACCCTCTCGTTCCTTAATATAAGACGTTTTAGCGATTCAATTTAAAGTACCCAAACGCCTAGTATTTAGAAAAACAGTAGTAGTTTTCTTGAGCACATATCCGGGAAAGCTTGCCACACTTTATTTATGTCCATACGCTAATGCAACACCATTCGAATACTACAAATATACACTAATCCAGTGGCTAGTGCAACAGTAGAGTAGTTAGTTTATTACAGGGTACTGTACAATGGTTTTACAGAACAGATTTCAATAAACTCTAGCACTAGAGGATTTCTATAAGAATTAACAATACAAAATGTAAAGGTAACAAGTTTCAGCATTGGTATACTAGTTGTGCATGAGCATTAAACCAAATACAAAAGTCTGAAAGTAACTAGCATTATTAACTAATGACAGTATAAAAAAAATTGCAAACCATGTACCTCCAAGGTAAATATCATTTCGAACTTGTGGGGACCTTAAAAATTGCTATCCCAATCTTGATAATCGATCAAGCATAAAAACTTGATTGAACTAATCGAGAGAATAGCCGAAGGAGGAGGTGCCCACTCTTGACCTTTCCTCTTGTCTTCATAATTTTTTGTGCAGTTTAACCAAAATAAAATGACATCAGCGCCTTGGCATTTTGGTGACACTGTACAAAAAAATTAACATATCTCATGAAAGTGAGGTATGTAATCTATAAGCATTAACAATGCAAAAATCTGAAGGTAGTAACAAGTTTCATCGTTGGTATACTGGTTGTGCAACAACATTAGAATGCCTTAGCTGAAAAATCTTTAATACATCCACAATCAACAGCTAACCCTGAAATAATCCAATGACATTAAATGGCATTCCTTAAATTTATCGATGGCATTAGACTGAGTGCGGCATTAGTTAAATGTGGCATCACTTTAGCAGTAGCATTGCTTGACTTGACTGCTGGCGTTATACTAATAGCAAAAAGTGGCAATAAGAGCATGGGAGGCCCATTCGAACAATGGGCGCACTAGTACGATGTACCTCCACAGACGCAGAGTGGTGAGGGAGGTATGGTTGCCCAGAGCAACAAATATCCAGAAAGCATATGTGGATTACGTCCCATTTTTGTTCTCTTTAGCCACCTTTTTCCTATGTGAGGACAACAAACCGATCGACCTGGTCATTCTCTACTGCGTTGTCATGCCTTTCTACCCTTCTTCAACCAAGAGACATGAGACTCATTCCTTAGCTACTGATTTTCCCCTTTTCAACCTAGATGCGGGTTCGATGCCTACTCTCTTGGACAGTACAGTCTCCCTTCCTTTCCTTATTCAACCCAGACATGGATTAGTCTGCATGAAGTATGGTTTCCTTTAATAGTGCAAATTAAGGTTTTCGTCTACGTGGCCACCAGAGCAGAGGATAGCAAATTGGGAAGATGGTGGAGTGGAAAAAGATCCACATGCAGCGACGTGGCAGATGGGGCAATAGAACAAGGGTATGGTTCAAAAAGAGGTAGCATACCTGAGGGTCGGCGGGAAGTGGCTTCGCTCGTGGTCGTTGTCCTCCGCACACACTACGGCAGCGAGCTTGGGGACGGAGGCCATCCCGCGCAGCCGCTTGGTCTGAGAGGACGGCCTTGTCGTCAGTGCGTGACCTCGCTCGCCGACGACGAGTGCGTCAATGCTGCATGTCCTTTTCTTCCCCGGTGGATCTGTGACCACCAGTGAGGAGGGAGAGAGAGGCCGTCTTATTTAGATCTGGAGAGAGAGTGATAGTGTGTGAAGCAAGTGGGCAGCCCTTAGCAATAAAGCGCTGAAGCTCCAGCCTATATATCTTTTTATACTACTAGTACTAGAGGTGGAGTAGTGGTAGAGTAGTTTATATTTTCTCTACATATAGTACCAGTTAGTCGTGCTTCAAAACTGAATGACACGCCATTAAAAAAATAAAGGTCGATAACAAATGCGGCACCTCGGGCCAACGCGGCCAGATCGCATTTTGCACGAGAAATTACACACCATGTTTCGTTGACATGTGGTCCCGTTCCAACATATCCGTGAGACGACGGTGAGTCCTTTTCTACTAGTATTTCTGAATGGACGTGTAGGCTAGGGCGCTTCTTCGTGTACCGTGGCAAACTGGCAACCGTCCACCGACTCTTCGCCTTTCCCTCTCGATTTTGAACTGCCGTCGCACGCTCTTCCTCCCTCCTCCATTTGCCTTCACCCTTCCTTCTGCCATTGTTCAATCGTCTACTCCATGGAGGGAACAGGCCGGAAATGACCCCGTTATTCTTGCCCCGATCTGAAAGATGACGTGGTGGAGGAACTCATTGATCGGTGCGACGTCATCACCTCGGCTAGCATGGCAGGTTCGTTCAAGACCATTCTCGACTCAACTAATAACATCATTACAAGGAACCCAAGGGTCAAGGAGCGGTTTGATCTCCCCTATATTATTCGCCGTGACCCTGATGGACGACAGAGGCCTCGCTTTGTGCAAGTTGATGCCGCTTGATAATGATACATGTGATGTTAAGATGCCATCACTTGAGGGTAAGGCTTGGGCAGGCGCAAATGGAGATTGGGTTGTTTATATTGGGTCCAACTACGAGTGGGAACTTGTGAATGTGTACACTCGTCACCGGGTTCCACTTCCAAAAATCTCAGTAGACTGCCCAAAGGTTGACCACACCGGTATTCTACGCATGTTCAAATACGATCGTGGTGACTTTCTTCTACGGAAGATAGCAATTTTCGAGTTCCAAACCGCTCTTGGAATTACAAGAACTATGTAGTTGTTGCTATCTTTACCAAGCTTGTTGCCGTCCTTCCTGGTTCGACTGGATGGATATTGCTCAAAAATCAATTTCTGTACATGGATGAGTACTATGATGCAATTTAATACGAGGGTCTTGTGTTTTCTTCACCACTCATGGCACTGTATTTGCATGGGATCCTCGTAGTTTCGGTACGTTTGTTGTCCACCATAATAATAATTGTTTCATCCACATGCATGCGGGTTAGCAAGTTTCCCTTTACTAATTAACCTTCTTCTTGTGTTTCCAAGGTCTTGTGAACATTCCACCACCTATACTTGAAAAAAATTATAACCAAGGGGGGGATGACGATGGTGATGATCACGAGCATGAGGACGAGCATCACCCATATACTCAGTGGCACCTGGCAACTAATTTTGATGGATCACCTCTTCTTGTTTGTATACAACCCATTGCTGATGTTACTACTAAGGAAGCAGGTGTTGTCTCCCATGGTCGCACTCTCCGGACCTATTCCAACACCCGTTGCATGGTATTCGGGATGGATACTAGTGTGCTAGCGCCAACACCTTCTCCTTGGTATAGAATTGATAGTCTTGGAGAAAACTCGCTCTTCCTTGGACAAAACTATCCAATGATGGTGAAAGGAGATCCAATTGTTGTTGACACAACGTTACTACCATTTATGAGAAGCAACTGTATCTATACCTCGGACATTTTGGTGGTTCCCTACCCTGGTACTGATATAGTAGGCCGCTTCAGCCTGGATGATCAGTCCTGCATTGGTCTCGAGATCGACAGTGGATGGCCCTTCCCAGAGAATCACTTGTGGTTCAAAGCAAGCGTTTCCAACGCCGAGGATTGGTTGAGTTGAAGTACATTTCATTGCTTGTTATTTGTTGTGTGATGAAAAATTTAGTATTTATAATGTATCCTCGTTGTCGATGTGGGTTGATGACCTGTTGTATGTAATAAAATGATATGCCTGTGATAAACTTACTAAATTTATGAATGGCTTTCGAGTTGCTTCTCTGAGTGAGTGGTGCGACGAGGCAAAAAAATATTTTCTGAATACATAATTGTACGTTCATTGCAACAGGTTATCGGATGAGGCAAATCAACAATAGTAGTACACTATTTGTACTAGCTTCACATGCTTCGCGCGTTGGGCGGGTGTTTTTACTGTAGCCATATGTTAATGTGTTCGCTGTATGTAACTAGCACTTCGAATCCTCGATACTACTAGTACTATATAAGTAGTAGGAGTAGTAGGGTGGCATGGGCCAGAACAAGCATTCACGTCCAGGAGTACGGCACACGCCACCAGCACGACATCCATCTGACACCACATTTCTTGGAGTCCGTGCTAGAGCAATCTCTTAAACCTCGTCGTTTCTCTAACTTAGCCATCACGCGGCGGGCGTGGTGGGGGTTTGCCGATAGTCGGTTTCCTCAACTGTGGTCCCACTTGTAAGGCCAACTCCAACGCACGACCCCAAATGGACCTCCGTTTTGCACGAACTCCAATGATAATTTTGACTAGAAAAGCAAGACCAAAGAAAACAAGAATACATTTTAGAAGATATCCAACTACCATAACTGCTCCTATAAGTTGGATTAGTGCCATCTTGATGCATTCATTGTTGATCTGCGTAGGCTCGATCTTGCGTGCTTCTTTCTTCTTCGAGTGTAAAGAAGTAGACGTTGCTTCCTTGCATCTAGTCTCATGTCTAGCCTCTATTCTAGTATTAACAAGTGCACTAGTCTCATCTCTATCCTCTATGCTAGCTAAAAGTGCTAGAAGATCTACTAAATTGCGCTCTATCAATATATCGATGTACTCTTCTTCCCAATACCAAAACTTGCATCCATTCTACACAATAAATTTTTTAAGTTAGCACAACTAGTCTAATCCAAGAGCACAATCGAAGATTTGGTCGGGTTCTTCCTCCTTTTACCGACACATGGGACATCCAGCATCCAGGTCATGTCATGCAAGAAAATAGAGTGGTAGTTGAAGCCACGTGATGTGCATCTTGGGTTAAACTGTAAATAGAATCTTACTACTCTTGAGTAACTCCAAAAGCGGCCACCAAAGATCTTTATTGGATTTGTTTTTCATCATCAGCACATGGAGGTGAAAGATGTGCAGGTTCAGTGGGTCCTCTTGCGTTTTCACTAACATGTGGGACCGCATATGAGCAAACAGACGATGGGCTACGTGCCTCCACTGGCTAGCTGAGAAGAGAGATAGAGGAGGGCTGAGCATGGACTCCAGGAAATTGGTACTACGTAACCAGCACCTCGATATAGGCTCAATATAGTGGGGTGGCATGGGCCATAACTAGCATTCACGTCTAGCAGTACGGCACACGCCACCCACACGAGTCCCATCCGACACCAATTTTCTTGGAGTCCGTGCCACAGCCATCTCTTCTCCCTCCTGTTTTCTCAGCCATCGCACGGTGGACGGGGTGGGGGTTTGCCGATAGTCGGTTTGCTCAACTGCGGTCCCACTTGTAAGTGAAAATGCAACACCGCACGCATTCCCTCTTGAGCGGCGTGCCAGACCAACCCTGTGGGGGTGCGACACGAACACGACAGGCTTTTCCTTTTGAACTTGTAACTTGTCAAATTGGGTTCTGCTCCATGGCGCGACCGATAGATAGAAAATAATGATTTTCCCTAGAGTAATGAGAAGTTTGGTTCTGGCGCCGTTCATGCATGGAGTACGTAAGAAAATTATGAAGTTGATGCGAAAGGTAAGATAATTACTAGTAGTACCATATACTACTACATGGATTTGACGGAAAGATAAAAATACATACGGATTCATCAACGACATCCTCACGCCCTAGTGTGCTGGGTCACCAACCGACATGTGAGGAGCAGTGTCGTTGGCGGCGAGCTCAACGTGCTTTTGAACAATGTCGTCCAAGGTTGCCCTGCGGTCCAAGAAGGCCAGCGTCCTATCATCCTCCTCTTGCATGTAGTAGTCCTTGTGGATGATTTGCGCATAGACATGGGTGATTATGTCGATGGTGTCTTGCTGCGCCAGGCGCTGTGCAGCGAGCGCGACCTCGAGGTGGACATTCTCCGGCACGACGGTGGGCAATCGCAGGGCCACTAGTGTGTCGAAGAGGTTGTCACCATAGTGGCCGTTGAGGGTGGCGGGCATCGCAGAGCCTGGGCGTGTCGGCTGGAGGCGTACGTCAAAGTCGTCCGCGAGCTTCTTGACGATGGTGAACTTGTCAAGGAAACCGGCAAGGACCTCGTCGAACAAGGAGACGGAGCTGTCGCCCAAGCGGCCCCTCGCCCTGGCGCCTCAAGCAATACCTGGAGACATTCCTCGGTGCGGGCAGCAGCCGTTGTCGTGGACCATCGCACACACCGGTGATGCTCGCGCTCATCGCCTCCATGGGTATAGCTTAGCTTCTAGTCAACAGAACTTGCGATTCGAGTGATCACTCTTGCCCTTGGTTAGCGTGCGTAGGTGCGTAGGATTTCGTACTACTCCTCGGCCCTCTACTGCACCTGCCTTTGGCTGTATGATGGGTGGGCCAGCCACCCGCTGGGCCCACGTGTCATTCACCCAAAGGCAGTTGCGATGAAGTCAATGAAGCTGCGTCCCCTCCGTGCGGTGCAAAGATAGTCATCTCACCGACCTCTAGTTGGGGCCAAACGAGAGAAGTTTGATGTTTATCGGTTTATTGGTCCCTTTGCATTTTGGCGCCAAGTTTTGACCTTTGATTTAACTAATAAAATGTTAATGCATGTAAACAAAAATATTGTGTAAGTCACCTTACGAAAACCAAATAATCCCAAAACACTTAGGCACGGTACATTAACTCCCTCCTCGTTTCTTATTTCGTGACATATCACCCAGTGAGAGATGTGGGTCGTGCATGCTTTCAATAACTTGATACTACCAAACATGACATGCAGTGTTCAGTTCATTGCATGTAATCCTATTAATTAGCAAAAAGACATTAAGTTCTCTCGCCGATAGGAATAAAACAATACACCATGTATTTATTTACAGAGGGAGTAGTACATTTTTTGTGACATGCATTATTAGATATTGCTAGTCAAATACTAAAATCCAGATGGACGTGGTAGTACTCCTAAATCCATACGGTGGTGCTACTAGTACTAGTAGTAGTACTACCAATGTAGTAGGAGTACTAGCACTGTACTACCTGTTGGTCAAATTATTACGTGTTGCTCCTCACAGTGAAGTGACAAGACCCTGCGCCGGAGATGACACCTGAGTATAGGCGCCGTGTTCGGCATACCATAGTCAGCCTCACCGTCTGCAGTCACTATCATCATGGTTGTAGAGCTAGCCTTCTTACAACTAGCCCTGTTCGACATAATTTCCCGTGCGTAGATGCCCGTGCATTGCACGGAACACCAAGATTGGGGGTGGACGGCGCCGGCAGCAGCCATCACACCAGATTTTTCCACGGCCTTCTAGATGTGGTGGGGAGGAGATAAGGCTGATTGTGAGAGACAAGGAGTTTTTTGTAAATAGGGAATAAGTGCGGGCATCTTTTGGCAAAAATGGAGAAGTTTGGTTTGTATGCATCAGATCTAGATCCGACGGCTAGTGGTGAAAGATGGGAGGCACAACATCATCACCAACTCAGGACATGTTTGATTTGCAGGATTTTGAAAACGCGGGAATAGGACACGGCAATATTACAAGTTTCAAACTGATATTACAAATGTTAGGAGTAATGCTGCACCTATGAAGAGGGAATTACTAGGAAGTTTACGTAAGAACTTTCGTTACTTTAGGTGGATGCAGCATTATCATACAAACTAAAACCCACCGCCCTGACAAGTCACTAATGGGCAAATAAGTTTTCGAGTCTCTGGCCACTTGATGTTTCAAAAACAAATTCATCTTCTGCGAAGACTTTGTCATTTAGGCTTAGACGCTTGCAGTGATCAGCACGCCATTCATTGTTGCGCCAGAGAACGCCAAACCTCATTACCTTGAGCACACTTGCCTCCAGAACAAAGAACCTGCCCAATTTAATCCCGGATGTGCTGCCTCGGTAGTCAATCAAATCAATTTCTGTAAGATGGAGATCAAGGCATTCGATGAGATTGTTATAGTGCAGCACATTTTTCACTTTCGGGTCTTTTTTTATCTGCAAAAGGAGAGAACATATTAGAGCAGCTGGCTGTATAAGATTGTCGTGTCATCAAGAGGTACCAATATCATTCGCTCATACGATAGGGTTGGCTGGCTAGTGATATTTCTCTCTCTCTCTCTCTCTCTCTCTCTCTCTCTCTCTCTTTCTGTTTCCTCTCATTTAACTAGGAGCACGTAATGAGCTTGGGCATTTGTTGCCTTCCACTATGTGGCCGATGCCATATTTCGCAAAAGTATGTCACATAATACGCATCGATGTCAAATCAAAAGATTTTGGCACCGCTCTCACGATGTGAGAGAGTTGGCACCGCTGTGCACACAGACCCACATGTATAAACAAATCAATCAAACCAAGTACACCAGCCTCTCACTCTCCCAAACAAGTGTTTTTTTATTGCCTCAGCCCTCTCTCTCTCTCCCACGCAAGTGTTTTTTCATTGCGTGAGTTAATTTGGCACCGGAGCAAAGTAGGTGATCCAGATTGGGGCACCAGGTGAGCAATGGAGGGGGATCAATGCCAAATGCATCACAAGTGAATTTGGCACGTGTTTTGGCCTACATAGCCCACTTTTGTACTCCCTCTGTCCCAAAATTTTTATCTTAAATTTGTCTAAATACGGATATATTTAGTTACATTTTAGTGTTAGATACATCTGTATCTAAACATATGTAAGACAAGAATTTTGGGATGGAGGGAATACTACCACGTATTTAGTATAAAATTTTGACCATATATTTACCTAGAAAATGCCAATGCATGTCACTAAAAATTACACCATTTGAAAATATGTTCAAATATGAATCCAACGATATAGTTCTTAGTGACATGCATTAACATTTTGTCAGTTAAATCTATGGTCTAATTTTGATACTACAAAATAGGAAGAGTAAACCTGGACGGAGGTAGTACTTGCTCTTAGGGTAACCATAGAGTTACATGAGTAGTCTAAGTTACTTTCCACTATGACTAGCCTAGGCTACTATAGTAGTACATCATAAAAATGATGCAGGTGATCACGTGAGAAAAAATACTAAAAACATTTCTTTCAGTGCAGTGCGTAGATGCAGTTTTGAACACTACACTTGTCATCATAATTTGGGAAAATTACAAAAAAAATTGAGCTACGTTGTGATTACCGTTTACTAATAGGAAACAAGTTTCACCTCGATGAGTATCTTCTCCGTGCATGGGAAGCATGTAAGGAATCCAACAACTTGATCCAGATTGGGGCCGATAGATTTTAGTGCCAAGATCTTCACTGTGCTGACTAGGTCAAGCTTGTGGGAATCATTTTCTGAAAGACGGTCGTAAATATATCAAGAAGAAATTTAAAAATGTGAATTTCAAGAAGACGGAGAAGAAGATGAGTGCTATACCTGAATGATTACGGATCCAATAAAGAGTTCGGCGAATTTGGCAGACGAGTACACCAACACTGTCAATTTCGGCGCGTCAATGACCCTGATTTTTGTTGGACCTTCTAGATCCGATACAAGCAATCTCTCAAGGAAAGGCGCATTCTCAATGACCATAATGTGGAACAGCTGGAGTGATCTCTTCCCAATTGATGTCTTGTTGCAGGGCCAACAAGACAAATAAACCCATCAGAGATTCGTCGAGGCGATGTGGAGGCTAATGAACCCGTGGATCTGCTCAAGACGAAGGTACTCAAGCGCAGTATAGCTGCGGAGCAGGTGCTCCATAGCCTTCTTCGAGATGACGACATCAAAGAGGTCGAGCTGCTTGAGTTGAGGGAGAAGAAGGGTGGGCATGGCATTAATCTGGGGAAGATAGCAGGAGCTGAAGCTGGCGCGGCGCAGCATTGGCGTGAGGCGGAGCACGGACGGCGGCAGAGAGCGACATCGTCCAGCTTCAAAGCTGAGCTCCTCGAGCTGATCTAGGGCGGGGGATAAGAACCACTCGTCGAACTTGGGTTGGACCTTGCAGTTGGTACTGAACATGCGGATGTCAAGGCGGCTGGCTGGCCTAGGGTGCGATGAAAGGATCTTGGAGACTGCAGCCATGCATTTGCCATCCCCGTCGCAGAGGCAGCTGTCGACGGTGAGGTTGAGGGGGACGTGGCTCCAGAGGGGGCGCCACCACCGGGAGATCAGGGTGGTCCGCATGATAGATTTGGTGGGGAGGAGGCCGATGATGACGAGCAGCATGTCATCGGGGAGGCTGTTGATGAAGTCCAGGCTCGACGGATGCGGTTTTGGCTCGAGCTGCCTCCGCTTGTTGGTTGCCTCGCCGTCCATCTCAATCGGCGGCGATGCCGGTGTACACATGTGCTGGTGTGTGTTGTGTGCTGGGTGTGCACGAGTGCGTCCTTCGGTGCATGCCGCCACGCGGTGGTGAATTGAGAGTGAGTGCATCCTTCACGTGCAAGAAGTGTGTCCTCAATGCGCCCTCAATTTACTAGCGTGCAGGGTGCTACCCCGAGTCGTTTCAACTTTGTTTACTTCACCGTGTGTCAGATGGGCCTCCAGTTTACTTATTTTCACCCACTGCCACATGGGCCAGCACACGAAGATACAGAACACGAGCTGACAAGGCAGCATGTGGACTGGTTGACCGGTCAACTAAACAATATAAGGAGCTATACACTGACATAGTGAGCGTATAATCCATCGGTATAGAGAGTTCGAGTGAGAGGGGAGCCCTGTGAGAGATAGCAAAGACAGAGAGAAAGAGCTACTCCCTCCGTTCGATAATGTAGTTCCAACATTTTTTTAAAGTCAAACTTTTGAAACTTTGACCAACTTTATAAAGAAATTACTTATATCTACAATACCAAAGATAAATGATAGTATGAAGTAAGTACATGTTGTGATGAATCTAATGATCGTTCCAGATGTAAATGTTTTTCTCCACATATACCTGGTCAAACTTTTGTGAGGTTTGACTTTTCAAAACATCCATATGCTTATGGACGTGATAGAGTACCTAACTAGAGAGAGATAGAGAGAGAGAAATAGAAAGAGTGAGTGAAAAAAGTGTGTGTGTGCGTGTGTGAAAGAGACATGGATAACACACGATAAAAGTAGAGAAAAAGCGTGTGTGTCTTATGCAAACATATCACACATGCATCTTCGACAACAGAGGCAAGGTGAGGAGATAGTGTGTGGTTGTTTGGAACCGAGATAGCAAGACCCCTAGCACGTGGCCAAGAGGGGTCTGACAAATAAGGGAGAGAGGTCGAGAGGGACGTACGGAGAAAATGCAGACATGGGGAGGAGAGAGTGTATATTTGTCATAGAGAGATCCCCTGGAGATCGTGATGGGACTACATGGGTGGGAGATCGAGTGACAAGGTGTGTGCGCGATAGAAGATGCACCGAGAGATATCGAGATAGATGTATGGATGGAAGGAGACAATACGTGTGTTCCTGATGGCTAGTGAGAGATAATCATACTTAGGAGGGGGATTGCTGGCGCCTATGATGGAGTGAGGGATTATGGTACCTAGGGGGTGCGTGTCACATGGAGAGAGAACAAGGGCGGAGAGTGTTGGATGGGTCTATATGTATAGCGCGAGTGAGACATGTGTATGTGTGAACCAAGGAGATATAAGGTCAGTTTGGTTTGCATCCTGAGCATCTTTTGCCTGGCCTGGGGTTGTGCCTGGATTTCATGCACGCTTGTTTGGTTGCTACCGTGTGAAAAAGAAAGCCCGCCTGGCCTGGATTCCCTTGCACTTTAATTAGCTTGGCTGGACTACAAACACTTCAAGTAGCCTAGCCCAGGCGACCGATTTCGAACGTCTGGCCATGCCTGGTCGTGCGGCCACGAGGCTAATAGCAGCCTGGATGAATATTTGCATTAAATAATTGCTGCATGGACTGATTGATGGGACGTTGATGCTTTGCCTGTCCCAGGCATGAACCAAACGCTTCAGCACCACACAAGCTGGCCAGGCAGAAATATTTTACATCTCACGTCCACACCAGCAAAGATCGCCATCAAGGCATGAGGGTCAGGTCAAGAACCAAACTGACCAATAAAGTTTGAGAGAGATTGAGAAGCACCGATAAGGCTGAGTGGTGCATCACATAGCTGAGAGGGGAAAGAGATATTCCACACGCTCGATAATGCAATCCATGTAAAAAATTAGAAGTGAAACTTCGGAAAATTTGATCAGGTTTACGCAAATATTATTTATATCTACAATACCAAAGATACATCATACAAAACTACATCTCATGGTAAATCTAATGGTATATGTTTGCCGTTCTAGATGTAATTGTTTTTCTCCACGTACATGGTCAAACTTTGTTATGCTTGACTTTTCAGTAAATCTATATGCTATGGACCAAGGAGAGTGCCTAAGTTGAGACAGATCAAGTGCGTGTGAAGGAGAATGAGTATGTGTGCAAAAAAAGTATGTGTGTGAAAGAGAAAATGACAACAAACGATAAATTAGAGAGAGTGTGTGTCTTTTCGTTTCTTATGCAAACATATCACGCATGCATCTCTGAGATAGAAAAGTGAGGCGAGGAGATACACGAAGATAGCTAGTGTGTGATTGTTTGCAACGGAGTGAGACACCCCTGTAGCACATGTCCAATAGAGGTCTGGCCAACAAGGAACAAAGGTCGAGAGGGACACATGGAGGACATGGACGCATGGGGAGGGAGAGAGGGTGTGTTTGTGATAGAGATATCCCCTCGAGATTGTGAGGGGACTATATGGGTGGGAGATCGAGGGAGGTGCGTGCACGATAGAAAGATGCCCCGAGAGAAATCGAGATAGACCATGCACATGTTTGTGATGGAGACTAAGATTAGCTAGTCATATACATATAGGGGGGACTGCGTGTGCCTACAATTGAGTGAGAGACCATCATACTTGGCTAGCTAGGCATGAGATTGTGTGTGTGTGTGCATGTGAGATGGAGAGAGAATGAGGGAGAGAGATAGAGTTTTAGATGGGCCTATCGAGTGCGAGTGGGACATGCATGTGTATGTGTGACCCAGGTAGATGGAGATTTTGAGAGAGAGGGGGAAGTATTGGAAATATGCCCTAGAGGCAATAATAAAAGTATTATTATATTTCAATGTTCATGATAATTGTCTTTTGTTCATGCTATAACTGTATTATCCGGAAATCGTAATACACGTGTGGGCACAAAGACCACAATATGTCCCTAGTGAGCCTCTAGTTGACTAGCTCGTTGTGATCAATAGATAGTCATGGTTTCTTGACTATGGACATTGGATGTCGTTGATAACGGGATCACATCATTAGGAGAATGATGTGATGGACAAGACCCAATCCTAAGCATAGCATAAAAGATCGTGTAGTTCG
The DNA here is from genome assembly GCA_021437245.1 of Aegilops speltoides. Taxonomy (NCBI): domain Eukaryota; kingdom Viridiplantae; phylum Streptophyta; class Magnoliopsida; order Poales; family Poaceae; genus Aegilops; species Aegilops speltoides. The sequence continues at coordinate 388,665,632 of CM038147.1, read as the reverse complement.
TTTGCTAGAGCTTTGCCAATGTCAAGTATCTCTTCCTTCGACCATGAGATCATGTAACTCCCGGTTACCGTAGGAGTGCCTTGGGTGTATCAAACGTCACAACGAATCGGGTGACTATAAAGGTGCATTACGGTATCTCCGAAAGTATCTGTTGGGTTGACATGGATCGAGATGGATTTGTCACTCCGTATGACGGAGAGGTATCTCTGGGCCCACTCGATAATGCATCATCATAATGAGCTCAAGGTGACCAAGGTGTTGGCCACGGGATCATGCATTACGATGCGAGTAAAGTGACTTGCGTAACGAGACCGAACAAGGTATTGGGATACCGACGATCAAGTCTCGGGCAAGTAACGCATCGATCGACAAAAGGAATTGCATACGAGGTTTGATCGAATCCTCGACATCGTGGTTCAATCGATGAAATCATCGAGGAGCATGTAGGAGCCAACATGGGTATCCAGACCCGCTGTTGGTTATTGCCCGAGAGTCGTCTCGGTCATGTCTGCGTGTCTCCCGAACCCGTAGGGTCTACACTTAAGGTTCGGTGGCGCTAGGGTTATTAGGAAGACTAGTATGTGACTACCGAATGTTGTTTGGAGTTCCGGATGAGATCCCGGACGTCACGAGGAGTTTCGGAATGGTCCGGAGGTAAAGAATAATATATAGGAAGTGGTATTTCGCCATCGGGAAAGTTTGGGGTCTCCGGAATGTACCGACCACCGGAAGGGTCCCGGGTCCACCGGTGGGGCCACCTATCCGGGAGGGCCCGTGGGCTGAAGTGGGAGGAACCAGCCCATAGTGGGCTGGTGCGCCTCAGGCCCACCCCGCGCCTAGGGTTGAAACCCTAGGGGTGGGGCGCCCACTTGGCTTGGGGGCACTCCACCCCTTGGCCGCCGCCCCCTTGGAGATTGGATCTCAGGGGCAGCCCCTGGGGGGCCTATATAAGGGGGAGGGAGGGGCTGCTGTACCCATCTCCAAGGCGCAGCCCTCCCTCCCAACACCTCTCCTCCTCCATGGCGCTTGGCGAAGCCACAGCCGAGATCTCGTCTCCACCATCACCACGCTGTCGTGCTGCCGGTGGAGCTGTCTTCCTCAACCTCTCCTTCCTCCTTGCTGGATCAAGACGGAGGAGACGTCGCTCGTCCCGTACGTGTGTTGAATGCGGAGGTGCTGTCCGTTCAGCACTTGGACATCGGTGATCTGAATCACGTTCGAGTACGACTCCATCATCACCTTGCAAGCTTCCGCACGCGATCTACAAGTGGTATGTAGATGCAAACTCTCTCCCAATACTCCTTGCTTAGATGAACTCATAGATGGATCTTGGTGAAGCCGTAGGAAAAATTTTAATTTTCTGCAACGTTCCCCAACAGTGGCATCATGAGCTAGGTCTATGCGTAGTTCTCTAATGCACGAGTAGAACATAATTTGTTGTGGGCGTTGATCTTGTCATCTTACTTGCCTCTACTAGTCTTTTCTTGCTCAAAGGTATTGTGGGATGAAGCGGCCCAGACCAACCTTACACGTACGCTTACGTGAGACCGGTTCCACCGATTGACATGCACTAGTTGCATAAGGTGGCTGGCGGGTGTCTGTCTCTCCCACTTTAGTTGGAGCGGATTCGATGAACAAGGCCCTTATGAAGGGTAAATAGAAGTTGACAAAATCACGTTGTGGTGTTTTCGTAGGTAAGAAAACGTTCTTGCTAGAACCCAATCGCAGCCACGTAAAAGATGCAACAACAATTAGAGGACGTCTAACTTGTTTTTGCAGCGATTGATCATGTGATGTGATATGGCGAGAAGTTGTGATGAATGATGAATTGTGATGTATGAGATCATGTTCTTGTAATAGGATTCACGACTTGCATGTCGATGAGTATGACAACCGCAGGAGCCATAGGAGTTGTCTTTATTTTTTGTATGACCTGCGTGTCATTGAAGAGCGCCATGTAAACTACTTTACTTCATTGCTAAACGCGTTAGTCATAGAAGTAGAAGTAGTCGTTAGCGTGACAACTTCATGAAGACACGATGATGGAGATCATGATGATGGAGATCATGGTGTCAAGCCGGTGACAAGATGATCATGGAGCCCAAGATGGGGATCAATGGAGCTTTATGATATTGGCCATATCATGTCACAACTATATAATTGCATGTGATGTTTATTATGTTTATGCATCTTGTTTACTTAGGACGACGGTAGTAAATAAGATGATCCTTACAAAATTTCAAGAAGTGTTCTCCCTAATCGTGCACCATTGCTACAGTTAAATCGCTTCTAAGCACCACGTGATGATCGGTGTGATGGATTCTTACGTTCACATACAACGGGTGTAAGACAGTTTTACACAGCGAAAACACTTAGGGTTAACTTGACGAGCCTAGCATGTGCAGACATGGCCTCGGAACACGGAGACCAAAAGGTCGAACATGAGTCATATGGAAGATACGATCAACATGAAGATGTTCACCGACGATGACTAGTCCGTCTCACGTGATGATCGAACACGGGCTAGTCGACTCGGATCGTGTAACACTTAGATGACTAGAGGGATGTCTAAATCTAAGTGGGAGTTCATAATTTTGATTAGACTTTATTATCATGAACTTAGTCTAAAATCTTTGCAAATATGTCTTGTAGATCAATGGCCAATGCTAATGTCACCATGAACTTCAACGCGTTCCTAGAGAAAACCAAGCTGAAAGATGATGGCAGCAACTATACGGATCGGGTCCTAACCCGAGATCATCCTCATAGCTGCCAGAAACAATATGTCCTAGACGAGCCGCTAGGTGGCGCTCCGTCGAGAACCAAGACGTTATGAGCGCTTGGCAATCCTGTCTTGATGATTACTCCCTCATTCAAGGCGGCATGCTCTACACTTAGAACCGGGGCTCCAAAAGCGTTTTGAGCATCACGGAGCATATGAGATGTTGAAGAGCTGAAACTAGTTTTACAAGCTCATGCCCGGTCGAGAGATATGATGTCTCCGACAAGTTCTACAGCTTGTAAGATGGAGGAAAACAGTTACAAGGAGCACATCTCGAAGATGTCAGGTTGCACAACCGTATGACCCAAATGAATATTAACCTCCCGGATGAGGCGGTCATTGACAGAATCCTCGATCGCTCCCACCAAGCTACAAGAGCTTTGTGATGAACTACAACATGCGGGGATGGAAAAGACCATTCTGAAGTGTTCTCGATCTTTGAAGTCAGCAGAGGCTGAAATCAAGAAAGAACATCAAGTGTTGATGGTCAATAAGACCACTAAGTTCAAGAAGGGCAAGGGTAAGAAGAACTTCAAGAAGGACGACAAAGATGTTGCCGTGCCCGCTAAGATTCTGCTGCCGGAAGAAGTCAAAGAATGGACCCAAGCACGAGGCCGAGTGCTTTTATTGCAAGGGAAGGGTCCTTTGAAGCGGAACTGCCCCAAATACTTAGCGGATAAGAAGGCCGGCAACACCAAAGGTATATTTGATATACATGTAATTGATGTGTACCTTACCATTACTCGTAGTAACTCCCGGGTATTTGATACGGTGCCGTTGCTCATATTTGTAACTCACAGCAGAGCTGCGGAATAAACGGAGATCGGCGAAGGGCGAGGTGACGATGCGTCGGGAATGGTTCCGAGTCGATGTGATCGCCGTCGCACGCTACCTCTACATTTACCTCACGGGATTAGTTTTGAACCTTAATAATTGTTATTTAGTGCCAAGTTTGAGCATGAACATTGTATCTGGATCTCGTTTGATCGAGATGGCTACTCATTTAAGTCTAAGAATAATGGTTGTTCGATTTATATGAGAGATATGTTTTATGGTCATGCTCCGATGGTCAATGGTTTATTCTTAATGAATCTCAAGCGTAATATTACACATGTTCATAGTGTGGATGCGAAAAGATGTAAAGTTGATAACGATAGTCCCACATACTTGTGGCATCGCCGCCTTGGTCACATTGGTGTCAAGCGCATGAAGAAGCTCCATGCTGATGGACTTTTAGAGTCTCTTGATTATGAATCGTTTGACACATGCGAACCATGCCTCTTAGGCAAAATGACCAAGACTCCGTTCTCCGAACAATGGAGTGAGCAACCAACTTGTTGGAAATCATACATCTTGATGTAAAAGCGGTCCAATGAGCGTTGAGGCTCATGGAGGATATCGTTATGTTCTCACTCTCACCGATGACTTAAGTAGATATGGGTATGTCTACTTAATGAAACACAAGTCTGAGACCTTTGAAAAGTTCAAGGAATTTCAGAGTGAGGTAGAGAATCAACGTGACCGAAAGATAAAATTCTTCGATCGATCGTGGAGGAGAATACTTAAGTCACGAGTTTGGTACACACTTAAGGAAATGTGGAATCGTTTCACAACTCACGCCGCTGGAACACCTCAAATAAACGGTGTGTTCGAGCGTCGTGTCGCACTCTATTGGATATGGTGCGGTCTATGATGTCTCTTACCGATTTACCGCTATCATTTTGGGGATACGCTCTAGAGACAGCTACATTCACTTTAAATAGGGCACTGTCTAAATCCGTTGAGACGACACCGTATGAATTATGGTTTGGGGAGAAACCTAAGTTGTCGTTTCTAAAAGTTTGGGGATGCGATGCTTATGTCAAGAAACTTCAACCTGAAAAGCTCGAACCCGAGTCGGAAAAATGCGTATTCATAGGATACCCTAAGGAAACTATCGGGTATACCTTCTACTTAAGATCCGAAGGCAAGATCTTTGTTGCCAAGAACGGATGCTTTCTGGAGAAAGAGTTTCTCTCGAAAGAAGTAAGTGGAGGAAAGTAGAACTTCGATGAAGTACTACCTCTCGAGCGGGAAGGTGGTGCAGCAGAAACCGTTCTGTGATGCCCACACCAACGAAGAGGAAAACAATGATGATGATCAAGGTACTTGGATGAAGTTGCTCTTGAACTTCAAGGTCCACGAGGACACGTTCCGCACTGAATGGTACGGCAACCTGTCATGGAATTCATGTTGTTAGACAACAATGAACCTTCGAACTATGAAGAAGCGATGGCGGCCCGGATTCCAACAAATGGCTTGAGGCCATGAAATCCGAGATAGAATCCATGTATGAAAACAAAGTATGGACTTTGACAGACTTGCCCGATGATCGGCGATAGAAAACAAATGGATTTTTAAGAAGAAGACAGACGCGGATGGTAATGTTACCATCTATAAGGCTCGACTTGTCGCTAAGGGTTATCGACAAGTTCAAGGGATTGACTACGACGAGACATTCTCTCCGTGGCGAAGCTTAAGTCCGTCCGAATCATGTTAGCAATTGCCGCATACTATGATTATGAGATATGGCGATGGACGTCAAAACGGCATTCCTTAACGGACATCTTAAGGAAGAGCTGTATATGATGCAGCCGGAAGGTTTTGTCGATCCTCGAACGCTAACAAAGTATGCAAGCTCCAGCGATCCATTTATGGGCTGGTGCAAGCATCTCGGAGTTGGAACATTCGCTTTGATGAGATGATCAAAGCGTTTGGGTTTATCTTGAGACTTATGGAGAAGCTGCGTTTACAAGAAAGTGATTGGGAGCTCAGTAGCATTTCTCCTATTATATGTAGATGACATACTCTTGATGGGAAATGATACAAAACTTCGACAGCATTAAGGCCTACTTGAATAAGTGTTTTTCAATGAAGGACCTTGGAGAAGCTGCTTATATATTAGGCATCAAGATCTATAGAGATAGATCGAGACGCCTCATAGGTCTTTCACAAAGCACATACCTTGATAAGATTTTGAAGAGGTTCAAAATGGATCAGTCCAAGAAGGGTTCTTGCCTATGTTACAAGGTGTGAGATTGAGCTCGGCTCGATCACCCACCACGACAAAAGATAAAGAAGAGATGAGTGTCATCCCCTATGCTTCAGCCATAGGATCTATTATGTATGCCATGCTGTGTACAAGACCCGATGTAAACCTTGCCGTAAGTTTGGTTGCAAGATACCAAAGTAATCCCGCAAGGAACACCGGACAGCGATCAAGAATATCTGAAGTACCGAAAAGGACAAAGGACATGTTTCGTTTATGGAGGAGACGAAGAGCTCGTCAGAAGGGTTACGTCGGCGCTTAGCTTCGACTCAGATCTGATGACTCTAAGTCACAAACCGGATCGTGTATATGTTGAATGGTGGAGCGATGGTGGTGCAGCTACAAGCAAAGCGTCGTGGCGGGATCTACGTGTGAAGTGGAGTACATGGCAGCCTCGGAGGCAGCGCATGAAGCGATTTGGGTGAAGGAGTTCATCACCGACCTAGGAGTCATACCCAATGCGTCGGGGCCGATCAAACTCTTCTGTGACAACACCGAGCTATTGCCCTTGCCAAGGAGCCCAGGTTTCACAAGAAGACCAGGCACATCAAGCGTCGTTTCAACTCCATCCGTGAAAATGTTCAAGATGGAGACATAGAGATTTGCAAAGTGCACACGGATCTGAATGTCGCAGACCCGTTGACTAAACCTCTCTCGCGTGCAAAACATGATCAACACCAGAACTCTATGGGTGTTCGATTCATCACAATGTAACTAGATTGGTGACTCTAGTACAAGTGGGAGACTATTGGAAATATGCCCTAGAGGCAATAATAAAAGTATTATTATATTTCAATGTTCATGATAATTGTCTTTTGTTCATGCTATAACTGTATTATCCGGAAATCGTAATACACGTGTGAGCACAAAGACCACAATATGTCCCTAGTGAGCCTCTAGTTGACTAGCTCGTTGTGATCAATAGATAGTCATGGTTTCCTGACTATGGACATTGGATGTCGTTGATAACGGGATCACATCATTAGGAGAATGATGTGATGGACAAGACCCAATCCTAAGCATAGCATAAAAGATCGTGTAGTTCGTTTGCTAGAGCTTTGCCAATGTCAAGTATCTCTTCCTTCGACCATGAGATCATGTAACTCCCGGTTACCGTAGGAGTGCCTTGGGTGTATCAAACGTCACAACGTAAATGGGTGACTATAAAGGTGCATTACAGGTATCTCCGAAAGTATCATTGGGTTGACATGGATCGAGGCTGGATTTGTCACTCCGTATGACGGAGAGGTATCTCTGGGCCCACTCGGTAATGCATCATCATAATGAGCTCAAGGTGACCAAGGTGTTGGCCACGGGATCATGCATTACTGATGCGAGTAAAGTGACTTGCGGTAACGAGACCGAACAAGGTATTGGGATACCGACGATCGAGTCTCGGGCAAGTAACGCATCGATCGACAAAAGGAATTGCATACGGGTTTGATCGAATCCTCGACATCGTGGTTCAACAGATGAAATCATCGAGGAGCATGTAGGAGCCAACATGGGTATCCGACCCGCTGTTGGTTATTGCCCGAGAGTCGTCTCGGTCATGTCTGCGTGTCTCCCGAACCCGTAGGGTCTACACACTAAGGTTCGGTGGCGCTAGGGTTATTAGGAAGACTAGTATGTGACTACCGAATGTTGTTCGAGTCCGGATGAGATCCGGACGTCACGAGGAGTTTGGAATGGTCCGGAGGTAAAGAATAATATATAGGAAGTGGTATTTCGCCATCGGGAAAGTTTGGGGTCTCCGGTAATGTCTGGACCACGGAAGGGTCCCGGGTCCACCGGTGGGGCCACCTATCCCGGAGGGCCCGTGGGTTGAAGTAGGAGGAACCAGCCCATAGTGGGCTGGTGCGCCTCAGGCCCACCCCGCACCTAGGGTTGAAACCCTAGGGGTGGGGCGCCCACTTGGCTTGGGGCACTCCACCCCTTGGCCGCCGCCCTTGGAGATTGGATCTCAGGGGCGCGCCCAGAGGCCTATATAAAGGGGGAGGGAGGGGGGCTGCTGTACCCATCTCCAAGGCGCAGCCCTCCCTCCCAACACCTCTCCTCCTCCATGAGCGCTTGGCGAAGCCACAGCCGAGTATCTGCGTCTCCACCATCACCACGCCATCGTGCTGCCGGTGGAGCTGTCTTCCTCAACCTCTCCTTCCTCCTTGCTGGATCAAGACGGAGGAGACGTCGCTCGTCCCGTACTTGTGTTGAACGCGGAGGTGCTGTCCGTTCAGCACTTGGACATCGGTGATCTGAATCACGTTCGAGTACGACTCCATCATCACCTTGCAAGCTTCCGCACGCGATCTACAAGTGGTATGTAGATGCAAACTCTCTCCCAATACTCGTTGCTTAGATGAACTCATAGATGGATCTTGGTGAAGCCGTAGGAAAATTTTTAATTTTCTGCAATGTTCCCCAACAGGAAGAGCTCCGAGACGACAGAGTGGTGTGTGAGAGAGAGTTACGGGCAACGAGCCAAGGAATTTGTGTGCGTACGATGAGTGCACCCAAGATATCTAGCTTGGATTTGCTAGAGTATCATACATAGTGTGCGAGAGAGACCTATAGATGGAGTATATATGCATGCGAACTAGAAAGACCCCCCCCCCACACACACACACACAAAAAGAGAGAGATGGAGAGAAAGGGAGAGGGAGCAACAAGGTTTGTGTGTTGGATGCATGCGACGGAATTGAGGATTGTTGGCAAGAGAGAGAGAGAGAGAGAGAGAGAGAGAGAGAGAGAGAGAGAGAGAGAGAGAGAGAGAGAGAGCAGGAGTCCGGGAGAGGGGGGGGTCGCGTTTTATGCATCAAAGACTGATATAAACCATGTTTTGATATAAACTTGCATTCAAATATTTAAATTGGAGAACATGTTGTCTGCAATCCACACATGAACGGATATATGCGTATATCAAACAAGTTCATTAATTTGTCTTTCAACATGTTCATGGAGTACTATAATACTGTACAACATGCTACTCAATTGAGGTGTTCAATTTTGGATTTAGTTCACTATTTTGACCTAGTGAATGAGCTATTTCATTGAATCGAGATATTTCATTTTGGGTTTGATTCGCGTTTTTGAGTGGGTCAACTATTTGTCATATCGTAAATCTCTAGCAACGAGCATGTAAGAACACATTACTCCCGAGCGTCATGTCTCCATCTAAAAAAGAAGTGGCAAGCTAATATTTCAAAATTTGATTCAAATCGACTTGGTAATGTAGACGTGGATGCTCGTTCTCCTAAAATTTGAACAAACCATTAAACATCCTCTGCTCGCTGGAATTCGCCCGAACAAATGAATGGGAGACGCGAAATTACCGTCCTATGTGGGACACGCATCAATTGGCCTGTTGTACATCGAGGGTAGGTTCGTAACTTCATCCAAGCATGCCTTATCCTTGGCCGAAATGACATGTGCCGAATAATTCATAAACCATGGTCGGCAAACACGCTCTCCTCGCCCAAAATAACTCGCACCCACTATTTCAAAACACGCTCTCCTCGCTCGAAATCGCTCGCGCCCACTATATTTCAAAACACGCCCTCCTCGCCCAAAATCGCTCCCGCCCACTATTTGGGGAGAAGCAAAGTTACTCTACTATCCCCGGCCCTCAGTACACAGACCCAAGCAGAGAAGCCTAAAGATAGGGGTAGAACTGTAACTCCCCCTCACATTTCAGACAAATGCGTCTGTAAGACATGGTTCCACTCCCCTCCCAATTCCCCCCCCCCATTCATACCTCGTGGGCGCCAAATCACCTTCTCCCCGGGAATCTCACTTCTCCCGAGCTGTGAAACCTCAACACCTCCTCCATGGTTTCCCCCTCCGCACCAATTTCACAGCCGCCCTCCTCCCTAATGTCGGAGACGCTGTCCATTTTCCGTCGTGCACTGGGCCGTGTGCCTCTTACTCCGTGCTGCTGGAGCTGCCTCGACGACGGCCGCATCAACCGTACCGGAGCCGATTCACCCCTGCCGTTGTTCATGCCGCCGGAGCGGCTCCAACTTCGGATCCGTCCAGAGCCCAGGCGCTTCTTCCCCGTAGCCGTCGACTGTCGCGACATCGTTGTTTCCCTGTCGCCACCGTAACCGCGCCAGCCTCACCGACTCGACAGCTGGACCTGCCTACTTCACCATGCCGCCAGATAGGTCGCACCCTCATCTCAAATCACTTTATTTAGGCATCAGTTGTCTGAATTTTTATTCTGGGCCAATCGATTCCCAATGGGAAGCAGCACCCCTCGAGGCGGCGGAGCTCCTAGGCTGCCGGTTGGCTGGTGTCTAACGTAAGGGTGCGGGGCCACAAGTTCTCTGCGGAAGCAGCGCTTAGATGGATATCTTAGAGTTTCGTGGGTTGAAGGTACTGCCGCCGCTGGATCTGGATGACGGGGAGTCTTTGTGGATTGGCCAAGGGGCGGCGCAACCACGGCAGTGCGGTGGGGCGGGGAGCGGGGTTTTGGCTGGGGCCATGGACGGCGGAGGCAGGCTTCTCTACCGTTGGTCGCTGACTCTTCGGGGAAGATTCTGAACAGTGTCAGCCGGGAGGCACAAGACGGCCATCAAGCCATCCGGCGTAGATCGGACAGTACCAAAATAAAATAAAATCGTGTGACCCCAATTTAGTCTTCAGTCAACAAACATGTGACCACTCTCGTACCTTGTTGTTGATCTCTTAGTGTATTTCTTCAGATCAAAGAGATATGCCATTCTTAACATTATGCATTATCTGCATCTTTAGCCACACTGTCTTCCGACTCACCGCAGCTGCTCCAACAAGGGAAGCATACACCAGAAGGGAGCTATAGTCCCCACTCAATAGTTCCCTGCATCGAATGTGTGTGCCCGACATGGACAGCCACAACAACTGCAGGGCCATTGACAAGTCAGCACATGATGCTCACTCCTATGGATGGCGGCCAGATAGGTTGTACCCTCATCTTCCTTGTGTGCAACATTTATGGCTTTGTTATTCATCTAAGAATGGAAAATAGATTATCTCATTTCACTGTATATTCATGATGATCTCTTACGGGTCTTGTTCAGGAGTTAACATTGTTCCATAGTTCACCTAAGATACTTGTTCTTTAGGTAACATTGTTCCATAGTTATCATCCATCAGCCAATGCTATCCCATAGGCTGGTGATTATAGTATTATACCACTTCTAGTATTACCTATGTTGTTCTTTAATACTTTTGTGTGCCATCTAGTTAATCTCGAGTACAAATGATACATATTCTGTAGCTTTTATCTGTGTTCTCCCTTTAGTTTTTGAGACCTGTTGTTGCTAGTTAACCCCAGTCCTACTATTTATGTCGTCTCCTACAGACACTCATTACATAAATCTAACTACTAGTTGTCTTCCATGCATGTCACATATAATTGCAGACACTGATATATCCACAAGAACCTCACGGAGCAATGTAAAGGCCAATAAACTTGATGTGAATGATACCCAATATGATGGAACATGTAAAGGCAGTTCTTCAGAAGACTTGCAGAAAGATGATGAATCCTCTTCACCCCACAAGGTCCTTGCTCTAACTTGGCATGTGATATGGGTACAACATGCATATAATGTCCTAGAGTGTATCTACTCTGTTGCAATGCCATGTGCTTAGCATGTTGATCATGCATGTAAATATGTCATGCCTTCCTGTTTTTCTGTACCTATTCCATTCATGATAACATGTTTTCAAATTCAAATCTTGTCATTCTACTCTATCGCAATGCCATCTGCTTAATTTGGACATCATGCTTCGAATATCTTATGCATTGTTATTCATCGAGATGTACTTCATCATCTACCATACCATGTTTTTTTACATTGAAGTGTTGTTCTAGTGCTCTGTTGCAATGCCATCTTAGTTTCCCAATCATACACGTGTATGTTGCCTTAGTTTTTTCTGTACGTATTCCACTAGCATATAGTTTTACATTCAACTAGTGTTTTTTTACTGTGTTGTCCTGTCGTATCCCTAGCTCTTACACCATACTCCCTCCGTCCGGATTACATGTTGCCGAAATGGATAAAAAAGGATGTATCTAGAACTGAAATACGCCTAGACCCATCCATTTTTTCCGGATGGAGCGAATACATGTCAATATGTCATGCCTTTCTATTCTTCAGTACCTATTCCATCTCTCTGCTATAGCATGTTTTATAATTAAAGCACCATTCTTCTATACAAGGCATGCAAGGGGAAGACGACTATGTTAGAATCTGAAGGGTTACGAACAAGACCTTTGCAAAAGATCCAAACCCCAGGAGATAATAAACCAACCCCAGTTTTTATAGATATTGCTCCAGCACAGAGAAACCCAACTCCTACTGATAATAAGTAGATTCCAGTGGCCAAAGAACTAGTGCGCTCCAGTCCAGCAAAAATATGTCAACTCCATTCTAAGAAGCGTGTGTGTATCCTTGCATCATGAAATTTTATAGCATGCTGATCATATTTTCTACATGTTTCTTACCCATCTCTCTTTTAGAAAATAAGCTTAACAGATAGAAGAATTTCTGCACTAGTATCATCTGTGAGGAAAGATTCTTCCAGGAATTCTCTGTGCTCCAATGCAGATGTAAGTACCTGTTGTATATCACTATAATTTTACATCAGCATGTATTTTGTTAATCGGCGTGAATCCAACCTTTATCTGATCTAAATTTAGTTGTAGCAAAATGTATGATTAAAGGCCACAATGTTCATTTTTGTAAGGAAAACTGCCTGGTAGTTTTGCATCCTGAGATGCATGAGTGCACTATCTCATATCAGTGGGTTTGAATACTTTGGTTTTGCAGTGTGTTTTTAGTGTTTTTTTCACTGTGTTGTCATGTCGTATCCCTAGCTCTTACATTATACTCCCTCCGTCCGGATTACATATCGCAGAAATGGATAAAACTAGATGTATCTAGAACTGAAATACGCCTAGACCCATCCATTTATTTCCGGATGGAGGGAATACATGTCAATATGTCATGCCTTTCTATTCTTCAGTACATATTCCATCTCTGTTGTTGCATGTTTTATAATTGAAGCACCATTCTTCTATATAAGGCATGCAAGGGGAAGACGGCTATGTTAGAATCTGAAGGGTTGCAAACCAGGTCTTTGCAAAAGATCCAAATGCCAGGAGATAATAAACCAACTCCATTTTTCATTAATACTGCTCCAGCACAGAGAAACCCAACTCCTACTGATAATAAGTAGATTCCAGTGGCCAAAGAACTAGTCCGCTCCAGTCCAGCAAAAGAATGTCAAGTCCATTCTAAGAAGCGTGTGCGTATCCTTGCATCATGAAATTTTATAGCATTCTGATCATATTTTCTACATGTTTCTTACACATCTCTCTTTTAGAAAATAAGGTTAAACGATAGAAGACTTCCTCCATCGGGATCGTATTCGAGGAAAATATATTGCGGAAATTCTCTGTGCTCCAATGCTGATGTAAGTACCTGTTGTATATCACTATATTTTTACATCAGCATGTATTTTGTTAATCGGCGTGAATCTAACCTTTATCTGATCTAAAATTAGTTGTAGCAAAATGTTAAAGGCGCCAATGTTGATTTTTGTAAGGAAAACTGCATGGTAGTTTTGCATACTGAGCTGCATGAGTGTACTATATCATATCATGCACATTACTGAATTGTAGTGCTCCTCTGGTTGCCCATTCATTCATTGTGTCAATGTTGCTTTCGTATTACCTTAACTAGCTGATGATAGCTGTGCCATATTGTGTTAATTTGGTGTAGGCTAGTTACCCAAACATTCGTTGTGTCAATGTTGCTTTCCTATTATCTGACTTGGCCAATGATAGCAATGCTAGTGTGTTAATTTGGTGCAGGCTGCTGAAGATAAGAAGACAAACTCTAAAAACAGCAAGGCAACCCCATTGTTTCATTCCAATAAATCTAGGCCAGGTAATATGGCAATAACTCATGATTAATCTATTTGGTTCCCCTCCTAATTTATGTTATGATGCGATGGTGAGACACTCTCCACTATCAATAATACAAGCTCGCCAAAATCGCCATCTGAATCATTAAGTATCCTCATCTTGAATGCAATGGAATAAATGTATGTTTGTGAACCAATTAATGGCTGAAGTAATGATGGAAATGGTGGAGGAATCAGAGGTGCAGAGTCGTGCGACACAACAACTGATCAATGTTTTCAGAGATAGTGTAGCAAAGCAGCAAGAACTTGCCTACATGCTTATGGGCGTCATCCGTGCTGAGGTTGCAGATTGTGAGGTTGTAGATCGTTAGGTTCTGCTCATTTATTTGCACTGGCATCAATCTTCGATTGCCCAGTGGATGTAATTTCCTGTAATATATGCTGGATGTGCAACATTTTTTCCTGTATGTCGTACCTTTGCTTGATTGGTTTTGGTCTTGTGCATAATTTCTCATCGTAATGGGCTCAAATTATCTAATTTGGCCTAAATACATGTACGAACTTTAGTGGGCCCATTAAGTTAATGGGTCATTACTAAGCCGAAAGTTAATGGTCGGCCCTCTTACCTCTCGGGTCATTAACAGGCTGACATCGAAGCGGGCAACAGGTGGGCCCAATTGATTTCACGGGCTGTTAACAGGCCGTTACTAAGTTTGGGCTACATATGGCCCAACTATACTGTAGGCCTTTAGCAGGCCGAAAGAGACAACGGGCTTGTACTGGACCATGAAGAGCATGGGCCGCTAAGAGGCCAAAAGTCAGGTCGTATTGTAAATGGCCCAACTATGTTGTGGGCCTTTAGCAGGCCGAAAGAGAAACCGGGCTGGTATTGGACCATGAAGGGCATGGGCCGTTAAAAGGCCAAAACTAAGGTCCGACTACAAATGGCCCAACTCGTTTATGGTCCAATAACAGGCCGAAAGGCACAAAGGGCCGGGAATTGGCCCAACACTTAAATAGGTCGCTAAAAGGCCCAAACTCAGGTCCAACTAAAAATGGCCCAACTGATTTATGGGCCGTCAACAGGCTGAAAGAGACACCGGGCCGGAAATTGGCCCAACACTTGAATGGGCCGCTAAAAGGCCGAAACTCAGGTCCGACTACAAATGGCGCATCTGATTTATGGGCCGTCAACAGGCTGGAAGACACACCAGGCCAGGAATTAGCCCAACATTTAAATGGGTCGCTAAAAGGCCGAAAGATGTACATCCTGAAAATTGGCACATCCATTGAATGGGCCGTTAACAGGCCGAAATCTCATCGGGCCGATATTGAGCCCAAATATATAGCGGGCTGTTAACGGGCTTGAACTGACGATGGGCTGCAATGGTGTCAAATCTTTAATGGGCTGTTGACGGGCCAAATTGGCACGTCTCGTATGGGTCATGGGCTTAAATGGACCTGACACAAGTAGGCCTTATATGGGCTGGCCTGCTAATTTTTACTGGGCCGGCCGTTTTCACCAGAATGGGCCACTGTTGGGCCGTGCCACATGTCGTACTATCATAGGGGCCTCCTGTCCAATGAGTGGATGACATCTATCCCAACGGTGAGGCAACACGTTTTTCCTCCGTTCAATGATGATTTTACACGTGGAAAATCCCCATTGATCCGGGCTGTTAACGGGTTATCGGATCCAAAACCGGACCGATAGCTTAATGGTGTTCCATTATGGTGTATGTCACGTGTCGATCACCCTTGATGAAAGCACTTCTGTGATGCGTGATTTATCATCATGGAAGTGGACACTTCCGTGATGATAATTTTGGTAATGTCAGGGAACACTTCTACGATAGCACAGGTATGACTATCTTGATTCTGTCATAAAATCATCATGTACATGCATGACAAAAAACGCGACCTATTGTGACAAACACATATCATCACGGAAGTGTATTTTTTTGTAGTGGTGGGAAGAGGGGCTGGGCTGCAGAGCCCCAAAAGTCTTTTACCTCCATCTTCTTAGCTAATTCACAATAGAAGCTATCCTCACATTGGAATCATTGTAAAGAATGCACCAAAAACTTTGGCAACAATACACACCACCATGCGCTATTAGAAGCGTTATAGAAATCTATTGCGAGAGGCGGGACAAAGTACGCACTTGAAAAAAATCGGCAATGGACATGACTCAGCTACCAACATGAACAAACTATTTTGTAGGTGCTAAGTTCTACGTGTTGTTCTGTTCGTCTAGGCGTCAGAACAAAGGTCTAGAAAAAACCTTAATCTTCATGTGGTGTGCAAAGAAGTAATCTAGCCAACCTAGTTAGCCCAACTTAGTTCTTAAATAAAGTTAGTCCAACTCAATCATTATGTGTGTGAGGACCGTCTCACCCACAAATTCCACCATAGACCATTGCCTAGCTAATTGACCAATTTAGAAGCTTCTTAAAGCAACTTCAGCAAAGTCAGTCATATCATCATAATAACCCTATTATAGAGTTTTTGACCCCCCCCCCAAAGCACTATAACAGAGTCGTCATCTTATCAGGGATGACCATCGTTTTTGAAACATCATCCATATCTACCTCCCAGTCATCATATATGGCATCTAGGGTTGCCCTTTAGAACGTGCTTCATATGGCAGTTCCGTGTAAATCAGATGTGACACGGAGGAAACTTCAGGTGGTCTCCACTCTCCACCTCACATATGATGATATAAGGGGTTGAGAAAAAGGTATGTTTATTAACAGTGAATTTCATGATTATGAGGCAGTAAATACGAGAACTCTCAATTTGCATGTAGCATGTGTACCTTTGGTATCTATTAGGGGAAAATCTCCTCTTTCCCAAATGGCATGCGGTTACACCGGCAACAGACGCCTCTCTCTCGTATCTCTCTAGAATCGACGCATCATTTCTTAGCGTCACGTCTCTCCGGATGATATATATTGTAATTTGTAACTCCCGATCAAGAGAAGTTTCCATTCAATTCAAAAACAAGTTAGTAGCTACCCGAAGTTAGTACCTATTTTGACTGCTACTTACATTCTAGTCATGTTCTAGATTTATTCTATGTTAGGACTTGTGTAATTATTAGTAAATGTGTTTGTATTATGCAATGGATTGGTATTAATATAAATAAAGTACCGGATTTCATCTGGAAATGACATGTTCCATGTGTTTACCACATATCAAATTCTCTTGAACAAACTTTTGTGGTTGAAATTATTTTCTCTCGCATATCAAACTTGCAAATTTTTGAATATTTCTCCCTCATTATATTTGGAACCACAAGGTAATGAGTTGGATCTACTGCTCGCTTGCAGACTATCCCCTTTTACTGCAAGGTCTATGTTTTATCAGTCTCGACAAGCGATTACCTCCAACGTGTATTTCCTTATATTTAAATTTTAACATACACAAGGTAATGGAAACATGCGCATCTACTAATATTGTTAGATTATGTAGCCTATTATTGTGAGATCTAAGTGATCTTCAATGTGTTATATTCACACAATTGAGGTTGAGAACTAAAAGGATCGAGAAGACGGGTCTAGAGGGGGTGATTAGACCCTCAACAAGTAAAAGTAGCAGTTTTTAAGTTCTTCAAGTTAAGGTGGAGTTTTAGCACAAGTTTAAGCATTCACAATACATTTAAACCAATAGTATATGCAGCGGAAAGGGTAAAGCATGCTAATTACAAGAAAGTAAGGGGATGGAATTGGAGTGTGCAAACACAATGAAGACACGGAGATTTTTGGCGTGGTTCCGATAGGTGGTGCTATCGTACATCCACGTTGATGGAGACTTCAACCCATGAAGGGTAACGGTTGCGCGAGTCCACGGAGGGCTCCACCCACGAAGGGTCCACAAAGAAGCAACCTTGTCTATCCCACCATGGTCATCGCCCATGAAGGACTTGCCTCACTCGGGTAGATCCTCACGAAGTAGGCGATCTCCTTGCCCTTACAAACTTCTTGGTTCAACTCCACAACTTTACGGAGGCTACCAAGCGACACCTAACCAATCTAGGAGACATCACTCTCCAAAAGGTAATAGATGGTGTGTTGATGATGAACTCCTTACTCTTGTGCTTCAAATGATAGTATCCCAACACTCAACTCTCTCTCACAGATTTGGATATGGTGGAAAGATGATTTGAGTGGAAAGCAACTTGGGGAAGGCTAGAAATCAAGATTCTTGTGGTAGGATTGGAATGTCTTGATCTCAACACATGAGTAGGTGGTTCTCTCTCAGAAAATGTATGGTGGAATTGTACGCACGTTCTGATGGCTCTCTCACATATGGAGAAGGGGTGAAGGAGTATATATAGCCTCCATAGAAAATCCAACCGTTATACACATTTGACCCAACTCGGTGAGATCGAATAGAGAAACTCAGTGGGACCGATTAGTTCAAAATGTGAACATTAGGAATCTCGGTAGGACCGATGTGCTAGGGCTTTAGGGAAAACATCATCTCGGTGGCACTAATTGCATCAACTCGATGAGACCGAAGTGAAGCAATAAAGTAACAGTGAGAATGTCAAGACAACTCAGTGAGACCGATCGTGTAACTCGGTGAGACCAAAATAAATGAAATAAGTCATAGAGCGTTGGCAAGGCCATCTCGGTGAGACCGACACCCGTATCAATGAGAACAAAATGTTAGGGCTTCTGGAAATGGCTATGTCATATGAACTCGGTGGCACCGGATAAAAAGAATCGGTGGGGCCGAGTTGGAGTTTAGGGTTTTGACATATTCCGATGGAGAAAGTGGTTGAGGGCTTTGGAGCAATATCACTAAGCATTTGAGCAAGCAAAGCCATTAAGCAACACCTTATCCCATTTTAATAGTATTGGCTTTCCTATGGACTCAATGTAATTGTGGATCACTTCAAATAAAATGAAGAGTCTTGATCTTTTGTCAATATGTGTCCTTAGCACCTTGAAGGGGCTCCACACCCTCTTGTCCTTTCCACGCCATTGTTGAACTTGTTTGAAATACACTAGACAAAAGCATTAGTCCATCAAGAAATATGTTGACATTAATTACCAAAATCACCCATGGAGCACTTGTGCTTTCAATCTCCCTCTTTTTGTTAATTGATGACAAGATACATCAAAGCTTTAGTAAATGATATGAAGAGTAGTAAGTAAAGCTTTGCAGGAACATGTAACATGCATAAGCTCCCCTACATGTATGCAATCATGTGAAGATAGTGTACTAACATTTGAATGCATAACATGATAGAGTAAGCAGAGAGTTACATGTATCTTGGCTATATGCATCAGCGCAAAATATATGACTGAGAGATGTACCTCCATGTTTATGAATCCCTCTTGCAAAAAATATGTACATCATCAAGAGATCATCATGCACATGAGTGTGATGCATATACTTACCTTGTGATCTTGAGCTAGCTTTAGAAAGAGTGGACTTGAGAATACAGGGTTAGATAACACAAGATCACTCCAAGTGAAGCAGCTTTAGGGAACCACAAGAGTACCAAGACTGGGATGGCATGTAAAGGGTGAGTATTGCAAGTACTTCATTTAGATATACACATGCCCCCACAGATTTAAAGATGTGCAATAAGTTCCAAAGATTTTTCTCCCCTTAAGCACAGACTCTTTCTCCCCCGAATCTGATACTGGATAATGGGAGAAGGTAGGGTGAGATAAAATCAAAGCAAATAGAATAAGAGCAAATAAAATTTTCATCAATAGCTAGGATTAAACATATCAGCATGTCTTCCCCTCTTTAAACATGTGACTCCTCTCCTCTTTGTTAACAAGCATATGTAGAAGAGCTTAGATGTGCTCATTTGATAAGCTTTGATGTGCTCTCTCCCCCCTTTGACATCAATTTCCAAGAAGGTACTTCTATAGCATGAGCCAAGTAGGTGTGGTCCTTGAGAGTCATTACAAAGCAATAGGTAGCTTATGATGCTAATAGAGGAAAGAAACATTGAGTGGAGCCGAAGAGAATAGGCACTAAGTAATGGCAAAAGGATTTCTCAGAGTTGAAATCGGTGACGCCGATATGGTTTCTATCGGTGACTCCGATATGATAGAATCACAGAGGGTGCTTATCAGTGAGACCGAGCTAGTTCGTGTCGGTTGTACTGATGAACTATATACAAGGGAACCTTGTATTCGGTCGAGCCAATAGGTTTGGATCGAAGGGACCGAGTTCAACGCAGACTAAAGATTTTGTCAACTCAACTCACTTAGCAAATGAAATCTCACAAGGATTTGCAAGGAATTAGCAGAAAGATTTGCAATTAAAACCTGAAATTACAGATGAAAGACAGAAAATTGAAAAGAGATCTAGATGACGTTTTTCTGTTTTTGTTTTTGGGAGAGACACAATGGAAAAATAAAAGAATGGTCATATCAACTGGACAAAAGAACACTAGAGAACTTCATCTAAAAAGGGTCGGCGACAAAATCACCTATGTTAGAGTATATTGATTGAGGAGTCAAGTGATAGCACTTGATCGTAGGTCATACTCATCGTTTAAGCTCAAAATGGGGTTACCATTTTTTGTTTAAGCATTTTGATGTATTCACATCTTGTTGAGTTGCTTTAGCTCAGGACTTGGAGCAAAGCTTCTGTAAGATGGAATGACATACCTTGGGTTGTGGTGTTGATCTTGATCATGTAGTCGAACTTGTGTTGGATGTTCAAGGTTGATGTTGTCCATCAAGAGTTGGGAGCACCACTAGTAGTTTGAGTTCATCTTCCTACATGGGTTAGTCTTGCAAGGAAGAGCACTTGTATCCAAATTGACAAACATGAAATTTGACATACGGAAGTAGTCAAAGGATGTGTATAGTGAGTCCATGCTTCCTTGTGTTCAACAACCCAATCATAGGAACTTGGTGATGTAGAAATTGCTCAAAATGTGAGTGACTTGCAATCTCATAGATTTGGGTTCATCCAAGTATCTACAAGGGTTAGATAACATGCAAGGAGTATATATCCGAGACATATGATCATTATCGTAAGAGAAGTATCAAGGATTAGTCATAAAGGCTCACGCCTTGCATGTATCCAAGTGGAGCTTCTACTCCAAGTTTGAGGCATCAATGATATTCAACTCACCTCTCATATGGCAAAATACTTTCTCACCAAGTGGTTTGGTGAATATATCCGCCAATTGCTTATCAGTTTGAACATGCTTAAGATTGATGTCTCCTTTAGCAACATGATCCCGAATGAAATGATGATGAACTTCAATATGCTTAGTTCGAGAATGTTGCACGGGATTATGAGCAATCTTAATAGCACTTTCATTGTCACAAAGCAATGGAACATGTTTCACATGTATCCCATATTCCTTAAGAGTTTGGGTCATCCAAAGTAATTGAGCACAACATGATCCGGCGGCAATGTATTCCTCTTTGGCAGTGGATAAGGATACCGAGTTTATTTTCTTGGAGGACCAAGACACAAGGGGTATCCAAGAAATTGATAGGTACCCGAAGTGACTTCCTGTCAACCTTGTCACTGGCATAATCTGAATCGGAGTAGCCGACAAGATCAAAAGATGACCCCTTAGGATACCAAATGCCAAAGTTTGGTGTACGAGTTAAGTATCTCACTATCCTTTTCACAGCCTTAAGATGACACTCTTTAGGGGCCACTTGATATCGTGCACACATGCACGGACTTAGCATAATGTCGGGACGGGAGGCACATAGTTATAACAATGAACCAATCATAGAGCGGTAAACCTTTTGGTCAACTGGTTTGCCATCCTTAGTTAAGTAAAGATGTCCACTAGTAGGCATAGGTGTTTTCATACCTTTGCTTTCTTGCATGTTGAACTTCTCGAAAAGATCCTTGGTATACTTTTTTTGAGAGACAAAGGTACCTTTCTTAGTTTGCTTGATTTGGAAACCAAGGAAAAATTTGAGTTCACTCATCATAGACATCTCAAACTTCTCCGACATTAACCTTCCAAACTTTTCACTAAAATGGGGATTAGTAGAACCAAATATGATATCATCCACATAAATTTGGCACACAAATAATTCACCATTAACCCTTTTAGGAAAAAGTGTAGAATCAATTTTTCCAATTTCAAAGCCTTTTTAATAAGAAACTTGGTCAAGCATTTATACCATGCTCTTGGAGCTTGTAATACCATAAAGGGCTTTATGAAGTCTGTAGACATGATTAGGTTTCTTGGGATTGACAAAGTCGGTAGCTTGTTTAACATAAACTTCATCCTCAATTTCTCCATTAAGAAAAGCACTTTTAATGTCCATTTGGTATAAAGTGATACCATGGTGATTGACATATGCAAGTAAGATGCGTATGGACTCAAGTCTAGCAACGGGGGAATATGTCTCACCGTAGTCCATACCTTCAACTTGAGTGTAGCCTTGACCGACGAGACATGCCTTGTTGTGTACAACTTGTCCATATTCATCTTGCTTATTTCGAAACACCCATTTGGCTCCAATGACATTGTGCTTGTCGTCGGGCTTTTCAACCAATGTCCACACTTGATTCCTCTCAAAGTTGTGTAGCTCTTTGTGCATAGCATTCACCCAATCCGGATCCTCAAGAGCTTCTTCTACCTTCATAGGCTCAACACTAGAAATGAATGAGTAGTGTTCACAAAAGTTAGCCAAACGAGTTTTAGAGCGAGTAATTCTCCCGGTTTGAATGTCATCAAAGATTTGTTTGATGGGATGGTCTCTTGTGAATCTTGCTCTAACTCGTGAGATCTTTTGTTTGGGTTGAGGTGGAACATCCTCTTGATTCTCTTCCTCTTCTCCTCCTCCTTCATTGTTGTTGGAGTTGTCGTTCTCTTGTGGAGGTGGAGAGGGAGGTTGAGGTGGTTCATCTTGTTGCACTTCCTAATCTCCTCTGACTTGACGTGGTCCACTTGTGGATGCCTCCAAGTCAACTTGTGGTTCACCTTGATGTGAAGTTGAGGCTTCCACTTGAATGGATGAAGTACTCCCCTTCACTTCCATCGGGGAAATCTTTCCAATGGACAAATCTTGGATTGCTTCTAAAGGATCTTTGTCTCCTACATCAATTGGCAATTGCTCTACTTGCGAGGTGTTAGATTCATCAAACTTCACATCTACCGTCTCTTCAACCTTTCGGGTGAAATTGTTGTAGACACGGTAAGTGTGGAAGTTTGATCCATAACCGAGTAGGAAACCTTCATGAGATTTAGGAGAAAATTTTGAGTGATGATGCTTATCAAGAATGTAACACTTTGATCCAAATACTCGAAAGTATCCAACTTGGGGTTTGTTATTGGTGACAAGCTCGTATGTCATCTTGCCGAGAAGCTTGTGAAGATATAGTCGATTCATAGCATGCCAAGCTGTCTCAACCGCTTCCGCCCAAAAGTGTCTTGGCGTCTTGTATTCATAAACAATCATTCTTGCCATCTCGAGAAGTGTCTGATTCTTCCTCTCAACAACTCTGTTTTGTTGAGACGTTTACGTAGCCGAGAACTCATGTGAAATCCCTTCTTCATCAAGAAAGGTATCCACATTGGCCTTCTTGAACTCCGTTCCATTGTCACTTCGTACTTGATATTTACTTCAAATTGGTTTTGGGATTATTGGCGAAGTTCTTGAAGATCTTTTGGACCTGTGATTTGTCATCAAGAAAGAACACCCACGTAAATCTTGAAAAGTCATCAACAATGACCAAACCGAATGTGTTACCACCGAGACTCTTGTAGGCGTTGGGACCAAAAATATCCATATGGAGTAGCTCGAGAAGTCTTCTCGTGGTCATGATGTTCTTCATGGGATGACTTCCTCCAACCTATCTTCCTGCTTGACAAGCACTACAAAGTCTATCCTTTTCAAATATGACATCTTTAACACCAAGGATATGATCACCTTTAATAAGCTTATCAAGATTCCGCATGCCCACATGACCTAACCTTCTGTGTCGTAACCAACCTTTAGAAGATTTAGCAATTAAGCAAGTATGAGGTTGAGCTCTCTTAGTGAAATCAACAATGTATTGCAGACTAAGGCATAGCCTAGTGGTGGGAAGGGGCTGATGCCTTCCCACCCACCCAGGTTCAAGGCATGGTACTTGCAATTTGAGTTTGTTGCACCAATTATACTGTAGGGGGTTCCCTTACAGTCTTTCTGTCAAAAAAAATCAACAATGTATAGATCACCTCTACAAATATCGGTAAAGACCATATTATGATTATCTTTATGAAACACTTGGCAATCTACTTTAGTAAATAGAACATTGAAACCGAAGTCAGCTAGTCTAGATACGGAAAGGAGATTGTATCCAGGGGATTCAACGACATAACATTTTGGATAGAGCTATCATTGGAAATTCCCACCTTACCAAGGGCAAGTACCTTACCCTTGGAGTTATCTCAAAAAGTGACATACTTGCGTGGACCGTCGTTCTTAGCAAGCTCATAGAACTTGTCCTTATCTCCGGTCATATGATAAGTACATCCACTATCGAGAATCCATTCCTTCCCTCTGACCATGTAACCATGAAGGTTAGCCATAAGACCAAAGTGTCTCATCGACTCCTCAAGGTCGAAGTCACTATCTTCATCTACATCATAATATCCATGCTCAACATCATCATGTAAATGATCATCACCTAGAGCAAGTGATTCATTAGATTTATGACCATGACAATGTGCATGTTTATGAATTCTAATAGTTTGTGAATTGATGCTACTAATGCACCAACATCTCCTTTGGCATGGTCGCGGAGCTCAAATAGACATTCATCAAACTTAGGATCTCTAGGATTCATATTTTGAAAAGTAATAGACTTTTGAAGAATCTCATCTAGATTTTTCAAGGAATAATTTGGAAAGCGCTCCTCAAGATATTTCCATATAGTATAAGCACATTCAAAGGAAGGCAAGCATACAAGCAAATTTCTAGGCAATCCTCTAATGATAAGATCAATAGTTCTAAGATTGCGAGTCATGTCAAGATACTCGTCGAGGGTAGGATGCAAAGGATCAATATGGGGCACATAAGGGCTAGTAATATACTTGTTCAAATCATATTCATTGAAAATCTCAAGCATCTCACTCTTCCAAGTGTTATAAAACTCTCCATCAAGCATAGGCACTCTACATCTAATACTCCCGATCGTAGACTCATCCATCTCCCTTCAATGGTGATTAAACCAAAGCAATGGAGACCAATTCTCTGAAACCAATTGAAAGGATCGAGAAGAGGGATCTAGAGGGGGGTGATTAGACCCTCAACAAGTAAAAGTAGCAGTTTTTAAGTTCTTCAATTTAAGGTGGAGTTTTAGCACAAGTTTAAGCATTCACACTACATTTCAAGCAAGCAAGACAAGAGTATATGTAGCGGAAAGGGTAAAGCATGTTAATTGCCAGAAAGTAAAGGGATGGGATTGGAGTGTGCAAATGCAATGAAGACATGGATATTTTGGCGTGGTGCTGATAGGTGGTGCTATCGTACATCCACGTTGATGGAGACTTCAACCCACGAAGGGTAACTGTTGCGTGATTCCACGGAGGGCTCCACCCATGAAGGGTCCACGAAGAAGCAACCTTGTCTATCCCATCACGGCCATCGCCCACGAAGGACTTGCCTCACTCGGGTAGATCTTCACGAAGTAGGCGATCTCCTTGCCCTTACAAACTTCTTGGTTCAACTGCACAACTTGACAGAGGCTCCCAAGCGACACCTAACCAATCTAGGAGACACCACTCTCCAAAAGGTAATAGATGGTGTGTTGATGATGAACTCCTTGCTCTTGTGCTTCAAATGATAGTCTCCCCAACACTCAACTCTCTCTCACAGATTTAGATATGGTGGAAAGATGATTTGAGTGGAAAGCAACTTGGGGAAGGCTAGAAATCAAGATTCTTGTGGTAGGATTGGAATGTCTTGATCTCAACACATGAGTAGGTGGTTCTCTCAGAAAATGTATGCTGGAAGTGTAGGCACGTTCTGATGGCTGTCTCACATATGGAGAAGGGGTGGAGGGGTATATATAGCCTCCATAGAAAATCCAACCGTTACACACATTTGAACCAACTCGGTGAGATCGAATAGATAAACTCGGTGGGACCGATTAGTTCAAAAATGTGAGCGGTGGGAATGTCTGTGGGACTGACTGGAATAACTCGGTGGGACTGATGTGCTAGAGCTTTAGGGCAAACATCATCTCGGTGGCACCGATTGCATCAACTCGGTGAGGCCGAAGTGAAGCAATAAGGCAACAGAGAGAATGTCAAGCCAACTTGGTGAGACCAAAATAAATGCAATAAGTCATGGAGCGTTGGCAAGGCCATCTCGGTGAGACAGAGAGACCTGTATCGGTGAGACTGATGTAATGCCCTGAGACCGACGCTCCAGAAGACTTCCAGCTATTCCGAGTTTCGCAGTGTGTTTTCTTTGCTTGTTGCATTGCATCATGTCATCTCTTGCATTGCATCATGTCATCATGCCATCATCTCATAAATCTTTTGCAACTCAACTAAATAAATGGCATGGAT
This sequence comes from Aegilops speltoides, assembly GCA_021437245.1. NCBI lineage: Eukaryota > Viridiplantae > Streptophyta > Magnoliopsida > Poales > Poaceae > Aegilops > Aegilops speltoides. The sequence continues at coordinate 388,639,328 of CM038147.1, read as the reverse complement.
CTTTGATCCATTTAAATCGAGGGAATTCACATGGTGATTCTCTTTAAAACATATCCTCTCGATATTTAGAGAGCTATAGTAAATATTCCAATTATTTGGATTTACCGCAAACACACTTACAAAATATCCCAATGCCTTTGTTATCTCAATTCTTGGTCTCCAACCTTGTCATAATTTCTTTCGTCATTTTTCGGAGCTCCACCAAAAATCCGAACATTTTTGGACCTTCCTTTTATCAAGTCCTCGTTCAAACCCATTTGAATTAAATTCAAATGAGTTTGAATTTAAATCTTGCAATCATGGCCTTTCTATTTTTCTTGGACCAAACTCATTTTTGTGAGTCCATGAAATTTATCCCCATGCCCAAATTCTATCTCTACCTTCCTTTCTTCTCCTTTTTCCTCTTTGACATTTTCTGTTTTTGGGAGAAAGGAGAAGAAGGAGAGCAGCCGTAGCTCGGCCTGCTCGTAGCAGCCGGCCCAGGCCACCGTGGCCTCCCTAAGCCTAGCAGCCAGGCCGACCCACCAAGACCAAGGCCCAGCCGACCCCTGCCCTTAACCCTAGCCCCCCTCGATCGATCCCCATCTCTCGATCCTTCCTCCAGCGCCGCCAACCTCCCTCGTCCTCATCCTGATCGCGTTGCCAGGGGAGAGCCGAACGCCCAATCCCCACCTCTCTCGCTCGTAGCCCCGCTCGGTCCCCCTCGTCTCTTCCTCCCTCCACTCTCTCCGTCGCGCCGCCACACACAGGGAGGAGGAGCCCCGACAGCTGCTCCTCCTCTGCCTCGCGTTGCCCTCCAGCGCCGCCCCGTCTGGATCCGTCGGGCCCTGCCATGGCCGCGCCTCCCTGCTGCCGAGGCCCCGCCGCCAAGTCCCGCCTGCGGCGTCCTAGCGAGCGCCGGGTCGAACGGCAGTAGCTCCCCCTTGCCTCGTCCACGACAACGGGAGCTGTGCCTTGGACCTCTGCAACCTCGCCGGAGTAAGCTCGTCCCCGCCGCGCCAAGCCCCTCTTCATCGACCCCGCACACCGTCGCAGAAACTTCGTCTCCGTCAGCCGGTGCAGCAGCGCCACCGCAGTACCGCCCCGATCTCCGCGACCAGCGCCTCCACTACCTCCCCGTCGCTGTGCCAGCCTCCTGTATCGCGCCAAGTCCCGGCATCCCGCCCCTTTTTGCTATTGACGCCAAGCCCAACGGCCACCGAGCGTGAAATTTGCCAAGTACCACAAAGTTCCTGATGGATGCGCCAAGTCCCCAGCGAGACCTGTTTTCGTCAAGTTCGACTACACGACTATGACCTCGGAGTTGGACCGCAAGCGCCAAGTACCCCACGGGCAAGACCACACGAACGCTCGAACGACTACATGACCGGAACGCCTACTACATGGATACGCCAAGTTCTGCTTTGAACATGTACGGCTACACGACGACCCGCCGAGATCCCGTGAACGTCTACTTCCACTACCGCAGCCGCCGTGTACGACTACTTCCTCTACCGACGCCGTGTACAACTACTTCCATGACGTCCCGTGAACGCCTACTTCCTCTACACCGCTCCGAACTCGATCCGCCATGAAAATGCACGCTTCGAAGGTATAACCCCGAGGTGACCGCCGTGAACGAATGCATGTGTTGAATGAGTTGCACCGTTTGCACCGTGTCCGAATTGTCACTCATTTCCATGCCACTAACCCGTGGGAACCCGGTAGTCGGGAGCACCCCACCATCTCTAGCTTGTTGCGCACATCCGCACGCCTCCTTTTGCACCGGTATCTCCATGAGCTACCGGAACCGATATGTTGCCGTGGCATCATTTTCAGATTTGTCGCCGTGACACCCTTTCTTTCCGCCATGGTGACAAAGGCTTCATAACATGCTCATGTCAACGTTTTCATAAAATTGCATAATACTTGCATATGTCATCCGCATCATGATAATAACAATTAAAATGCTTAAAATTGTTGTTTGCTTTAATTGCTAAATGACATATGGGGATTTTCCGGAATTGTTGTTTGTTGTTCCGGCCTCATTTAAACGTGCCTAAATTGTTAGTTTAATTATGCTTCACCTCTTGCCATGCTTAACAACATTTAATATTGTTGGTTAGCCTTAACGAGAGAGAACTAAATAATTGATGTGGTGTTCCGTCAACATGCACCTCGTTGCATATTGAGCTCCACTTAACTTGTAGTATTGTTTGTTGCACTTTGCCATGCCATGCCTCATTAAACCGGACATGCATCATACTTGTTTGTGCATCATGACATGTTTATGCTTGTGTGTTTACCATGTTGTTTGTTTCTTTCCGGGTTGCTTCTCTCGTTAGCTTCGGTTTCGTTCCGGAGTGGTGAGGATTCGTTCGACTACGTCTGTTTGCCTTCTTCATGGAATCGTTCCTCTTCCTTGCGGGATTTCAGGCAAGATGACCGCTACCCTGGATCTCACTACTATCATTGCTATGCTAGTTGCTTCGTTCTATCGCTTTGCTGCGCTACCTATCATTTGCTCTTCAAGCCTCCCAAATTGCCATGAACCCCTAACCTTTGACACCATTCCTAGCAAACCGTTGTTTGGCTATGTTACCGCTTTGCTCAGCCCCTCTTATAGCGTTGCTAGTTGCAGGTGAAGTTGAAGATTGCTCCATGGTGGACAGGGTTATGATGGGATATCACAATATCTCTTATATTTTTTAATGCATCTATATACTTGGTAAAGGGTGGAAGGCTCGGCCTTATGCCTGGTGTTTTGTTCCACTCTTGCCGCCCTAGTTTCCGTCATACCGGTGTTATGTTCCCGGATTTTGCGTTCCTAACGCGGTCGGGTGATTTATGGGACCCCCTGACAGTTCGCTTTGAATAAAACTTGTCCAGCAAGGCCCAACATTGGTTTTACCATTTGCCTCACCACCACCTACTTTTCCCTTGGGAGTCGCTCTCTCGAGGGTCATCTTCATTCAGCCCCGGGCCAATGCTTGTCTAAGTGTTGGTCCAAACTAGAAACCACTTGCAGCGCCACCTCGGGAAACTTGAGGGCTGGTTCTAGTTATACGTCTTGCTCATCCGGTCGTGGCACGAGGCGAGATCTGCCGCTACTATCGGGATGTCGGCACGCCGGAGGTCTTGCTGGTCTTGTTTTACCATTGTCGAAATGTCTTGTAAACCGGATTTTGAGACTGATCGGGTCTTCTGGGAGAAGGTCTATTCCTTCGTTGATCGCGAGAGCTTGTCATGGGCTAAGTTGGGACACCCTGCAGGTTTAAACTTTCGAGAGCCGTGCCATGGTTATGTGGCAGATGGGAATTTGTTAATGTCGGTTGTAGATAACTTGACACCGATCCGAATTAAAATGCATCAACGCGTGTGTAGCGTGATGGTCTCTTCTCGGCGGAGTCCGGAAGTGAACACGGTTTACGGGTTATGTTTGGCGTAAGTAGGTGTTCGGGATCACCTCTTGATCATTGCTAGCTTCACGACCATTCCTTTGTTTCTCTTCTTGCTCTCATTTGCGTATGTTAGCCACCATATCATGCTTAGCATGCTGCAACCTCACCACCTTACCCCTTCCTTACCCATTAAGCTTTGCTAGTCTTGATACCCATGGTAATGGGATTCTTTGAGTCCTCGGGGCTCACAGATACTTCAAAACCAGTTTGCGGTGCCGATGAAACCGTGCGGTGGCGCATCCGAGCTCAAGGAGGAGCTCGATGAAGATCTTGTTCTTTGTGTTGTTTCGTTTGATTGATCGATAGTGGAGCCAGTTGGGACGATCGGGGATCTGTGTAGTTTTTGGGGTAGTCTTCTTTTATTTTGGTTCCGTAGTCGGACCTTGATTGTATCTGTATGATGTAATGCTTTACTCATGTATTGTGTGAAGTGGCGATTGTAAGCCAACTATGTATCTCTTTCCCTTATGTATTACATGGGTTGTGTAAAGATTACCTCACTTGCAACATTGCTTTCAATGCGGTTATGCCTCTAAGTCGTGCTTCGACACGTGGGAGATATAGCCGCATCGAGGGCGTTACAACTGAACTATTAGGGTTTCTGGCAGTGGCTATGTCATATGAACTCGGTGGCGACGGATAAAAAGAATCGGTGGGCCGAGTTGGAGTTTAGGGTTTTGACATATTTGGATGGAGAAAGTTGTTGAGGGCTTTGGACCAATATCACTAAGCATTTGAGCAAGCAAGCCATTAAGCAACACCTCATCCCCTTTTAATAGCATTGGCTTTCCTATGGACTCAATGTGATCTTGGATCACTTAAAATAAAATGAAGAGTCTTGAGCTTTTGTCAATATGTATCTTTGGCACCTTGAAGGGGTTCCACATCCTCTTGTACTTTCCACACCATTGTTGAACTTGTCTGAAATACACTAGATAAAATTATTAGTCCATCAAGAGATATGTTGACATTAATTATCAAAATCACCCAGGGAGCACTTGTGCTTTCAAGAAGTTTTGAAGTTATTCACTTGAGCATCAAACTTTTGCATTCTTATTCCACAACCATGATGGCCTTTAATTTAGCCAGTAAATTAATTATCTCTGGTCTACCCATGTAAGTCAAGATGACCGCCAAAGAGTTTGAGGAGCTTTTCCTCAATGGCAACAACTACCCTACATGGGACATGGACATTAAGATCAGTCTTGCGTCTCGTGGGATAGCTGCAATCCAGGCCCCCGAGACTCCTCTCCCGGCCGGAGCCACACCGCTGATAGAACAATAGAACTATGCTGCTTTATTCATCATAAGGCACCATATTCATCCTGGTCTCAAGTCTGAGTATTTATAGGAGGAATCTCCTAGTACTCTGTTTCTGGAACTCAAAACGAGGTATGAACAGTAGAAGGTAGTTGTCCTGCCAGAAGCACTCCATGATTGGACTCATCTCCATCTTCAGGATTTCAAGTCCATTGGTGAGTACAATCACGAGGTTCATAATATATGTTCAAACTACGTTTTTTGTGAGAAGGAACATACTAATATGAATAAGATAGAGAAAACTTTGTCTACTATGCTCCCATTAGATAGGATTTTTCAATAGCAATATCGTGCTTGCAACTATACTGTCTACTCTGAGCTTATTCACATGTTACTTCAGGCTGAAAAGCATGATGAGCTACTCGCTAAGAATGGCTCTTAGCGCCTAGTTGGACCACAACCTTTACCTGAAGTTCATATGACTGTCACAAATAGACGGAAGTTTAATGGTACCTTTCGGGGCAATCAATCCAATTCCGAGCATAGGCGAAATCCCAGACAAGAACAGAAGATTCAAAAACCCAAGCAAGGGAAAAGGCACTGCAAAGCTCAAGTTTGATAAATCTAAGATTTGCAACAAGTGTGGATGCTACACGCATTCCACTAACAAGTATCAAATGCCCAAGCATTTGGTTATGCTGTACCAGCAATCTCAGTGACGCGGAGCACCTCAAGGGAAAAGGTTTGAAGCTAACTTCAACCTTCATCCGCATAGCGCCAATGGAGTTGGTTGTTCACACGATGTTCCTCCTGGATCGAGCAACACCATGATTCCCCTTCCGCCTGAGGATCCTGCTGACATGGAGAAGATGTTGCTTGAATACACCTCAAATGATGTGTTTGGCGACTTCGACTAGTCCCTCAATCTCCTAGTGATATACTTAATTATGTCCATTTGTGATTATTGTAATAAGAACATAAGTTTGTTGTTGTCTTATATTATATTGCATTAGCACATTTGATATAATAAAGATTGTATTCTATTTAGTAAGGTTTTCTTATTAGAAATTCTTTGTTCTATATATAGTTCTCTACGGGGACAATCCGATGGAAGAGGAATTATACCTTGTGGACAGTGGTACCACAGACTACATACTGAGGGAGATGAAATATTTCCATACTCTGAAAAGGATGAATGGAGATATTTTGACTATCGCTAGACACGATACAGTGATTGTTGGCATTGGACTTGTCATATTTACCCTCCCAAGCGGTACACAATTGACAATTGAGGATGCTTTATTGTATCCCGACTCATGACGTACCCTGATCAGTTATTGAGATATCCGTAAAAATGGCTTTCACACTGAAACCCATGAAGACAACAAAGAGGAGTATCTACTCTTTACCAAAGATCACAGATATGGCGAAAAGGTACATGACAAAATTCCTTCTCTATCGTCTAGTTTGTACTATGCATACATCAAACCGTAGAACATGTTGCATACAAAGTAATTTTCAGAATGTTAACGCATTCCAAACCTGGCATGATCGCCTAAGCCATCCCAGCATCGGGATGATGAGAAAAATTACTAGCAATTCCATTGGTCATAATTTTCTTGAGTCAAAATTTACTCATTCTTCAGACTTTGTGTGTACATTTTGTGCCACAGGAAAGCTAATTTTGAGGCCCTCACAACTTAAAAGACAAGCTAAACCACTTTAGTTTCTTGAACGTATTCAAGGAGACATTTGTGGTCTTATCCAACCATTATCTGGACCTTTCAGGTACTTCATGGTTCTTCTTGACGCATCTTCACGATGGTCACACGTGTGTCTTCTATCCACACGGAACCATGAATTTGCCAAAATAATGAGGCAAGTCATTAAATTGCAGGCCCATTATCCAGAAAGTCGATTTAAGTCAATTTGAATGGACAATGTCGCGGAATTCTCCTCACATGCTTTCATTGATTATTGCATGGTTTGGGGATTGAAGTTCAACACTCTGTTCCATATGTCCATACACAAAATGGTTTGGCTGAATCATTGATTAAGAGGATCAAACTCATTGCAAGACCTTTGTTGATGAATTGCGACTTGCCAACCTCTTGTTGGGGTCACACTATTTTACAAGCTGCTGACTTGATACAACTGAGGCCAACTGCATATCACAGTACTTCCCCTCTGCAATTGGTACGTAGAAATCCTCCTAGCATTTCCCATCTACGTAAGTTCGAATGTGCTGCATACATCTCGATCTCACCACCACAACGGACATCTATGGGCCCACACAGGAAACTGGGGATCTATGTGGGGTACGAATCACCATCGATTATCAAGTACCTGGAACCCCTTACTGGGATCTGTTCACAGCCCGTCACGCTGATTGCATATCTTATGAGGAGCATTTTCTGACATTAGGGGGATATTTCAAGTACTAGAAAGAATGCCTGGAACTCGATTGGAATGCTCAAGCCATTTCATCCTCTGATCCACATACCCAAGAGACCGAACTCCAAGTTTGAAAATCATAAATTTGCAACATCTTGCAAATAATCTACCAGATTCATTTACTGATCTGAAAGGTGTTACTAAATCCATAAATTCGGCCAGAAATGCGCCCGAAAGAATGGAGGTACCAATAAAAACAACTCAACTCCCTATTTGTAAAAGGAGGGGGAGTAGTACGGCCTCTGATATGGAGCAAGCTTTTAGAAAGCAGCAAAGGAAATCAAGGAGAAAAACCTTAGAGTCAGAAAATGCAAGACAACTCAACGTTGGCAAACACCTCATGGATTGTATACACCTAGTGGAAGGGCAACCTCCACAATCCAGTTTCAGTTTGCGCACACTGGGTGGGATGTTGGAACACCTAGACTCAAACATATTGAAAATCACAAAGAGTCATCACGGGTGTAGGAAATTTCCATCAACTATGTTGATTCTGGAGAATCATTTGACCGGAATACTACGATGTCGACATATATTTTGCTAAAAGATTGCAGATACCCTTCTCACTGATCATGATCCAAGGACTATCGTTGAGTGCCAAAAGCGCTCTAATTGGCCTAAATGGAAGGATGCAATCCAAGCAGAAATTGCCTCGCTCAAGAAAAGAAAGGAATTCACCGAAGCAATACTGACACCTCCTAGTGTTTTCCCTGTGGGATTCAAATGGGGTTTTCTCTAGAAACGGAATGAGAACAATGAGGTGGTGAGATATAAAGCGAGGCTCGTAGCACAAGGTTTCACGCAGAAACCCGGCATTGATTTCAATGAGCCTTATTCTCCAGTAATGAGTGGAACCACTTTCCGATATCTTATATCTTTGGCAGTGCAAAATAGTCTATCTATGCAGTCGATGGACATTGTGACCGCATATCTTTATGGGTCACTAGATTCGGATATATATGAAGGTTCCTAACGGAATCTCTATCCCGAATAAAAGTGCAAGATGCAGCATGTATTGTGTAAAGCTGAATAAGTCATTATATGGCTTAAGGTAGTCAGGACGGATGTGGTACAACCGACTCAATGAGTCCCTTCTTCAGAAAGGTTACTCCAATAGTAGTGATTGCCCATGTGTCTTCATCAAGAAGTCCTCTACAGGATTTTGCATCATTTCTATGTACGTTGATGATCTCAACATCATTGGCAACATGATATTGATGAAGCACGCAATCACCTAAAATGGGAATTTGAGATGAAGGATTTGGATGAAACCAAATTTTCCTTAGGTATTCGACTTGAGCACCTTCCCTCATGTATCATGGTACACCAAGCTGCCTATATCCAGAAAATTTTGGAGAAATCTAATGTGGACAAATCCTACCCATCTAAAACTCTCATGGTGCTTCATTCTCTACATGTATAGAAAGATTCATTCAAGGCAAGGGATGATGGAGAAGAGGTGTTGGGACCCGAAGTTCCATACCTCAGTGCCATTGGAGCGCTTATGTATCTTGCAAATTGCACGAGAGCTGACCTCGCATTTGCAGTGAATCTACTTGCTAGACACAGCGCATCTTCCACCAAACACCATTGGTCTAGGGTGAAGAATATTTTCCGACATCTCCAAGACACAAAGGATCTTGACCTATTTTCCAATTTCAGATAAATCAGGACTCTGATATGATTGGATACGCAGATGCTGGCTATTTATCTGAACACATAATGCCAGATCGCAGACCGACTTTGTGTTCCTACATGATGGTAATGCTATATCATGGAAGTCTTCGAAACAGACTCTGGTGGCAACATCTACCAATCATTCTGAAATAATTTCATTATTTGAAGCATCACGTGAATGTGTATGGCTTCGCAGAATGCCAAACCACATACAACAGTCATGTGGAATTGATCCGATAGAATCACCTACCATTATCTATGAAGATAATACGACCTGTGTTGCACAGATGCAAACAAGATATATCAAGCGTAATATCACTAAGCATATTTCTCCTAAGTGGTTTTCCCCCCATAATCTTCAGAAAAGAGGGGAAATAAACATCTTGCAAGTTAAGTCATGTAAAAATCTTGCTGATTTATTTATCAAGTCTCTACCAAATTCTACATTCCAGAAATATGTTCATGGAATTGGTATGCGGCGATTTCGAGACTTGCAGGTGTCACGGGGAGTCTCTTCTTAATATATCCTTGTTCAAGACATCACATTAGGCTATTTCTCTTTGTGAGTTTATGTTTCAGATTCTCATCAAAAAAATTATGGAAAACTTTTGGAAGAGAATCCTTTTAAGATGATAACACTACATGGACGATCATGAAACGATTCTATATGGTCAAACATAAATTAGGAGAGTGTTATGATTAATTACAAGCCTGTAATTAGGAGAAAATCTCCTCTTTCTCAAACGGCGTGTGGTTACACCCACGACAGACGCCTCTCTCTTCATAACCGACACATCCTTTCTTAGCGTCCCTCTCTCCGGACGATATATATTGTAATTTGCAACTCCCAATTAAGAAAAGTTTCCGTTCGATTCAAAACAGTATCCATACGAAGTGCTCCATACAACGGATGGCGATCGTGGATACCAGATTTTATACTCTTTTATAAGTAAAAAAATTGATCAATCGGATCTGGGATTCTGGGGTGATGGACGGAACGCTCGACGGCTGCAATCTCTAGCTCTTCCTCGCTGCGGCACCAAGCTCACTCTACTGTCAACGAAGAGAAAAGGGTCACGCCTCACGCGTCACGCTTCCCCGCTGCCCCGCCTCTGCTCCGCCGTGCCGCCGCGCCGCCCTAGCATCTTGCTGCGTCGCGCCGTCGCCCCCCGCCTACGCGACGGCCCTGCTGCTCCAGCTCGTCGCTCGCCGACGCGTTCCCCACCGGCTTGTCGCGTGGGCCCGCGCGGCTGCGTTGCTGCTGCTACCAGTTCCGGCTGCTCCAGACAGCGTCAGGAGCAAGGTGATTTCCTATACTTGCATGCTAGATCAAGAGATTTCATCTCCATTCCCCATCGAGACGAAGAGTTCAAATTCAATCTACCTTATAATTCTGCAATTAACCCAGATTATGTTTTATAATTTGTCACGGGTACATTTTGCTTGCTCCAATCCTGGCTCCGCCGCTGTCCACACGATCTGCTGTGCCAACGGCGACGGGACAAAAGATGCCACGGCGAGCAGATTGTTTTCTTTTTGTTTCTCTGGCTTGTTTGGATTGATTGTTTGGGGATTATTACTGTGCTGTGGCTGAGGAAATCAGCTCACAAAGACTACGAACTAGAGCAAGCAAACAGCAGATAAATAATAAAAGACAGGAAGTTCATCTTGGCAATCGTTGACCAAGGAAGAAATGAATGCACACAAGTTTGATCTGAGTTGACCCCCATAGGATTTTTTTGCTTGGGTGGTATATTAGAGATTAACTTTTGAAAGATATTTGTGGTTTTAACTGAATTCCCCATGCCCATCATTTGGTCGGCGCCTGTCCAAGCTGCTGATCTTGTGGGTGTTACTGATTCATCAATTCCCCTTCATAGTACCGTTACACGATAATACCAGTTGCCAATCGCTCCAATTTGACCTTGGCTGGTTGCCTTCTGAATCACTGAATTATAGTTCGGCCACAATTTGACATTTCCGTTGATCTTTTGTTGTAAGAAATGCAGACCCCTTGCCTGGGGGAGGATAAGTTTTTTGCAAAATCAAGTACTCCCTCCGTCTCAAAATGAGTGTCGCCGATTTAGTACAACTTTGCTTGATTAATATATTTTGGTACCTCTTTTAAGCTGCAGAAACTGATCGGGTATTTTGTTTTTGTGATGGATACCCTCTCCCTCTTATTTTGTAATCTGGATGAAATGGTAGGTGACTCATTCCTGGGCAGGTGCTGCTTGTTGCATAATATGGTACACTCTTTATTTTTGGACCTCATAATATGTTACACTCTTGCTTTCACTACGTTCTTCTCTCTCTATCATATACAGTATGCTGTTTCGTAAGGTAATATGTTGCATATATTATTATACCAAAGTCTTGATATACACCTTTTGTAATTGCATGTATTTCACATTTTTCGCGAGATGTATTTTACATTTCAACACTGTACAATATATGGAAATATAAATGCTCAATTGCTGTTTCTTTTGCCTTATTGCAGTAAATGAGATTATGAGTTGCATTGAAAGGTAGTTCATGAACACAGTGCTAACCATGTCTGGTATCGATGATGAGGAGCCACATTCAGAGGTTCATCAGTTTATGAACAGAGCAGTAGCTATGTCAGCTATGGATGTCAAGGAACCACCTTCAGTGGTTTCCATTGATCCATCACGGTCAGTGAATATAGTTGATGAGGACGATGATTGGGTTATAGTCAAGAAACAGCGGATCACCATATTGATCCCTCCACTATCACCTGTGGCTGCAAGCCCTCAAGCTGGCACACCCAAGTTAAGTTCTAGACAAGTTAGCCTACCAAGAATGAGCAGGAGAAACTGCAATGCTGCCACAAAGAAGCATCCAAAACATTTTTCTACGAAGAAATCTTTGGAGGGCCTTGGCGTCGAGGCCAATATCAAGAAAGCTCGAACTTGCCCTTCTGAAAGAATTGTTCACCAAGACGATGCAAAGATGAAGGGAGAATCGTCACGAAGTGCTGCCGCCGCTGTTGTAAGGTCTGAATGGACTAAACATGCTGTTGAAGGATTGTCCCATCAAGCCACAGAGAAAGCAACAAGTCCACTCGGAAACATGTATGATTCTGGGCTGCCAGTCATTTCTTCAAATGTCACAAATAAGGTACTGCGAGCACGACTTCTTCAGAGACGGGTTGCTCGGTTTGGTGGGCTGAGGAATTGGCTTTTGACTTGCGGTCTTGGATGGTTTGTCAAAATATTGGACAGTGAAGGTATTGGGATGTATCAGATGGTCTCCCTTACAATGAACCAGCTGAAAGAGATGGGCCTTATTGCCGTAGGGCCCCGGAGAAAATTAATCCATGCTATTGACAGTCTCTGCAAGCCCGGTCAGTTTGAGATGTTTTCTTGATCTCAAGTGTGTTTCGATTCGTTAGATGTTTTGATGCTAGTCGGTTCAGTGACTGCAGCCGTATGCAAATCCCTCGAATGGTTCGATGCTCTGTTGTAACTTAGAACTGAAAATGCAACTCATGTTAAAAATGCTTTTAAGTAGAAAATTAGAAGGCTATCGTTCGATCTGCTCTGTGAAATATGATCCATTGTAAGAACATCTCGCACAGAAATAGATTTTTGAATAGATCAATCTGCTACCTTAGAGCATCTCCACCAGGCGCGTCAAAAGACGCGCCCGCGCGGTAACATTGCATTTTAGCGCGCGCCGCCCGGTTTCGTGCGCTCCAGCGCGCGCGGAAAGCGTTAGCGCGCGCGGGAGAAAGCGGCAGCTGGCGCAGTAGATTTGGCGCGCCGCTTCGTGCGCGTCTATAAAATCCGGCGCTCGCCACGCGCTCAGCACACTGCCACGCGCCCTCCTCCTCGCCGCCTTGCCGCTCTTTCTCGTTGCTTTCCCCGCCAGCACCGCGCCACCATGCCGCTGCGCCGCCGGGGTTCTTGAACTACACAAGGCGTCGCGAAGTGCCCTCGGGCTGGTACTCGCCGAGATCCGGCCGGCGGCGTCATCGCGCACAAAGCGGCCAGCAGACGACGCGGGCGGCGTGGCACTTGGCGAGCCCGGTCGCGAGATGAACTTCGCGGCGTTTTCCGCGCGTAAGCGCAGCGCCTCGCCCTCGCCTCGTCTCATCACCGACCAGACCGTGCGGACCACGTGTGCCGATAGCGCCGCCTCCTCATCGCCGGAGGAGGACGAAGCGAGCCATGGCGAGTGGCGCCGTCGCCACCGGAGGACGTCGCCGCCGAGAACGAGTTACAGGTAGAAGGGCGTCAAGCGCCCGGCGCAGGCGTCGTGCCGACAGGCGTCGGCGCAAAGCACTGGCGATATCGCAGTGCGATATCGTTGAGAACGGCGGGCAGTCGATCTTCTCCCCCAACGATCTGCGTTGGGATGACATGTGGCTCGATACCTCAGACAACACCACCGAGGATGATAATGGCTGGGAGTCACCGTAGTTTGTCTCGTTGCACCGTAGTTTTTTCTATCTAGTTGCACTGTAGTTCTATCTATCTATGCTTTGGAACAATGTAAAATACCTTGTATCCTTTTTTTATCTATGCTATGATGAACTATGTATTTTTTTTATTTAGGCTAGAACTATGTATCGGTTTATCTATGCAAAGTTAATTAAAAAAATGTTGTAGCATGAGCGTGCGCGCTGCATTTTAGCGCCTTCTTGGAGCTCTGTGTAGCGTTGTATTTTAGCGCGACATTGGAGCCATTATTGCTTGCGCCATGCCAAACCTGGCGAAGGCGCGTAAAAGCAAATTTAGCGCGCCGCGCGTTCGGCGCCTGTTGGAGATGCTCTTAAGGTAAACGTCGACGCTGCACATATTGCCAGCTCCGGTGCAGCTACTGCCGGGGTTGCCACCATTGTCCAGGTCAGAGGCGTGGGTGGACGACGTCCAGGTGGCACCGGACGCACAAATCAGTGGCTAAAGGGAAAAAGTCCAATTTAAACCCTGAACTCGTAGAGGTTCGGCGAAACAAACCCCGAAGTCGAAATCCCTGTCGATTGGACCCTGAACTATGCAATCCCGGTCTAAATCAAACCTTTAGGTTATTTCCCAAACGGGGATTGTCTACGTGGCAAAGGATGGCAGGGATTGCTAGCATTTCGCAAACAGCGCCCACCCTGCTCCCCACTGGGCCGGCCCGATTTAGTCTTTTTTCTATTAAAACGCACGCAGGCGCACAACCTGCTCGCTGCTGGCCGCTTTAATTTTTTTTTCTGTTATAAAAAAAATAGTGCGCGGGGTTGGCTCGAACCATTGAGCTCGTGTCGTCGATAGATGCAACTAACCACCACGGACACAACATCTGCCGTGTTCGCTTGCTTCCCTTTTCTTCTTTTTGTTCGTTCTGCTATTTCCTTTTTCTTTTGTTCTTGAATTCGTGAACTTGCATATTTGGAAAAGAATAAGCGCGGGGGGTGGGTGAAAAGAATAAAAACTTTACGATTTTTGAAAAAAAAGTTCACCACGTATTTACAAAATTTTCATCATATTAAGAAAATTTTCATTGTATAATAGGATTTTTTAACGTATAATAAAAATGTTCATTGCATATTTATAATTAGTTCATCATATATTATGAAAAATTTCAGTATATATTAAGAGAGTTGTTCAATGTATACCACAAAATCTTCATTTGTGTATTTGAAATATGTTCAGTGTCTTTTTTAAAAAAGTTCACTGTATTTTGAAATTTGCTCAACGTATATTATAAAAAATGTTGATTTAAAAAAAGAATTTGCCGCTCTATGCCATACATTAAGTTTGGCGCTGTGCCGAAATCGTTCAAGATCCCTAGCTCAGCTGGCTATGCTCAGTAGAATCCAACATGAGGTCGGCGGTTCGATCCTAGTTGAGCGCTTATTTTTAACGAATTTTCACTCGGGCCGGCCCGTTTGCGCATCGCTTCAGCGAAGCTGCCGCGATCAGACTTGTTCAAATCACGCTGTGCTCACCTTTATTTTATTAGTGTATTTTCTCAAAAAAAAATACAAGTTTTTTTAGACAAAAAAAAGAAGTGTAACAGAAAAAAAACAACTTTTCTGGAGCAGACAAAAACTAGTCGCTGGCCCGGCGCAGAGGACGTCACCTTGTGCTCACCTTTTTTTAAGCAGTGTAACACAAAAATAAACGTTTCTAAAAGGAACAGAAAAAAAATGAAAAAAAATTAGCAAACAAAAAACAAATGGGCTGGCCCAGCGCGAAGGACGTCGACAATATTGCCACTTCTTGGCCCACCAGCCACACAAATCCCGGTTGACTTTTGGCAGGGTTTAATTTAGACTGGGATTACATAGTTTAGGGTCCAATCGACAGGGATTTCGACTTCGGGGTTTGTTTCGCCGAAGCTCTACAAGTTCAGGGTTTGAAATGGACTTTTTCCGTGGCTAAAGTGAAGGTGTATGCATGTAAGGCGTGCGAGCCGAGTCGAGTGAGGTGTGTGTTTAGAAACGCAGGTCGAGCTGTACTCTGGTTATCGTTGACGAGTCGAGTGAGGTGTGTGTTTAGAAACGCAGGTCGAGCTGTACTCTGGTTATCGTTGATGAATGAAAACGTCGGAACTCGCCTACCTCTCATCTCTCCCCCGAGTCTCTCCCCAACCATTCGCCCCTCCCCCTCCCTCAGGGGCTTGAAATAGCGCCGCCTAGGGGCCAATCGGCATGGGTGTGTGTGTGGGGGGGGGGGGCTTGGGCTCCCAGCTAGCCCCCCATCCGCCGATTTCGTCCCACTTTCGGCGCAAATTGGCCTAAAAATTCAACAAAAGCTAATTTTTATCACATAGTTCATCACAAAAATCAATACGAGTCAAATAGTTCAAAAAAATCCATACAAAACAAATAGTTCAACAAATACTTTCTCACAATTTCATCACACGTCGAGCTAGGCGTTGCCCTTGAGTCTTCATAGATGCTCCACCAGATCGAGCTGCAGTTGTTGATGCACCTGTGGGTTTCGGATCTCCTGACTCATATTGAGGGCCAGTTCTTTTGGGCGACTTAAAAAATAAGCTGCCTCTCCCCAGCTTAAAAAATAAGCCGCCCTCAAAATTTTTTGAGACTTCTAAATTAGTTATTCCATAACTCGTCGAAGCCCGATGAATAAGAGGCGGCTTATGGAAAAAATTTGGAGAGGAGGCGGCTTATTTTTAAGTCGCCAAAAGAACTGCCCCGAGCAAGGCGATCCAGTTCTTTGGTAGGTGGTGATCAACTTGGGCGAGGGACCTGCTCAGAATATGGTTCAGTGTCAAACACTGGCTCTTCCTACTCGCTCTTAATGATCATGTTGCGCAAGATGACACAACAAGTCATGACTTCCCACATTTGATCTTTCGACCAGGTCAGAGCAGGGTATCGGACAACAGCAAAGCGAGATTGGAGCACACCAAATGCCCGCTCGACATCCTTCCTGCAAGCCTCCTAACACTTGGCAAAATAGGAGTTCTTGCCTCCTGACACAGGGTTTAAGATAGTCTTCACAAATGTGGACCATCTCAGATAGATGTCATCTGCTAGGTAGTATCCCTTGTTGTAGTGGCGCCCATTAACCTCGAAGTTCATCGGAGGAGAATGGCCTTCAACAAGCTTGGCAAAGACATTCGAGCACCGCTGTACGTTGATGTCATTGTGAGTTCATGGCATGCCAAAGAAGAAGCGTCAAATCCAGAGGTCATGTGTGGCCACTACCTCAAGTACCACACTGCAAGCTCCTTTGGTGCCTTTGTACATCTCCTGCCAAGCAAATGGACAGTTTTTCCATGCCCAATGCATGCAGTCGATGCTTCCAAGCATCCCAGGAAATCCTCTTGCTGCATTCTGTGCTAGGATCCGAGTAGTGTCTTCAGCATTGGATGATCGCAAGTATTGTGGTCCAAACACTGCTACCACTGCCCTGCAGAACTTGTATATACACTCAATGGTCGTGGACTCGACCATGCGTCCACAGTCTTCTAGTGAATCACCGGGAGCTCCGTATGCAAGCATCCTCATAGCTGTCGTGCATTTCTGGAGTGAGGTGAATCCAAGTGTGCCGGTGCAATCTTTCTTGTACTTGAAGTAGCTGTCGAACTCCCGGATGGAATTCACAATCCTGAGGAAGAGCTTCCAACTCATCCGATACGGCGCCGCAATACTTTCTCGCCATGCAATGGAGCGTCGGCGTAGAGCAATAGCCCTCCAGGCGATGCCTCTGCTTTGCCTTCAGCCAGCCCGGCGCCGAGCCACCTCGCCACGGCTTTACATTGCTCGCAAAGAGGCCCGCCAGAGCGGCGAGGACCATGAGGTGCTCTTCGTCCTGGGCGTCGGCATCGGCTTCCTCCTCGAGCAGCACCGCGAACACCTTCTTGTCGTCCGAGTCCATCGCCGAACACCTGGCGGGTGTGGCCGGTAGGCACGCAGCCGCCGGTATTCTCCGCTGCTTGGCCGGAATGGCTGAAAGCTTCGCCAGAGGCGGCGGGGTGGGGAGGAGGCGCGCGATGAACCTTCCTTTTACGGGGGAGAAATGGCCTTTCTAGCGGCGATGGGTAGGTAGGCGGCGTCGGGATCGGCACGACGGCGGAAGGGGCGTGCGTGGGGGAGGGGAGGGGGGGCGAATCTAGGCGTGCGAAATGCTTTTTCGTCTGACAGTGGTGGCCCAGGCGCGGCCTTTCCTTTCGCCGGAGCCCCCAAGCAACCACCAGTGCGCTGGGTCCGGCCTGGGATCACCGGGCCAAAAAAAGGGCCGAACCGGCGGAATTCGACATACTGAGGGGCGACTGAGGGTTTTTTCTGGCGCCGACGAAAAAAAAACTCACCCCGAGGGGCATGTTCGGGGCGCGAGTGGAGATGCTTTAAGGAAAAGGGTCTCTTTGCTTATCCCCAATTCTTCCACGATTTGCAAATCCTATCGAGAACCCTACAATTGGTATCTAGAGCCTAGACTGTACGCATTTTGAACCCACGGTCCGACCGTAAAATTCCACCGCGATGGGCGCAAATTTTGTTTCGGTAATATTTCGTGCAAAATCACTAGCTAGGTTGGCTGGATTTTGAGGAGGGCTCCATGGCACCGTCTAAGCGCCAATTGGTTGTCACCGCAATGGGGGGCGCAATATTGAGCAGATTCAGCCCTAGTTGGCGGCGCTGCTCTCCGCACGACAAATTTGAGCAAGCAAATTTGAAGCTGAGCGCCTTGTCCCCCAGGGCACGGCAATGAATGCGGCGGCCGACCCGTCCACGGCGACCGGCGTCACCATGGAGACCGGCATGTCGTCCGCGACTCGGCCATCACAAGTGACAAGTCGAGGTACCCCGCCTCGCCAACGAACAAGTCTTCGTCGCCGGAGACACCGGAGGAACCACCAGCGGCCGTGGGCTGCGTCACAACATCGGGTTAACCGTTCGAACAGAGTGATCCGCGTGCAGAGGTGGCACACGACACGACACGAGCTTCCTCCTAGGGATCGACGCCGGGAGTTGGTACCAGATCGCGACTGGGAGTGCGCCGTCAAGCCGGGCAAGCATGACTTTCCTCCTTCTCCGGGCACCAACCCCCGTCTCTGGATCGACTTGACCTGTTGACCATCACCTATGTTGACATGTATCAGGAGGTACCACTCTGTATCAGGCAAGCGCTCAAACGTCGTCGTCATCGTGAGCGGCCTTGAGCGGTCTTGGGGTGATTTCGCTGGGGAGTTTGAGTTGGAATTTGGGCATGAAGAATATGGCAGTCATATGACAGGGCTGCTGCAACTGCAGCTGAAGCAAATTGGCAGAGTTTCCTAGTATCGTTTGGCTTTCGAAGTAGCGATGTAGAGGATAATTTGATTGCCTTGGATACTTGTCTCAACACCAAATTCTTTGTGTCCCAATTTCTGTTCGTTCTAAAAGATTGCAGTCTCCGGCTGGTGGTACTCGAGGTGTGATTCTGGCAAGAATTTGGGACGAAGAACTGAAGTTTAATCGTCCTCCCCCAACAATTTTCAGCAGGGTATCCACCTGTTGCTCCAAATCAGTAAACCCAGGTGCATGGAAAACCCTGACGACTATGGCAGAAGCCGTCAGTTGAGGGACTCTCGGCGCTCTAATGGGGTTGCTTTCGCTATGGAGAAAAAATACAGAGAGGAACATCAATGCACAGAAACCAATGCAGCTATTGACCATTCAATTGGGTGAACATGGGAGAATTCTGACAGAGGAAGCAGTGCAAGCATTGGAACTGTTGTCTGAACCTGAAGTGGTTCCCTGAATATTAGTTGAAACAAGTGACACAGTTCGTCTTCGTCTCCTAGCTTAAGTTGGAGAAAATCAACTTATGTTCACTCTAGTGGATTCTGGAAGCAATTATACCTTTGTGGACGAAAACTTTGCTCCTCGCGCTGCTTTAAACTGTGTGTTGGCACTGACAGTCAAAGTTACAGTGGCTAATGGACAGCAGATGCAGTCTCAACAGTTGGTTCGAGCTCGGTCATGGTGGACACAGGGTTGCACATTCCGAACTAATATGCGTGTACTATAGCTAAGAGCGTATGATCCAGACTCTGTAATTTCTGCACAATGGCACGCTAGTCACCTTGCAGCGCATTCACTCTCCATTGTCGGCGACTTTGCAATCTATTTATTTGCAACAATTGGATTATATGATCCAGGCAATGACGTATGGGCCATGGAGATCGTTGGCTATACACTAGATGCATCTGATATTCATACTTCAGAACGGGCATGTGAAGTAATTGTCCTGCTTGAGGAGTTCAGTGACATTTTCGACGCTTCCACCAAATTATCGCCCCATCGTGCTTCTGATCACGCATTCACCATGAAGCCAGGACACGGACCACTGATCATCTGCAAGTGCATAAAGTACGGCTGTATCTTTTTTGAAGTAAGGGTATCGATCCCAGAGGAAGCACATAAAATGTTATTTGACTGTCGTAGAGGTTTACGGAGATGTACGTGCACGTTAATTACAGTCCAAAGCAAAGTGGAAACGGAGATCGGAAGTGTTGCAAATGATTGGCGACTGAAACTAATATACAAGTGTGTAACATCCTAAAATTCTAAATTTTGGAATGTTAATTATTTATATAGGATTAATTAAAACTTGCGTGTGTTGTTTGAGTTTACCTAAGTTTAACTAGGATTTGAAACTTTTGGTGTTAAAATGAATATTCAAATGGGAGAGAATAAAAGGACTTTCCGAATGTTCATTTGGATCTTATTTTTAATTTCAAGAATATTCAAAGTTATTTCAACTTAGATATGAGAGAGGATGACATGACTTCCTCAACAAAAAAAGGAGAACAATGAATATTATTTTATTTGGATTTCAATATTTGAGACGATGCCAACTCAAAAATAAAATCATAAGAGAGAAGGTAATGTGACTCCTTCACCATAAATGAGTTGGGAAATGTTTTAGAAATAATTTGGATATTTTATTTGGAGTTCAAAAAATATTTTGGGAATTATTTATAAGCCCTACATTTATTTTAGGGAACATTTCTAAAGCCCAAAATAAAGTTTATAAAATATTTATTTTAGTCTGGAAGATTGTTTTTGAGCTCTAGAATAGTATTTTGGAATTGTAAGATTTTTTTTATAATTTCCCAAATTTAAGTGATTAGGTTTTAGATGAAACCATTGTCAAAAGTAGAAAAATATAAAATGTAAAATTGCTAAGCCTATTCTACCAAGCTAGCCAGCAGCCCAGGTCCTAACCGGCACTCTCGGTACCGCACCGCAACCGATGTATTATTCTACTGGCCAGCACACATCTCCCGCACATCTTATTCTGCTGAGGAACACCTCAAACGAGTGCACGGACCTTCATCGGAGGCTCGTCAGCGCTATTGATGCTTCAGCCACTCATCACCGTCGCAAGAGGATGACCCTGTCGCCGAGAAGCGCACTCGTATACTTGCAATCAAATATGCACCTCGTAGTGGTATCTTCTGATCACGGGGAGTTCCGTTCTGCCGCCATCATCAACGCCAGAAGCCACCGCCGTCGGTTTTCTTCATTGTCAGTGAGCACGCTGCCACCCCATAACCCTAGACGATGTGGATCCCTCAGAGCCATCCATCGTCACTTGATCCAACGGCCAGAACCCGCAATCCGCGTGAATCATCTACTATATCATTAAGCTCCCTGGGGGTAAAAGGCCTCACAATCAATTGAGATGTCAAATTGGAATTGAGTCATCCGATTTTGCCAAATCAACAATTTCAATTCTGCTTTCTAATTTTGAAGTCCTCATAATTAATTGAGGTCTTCAGTTTAGAACTTGATCATCTGATTTTAACCGGGTCAATAGTTTCTCAAGAACCTCTCTCATTTAATTATTTGAATTCATCATATTCTCTAATTTTGAAACTCTTTTATTCGATTGAGATATTGAAATTTGAATTTGGTTCACGGTCTTGATCGGGCCAACGATTTTTCAAATCAATTAACACCAACCTGCTGGGAAAACATATCAACCCGTGCATCCTCTTACCACCTAGGAAAAAAAGCGCCACCATGTGGTGATACTATAGCACCAATATAGTACATGTAGCCACCGACATAGAAATTTACCCACAAAAGTATGAGTTGATTAGCGCATAACACAAAATCACACCATGAAAGGCCCGCCAACTAATCACGTTATAAATAAACATAAACACACTCCATCGTCTTTCCCATCCTCCAAACTAAATATTCCATCAGTTCCAAATACAAGGGGTATTAGTTCTTTGAAAAGTCAAATTTCTTTAACTTTGACCAACTTTAGAGCTAAAAATATCAACATCCACAAAATTAAGCCAAAAATTATGGAAATTCATTTCTTGATGAATCTAATAACACCAATTCGATATGACAAATTTTGATATATCTCTTCATAAATTTGATCACACTTAAAGGGTTGGACTTTTCAATAAAGTAATACACCTTACATTTTAAAATAAAATGAATAATTCTTTTTGAGAATCTCAACAACACTTATGGCGCAGCAAAGCGCCCAACCCTTCTAGTTTTTGATGAATCAGCATGCACTAGTGACACTCCCAGAGCAGCTGCAACATCAGTTACAAATCGCTACCGCGGCAGACTTTTTAACACCACTTGTCCAAATATTCTTTCTGCTATTACTCTTGATCTACTCATCCAAATTCAATGAAACTTATTTCCTACGTGTCCATATTAGCAAACCTTGCAAACCTTAGCACATTTGGACTTTTCAACATTGAGCAATTCAAATTTGATTTCATCATATCTTGCAAACCTTAGCACATTTTCAATTGATTCCTTTTGCACCTAACTTGTGTCATATATTTTTTGTGTTCATATCTAGTATACTCCAATTGAAATCTTTTGACCTTTCTAAATTGAAATTCAATTCAAACTTCATGCCACTATAACTTGAGTTGTAGTGTTCCTTTTCAATCAATTCTTTTTGCAACGAATACCTATGTTCAGTACGATCTATTACAAAACTTGTATGTTGTTTTCCAAATACTTTTGTCCCTGTTTCATACTATCTCCAATATAAGCTTATATAGCAACATTTCATTATCCATTGACTCTTTTGAGTTGATTCCTTCACGTGTCACCTTATAGCACATTGAGACCCATATCATATATTATAAGCCTATATATATGATGTTGTGTAACCTTGCCATATTGTTTTATTGCTCTTTTGATTCTTCTTTATGGCATGGTTGTCTATTTGGATTATTTCGTTTACGATAGGTTGCTCGAAGAGTGACGAATAGAATTATTAGGATTGTGAGTGCGACGATCTTCAACAAAGGTACGAGGTAAGTTACACCTTGATCATACTTCATCATATTATTTTTCTATGATGTAGTTCTATATCACATTACTATATTATGCAGGAATATTATGGTAGTATGTTATTGTAATTAAGATTTAGCTTAGTATAGCCTTGTAGATCGTGGTAGTTGTATTCTTGCTATGCTATGTAGATAGGGATTGGTTCGCGTATGCACTGAGCTTATGTGAGAATCATATAATGACTTGACTAGAAACTAAAGAAAGAATTCACCTTGGGCGGAAGTGGTATTGCTGGGTGGTTTGACTTCCGAGGATGCAACAACCTCCTTATATATGCCCCCAATGCAAATTGGACTTGATAGGAATTGCCTTCATTCGACACTTGTGTGTCGTCCCAACATCATATCGTCCTACTAATTCAACTTGGTCACTTGGATCCATCAACTTTAACCTAATCTGTGTTTCTTCCACCCCAATGATATGACAACTCATCATTATCATAATTATATAACAACTCATCATCATCATAGTCACATATGTAACGCCCCGGATTCGATGCGCCAGGTGTCTGCCAGTTATTCGCCGTCGTTGCCATGTCATTTGCTTGCGTGTTGCACTTTGCTATGTCGTCATATGCATTTCATATCATGTCATCATGTGCATCGCATTGGCATACATGTTCGTCTCATGCATCCGAGCATTTTCCCCGTTGTCCGTTTTGCAATCTGGCACTCCTATTTCCTCCGGCGTTCCCCTTTTGTCTCCTGTTGTGAGCGGGTGCTAAACGTTCTCGGAATGGCCCGAGGTTTGCCAAGCGGCCTTGGTATAGCACCGGTAGACCGCCTGTCAAGTTTCGTGCCATTTGGAGGTTGTTTGATACTCCAACGGTTAACCGGGTAACCGTAAAAGCCTCTTTTGTGTGCAGACCAACACCCCTTCCAAAGTGGCCCAAAACCCATCCAAACACCCTCCATCTTCTCGGTCGTTCGATCACGATCGTGTGGGCGAAAACCACACCTCATTTGGACACTCCTAGCTCCCTCTACCTATAAATATGTGCCTCCCCCGTCCAAATCGCAGATGAAACCCTAAATCCTCCCTCCACGTCACGGACATGTCCACGGCGGCGGCGGTTCGCCCAGCCTCCACCTCACCCCGGCCAATCAGACGGCGACACCTCAGCCTCCGTTAGCCCGCGCCCAATCCCCCGCTGCCACATCACCAGCGCCGCCCGCTTCTCTCGCGCGCGCCGCCTTGCCTGCGAGCCACAGGTACCCCGCCCGCGCCATGCCGGCCCGACCAGCGCCCGCCGCCGCCCGCGACCGCCCGCCGCCGGCGCGTCTTCACCTCGCCCGGCGTGCTCGCCCGCCTCGCCCCGTCGCCTCCTCCTCGCCGCCCGCCTCCAGAGGCCCCCCGCCAATGGGAGGTTCGCCGCCTCGCCTCGGCCTTCCCTCCCGCCTCGGCCTTCCCGGCCCGCTCCTTCGCCCGGCCACCCGGCCACTGGCGGCTTCGCCGCCCGGCTGCCCCCGCCGCCCGCCGGCGCCGCCTCCTCCAGCGACCCCTAACCCCGCCGCCGTCAGATCCGGCCGACGCCCCCTCTTCGGCCACCTCCCTCGACTCCGGCCGCTTTCCCTCGCGAGCTCCGGCGAACTTCAGATCTGGATCCACAGAGGTTGACCCGTTTTCCACTAAGTCCCGAAATATTTTGACATTATCATGCCATGTTCATCGCATCATATCTTGCTGTACACTGCTCCGTTTTGTGCGTGTAATATGTCAAAATGTTCGACTCGACGAGTACTTCATTTCATTCCATTGCATCATGTTCATTTGAGTCCATCTTGATGCCCTAAATGCTGATGGAAGAGTGCATGTTGTTGTTAATCTGCTGAAACTGTTATAACATGCTCATTTGTCATTTTTGCCATGTTTGATGTGTGCATCCTATGAGGTTGATGTCTACATGTGTTTTGAAGTATGACATGCCATCTTTACAGAGGTGCTCTCCATGTATTTTTGTGAGTTGTGTGCTGAGTGCATCGATCTTGTTAAGTAGGGTACTTGCTGTTGCTGTTTTCCTGACTGATTCTGTTATATTTTGTTGCTATGTAAACCTGCTGCTACAAGTCATTTCGTGCATAATCTGGAGATGTTTACTAAATATGATTTGTTATAAATGTCATGCTCTATCCATTCATGCCTCTAGTTGCATTTATAGCCGGCTGTAGCTTGTTGTAATCTTGCTCAAAACTTGCTAAATAATGTTGCTGTCAGCCTGCTAACATTATGTTCAATGTTGTCATGTTTGTTGTTAGTGATCCATGCACCCTATGAACTTGCTCTTGCCATTCTTAGCTTCATAAACATGTCTTCTTACTGTTGGTTACCTTGCCATGCCATGTATTGCTCTGTGGTGAGTGGTTCAAGCTCACCAACATGCCTACTTATTGTTGTTCCTGCCATGTATGAATCTGTCATATAACTAGCCATGTTTACATGGGTGCCATCATATCTTCTGATCCTTTTTGGCTCATGGTCAGTAAGGGACTTTTGTTCTATGCTATAGGTCGATTCATGCCATGCCTTTGTTTGGCATGTTAAGTTCCTGTAACATGTTGTTTGATAGCTCTAAACATTGCAACCTGATGTTGTTTCCTGATAAGTCCGAAACTGTTATTATTTGCAATCTTACCATGTCCTTTTGAGCATGTTCTAGTGATTTCTGGAGATAGCTCAGTGTTCATGTTTTGTTATGCTTTACCTGTACTTCATTCACATGCCTTTTATTATTACGTTGATGTGTTGTAGCTTATGTTTTTGATGCTTGCTAGTTGCCTAGTTGCTGTTTTGGGCAGATTGTTGCTATAACTTGTATAGAGTGTGTGTGTTGAACCGTTGCTCCGTTTTGA
Source organism: Aegilops speltoides (assembly GCA_021437245.1). Taxonomy (NCBI): domain Eukaryota; kingdom Viridiplantae; phylum Streptophyta; class Magnoliopsida; order Poales; family Poaceae; genus Aegilops; species Aegilops speltoides. The sequence continues at coordinate 388,613,835 of CM038147.1, read as the reverse complement.
GTGTGCTCTATATGAAACTTGCTTGATTTTGCATGTAGTTCTATATTATCATGTTGCATCCATGTTTGGGAGTGTTTGCTTGATGTTTGTATGCATTTTGCATCAATGCCATGCTTAACTTGTTTTGCTCATATTTTCTAGGCCGGAGCTCCAAATCTAATGAACTTTATATGTAACTTGACTAGAATTTCGTGTAGATCATCTTGGTGCATCTTAACTTGCTGTTTAGCAACTTGAACATAAGGTTTATTCAGTTCTGGACCAATTTCTAAATTTGCATATGAGGACTTACCGGAATTGTTATATGTTGTTTCCGGCCTCATTTAAACTTGCTTTGATGTGTTGTTTTGTTTGCATCATCTCTTGCCATGAGTAGCTTCATGTAGCCTTTGTCATGCATCATGCTTGTTGTGCATCATGTCTTGTCTATGTGTGGTGTGTTTACCATGTTGTGTGCTTCTTCACGATAGTTCCTGTTTCGTTGCGATCATGAGGATGCGTTCGTCTACGTGTGGTTCGTCTTCGTGGCTTCATCTTCTTCACGGACTCATTCTTCTTCCTTGCGGGATTGCAAGCAAGATGACCACTACCCTGGATCTCACTACTATCATTACTATGCTAGTTGCTTCGTTCTATCGCTTTGCTGCGCTACCTATCTTTTGCTCTTCAAGCCTCCCAAATTGCCATGAACCTCTAACCTTTGACACCCTTCCTAGCAAACCGTTGTTTGGCTATGTTACCGCTTTGCTAAGCCCCTCTTATAGCGTTGTTAGTTGCAGGTGAAGTTGAAGATTGCTCCATGGTGGACAGGGTTATGTTGGGATATCACAATATCTCTTATATTATTAATGCATATATATATTTCGTAAAGGGTGGAAGGCTCGGCCTTATGCCTAGTGTTTTTTTCCACTCTTGCCACCCTAGTTTCCGTCATACCGGTGTTATGTTCCCGGATTTTGCGTTCCTTACGCGGTCGGGTGATTTATGGGACCCCCTTGACAGTTCGCTTTGAATAAAACTCCTCCAGCAAGGCCCAACCTTGGTTTTACCATTTGCCTCACCACCACCTACTTTTCCCTTGGGAGTCGCTATCTCGAGGGTCATCTTTATTATAGCCCCCCGGGCCAATGCTTGTCTAAGTGTTGGTCCAAACTATAGCACCGTGCGGGACCATCCCTTGGCAACTTGGGTTACGTCGGTACCTGTACGCTTAGCTTATCCGGTGTTGCCCTAAGAACGAGATATGTGTAGCTCCTATCGGGATGTCGGCGCATCGGGCGGTCTTGCTGGTTTTGTTTTACCATTGTCGAAATGTCTTGTAAACCGGGATTCCGAGACTGATCGGGTCTTCCTGGGAGAAGGAATATCCTTCGTTGATCACGAGAGCTTATCATGGGCTAAGTTGGGACACCCCTGCAGGGTATAAACTTTCGAGAGCCGTGCCCGCGGTTATGTGGCAGATGGGAATTTGTTAATGTCCGGTTGTAGATAACTTGACACCAGATCTGAATTAAAACACATCAACCGCGTGTGTAGCAGTGATGGTCTCTTCTCGGCGGAGTCCGGGAAGTGAACACGGTTTCTGTGTTATGTTTGACGTAAGTAGGAGTTCAGGATCACTTCTTGATCATTACTAGCTTCACGACCGTTCCTTTGTTTCTCTTCTCGCTCTCATTAGCGTATGTTAGCCACCATATCATGCTTAGTCGCTGCTGCAACCTCACCACTTTACCCCTTCCTTTCCCTTTAAGCTTTGCTAGTCTTGATACCCATGGTAATGGGATTGCTTTGAGTCCTCGTGGCTCACAGATTACTACAACAACGATTGCAGTGTACAGGTTATCGATGATCATGGCGAGAGCGATGTTTGCTTGTTTGGAGTTCTTCTTCTACTTCTTCTTGATCGGGGATAGGTTCGTGTCGGCAGCCTGGGCTAATAGGGTGGATGTCGTTTGAGTTTCTGTTTGTGATTCATCCGTAGTCGGATGGTGCTCTTATGTAAGATGATGTTGTATTCGTGTGGCATTGTATGCCTTTTGTATGTATCCCCATCTATTATGAAATGTTGATGTAATGATTGAAGGAAATATGCCCTAGAGGCAATAATAAAGTTATTATTTATTTCCTTATCTCATGATAAATGTTTATCATTCATGCTAGAATTGTATTAACCGGAAACATAATACATGTGTGAATGCATAGACAAACAGAATGTCACTAGTATGCCTCTACTAGACTAGCTTGTCAATCAAAGATGGTTATGTTTCCTAACCATGAACAAAGAGTTGTTATTTGATTAACAAGGTCACATCATTAGGTGAATGATCGATTGACATGACCCATTCCATTAGCTTAGCACACGATCGTTTAGTATGTTGCTCTGCTTTTATCCATGACTTATACATGTTCCTATAACTATGAGATTATGCAACTCCGTTTACGGAGGAACACTTTGGGTGCTACCAAGCGTCACAACGTAATCGGGTGATTATAAAGGAGTACTACAGGTGTCTCCAAAGGCGGATGTTGGGTTGGCGTATTCGAGATTAGGTTTTGTCACTCCGATAGTCGGAGAGGTATCTCTGGGCCCTCTCGGTAATACACATCACTTAAGCCTTGCAAGCATTACAACTAATGAGTTAGCTGTGAGATGATGTATTACGAATCGAGTAAAGAGACTTGCCGTAGCGAGATTGAACTAGGTATTGGATACCGACGATCGAATCTCGGGCAAGTAACATACCGATGACAAAGGAACAACGTATGTTGTTATGCGATCCGACGGATAAAGATCTTCGTAGAATATGTAGGAGCCAATATGGGCATCCAGGTCCGCTATTGGTTATTGACCGAGGCGTGTCTCGGTCATGTCTACATTGTTCTCGAACCGTAGGGTCCGCACGCTTAAGGTTTCGATGACGGTTATATTATGAGTTTGTGTATTTTGATGTACCGAAGAAGTTGAGTCCGGATGTGATCACGGACATGACGAGGAGTCTCGAAATGGTTGAGACATAAAGATTGATATATTGGACGACTATATTCGGACACGAAAGGTTCGGAAGTTTCGGAGAAAACCGGTGTCTTGGAGGGTTACTGGAACCCCGGGAAGTTATGGGCCTTAGTGGGCCAAGAGGGAGAGAGAGGGTCGCACCAGAGGTGGCGCGCGCACCCCCTAGGGGAGTCCAAATAGGACAAGGAGGGGGGGCGCGGCCCCCCTTTCCCTCTCCCTCTCCCTCTCCTTCCTTCCCCCTTCCTCCTTCCTAGTTGGACTAGGAAAGGGGAGTCCTACTCCCACTAGGAGGAGGACTCCCCCCTCCCTTGGCGCGCCTCCTAGGGCCGGCCGGCCCTCCCCTTGCTCCTTTATATACTGGGGCAGGGGGCACCCTAGAACACACAAGTTGATCCTTGAGATCGTTCCTTAGCCATGTGCGGTGCCCCCCTCCACCATAATCCACCTCGGTCATATCGTGGCGGTGCTTAGGCGAAGCCTGCGTCGATAGAACATCAAGATCATCACCACGCCGTCGTCTTGACGGAACTCTCCTCCCAAGCTCTCTTGGATTGGAGCCGAGGAGCGTCATCGAGCTGTCGTGTGTCAAGAACTCGGGCGCCGAGTAACGGTCTTTGGGATCGGTTGGATCACGAGGAGAACGTCGACTACTTCCTCTATGTTGTGAACGCTTCCGCTTCGGTCTCACGAGGGCGTAGACAACACTCTCCCTCTCGTTGCTATGCATCACCATGATCTTGCGTGTGCGTAGGAAATTTTTTGAAATTACTACGTTCCCCAACAGTGGCATCCGAGCCTAGGTTTTTATGGTTTGATGTTTTGCACGAGTAGAACACAAGTGAGTTGTGGGCGATACAAGTCATACTACCTACCAGCATGTCATACTTTGGTTTAGCGGTATTGTGAGATGAAGCGGCCCGGACCGACATTACGCGTACGCTTACGCGAGACTGGTTTCACCGTTACGAGCACTCGTGCTTAAAGGTGACAGGCGGGTGTCTGTCTCTCTCACTTTAGTTGAACAAGTGTGTGCTACGCCCGTCCTTGAGAAGGTTAAAACGGAGTCTATTTGACGAAATATCGTTGTGGTTTTGATGCGTAGGTGAGATTGGTTCTTGCTTAAGCCCGTAGCAGCCACGTAAAATTTGCAACAACAAAGTAGAGGACGTCTAACTTGTTTTTGCGGGGCATGTTGTGATGTGATATGGTCAAGACGTGATGCTATATTTTATTGTATGAGATGATCATGTTTTGTAACCGGTTATCGGCAATGGGTGGAGCCATATGGTTGTCGCTTTATTGTATGAAATGCAAGCATACATAATTGCTTTACTTTATCACTAAGCGGTAGCGATAGTCGTAAAGCAATAGATGGCGTAACGACAACGATGCTACGATGGAGATCAAGGTGTCGCGCCGGTGGCGATGGTGATCACGACGGTGCTTGAGATGGAGATCACAAGCACAAGATGATGATGGCCATATCATATCACTTATATTGATTGCATGTGATGTTTATCCTTTATGCATCTTATCTTGCTTTGATTGACGGTAGCATTTTAAGATGATCTCTCACTAAAATTATCAAGTAGTGTTCTCCTGAGTATGCACGTTGCCAAAGTTAAATCGTCTTAGAGACACCACGTGATGATCGGGTGTGATAAGCTCTCGTCCATCTACAACGGGTGCAAGCCAGTTTTGCACACGCGAATACTCGAGTTATACTTGACGAGCCTAGCATATGCAGATATGGCCTCGGAACACGGAGACCGAAAGGTCGGCGTGAATCATATAGTAGATATGATCAACATAATGATGTTCACCATTGAAAACTACTCCATCTCACGTGATGATCGGTTATGGTTTAGTTGATTTGGATCACGTGATCACTTAGATGACTAGATAGATGTCCGTCTAAGTGGGAGTTCTTAAGTAATATGATTAATTGAACTTAAATTTATCATGAACTTAGTCCTGGTAGTATTTTGCAAATTATGTTGTAAGATCAATAGCTTGCATTGTTGCTTTCATATGTTTATTTTGATATGTTCCTAGAAAATTGTGTTGAAAAATGTTAGTAGCAATGATGCGGATTGGATCCGTGATCTGAGGTTTATCCTCATTGCTTTGCTTGAAGAATTATGTCCTTGATGCACCGCTAGGTGACAGACCTATTGCGGAAGCGGATGCAAGCGTTATGAGCGTTTGGCTAGCTCAATATGATGACTACTTGATAGTTTTGTGCACCATGCTTTATGGCTTAGAATCGGGACTTCAAAGATGTTTTGAACATCATGGACCATATGAGATGTTCCAGAGTTGAAGTTAATATTTCCAGCAAATACCGAGTTGAGAGATATGAAGTCTCCAACAAGTTCTATAGCTAAAAGATGGAGGAGAATCGCTCAACTAGTGAGCATGTGCTCGATTATGCAGGTACTACAATCGCTTGAATCAAGTGGGAGTTAGTCTTCCAGATAAGATAGTGATTGACAGAATTCTCTAGTCACCATCACCAAGTTAGTAGAACTTCGTGATGAACTATAGTATGCAAGGACTTCAAAGATGATGGAGATCATGGTGTCATGCCAGTGACGATGGAGATCATGACGATGCTTTGGAGATGGAGATCAAAGGCACAAGATAATGATGGCCATATCATATCACATATTTTGAATGCATGTGATGTTTATCTTTTATACACCTTATTCTGCTTTGATTGACGGTAGCATTATAAGATGATCTCTCACTAAATTTCAAGGTACAAGTGTTCTCCCTGAGTATGCACCATTGCCAAAGTTCATCGTGCCGATACACCACGTGATGATCGGGTGTGATAAGCTCTACGTTCACATACAACGGGTGCAAGCCAGTTTTGCACACGCAGAAATACTCGGGTTAAACTTGACGAGCCTAGCATATGCAGATATGGCCTCGGAACACTGGAGACCGAAAGGTCGAGCATGAATCATATAGTAGATATGATCAACATAGTGATGTTCACCATTGAAAACTACTGCATCTCACGTGATGATCGGACATGGTTTAGTTGATTTAGATGATTAGAGAGATGTCTATCTAAGTGGGAGTTCTTAAGTAATATGATTAATTTAACTTTAATTAATTATGAACTTAGTCCTGATAGTATTTTGCAAATAATGTTCTAGACCAATAGCTCGCGTTGTTGCTTCCCTATGTTTTGTATGTGTTCCTAGAGAAAACTAAGTTGAAAGATGATAGTAGCAATGATGCGGACTAGGTCCATGATCTGAAGTTTATCCTCATTGTTGCATAGAAGAATTATGTCCTTGATGCCCCGCTAGGTGACAGACCTATTGCAGGAGCGGATCTGAGGCGTTATGAGCGTTTGGCTAGCTCAATATGATGACTACTTGATAGTTTTGTGCACCATGCTTTATGGCTTAGAATCGGGACTTCAAAGATGTTTTGAACATCATGGACCATATGAGATGTTCGAGAGTTGAAGTTAATATTTCCGGCAAATACCGAGTTGAGAGATATGAAGTCTCCAACAAGTTCTATAGCTAAAAGATGGAGGAGAATCGCTCAACTAGTGAGCATGTGCTCAGATTATGCAGGTACTACAATCGCTTGAATCAAGTGGGAGTTAGTCTTCCGGATAAGATAGTGATTGACAGAATTCTCTAGTCACCATCACCAAGTTAGTAGAACTTCGTGATGAACTATAGTATGCAAGGGATGATGAAAATGATTCGGTTTTTTTCATGATGATGAAATCGATGAAGGTAGAAATCAAGAAAGAACATCAAGTGTTGATGGTTAACAAGACCACTAGTTTCAAGAAAAGGGCAAAGGGATAGAAGGGAACTTCAAGAAGAGCGGCAAGCAAGTTCTTTGCTCAAGTGAAGAAGCCCAAGTCTGGACCTAAGCACGAGACTAAGTGCTTCTACTTGCAAAGGGACTGGTCCTTTGGGCGTAACTACCCCAATTATTTGGCGGATAAGAAGGATGGCAAAGTAAACAAAGGTATATTTGATATACATGTTATTAATGTGTACTTTACTAGTGTTTATAGCAACCCCTCGGTATTTGGTACTGGTTCAGTTGCTAAGAGTAGTAACTCAAAACGGGAGTTGCAGAATAAACAGAAACTAGTTAAGGGTGAAGTGACGATGTGTGTTGAAAGTAGTTTCAAGATTGATATGATCATCATCGCACACTCCCTATACTTTCGGGATTAGTGTTGAACCTAAATAAATGTTATTTGGTGTTTGCGTTGAGCATGAATATGATTTGATCGTGTTTATTGCAATATGGTTATTCATTTAAGTAAGAGAATAAACTGTTGTTCTATTTACATGAATAAAACCTTATATGGTTACACACCCAATGAAAATGGTTCATTGGATCTCGATCGTAGTGATACACATATTCATAATATTGAAACCAAAAGATGCAAAGTTAATAATGATAGTGCAACTTATTTGTGGCACTGCCGTTTAGGTCATATTGGTGTAAAGCGCATGAAGAAACTCCATCTTGATGGGATTTTGGAATCACTTGATTATGAATCACTTGATGCTTGCGAACCATGCCTCATGGGCAAGATGACTAAGACTCCGTTCTCGGAGCGATGGAGCGAGCAAGCGACTTATTGGAAATAATACATCTTGATGTATGCGATCCAATGAGTGTTAAGGCTCGCGGCGGGTATCGTTATTTTCTGACCTTCACAGATGATTTGAGCGGATATGGGTATATCTACTTGATGAAACATAAGTCTGAAATAGTTGAAAGGTTCAAAGAATTTCAGAGTGAAGTGGAAAAATCATCGTGACAAGAAAATAAGGTTTCTACGATCAGATCGCGGAGACAAATATTTGAGTTCTGAGTTTGGTCTTCAATTAAAACAATGTGGAATAGTTTCACAAATTCATGCCACAGAACACCACATCATAATGGTGTGTCCGAGCGTCATAACCGTACTTTATTGGATATAGTACAATCTATGATGTCTCTTACAGATTTACCGCTATCGTTTTGGGGTTATGCTCTTGAGGCGCCGCATTCACCTGAATAGAACACCGTCAAAATCCGTTGAGGCGACACCTTATGAACTATGGTTTAGCAAGAAACCAAAGTTGTCGTTTCTTAAAGTTTGGGGCTGCGATGCTTATGTGAAAAAGCTTCAACCCGATAAGCTCGAACCCAAATCGAAAATGTGTCTTCATAGGATACCCAAAGGAGACAGTTGGGTACACCTTCTATCACAGATCCGGAGGCAAGACATTCGTTGCTAAGAATGGATCCTTTCTAGAGAAGGAGTTTCTCTCGAAAGAAGTGAGTGGGAGGAAAGTGGAACTTGATGAGGTAATTGTACCTTCTCCCTTACTTGAAAGTAGTTAAATCACGAAACCGGTTTACGAGACACCTACACCAAGTAGTGAGGAAGTTGATGATGTTGATCATGAAACTTGAGATCAAGTTACTCTGAACCTCGTAGATCAACGAGTAAGATCCACACCAGAGTGGTGCGGTAATCCTGTTCGGAAATCATCTTTGCTAGATCATGATGAACCTACGAACTATGAAGAAGCGATGGTGAGCCCAGATTCCATAAAATGGCTTGACGCCATGAAATCTGAGATGGGATCCATGTATGAAAACAAAGTATGGACTTTGGTTGACTTACCCGAGGGTCGGCAAGCAATAGAAAACAAGTGGATCTTCAAGAAGAAGACCGACGCGACGGTAATATTCTCGTCTACAAAGCTCGACTTATCGCAAAGGGTTTTCGACAAGTTCAAGGGATTGACTACGATGAGACCTTCTCACCCGTAGCGATGCTTAAGTCTGTCGAATCATGTTAGCAATTGCGCATTTTATGATTATGAAATTTGGCAAATGGATGTAAAGACTGCATTCTGAATGGATTTACGGAAGAAGAGTTGTATATGATGCAACCAAAAGGTTTTATCGATCCAAAGGAGCTAACAAAGTGTGCAAGCTCCAGCGATCCATTTATGGACTGGTGCAAGCATCTCGGAGTTGGAATAAGCGCTTTGATAATGTGATCAAAGCATTTGGGTTCATCTGAGACTTTTGGAGAAGCTTTGTATTTACAAGAAAGTGAGTGGGAGCTCTATAGCATTTACGATATTATATGTAGATGACATATTACTAATCAGAAATGATATAGAATTTCTGGATAGCATAAAGGGATACTTGAATAAAAGTTTTTCAATGAAAGACCTCGGTGAAGCTGCATACATATTGGGCATCAAAATCTATAGAGATAGATCAAGACGCTTAATTGGACTTTCACAAAGCACATACCTTGAAATTTTTTTGAACAAATTCAAAATAGATCAAGCAAAGAAAGGGTTCTTGCCTGTGTTGCAAGGTATGAAGTTGAGTAAGACTCAATGCCCGACCACTGCAGAAGATAGAGAGAAAATGAAAGATGTTCCTATGCTTCACCATAGGCTCTATCATGTATGCAATCTTGTGTACCGGACTGATGTGTGCCTTGCTATAAGCCTAGCAGGAGGTACCAAAGTAATCCAGAGTGGATCATCGGACAACGGTCAAGAACATCTGAAATACGAAAAGGACTAAGGATATGTTTCTCGTATATGGAGGTGACAAAGAGCTCATCGTAAACGGTTACGTTGATGCAAGCTTTGACACTAATCCGAACGATTCTAAATCGCAGACCGGATACGTATTTACACTAAACGGAGGAGCTGTCAGTTGGTGGAGTTCTAAACAAAGCGTCGTAGCGGGATCTACATGTGAAGCGGAGTACATAGCAGCCAAAGCAGCTAATGAAGGAGTGCGGATGAAGGAGTTCATATCCGATCTAGGTGTCATACCTAGTGCATCGGGTCAATGAAAATCTTCGTGACAATCTTTGGAGCAATTGCCTTAGCGAAGGAATCCAGATTTCACAAGAGGACCAAGCACATCAAGAGACGCTTCAATTCTATCCGGGATTTAGTCCAGGTGGGAGACATAGAGATTTGCAAGATACATACGGATCTGAATGTAGCAGACCCGTGGACTAAGCCTCTTCCACAAGCAAAACATGATCAACACCAAGACTCCATGGGTGTTAGAATCATTACTATGTAATCTAGATTATTGACTCTAGTGCAAGTGGGAGACTGAAGGAAATATGCCCTAGAGGCAATAATAAAGTTATTATTTATTTCCTTATCTCATGATAAATGTTTATCATTCATGCTAGAATTGTATTAACCGGAAACATAATACATGTGTGAATGCATAGACAAACAGAATGTCACTAGTATGCCTCTACTAGACTAGCTTGTCAATCAAAGATGGTTATGTTTCCTAACCATGAACAAAGAGTTGTTATTTGATTAACAAGGTCACATCATTAGGTGAATGATCTGATTGACATGACCCATTCCATTAGCTTAGCACACGATCGTTTAGTATGTTGCTACTGCTTTTATCCATGACTTATACATGTTCCTATAACTATGAGATTATGCAACTCCGTTTACGGAGGAACACTTTGGTGCTACCAAACGTCACAACGTAATCGGGTGATTATAAAGGAGTACTACAGTGTCTCCAAAGGCGGATGTTGGGTTGGCGTATTTGAGATTAGGTTTTGTCACTCCGATAGTCGGAGAGGTATCTCTAGGCCCTCTCGAGAATACACATCACTTAAGCCTTGCAAGCATTACAACTAATGAGTTAGCTGTGAGATGATGTATTACGAGCGAGTAAAGAGACTTGCGTAGCGAGATTGAACTAGGTATTGGATACCGACGATCGAATCTCGGGCAAGTAACATACCGATGACAAAGGGAACAACGTATGTTGTTATGCGGTCTGACCGATAAAGATCTTCGTATATGTAGGAGCCAATATGGGCATCCAGGTCCCGCTATTGGTTATTGACCGGAGACGTGTCTCGGTCATGTCTACATTGTTCTCGAACCGTAGGGTCCGCACGCTTAAGGTTTCGATGACGGTTATATTATGAGTTTGTGTATTTTGATGTACCAAAGAAGTTCGGAGTCCCAGATATGATCACGGACATGACGAGGAGTCTCGAAATGGTCGACATAAAGATTGATATATTGGACGACTATATTCGGACACCGAAAGGTTCGGAAGTTTCGGAGAAAACGGAGTGCCGGAGGGGTTACTGGAACCCCCGGGAAGTTATGGGCCTTAGTGGGCCAAGAGGGAGAGAGAGGGCGCACCAGGGGTGTGGCGCCCCCCCAGTCCGAATAGGACAGGAGGGGCGCCCCTCCCTCTCCTCTCCCTCTCCTTCCTTCCCCTTCCTCCTTCCTAGTTGGACTAGGAAAGGGAGTCCTACTCCCACTAGGAGGAGGACTCCCTCCCTGGCGCGCCTCCTAGGGCGGCCGGCCCTCCCCTTGCTCCTTTATATACGGGGCAGGGGCACCCTAGAACACACAAGTTGATCCTTGAGATCGTTCCTTAGCCGTGTCGGTGCCCCCTCCACCATAATCCACCTCGGTCATATCGTGGCGGTGCTCGGCGAAGCCTGCGTCGATAGAACATCAAGATCATCACCACGCCGTCGTCTTGACAGAACTCTCCCTCCCCGGCTCTCTGGATTGGAGCCGAGGAGCGTCATCGAGCTGTCGTGTGTCAAGAACTTCGGGCGCCGGAGTAACGGCGCTGGGATCGGTTGGATCGCGAGGAGAACGTCGACTACTTCCTCTCGTTGTGAACGCTTCGCTTCGGGTCTCGAGGGTACGTAGACAACACTCTCGCCTCTCGTTGCTATGCATCACCATGATCTTGCGTGTGCGTAGGAATTTTTTTGAAATTACTACGTTCCCCAACAATGATATCCACCTTGCAAAAGCGTTTCAATATGCGGGTCTATCCTTGGTGGGACCTTCGAGTTCCTTCTAGATAGGGTCGCATATTGGGCGTGACAAGTTGGTATCAGAGCCTCGACCGACCTTAGGAGCCCCCTTGATTGATCATGTAGTTTGGCCATTGTCGCGTCTAGAAGAAAACTGATTTCGGAGTCTAGTTATATCGGAGAGTAGGACTTCTTTTTACTCCTCTGCCCCTTCGTCGCTCTGGTGAGGAATCTTGGCGTAGGTGTTTTGAACTACTCCTCTTCCCCTTCAAATATTACTTTAGGTTCACGCAGTTGGTTTTCCGATCGTTGTTCCTTAGCTCTTTTCATCCGGTGCCTCTCTCGTCAATCTGATTCGAACCTCTTTGTCTTTGGGAGATCAATCCTCAACTCTTTTCGATCGATGTTGTTTCTCTGTCCGAAGTTGTCCTTGTTTTTTCCACCCACCCACCCTTTTTCTTCTCGGAACCGGAGTCCATAATCGAGTACCCATCCTACTCGTGCGAAGTCCTTGCTTTCTTTCTTCAATGATTTCAACCGGTGTTTTCTCTTCAAGATATTCATCGGTTCTCCCTTCCAAGTTGCCTTTGTTTTCCCGCCCTCCCACCCTTTCTTCTTCCTAGAGTCTGAGTCTGTTTTGAGCATCAATTTCATCCGTATGGAGCCTCTTCAGTCTTTCCTCAATTGTTTCAACCAGTGAATTCTCTTTTGTTTGGCATTCTTCATCTCTTTTCTTTTCCGTGGGTTCAATTCAAGTTTTTCGGTGTGGATCGTATTCTTTCCCTTGGTTAAAGTGTTCTCCTTGCTCGTTTGCCTCTCTCCATTCAATGATTCCGGAGTTCGGAAGACATCTCAGGAGATTCGTCTATGTTCGAATTAATTCGAGGTTGTCACCTCATTCAAATATTTCAATTGTTCTGGTGCATCATCTATCTGTTCATCATCCCTTTCCAATGGTGGTTTTCTCTTTAGTGGGCCCTAACCCACAGGTCTTTTCCCAGGATCTTACCTGACTCTTCTAATTCCCCGGAGTTATTCTCAATTTCTTTTCAAGTGTGACGTAAGAATGAATTTCATCAGCCAGATGCCTTTCCAAGATCGATTTCAAATCATTTCATCGTCGGCTCAACCTCTTCACTTTTCTTTCTCCCGGAGTATCTCAGTAATTTTGGTGGTGTTTCTCGTCATCATTTGAAGATTGAAGTAGAGTTTTTCCTCTAAATCTTGCCCGTTCTCTCGAAGTTTCGTGGTTCTAGTTTCATGTTATCCTCTTGAATTATTCCATTGGTCAGATATTCTTTTCCTTACCCATCCGGAGTACGTCAGAAGTTGTTTCCCGTTTCTTTTCACCGGAGGCCATCATTCCAGAGGAATTCTTTGTCCTCACATTTCTGCTACCGTTATCCAATTATCCCGGTGCTTCGTTCAAATGTTCTTTAATCAGCTCATGATCTCATTGTTCTCTCGCATCTAAATCCCCTCGAGCATATTGGTTCTCTTAATTCTTCCTGGTGATTCATCCTTTTTCGTCAGTCATTTTCGAATTCTTACGGTGGTTCGTTCAAGATTCTTTTCCTTGTTTATCATATTAATCCATTCATTATTTTCAATCCTACCGGTGGTTCATGAAGACCTTCTCAAGTTTGCGATATGTCACTTCTCAATCCTTTTCAAGAAGAATAAGTAGTATGCAAAATCCATTGCTTGTCATCAATTTAATTTGATGAAGGATAGAAGCATACAATAAATCTTATTCTTATTTCATCCAAGTGATTAATCCCTTTCTTCGGAGTTTGTTCTTGAGGAATAAATTCTAGTTCCAAGTGTTTTCATCTTTTCTTTTTCGGAGTTCAAATTTCCTCGGCCATCTCGTCGGAACCTCCACCTAAATCATCCCAACGCTCATCTTATTCTTTCATTCATTATTCTATCTCATCATCTTTTTGTTACCAGAGTTCTTCATGGTGGTTCTTCATGATTTAATTCATTCTTCAAGAGTTCATCAACTTTTTGTTGGACAAATTCTAGTATCTTTCTTCTTGCATATCAAACTGCAATTAATTCTCCATATCCTTTTGAAGTGGAGTTTTGCATTTCTTCGTTCTTCTCAGCCATTCAATCTTTTCCGCTTGTGGTCGGAGATCACCTCATAATTTTGAGATGTTATCTATAAGTCCACAACAAGCTTATTCTTTTCATTTTTGATTTTCTCAACAACTCCATTTAAACCTTCCTTCTAAAGATGCTTTCAATTTCATTCGTGGCACAAGTTGTCATATTCTTATCCGTTCTTTTCATTCAAGTTCTTCAATTCTTTCCGGAGGTTTTGTGTCATGTCTTCATCAAGTATCATTCCGTCCTCTCAAGCTCGTGTTCTATTCTTCCATGTTCAGCCGGAGTGCTGTCTAAATCCTTTCAGTCTTATTCGTTTCTTATCTCGTTCTAACCGGAGTGGTTTCATAGTCTATTTGATTCCATGAGCTTTCCATTCTCGTCATTCTCATCATTTCTCTCTTCTTCTCGAGTGCTCTCGATTCTTTGCTTCTTCTCTTGAGTTCTTGCTTCACCTCATCCCTTTTCCCTTCCGTCTCGGTCCTAAGATCTCGGGACGAGATCTCTTGTTAGTGGAGGAGAGTTGTAACGCCCCGGATTCGATGCTCCAGGTGTCTGCCAGTTATTCGCCGTCGTTGCCATGTCATTTGCTTGCGTGTTGCACTTTGCTATGTCGTCATATGCATTTCATATCATGTCATCATGTGCATTGCATTGGCATACATGTTCTTCTCATGCATCTGAGCATTTTCCCCGCTGTCCGTTTTGCAATCCGGCACTCCTATGTCCTCCAGCGTTCCCCTTTTGTCTCCTCTTGAGAGCGGGTGTTAAACGTTCTCGGAATGGCCCGAGGTTTGCCAAGCGGCCTTGGTATAGCACTGGTAGACCGCCTGTCAAGTTTTGTGCCATTTGGAGGTCATTTGATACTCCAACGGTTAACCGGGTAACCGTAAAAGCCTCTTTTGTGTGCAGCCCAACACCCCTTCCAAAGTGGCCCAAAACCCATCCAAACCCCCTCCAGCTTCTCGGTCGTTCGATCACGATCGTGTGGGCAAAAACCACACCTCATTTGGACACTCCTAGCTCCCTCTACCTATAAATATGTGCCTCCCCCGTCCAAATCGCAGATGAAACCCTAAATCCTCCCTCCGCGCCGCCGGACATGTCCGCCGACGGCCGGACACGTCCAGCCTCCACCTCACCCCGGCCAATCAGGCGGCGACATCTCAACCTCCGTCAGCCCGCGCCCAATCCCCCGCCACCACGTCGCAGCGCCGCGCCCCGCTCTCCTCCACACAGCCCGCGCGCTGCAGCCCAGGCTAGCCCGCCCGCGCCCCCGACCAGCGCCCGCCGCCGCCCGCGACCGCCCGCCCGCCCGGCTGGTCGCCGCCTCGCCGCCGGCGTGCTCCGCCGCCTCGCCCGCCGGTGCGCCTCCTCCTCGCCGCCCGCCTCCCAAGGGCCCCGCCACCAATGGGAGGTTCGCCGCCCGCCTCGGCCTTCCCGGCCCGCTCCTCCGCCCGCCACACCCCACTGAGCTACTCGTTGCCGGCTGCCCGCGCCAGCGCCGAGTGCTGCCGGCACCGCCTCCTCCAGCGACCCCTGACCCCGCCGCCATCAGATCCGGCCGCCGCCCCCTCTCCGGCCACCTCCCTCGACTCCGGCCGCCTTCCCTCGCGAGCTCTGGCGAACTTCAGATCTGGATCCACAGAGGTTGACCCGTTTTCCACTAAGTCCCGAAATATTTTGACATTATCATGCCATGTTCATCGCATCATATCTCGCTGCATGTTGCTCAATTTCGTGCGTGTAATATGGCAAAATGTTTGACTCGGCGAGTACTTCATTTCATTCCATTGCATCATGTTCATTTGGGTCCATCTTGATGCCCTAAATGCTGTTGGAAGAGTGCATGTTCTTTGTTAATCTCTTAAACCTGTTATAACATGCTCATTTGTCATTTTTGCCATGTTTGATGTGTGCATCCTATGAGGTTGATGTCTACATGTGTTTTGAAGTATGCCATGCCATCTTTACAGAGGTGCTCTCAATTTATTTTTGTGAGTTGTGTGCTGAGTGCATCGAGCTTGTTAAGTAGGGTACTTGCTGTTGCTGTTTTCCTGACTGATTCTGTTATATTTTGTTGCTATGTAAACCTGCTGCTACAAGTCATTTCGTGCATAATCTGGAGATGTTTACTAAAGATGATTTGTTATACATATCATGCTCTATCCATTCATGCCTCTGGTTGCATTTATAGCCGGCTGTATCTTGTTGTAATCTTGCTCCAAACTTGCTAAATAATATTGTTGTCAGCCTGTTAACATTATGTTCAATGTTGTCATGTTTGTTGTTACTGATCCATGCACCCTATGAACTTGCTCTTGCCATGCTTAGCTTCATAAACATGTCTTCTTACTGTTAGTTACCTTGCCATGCCATGTATTGCTCTGTGGTGAGTGGTTCAAGCTCACCAATATGCCTACTTATTGTTGTTCCTGCCATGTATGAATCTTTCATATAACTTGCCATGTTTACATGGGTGCCATCATATCTTCTGATCCTTTTTGGCTCATGGTCAGTAAGGGACTTTTGTTCTATGCTATTAGTAGATTCATGCCATGCCTTTGTTTGCCATGTTAAGTTCCTGTAACATGTTGTTTGATAGCTCTAAACATTGCAACCTGATGTTGTTTCTTGATAAGTCTGAAACTGTTATTACTAGAAGAACACCCGTGCGTTGCAACGGGGCCACATTAACTTTAAGAGTTCAATATCAATTATGTTAATATTACATTTAATATTCTCATACATATCAAGTGACATTGTCGACCTTTTTACCATCAAATTCTCACACACTCTCTCTCCCTCCCTCCTCCTCACTCTCTCTCCCCCTCTCCCTCTCTCTCTCTAACACACACACATATCCATCTTATTGTGTACGGACCATAATCCATCTATTTCACACGCACACGCGCTGGTGCATAACAATATGGATTATAAAACAGGTTCAAGGTAGTAACAAGGATTCTTCTCGTGCATTAATAAACAAATGTTCTGCACTGAAGACAAGATAAACAATTCCCAAAGTGCATCAGAGCATCATAGAACATTGCTGGCAAGATAAATGCACGACGGTACACCCGACTCATTTAATTAATATAATTAAATTATCAGTAAATTAGTCATTAAACTGCTCGGATGAACCAGAACAGAGCCAACATATATCATCCTAGACAAACGCAACATCAACCATTTACCTTGGTACTTTAGGGACCGACAGGAGGATGCATGTAGAAGCGCTTCTTGCCTGCGAATCCACAGTCAGAGAGAGAAATTGGAGCCCATTCCCATCACCAACCGATAAAGAAAGCATGTAAGAAAATTGATATCGGGCCAACTTGGATCTTCGGTGATTGTCCGCCCGTATGGAGAATTTAGGAGGGTGGGTGCAGGGAGTGGCCTTGTGGATGATGGATGGAGGCGCGGAGGGATGTGGTCACCGAAGGTCGAAGCGGAGAGGGTCGGGCACGTTAGGTGGAGCGGTGGTGCGCGACAACCGAGGCGGCCCAATCATGGGCGGCGAACCGACGATAGCCTCGGCCCATCTCTCGACGCAGCGAAGATAGAGAGGGCGGCACTGCCGGTGCTCGAGGCCGCCGCTCGGCACCATCTACATCGAGGGGAAAGAGAGGCGAGAAAGCGATAGGGTGATGCGGGCTAGCGATTGCGGAGGAGGGTGGGGTGTGCGATTTGAATGGATGGTTCGCCCACCATTTTCTTGTGCGTGGCGGTGGAGACGGCGGCATCCAGCCATGCAAAGTAGGCATGGGTCGAGCCGGCACACGGCGAGGCGCAGAGCAGAGGCGGGGCGATTTTTGCTCTTGAGATGCAGGTGTGGGATTGATCGCTCATGTTCTCTTTTCCTTTTAACTGGAGATGGATGCAATTTTTTCACGAGGGAGAGATGCGACCACGTCTGATTCCATAATAAATTAATTAGGTCCATAACGGGATTTCTTTACAATGCGTTAAGATTTATGTGTTAGTTTTTTAATAAAGAAATGCAATCGATGTAGGGATCGATTGATTCGGTAAGGAAAGATAGATTCGTGATCTTTTGTATGTTAGGAAATTAGTGGTTTGCAAGGAAAGAGTGGAGAGAAAAAGAACCAATGCGATCATGTATAGATTCCATAATAAATTAATTAGGTCCATAACGGGATTTGTTTGCAATGCGTTAAGATTTACGTGTTAGTTTTCGTAATAAAGAAATGCACTGATGTAGGGCGCGATTGGTTCGGGTAAGGAAAGATAGATTCGTGATCTTTTGTATGTTAGGAAATTATTGGTTTGCAAGGAAAGAGTGGAGAGAAAAAGAACCAGTACGAGGGGGTGGTGGGAGGTGGGACGAATAAAAACCGGACAAAATTGGGAGGTGGGAGGGGGCGAGTAAAAACCGACGAAAAAAACCAACGAAATTGGGAGGTGGGAGGGAGGATGAAAAAAAAACCAGGGGTGGTGGGAGGAGGACAAAAATAAACCGTACGAGGCTACCAACTACTCCATTAGGAGTAGAGATTGTTTGTGAAAATAACGTGCGACGACGACTTAGCGAGCGAATCACCTTAAAAAAGGCATAGCGAGCAGATTCCCTTAAAACTGGTAGAAATGGATACGATTGATGAAGTTGATAAATAGTAGTGAATGTTGGCATAATTTACTATCATCATGCATGGAAACGAATCATCAAGAAAAAGAATACTTCCTATTACTACACTCATAGGAAGCTTCCTAATCTCTGCTACCAAACAGTTTACGCCCAAACAAGGAAGGAAAGTTATGGACGTGATTCAAAGGAAACAAACGTTATGAAGATTAATTAATTTAGATTTGATCTTTAGAGATTGATTGTGATTGATTCTTTTACATAAAGACATTACTAAATAATTTGCGTCAAGATGGAAAGTTCGATCCGTTCAGTTTTTTCGTTGTGTGAGAGTGTGAAGTGAAAATAAACTGATGAAGTGGGGAGGCGATTTAAAAAATCTCTGACGGTTAACCTCTGAAAAAACCCGGACGAAAGTGGTGGGACGAAAATTGACCGACGGAGACTACCAACTGCTCCATTAGGAGTAGAGATTGGTTGATTCGATTTTTTTTGCATGGAGGGAACTACCTAGGAGGTGGGAGGGAGTATGAAAATAAACCGTCTCGGCTGAGCGGGAGGTGGGAGCAAGTACCAAAGAAGTACCAAAAAAGACCGGGTGAGGTGGGACGAAAATAAAACCCGGAACGCGACCTACCAACCGAGACATTAGGAGTAGAGATATTAACAAAAGTGCAGATCCGTCCCTCTTCACTTTTGACAAAAATTTCGAATAGCAATCTTGGTGAGTGATCTCGACCGGGTTCGATCGGCATGGCGTGTCGCTCCTCCGTGGAGTGGGTGCTGAGAGGAAGGATGGCAAACCTCCATTGTCAATCGGCGGAGCTGCATCGCCATTTGGATCGAGCATGGACGAAATCGAGATGGTAGAGGTTGAGGAATTTGTAGGACGTGAGGGTTTAGGGTGGGCATCACGAGAACTCACCCATATCTTGGGAGACGGCAGACCCGAGGTGCAGTTGTGTTCGTGCTTCAGGGGCTGCCACGTGCTGTCCTCGCCACCATCGCCTGTCGATGCCACTTCAGCGCCACGAGCATGGGACTGAGGGACGAAGGGAAGAGAAGGGAAGGAAGCGAGCTAATGACGTACCTATATTTGGTATGTAGTACCCTCCATTAAGAGTAGATATTTTCTTAAAATCGGTTATTTTGTTTCCTAATTAATGTGAGCAATTTAAAGTAAGGTTAATTAATTTGGATTTGATATTTAGAGATTGATCGTGATTGATTCTTTCACATAAAAACATTACTAAAAATAACTTGCACCAGCATGGAAAGTTATGATCCATTAAGATTTTTTTCGTTGTGTGAGAGAGTGACGCGAAACTAAACCGGTCGGGTGGGGGAGGGACGAAAAAAACCAGCGAAATAAAACGGGTGGGAGGTGGGAGAAAGTACCAAAGAAGTACCAAAAAAGACCGGGTGAGGTGGGACGAAAATAAAACCCGGAACGCGACCTACCAACTGAGACATTAGGAGTAGAGATTTGCAATCTTACCATGTCCTTTTGAGCATGTTCTAGTGATTTCTGGAGATAGCTCAGTGTTCATGTTTTGTTATGCTTTACCTGTACTTCATGCCCATGCCTTTTATTATTACGTTGAGGTGTTGTAGCTTATGGTTTTGATGCTTGCTAGTTGCCTAGTTGCTGTTTTGGGCAGATTGTTGCTATAACTTGTATAGAGTGTGTGTGTTGAACCGTTGCTCCGTTTTGAGTGTGCTCTATATGAAACTTGCTTGATTTTGCATGTAGTTCCATATTATCATGTTGCATCCATGTTTGGGAGTGTTCGCTTAATGTTTGTATGCATTTTGCATCAATGCCATGCTTAACTTGTTTTGCTCATATCTTCTAGGCCGGAGCTCCAAATCTAATGAACTTTATATGTAACTTGACTAGAATTTCGTGTAGATCATCTTGGTGCATCTTAACATGCTGTTTAACAACTTGAAATAAGGTTTATTCAGTTCTGGACCAATTTCTAAATTTGCATATGAGGACTTACAGGAATTGTTATATGTTGTTTCCGGCCTCATTTAAACTTGCTTTGATGTGTTGTTTTGTTTGCATCATCTCTTGCCATGAGTAGCTTCATGTAGCCTTTGTCATGCATCATGCTTGTTGTGCATCATGTCTTGTCTATGTGTGGTGTGTTTACCATGTTGTGTGCTTCTTCTCGATAGTTCCCGTTTCGTTGCGATCGTGAGGATGCGTTCGTCTACGTGCGGTTCGTCTTCGTGGCTTCATCTTCTTCATGGACTCATTCTTCTTCCTTGCGGGATTGTAGGCAAGATGACTGTCGGTGTCAAAACCGGCGGATCTCGGGTAGGGGGTCCCGAACTGTGCGTCTAAGCGGATGGTAACATGAGACGAGGGACACGATGTTTTTACCCAGGTTCGGGCCCTCTCGATGGAGGTAAAACCCTACTCCTGCTTGATTGATATTGATGATATGGATAGTACAAGAGTGAATCTACCACGAGATCAAGGAGGCTAAACCCTAGAAGCTAGCCTATGGTATGATTGTTGTAATGGTTATGTTGTCCTACGGACTAAAACCCTCCGGTTTATATAGACACCGGAGAGGGCTAGGGTTACACAGAGTCGGTTACAATGGTAGGAGATCTACATATCCGTATCGCCAAGCTTGCCTTCCACGCCAAGGAAAGTCCCATCCGGACACGGACAAAGTCTTCAATCTTGTATCTTCATAGTCTTGGAGTCCGCCGTCGATGATAGTCCGCTGTCCGGACACCCCTAGTCCAGACTCCTCAAGAGCCCCGAACCAGGCTTCAATGACGATAAGTCCAGCGCGTATGTAATCTTCGGTGTTGCAAGGCGGGTTCTCCTTTAAGTTCCATGTACCTGCCGAACAGTGTCCGGCTTTCTCATCAATGTTGCGCTTCTTGGCTTCCACGCCCAATAATGGCCTTCTTCCACGCGTCGCACGAATGCGAAAAGCCAGGGTATCTTTTGTGTTTTACCCCCTAGTTGCGCAAATAATCTGCTTATAAGAGAGGCAAGAATCCAGATCCAAATCACACCGTCTTCCTTCCGCGAGTACTCATCGGAGTGCCTCTGACCAAAAATCCATTCCATCATGGACCGTCGCCGCGGCTCCTCCTCTCGCGCTCCCAGTCCTCTGCCGGGAGATTGGCGGAGATGTTCTGTCCCGCACAACGAGCTGGTGACGCTCCAAGCGGAGGGATATCTTCCCCCGGCCTTCTTGGCCCCGGTTCGAGCCGGGCTGGCCACCTACCAAGGTGGGAAGCAAGCGGAGGCTACCCCGAGTCCCAACAAAGGGGAGCGGGTATGCTTCGTCCCCTATCTGATAAGGGGGCTCGGATTTCCTATACATCCGTTCCTCCGCGGGCTCCTGGAGTTCTACGGACTCCAGCTCCATCACCTCACGCCCGCCTCTATCCTGCATATCGCAGGTTACGTAGCTCTTCGCGAGCTATTTCGGCGCCGAGCCCCATTTCGCTACCGTGGAAGAGGTTATTACGCCTCGTACCCGCTCTCACGAGGGGTCCATATATCAAGTGGGCGGTGCCGAAATATGGCGCATCGCCGGGACCGGATATCCATCCGGAACCCCTAAGAAGGCGTCCGAAGACTGGCCTTCATAATGGTTTTACATAGAAGACGCCCGCTGCGGACCTGTTCGGATCGGCCTCCCGGAGTTCAGTAATGCTCCTTTGAAGAAACGCCTTAGCTGGCGCCCACGGAGCCCCCAACTGGAGGAAGACAAGAGCGTCCATTATTTGATGGGCCGGATAAGGTTCACCATTCTGGGTTGACCATGATTGGAGTCATGGCAACATGCATTATGCGGGGGGTGCAGCCGCTGCAATAGAGGGGCCACCCTATGTGGGATTTCAACGGGGAGGACGATGCCACCCGTCATGGCCGCAAAGGGCCGAGATCGGCCGAAGACCTGGCGAAGGTCCTGTCCGGCCTGAACAAGGGGGAGAAGGAGGATTTCCTCCAGACGAGCCCGTTGAATGGGTTCTCCATGAATAACCCTCGGCGTTGGGTAAGCGAACACTTTGTGTGCCCGACCCATGCTTTCAAAGTTTAAGTTTCTTATATTATGCTTTGGACGCAGGAGCTGCGTCGGGTTGTGGAGGGCATGCTTAGTCCAGCTCCGCAACCCGAGGATCCAGAGAGATCCTAGGATCCGGCCTTTGAAGAGGACCCGGACATAAAGGTGGAGCTAATCGACGGGGTGTTCCACCAGCTCAACGTGGATAACGCTTTAGTCGCCATTACGGCTGACTACCCCGGACTATATCCGGCTTCCCAGGTGATTGTGACCGAAGTCCTGACACCATTATTTCTTCCTTGCTCATTTCTGACCACCGTATACGATGGTGTTTTGCAGGAGGCGCCTTCAAGGCGGGAAGCCGAGCCCACGGCGACTGACCAACAAGGGCCAGTCCGGCCCAGTAGGCGGAAGAGGAGCGTGGTGCGGGTTGGAACGTCGCCGCAAAGGTATAGCTCACGGCTCGTTATTTTAGAGCAACGTTCCTAGGAAGTGTTTAAATGTTCATGACTTTTGTAGGAGAAAAAGCGCCACGGATCATGGGACGTAGGGGTTGCCAACCCAGCCTCTACCAGCCAAGCTCCAAAGACTGGTCTCGGAGGGAGGCGGCGCAAGGCGTGGCGGATACTTCTCCAATGGAGGATGCCGACAGATCGTCCGCCACCAAATCTGAGGTGGAGAGCGCCATGAACCACAGCGCGCCGCGGACAGGTTTTCGTGGCGCTGCTTCTCCCCGAGGCGTTGGATGCCTTTAACGCTGGGGACGCAGACCTCCGTGCTGCTCAAGATGGTTTAACCAGAGCCACGAGCGATGTAAAGGACATACGGGTAAGAGATTTTAATAGTTGTATATGCCAGTAGCCCCCGAGACTTAAAGTAGTTATATTAACTGATTTAAGGATCAATTGAAATGCAGGATCTTACGAAGAAGAATACCCAACTGTCTCAGGAGCTGCAAGAGTGTAAGGCCCAACTTGAGGTCGATTGGTTGCCTTGAGGAGGAGACGCAGGACCCTCTCCCGTAACACATTGTTATATATTTTTTGTTAAAAAGATAAGTGGTGTGCGGCGTGCGCGCAAGTGTAATAATGACTTTGCAGGTGCTGCCGAACAGGATCCGGACAGGCAAGAACTACTACGCCAACTAAAGGCCGGCGAGAGAGTGCTGACGAGGGTGCAGCAGGAAAGGAAGAAGCTCCAGGATGCCCACGCCCAGCTTGGAGAGGAGCTGAAAGGCATTCAGGCCGAGCTGTCTGGCTCCATTAAGGAGAATCAGCGGCTTCATCGCGGCATCTATGGTAAGTGCTTGAGCGAACTCCTTTGAAAAGAAGAGTTCGGCGAGGAAGTCAATTGACAAAATATGTCTGCAGCTATACTCACAAGTCGCCTCATGGAGGAGATGCCCAGATCAACGGTTGATCGACTTCGAGTTGGTGCAACTTTCGAACGAGTTCGGCAGGCAATGAGCGGCGACGCCCGTGCTTTATGGCCATCCTCTCCCTACCCGAGGGCCTTGGAGAGCTTGCGGAGAAGCTTCAGAGTGCGGCAGCGCTTCCGCTTATGGAAGATTTCGCCTGCCGCCAAGGTGCCGTGGAGGCCAGGCCATGGTGAAGACGCGGTACAAGAAGGCGGATCCCAACCACATGGCCGAGGTCGGACTGTGGGGCCCGATGGGAAGGAGATCCTGTGAGTTTAGTATACGCCAAGTAGAATTGGCCGCTAAATTTTCCCAACGGGATCAGAATTAGACAGCCTGTTAGACGGGATTGAGGAAGAATACAACGGTCGATTTGACAATGTATTTTAAAATGACATGTAAAATTCCTTCTAGCGGATTGTAGATCGTTTGTCTTTGCCGACCTTTTCGCTTCAACCTCGGGACCCTAGAGTCCGGAGTGTGTCCGAATACCTTCTTGGTTAAGAAACAACTGTGGTATGCATGGAGACCAAAGTAGGGGTCATTAGTGCTTTATCGCACAAGTGCCCAACTAGTTATGTTATATTACATGGTTAGTAAGAAACATCTTCCAGGAGAATAGTTCCGTTAGGGTTCCTTTCCACGGAGGCATGCCCTGAAGTGCATGTTCGGACTGCGAAAAGAGCAGGAAAACATCCGGGGCAGATAAATAAATAGGTAAAAATCATCTTTCAAGTCACCGACCAAGTATTCCCTTAAGAACGCTTAGCTTTCGCTTCACCCAGTCGAGGTACACATCCGCTGACCAGCAAGAATAATCGCAGAGGTGCTCCTTTACCTCCTAGCCGAACAATCGGGAGCGAGGGGTAAGCACAGAGCCAGCAACCCAGCTTGGCCAAAACTTAAGTCATATCGATGCATATAATGGTAAATAAAAGGTACACGTGGAAGTGTGACACGTGTGCTGGGCATGAAGCCCTGATAATTAAGCTTCTGGTAAAGAAGCCCCCAGGTATAGTGAGTGCGGCTAGCACATCAATTGTGTGTGAACAATGCGCGAGTAGGCCTTAGGGCTTTTATGGAAAGAGTCGAGAGAAAAAAGAGAAACAAAAGGCAGCTAAAGTGTAAAAAATTTGGGCGGGGGAAGGGGACGAAATCTTAGTCCGGCGCTAGGCATAGAATCTTCGGAGGCGGGCTGCATTCCATGGGTTCGGCTCGAGTCGGTTGTCCGACGCATTTCGCAGACAAGACGCCTACCGTCAAGACTTGATCGATAATGAAGGGGCCTTCCCATTTGGGCTTGAGCTTGTCCTTTTTCTTGTCCGGCAGGCGTAGAACTAGTTCGCCAACATTGTAGGTTTTGGCCCGTACTTCTCTGCTTTGGTATCTTCGAGCCTGCTGTTGATAGCATGCGGAACGAGCTTTGGCAACGTCACGTTCTTCCTCCAATGCATCCAAGTTGTCTTGCCAATCCAACTCGGCTTCTCTTTCTTCGTACATGCGCACTCGAGGTGAGTCATGAATGATGTCGCAGGACAGAACTGCATCTGCGCCGTATACCATAAAGAATGGTGTGAATCCGGTAGTATGGTTGGGCGTCGTCCGCAGCCCCCAGAGTATGGAGTCGAGCTCTTCTACCCAGTGCATGTCCGATTTCGTCAAGGACCGCACTAGCCTGGGTTTGATGCCGCTCATTATTAGACCATTTGCTCGCTCCACTTGACCGTTGGTTTGAGGATGATAGACTGAAGCGTAATCGAGCTTAATGCCCATATTTTTGCACCAAAATTTAACCTCGTCGGCGGTGAAGTTAGTGCCGTTATCGGTAATGATGCTGTGGGGGACACCATATCGGTGTACTACCCCAGATATGAAGTCTATCACTGGTCCGGACTCTGCCGTTTTAACTGGCTTGGCCTCTATCCATTTGGTGAATTTGTCCACCATGACCAATAGGTACCTTTGCTTGTGGGTTCCCCCTTTAAGGGGTCCAACCATGTCAAGCCCCCAGACCGTGAACGGCCAGGTAATGGGTATAGTTTTGAGGGCGGTGGGTGGCATATGGCTCTGATTAGCAAAGAGCTGGCAACCGACGCATCTTTGGACGAAGTCCTGAGCATCTGCCCGGGCCGTTGGCCAATAAAAACCTGTTCGAATGCCTTTCCTACAAGGGCCCGAGCTGCGGCGTGGTGTCCGCCTAGTCCGGCATGAATTTCAGCCAGAAGGTTTCGCCCTTCCTCTTCGGAGATACACCTTTGAAGGACTCCGGTTGTGCTTTTCTTATAAAGTTCTCCCTCATGGACCTTGTAGGCTTTAGATCGCCGAACTATGCAGCGGGCCTCATTTTGGTCTTCGGGGAGTTCCTGCCTAAGCAAGTAGGCTAGGAATGGCTCTGTCCACGGGCGATTACTGCCATTATTTCGTAATGAGGGTGTTATTTCATCGGCTGAGTCATGAATATGTCAGATTGTTTTGTCTCGGTTGGTGCGGCTGCTTCAGGTTTGTTATTTTCGGACTCCTCTTCCCATAGTACGGATGGCTTAAAGAGCCGTTCCAGGAAGATGTTTGGAGGGACAGCGTCATGTTTTGCGCCGATGCGTGCCAATATGTCGGCTGCTTGGTTATTATCCCGGGCTACGTGGTGGAATTCAAGTCCTTCAAACCGAGCTAACATTTTTAAGACAACGTTACGATAGGCTGCCATTTTCGGATCCTTGGCATCAAAGTCTCCATTTACTTGGGATATTGCAAGGTTTGAATCCCCGCGCACCTCTAGGCGTTGAATGCCCATGGAGATTGCCATCCGGAGACCATGTAAGAGGGCCTCGTATTCGGCTGCGTTGTTGGAGTCTGTGTACATATCTGAAGTACGTATTGGACTGTGTCCCCGGTTGGGGACGTCAATACAACGCCAGCCCCCAATCCGGCCAACATTTTGGAGCCGTCGAAGTGCATAATCCAATTGGAGTATGCGCCGTACTCTTTAGGGAGTTCGGCTTCGGTCCATTCAGCGACAAAGTCAGCCAAAACTTGCGACTTTATAGCTCGCCGAGGTTTGTAAGTTATATCAAATGGTAAGAGCTCAATGGCCCATTTTGCAATCCTGCCCGTTGCGTCGCGGTTGTTTATAATGTCGTTGAGAGGTACTTCGGAGGCCACTGTTATCGAACACTCTTAGAAGTAGTGTCGGAGCTTCCGGGATGCCATGAACATTGTGTATGCTATCTTTTGATAGTGCGGGTAACGGGACTTGTAGGGTGTTAAGACAGTGGATACGTAGTACACTGGTTTTTGAAGAGGGAATTTATGCCCTTCTCTCTCGCTCGACGACGAGTACCGCGACAACTTGATGTGTTGCTGCGATGTATAACAACATTGGTTCGCCTGGTTGGGCGATCCAGACCGGATTTGTTGCAAGTATGGCTTTTATTTCTTCGAGTCCGCAGTGGCAGATCCGTCCACTGGTGTTAGGTGCTACCGAGGAGGCGATATAGGGGCAATGCCTTTTCTCCTAGACGGGAGATAAAGCGGCTTAGAGCCGCCATGCATCCAGTCAATTTTTGTATTTATTTGAGGTCCTTTGGGATATCCAGCTGTGACAGAGCCCGGATCTTGGCTGGGTTCGCTTCGATTCCTCTGCCGGATACAATGAAGCCCAGGAGCTTTCCGGCTGATACGCCGAAGACGCATTTTTCCGGATTCAGCTTGATGTCATATGCTCTGAGGTTGTCGAATGTAAGCCTCAAGTCGTCTACTAGAGTTTCGACGTGTTTGGTTTTGACGACTACGTCGTCTACGTATGCCTCTACTGTTTTGCCGATCTGGGTGGCCAGATATGTTGCGCCGGCGTTTTTAAGTCCGAAGGGCATCGTGTTGAAGCAGGATGGTCCATATGGAGTGATGAATGCCGTTGCGGCTTGGTCCGCCTCCGCCATCTTGATTTGATGGTAGCCGGAGTATGCGTCAAGGAAGCACAATGAATCGTGTCCTGCGGTAGCGTCGATTATCTGGTCGATGCGGGGGAGGGGGAAGGGATCCTTTGGGCAGGCCTTGTTGAGGTACTTATTTTCGGTTTTCCGGAAGCTCTCCATCGCATAGTACTTTCGTACTATGGACGCCAGGTCGGCGAAGCGTGTAATTTCACGACGGCTGACGGCGTTCAAAATTCCCTCGTCCGTGCAATTATTGCAAAAGATTGAGATTGCATTTTCCTCTCGGCAGTCCTTTATCCTGCCCGTAACCAGGAGGAATCTGGCCCAGTAGTGATGTACTGTTTCAGCTGGCTCTTGCCGGATTAGAGATAGATCGCATATGTCTGGGCGGGTGGGTGGAATTAAGTCCGGAACCCTACCCATCTCGAGGCTCAAGGGCCGAGAAGTTTCCAAATTTGGAAGCTCGGATTGCTGGGTGTTGTCCAATGAGTCCGTCCGATGCTGACTTTAGGTTCAGTGCTTGATCGAAGTCCGTCCCTCCGCGGGAATCCGACATGGAGGGTTCAGGAGCCCGGACATGAATAGTTTTCAATACAGGAGAAGAGTCGCCGCGTTGTTCCTCTACCACTGCTACGTGGTGGGTGACCTGGGGAGAGTTAATCTCTCTCAGATCAGTTTTAAGCCCAATCTGATTGTAGTCTGTAGCGACTCCCAAGGCGGCGATGCAATCCAAGAGCTCGTTTATGGATGAGAGCTCTATTGGATCCAGCCGCTTGGCGAATTCCGAGCTGACGTGAAGATTGCTTTTAACGACCTGAGAGGTCATCGTCGAAGCGGTGGCCGAACAGGCGGTCATGAGGAAACCACCTAGTCGGATAGTTTGGCCGGCGGCTAGGGCTCCTTTAACGAAGATACCGTCCTTGAAGACGGGTAGAGGCATCCTTCCTATCGGTGACGGCACAGAGGAACTCTCAATGAAAGCACCAATGTCGGTGTCAAAATCGGCGGATCTCGGGTAGGGGGTCCCGAACTGTGCGTCTAGGTGGATGGTAACAGGACGAGGGACACGATGTTTTTACCCAGGTTCGGGCCCTCTTGATGGAGGTAAAACCCTACTCCTGCTTGATTGATATTGATAATATGGGTAGTACAAGAGTGGATCTACCACGAGATCAAGGAGGCTAAACCCTAGAAGCTAGCCTATGGTATGATTGTTGTAATGGTTATGTTGTCCTACGGACTAAAACCTTCCAGTTTATATAGACACCGGAGAGGGCTAGGGTTACACAGAGTCGGTTACAATGGTAGGAGATCTACATATCCGTATCGCCAAGCTTGCCTTCCACGCCAAGGAAAGTCCCATCCGGACACGGGACGAAGTCTTCAATCTTGTATCTTCATAGTCTTGGAGTCCGACCGTCGATGATAGTCCGGCTGTCCGGACACCCCCTAGTCCAGGACTCCCTCAATGACCACTACCCTGGATCTCACTACTATCATTACTATGCTAGTTGCTTCGTTCTATCGCTTTGCTGCGCTACCTATCTTTTGCTCTTCAAGCCTCCCAAATTGCCATGAACCTCTAACCTTTGACACCCTTCCTAGCAAACCGTTGTTTGGCTATGTTACCGCTTTTCTCAGCCCCTCTTATAGCGTTGTTAGTTGCAGGTGAAGTTGAAGATTGCTCCATGGTGGACGGGTTATGTTGGGATATCACAATATCTCTTATATTATTAATGCATCTATATATTTGGTAAAGGGTGGAAGGTTCGGCCTTATGCCTGGTGTTTTGTTCCACTCTTGCCACCCTAGTTTCCGTCATACCGGTGTTATGTTCCCGGATTTTGCGTTCCTTACGCGGTCGGGTGGTTTATGGGACCCCTTGACGGTTCGCTTTGAATAAAACTCCTCCAAAGAAGGCCCAACCTTGGTTTTACCATTTGCCTCACCACCACCTACTTTTCCCTTGGGAGTTGCTCTCTCGAGGGTCATCTTTATTATAGCCCCCGGGCCAATGCTTGTCTAAGTGTTGGTCCAAACTAGAGCACCGTCTTGGACCATCCCTTGGCAATCGGGGTTAATTCAAGACTGACGCTTAGCTTATCCGGTGTTGCCACGAGAACGAGATATGTGCAGCTCCTATCGGGATGTCGGCGCATCGGGCGGTCTTGCTGGTTATGTTTTACCATTGTCGAAATGTCTTGTAAACCGGGATTCCGAGACTGATCGGGTCTTCCTGGGAGAAGGAATATCCTTCGTTGATCGCGAGAGCTTATGATGGGCTAAGTTGGGACACCCCTGCAGGGTATAAACTTTCGAGAGCCGTGCCCGCGGTTATGTGGCAGATGGGAATTTGTTAATGTCCGGTTGTAGATAACTTGACACCAGATCCGAATTAAAACACATCAACTGCGTGTGTAGCCGTGATGGTCTCTTCTGGGCGGAGTCCGGGAAGTGAACACGGTTTCTGTGTTATGTTTGACATAAGTAGGAGTTCAGGATCACTTCTCGATCATTACTAGCTTCACGACCGCTCCTTTGTTTCTCTTCTCGCTCTCATTTGCGTATGTTAGCCACCATATCATGCTTAGTCGCTGCTGCAACCTCACCACTTTACCCCTTCCTTTCCCTTTAAGCTTTGCTAGTCTTGATACCCATGGTAATGGGATTGCTGAGTCCTCACAGATTACTACAACAACAGTTGCAGGTACAGGTTATACGATGATCATGATGCGAGAGCGATGTTTGCTTGTTTGGAGTTCTTCTTCTGCTTCTTCTTCGATCAGGGGATAGGTTCTAGGTCGGCAGCCTGGGCTAGTAGTGTGGATGTCGTTTGAGTTTCTGTTTGTGATTCATCCGTAGTCGGATGGTGCTCTTATGTAAGATGATGTTGTATTCGTGTGGCATTGTATGCCTTTTGTATGTATCCCCATCTATTATGTAATGTTGATGTAATGATATCCACCTTGCAAAAGCGTTTCAATATGCGGGTCTATCCTTGGTGGGACCTTCGAGTTCCTTTTGGACAGGGTCGCATATTGGGCGTGACACATAATAACTCATCATCCGTAGTCATATAATAACTCATCATCATTCTAGCACATGACAAGTACTACGGCCTCCTCATCATCCTCGTAGTCATATAACAACTCATCATCCATAGTCATATAATAACTCACCATCAATATAGCACATGACAAGTTAACCAACACTAGCTAATTGTTATCATCCTAGGTAAATAACTCATCATCATTATAGTGCATGACAAGTACTAGCTAGGACCTACTCCTCTCTCTTAGGTAAAATAGAGTAAAACAAGTAAACTCCTCCATCTCCATCATGAAGAATAGAGATCCACCTGTCTCCCGTTTGTGGCCTGCGCAAATTGAAAGCACATTTGCTCCCCAGGTGGTTTTGGTAATTAATGACAACATACTTTGTGGTTGGACTAATGCTTTTATCAAGTATGTTTCAGGAAATTCAATCACATTGGCATGGCAAAAGGACTAAAGAAGTGGACCCCTCAAAATGCTAAGGCAAGCATTGGCAAAAGCTCAAGACTCCATTTTTGGTTTAGTGATCCAAGATCACATTGAGTCCATAGGAAAAGCCAATACTATTAAAAGGGGATGAGGTTATGATGATGATCTGGTTGCTCAAGTGCTTAGTGATACATCTCCTAAACTATCAAAGAACTTCCACCGCCATATACACTCATAAGTAGTCTCGGTCCCACCGATATTCCAAACTCAGTCACACGAGATGAACCACCTCAGCCATAAGCCAAACCCTAGTAAACTCGGATTTTCCGATTACGAACTCGGTCTCACCAAACATGAGTTGCCAAGTGAAAGTGCAACTAATCCCGGGTGGTTTTGGTAATTAATAACAACATATATATCATTGAACTAATCATTTCTTGAGAATATTTCAGAAAGTTCAAGTGATATGGGTATGGCAATGATTGATGATGTGGACCCTCAAAATGCTAAGGAAAACATTGGCAAAAGCTCAAGACTCTATTTTTGGTTTAGTGATCCAAGATCACATTGAGTCCATAGGAAAGCCAATACTATTAAAAGGGATGAGGTTATGATGATGATCTGGTTGCTCAAAGTGCTTAGTGATTTATCTCTCAAACTATCGCAATCTTTCATTCCAACATAAACCCATAAGTAATCTCGGTCCCACCGATTCCATAAACTCACCACACCGAGATGAACCACCTCAGCCATATACCCAAACCCTAAGAATTTCGGATTTTCCGATTCCAAACTCGGTCATACCGAAATTGGTGTTGCCAAGCTTCAGAACCTTCAGACTCAAATCGGTGTCACCGAGATGAGTAAGTCGGTCCCACCGAGATTGGCAAACCCTAGACTTTGGAAGAATCGGACTAACCGAGATTGTATTTTCGGTCCCACCGAAATCCCAACGCTCACAAGATTTGAACTTTCGGTCTCACCGAGTTGTCAACTTCGGTCTCACCGAGATTGCTCAAATGTGTGTAACGGTTGGATTTTGTGTGGAGGCTATAAATACCCCTCCACCTCCTCTTCATTCGTGGAGAGAGCCATCAGAAAGAACTACCACTCCTACCTTACATTTCGAGAAGAAAACTACCTACCCTTGTGTTGAGATCAAGTTGCTCCACTCCCACCATATGAAACTTGATTTCTAGCCTTCCCAAGTTGCTTTCCACTCAATCCTTTCTTCCACCACAGCCAAATCAGTGAGGAGAGTTGAGTGTTGGGGAGATTATCATTTGAAGCACAAGAGCAAGGAGTTCATCATCACCAACACCATCTATTACCTTTTGGAGGTGGTGCCTCCTAGATTGGTTAGGTGTCGCTTGGGAGCCTCCGTCAAGATGTGGAGTTGAACCAAGATGTTTGTAAGGGCAAGGAGATCGCCTACTTCGTGAAGATCTACCCCGAGTAAGGCTAGTCCTCCGTGGACGTAGGCCATGATGGCATAGACAAGGTTGCTTCTTCGTGGACCCTTCGTGGGTGGAGCCCTCCGTGGACTCTCGCAGCCGTTACCCTCCGTGGGTTGAAGTCTCCATCAACGTGGATTGACGATAGCACCACCTATCGGAACCACGAGAAAAATCTCTGTGTCTCCAAATTGTGTTTGCTCTTCTCCACCTCTTATTTACTACATGTGCAATTTACTTTCCGCTGCCATAACTCTAGAATTGCATGTGTAGGGTGATACTTGACTTGGTCATCATTGTGAACTTGCTAAAAACTTGCCCTAATCAAAAGGCTAAACTTTTAAGTTGTCAAGTAGTCTAATCACCCCCCCTCTAGACATACTTCCGATCCTACAAGTGGTATCAGAGCTTCGGTCTCCATTGGATTGGTTTCCATTGCATTGGATTCCATAAGCTTGGTTTCACAACCTAGGAGAGTATGGCGTCTAGTGAGGGTAATTTCCGTAGAGGTCCTTACTTTGATGGTTCAAACTTTGCTAGTTGGAAGCATAAAATGAAAATGCATATTCTTGGACATAACCCTGCCGCATGGGGCATTATTTGTGTTGGCTTGCAAGGTGAGTTCTTCGAGGAAGGAAAAGTTCCGGATCGCGAAGCTACTGCGGATGAGTTGCGGATGTTCTGTAACAATGCTCAAGCTTGTGACATTCTCTTCAATGCTTTGTGTCCCGAGGAGTTCAACAAGATCAGCCATCTTGAGAATGCAAAAGAGATTTGGGATACTTTGGTCGAAATGCACGAAGGTACCGAGTCCGTGAAGGAATCAAAGCTAGATGTTCTTCAAGGTCAGCTTGACAAGTTCAAGATGAAGGAAGGTGAAGGAGTCGCTGAAATGTACTCTAGGCTTGCTCTCATCACCAATGAGATGGCAGGCTTAGGAAGTGAAGAAATGACCGACCGATTCATCATCAAGAAGATTCTTAGAGCTTTGGATGGAAAGTATGACACCGTGTGCACTTTGATCCAAATGATGCCAAACTACAAAGATCTCAAGCCTACCGAAGTCATTGGAAGGATTGTTGCTCATGAGATGACACTTAAAGACAAGGAAGAGCTTCACAACAAGTCAAGTGGTGCTTACAAAGCTGCAGTTGAAGCTCCCACAACCTCAAGTGACAAGCTAGTTTCAAATGAAGAGATAAGCCTAATGGTGAAGAACTTCAACAAATTCTACAAGAGTAGAAGCAAGGAAAGAAGCTCAAAGTCTAGATCATATGATGAAAAGAGATCTTCTAGTCGTGATCGAAACTGCTACAATTGTGGAAGACCGGACACTACTCAAATGAGTGTTCGACTCCCCACAAGAGAAGAGAAGAATCTCCAAGAAGAAGAAGCTCAAGAGAAGAGTCGCCTCGAAAAGAGAGAAGGAGTAGAGATGATCGTTATGAGCGAAGATCCTCTCGGAGAAGCAAGGATTCGGAAAGGAAAGACAAGTCATCAAGGAGCTACACAAGAAGAAAACATCAAGCTCATGTTGGTGAATGGGTTTCGGCTCCGACTCGACAATCACTCCGAAAGAAGCTATCACTCCAACTCCGAATACTGATCAAGATGAAGGTGTTGCGGTCTTGCTCTCGTGTCCTCCAACTCCAACTCCTATGACATATTTGATTCACCAAATGAGGGAATTGGAAGATGCTTCATGGCAAAAGGCCCCAAGGTATCACACCCTGAGTTTATTGACTTTGATAGTGATGAGGATGACTTGCTTGGTGAAGATGAGCTTTTGCATGACAAATCTAGCGAGCTTAGTAATGATGAACATGCTAATAGTCTTTATAGTCGAGAAGAGTCGAATGACAATGCTATGAAGGAGATTGAGCGTCTAACTAAAGAACTAAACACTCTTAAGTTAGCTCATGAAACAACTCAAGAAGATCATAGAGAGCTCCTAAGATCTCATGAGAAGCTACGCTTCGAGAAGCTCAATCTAGAGCAAGAACATGAGTTTCTAAAAGCTATCAATGACGATCTTCGAAAGAAGAGTTCTTCATATCTTGCCAAACAACTTCTCTTGTCTAATTTCTTGCCACCTATTAAAACTAAGCATGACAAGAATAAGAAAAATTCTTCATCTAGTAGTAACAATAATCATGCCAAATCAAATGTTGTTACTTCTAGTAATTCTCTTGATTCCACTAACAATGTTTCAAGCCAAGTTTCACTTGAGCAAGAAAATAGTCTATTGAAAGGGATTATAGAGAAAGGTGTCTACAAGAGTCTTGCCGGAAGCAAGAGCTTTGAGGAAATTGTTCGCAAACAAGGAAGACACCGGAAGAATCAAGGAATTGGTTTTGAGCGAAAGTTCAACGCCGAGGGTGTTGAATGGGAAGAAGGTCAATATCCCACTCCAAAGTTTGTGTCTCAAGAGGAGAAGTATGATCCTACTTCTTCCAATAAGGAACAAGCTCAAGATGACCTTCCACCACAAGACCACAAGCTAAAAGGCAAGGACAAGCTTCAAGAGGAGATTGATGCATTCATTGAAGCACCCAAGGCCATGGTCAAGTGGGTTCCCAAGGCAACGTCAAGTTCTACTTTGACAAGCTCAATTACCACCCCAAGGATTCCCATCAAGATGATGTGGATCCCGAAGAAGAAGAACTAGAGAGTTCTTGAGGGTGACTCCGCCAACATACTTCACTCACATTCATTTTGGCAAAGAACTTGTGCAATCAACTTCCACATCTTGCACTAGTTCATGGAGTCACAAACCCTCATGTTGGTAAGTCAAGGGACAAGGTAATCATTGCTTTCATGGATATCATCTATTGTGTACTTCAATCTATGTCCATGGATATCCTTGTTTGTTCCTTGTGGGACTAACCCATGTAGGTATTGAAAGTGCCCGAATCCAAAGGATTGCTCCCAACTCTTGATGATCTTCATCAACATTGAGCATCCACATCTTCAACATCTACATGAAGTCTTCAACGACAACCCAAGGTTAGTTTGACCCTTTAAAAGGGTTCTCACATCAAGGGGAGCTTTGCTCTAAAGAAATGAGCTAAAGCATCTTCAAATGATGTGAACACATTAATGCTTTATGAAAAGTGGTAACCCCACTTGTGCTTAAACGATGAGTATGACCTATGATCAAATGTTCTCATTTGACTCCTAAGTCAATATACTCATATATAGATGACCTAGTCATCGCCAAATTGTGTGCTAGTAGCTAGTGTTTTGTTTGTGCATGTTTGACACATATTTTATTTGCTATCTTATTGTGTGAGCATGTTGGATGCATGATTTTATCCATTCGAGGACATCCATTTGTTGCTTTGGTCTTTTGGATTTTTCTTTTTGACCAAATGGATGGACAAGAATGCCTAAGTTCCTCCCTAGCTATCTATGCTTTCTTGTCTCAAACTCTATTCATGCTTATATCACAAACTTTGAACAAGACTTTTTCGGACAGACCGAGTGAGGAGCACTCGAGCCACCGATCCGTCAAAAGCCTAACTTCCAAAACCTTCTAAGTACTTTCGGTCAAACCAATATACTCAAATCGGACGGACCAAATTACTTGGATTGATCTAGGTTTTCACCTCGGTGAAACCGAAGTTGTAAATTTCGGCGTGATCAAGTGAGTAATCGCATGCGCTAACCATCTCGGTCCCACCGAGGTTTCCAACTCGGTCCCACCGACAGCCGAAGGGTATATATACCCGAGGACAGCGCGCGTTGATTACTTCTTCAAAACGCCTCGCCCTCAAACCCTTCGCTGCCGTCGCCGTGGTCTTCGGATCGTCTCCGCCGTCGCCTGTGCGCCCTCGCCGCGGGTCTCCATCACCGTCAACGGTCAATCTCGTCGCGCCGTTGCTGCCGTAGTGAAGCTCCACCAGATTGGGTGAGTTTCATCCCTCTCGTGCTTCAACCTCCGATTCTATGCACGATAGGTTTTGCCTAGCTTCTTGCCAAGATTGAAATCTTCCTATCCAGCAGATTAGATCATAGAACAAAATTCGAGTGAAAATTTTAGGGTTAGGTTTCCGCCGAACACATCTCGGTGTGACCGATTCTACATTCTCGGATGACCGATTTGGCCTCTGCCATTGCACTTTGCACTTTTCGGTTAAACCGAAGTTGTGCAAATCGGTAAGACCGAAGTGAGGATTTAGTGAAACCCTAGTGCTCTCGGCTAGACGAAACCCATTTCGGTCCAACCGAAAGTGGTGTGTATGGTCTGTTTAGGCACTTGGATTCACCGAATTTTTAGACTCGGTCAGACCGAAATGCATTCTGTGAAAACCTAAAACTAATGTTTGAACTCATTTATTTTGCAAAATCCTCTGCAGTTTGTGATAACTCTTCTATTCTCGCCTATACCTATTCTTTTGACAGGTTGTCACCATGTCCGATGCAAGTGACAGCGAGCAGTCTGAATCACCGCTTGAGATTCCAGAGGCGCTTACAAGTCCCAAGCAAGCAGTTTTTCAGATGATGGAGAGAGGAGCACTCCAAGTGGATTGCCTCCACCGCCACCAAGGCCGGGAAGAAGAGGAATTCGATGAGGAAGACTCGACTTTGTTGCGAGATGAGGAGATAACTTCCAAGCCTAAGAGGAAAGTGGTTGCCAAGGGCTATCAAGGACAACAAACAAAGAAAGGCACCAGCAAAGAGAAGAAATCCACAGTTGCAAAGAAGCTGAGCATGGAAGAAGAAACCTCCAAAGAAGATCAAGAAAACTTCCAAGAGGAAGAGGCTAGTTCATGAAGAAGTCGATGATGATGACTCGATGAGGAAGCACCCCACCTCCTCGAAGCAAAAGTTGATGGGAGATGCCATCGAGGCAGAGCACCCACAAAATCTAAGCCATCAGCTCCAAAGAAAGGCAGCCCAAGCCAAACCTGCTGCAAAGCCAAAGAAAACTGTGAGAAACATACCGCTTCAGAGAAGAAGAAGGACAATGTGCCACCATGCTGAATCGATGAAGAGGCACATGTTTTGTCAAGCTCGCATGAAATTGCCAGCTCATAATGATGCTCATCCTCGAGCTGAAAATATGAAGGAAAGGAAGGACAAAGGTCTCGGGCTATGGAGGCAAGTTGATCCATATGCCACCGAGAGAAGGACAGCTGTTGACTCTAGGTTCCACACCGAGAGCAACAAGATTTCTATGAGATGCAGTGCTCATGGATAAGAAGCCAATTGTTCTTGACACGGATATGTAGACCGGGATTACATCGACGGTGAAGAGCACAGAGACTATTTCCCACATGTGCATGAGAGCTTCACCGCATGTGGAGTTGCTGAGTTTGTTGGTCGGTCGATTGCTTGGAATGATGAGATGATCATGCGCTTCTATGCCACCGCACACTTCTATCCAGATGGCGTAATTGTATGGATGATGTATGATAGAGATTCTCCTCAACTATTGAGGAATGGAGAGCGTTCTTGAATGCACCAAAGATCAAGGGACGATGATGTTGATGCCTATGGCATTCCAAAGAAGAATCACGAGTCTATGAAGAACATGTACAATGAGGTACCGACAAGGATGTTGAGATATGGAAGCTTGGATCAGTTTATCATCTTCAGCAGGTCTCCCAACCACTAACACCATTCGAGGCATACTTTGATGCCCAAGTCGAGACCACCGCATGATAAGAGGCTATTCTATCAACATGCTGCACATTCTGGATCGAAGACACCTTTTAAGGTGATGGACACGATAGTAGAGACTATCAAGAGGACAAACAGACTGAAAGAGGTCGTGTGGGTTTGCTCCGCATATTCAGATGCTCATTAATGCCAAGTTTGGCACGGACACCTACCTGTTGGATAGACCCCACTTGCCACCGCAGCCTGAACACGAAGATAATGAAGTTGTGATGACTGAGGATGCTCCCACATCTGTTGAAGGACACGCTAAGTCCGAAGCTGCCAAACAAGCTAAAGCTGAGAAGGAAGCAGAGAGCAAAGCCCAAGAGCGTTGGAGAACAACTTCTTGAAGCCACTCGAGAGAATTGAACTACGCTTTGGCCAAAGATAGTGCGCCTCGGGAGAGTCTAGAGAGGATAGTTGAAGATAAGTTCCATGCTCTGGATGTCAAGTCGATCAAGTGCAGTCACCGTCAACAAGCTTGAGGAAGACATTGAGGAAGCGAAGAAGGAGAAGGCAGAGCTCATGAAGGAGATGGAAGGTGATCTAGTCCAGATGACTATGAGCAGCCTGCTGCAGTGCCCACAAAGCCCAGATCACCGCTATTCTGTGTGATGACCCCGGGGCTACTACATCAAGACCTCCCACAGCTCCATCGGTTCAAAGACCAGCTCCAAGATCCACTCCTCCAGCTCCACAGACTTCAGAAGCTTTTGCAGATGCAGCTATCTCCACTCCATCGACGCAGACAGGAGCCGCCAGCAGAGTCCCTAGTGACGATTAGCTCTATACCTTTCGAACTTTTTGGTAACTTGTTGCCAAAGCGGGAGAAATTGTATAGATCATAGGACTTCGAGAGAGAGAGAGTGCTCATTTTTGCTCTTTCATTTGCGGTTTTCCTTGAGATACTTTTGAGTTCTTTGAGACATTTCGTGTGTTTGATACTACGTTTGCTCTATCTTGATGAGTGCTTGATCATACTCATACTATGCTTAATGTGTGCTTAATGCTTATCATATTCTATTCACACCTTGTATGATCACTTACTCATGTCTTGGTGATTGGGTGCATGCTATTCATTCTTATCATTTTGTGCGCTCCACCAAGATGTATGTGACATGGAAGAGTGACCCATGATCCTAATCGATTGTGCATTTGCATTCAAACGCAAATCTTAAATAATGCACAAATTTAGGGGGAGCTCTTGCTTATCACATACTTCTCAAAGCGACGATGTTATTCATTGATTATATCATTTGTCGAAGCTTTGATCTATATGTTGTCATCAATTACCAAAAAGGGGGAGATTGAAGGTGCAACTAATCCCCGGGTGGTTTTGGTAATTAATAACAACATATATATCATTGAACTAATCATTTCTTGAGAATATTTCAGAAAGTTCAGTGATATGGGTATGGCAATGACTGATGATGTGGACCCCTCAAAATGCTAAGGAAAACATTGGCAAAAGCTCAAGACTCTATTTTTGGTTTAATGATCCAAGATCACATTGAGTCCATAGGAAAGCCAATACTATTAAAAGGGGATGAGGTTATGATGATGATCTGGTTGCTCAAAGTGCTTAGTGATTTATCTCTCAAACTATCAGCAATCTTTCATTCCAACATAAACCCATAAGTAATCTCGGTCCCACCGATTCCATAAACTCAGTCACACCAAGATGAACCACCTCAGCCATATACCCAAACCCTAAGAATTTCGGATTTTCCGATTCCAAACTCGGTCATACCGAAATTGGTGTTGCCAAGCTTCTGTAACCTTCTGTACTCAAATCGGTGTCACCGAGATGAGTAAGTCGGTCCCACCGAGATTGGCAAACCCTAGACTTTGGAAGAATCGGACTAACCGAGATTGTATTTTCGGTCCCACCGAAAATCCCAACGTTCACAAGATTTGAACTTTCGGTCTCACCGAGTTGTCAACTTCGGTCTGACCGAGATTGGTCAAATGTGTGTAACGGTTGGATTTTGTGTGGAGGCTATAAATACCCCTCCACCTCCTCTTCATTCGTGGAGAGAGCCATCGAAAGAACTACCACTCCTACCTTACATTTCGAGAAGAAAACTACCTACCCTTGTGTTGAGATCAAGTTGCTCCACTCCCACCATATGAAACTTGATTTCTAGCCTTCCCAAGTTGCTTTCCACTCAATCCTTTCTTCCACCACAGCCAAATCAGTGAGGAGAGTTGAGTGTTGGGGATATTATCATTTGAAGCACAAGAGCAAGGAGTTCATCATCACCAACACCATCTATTACCTTTTGGAGGGTGGTGCCTCCTAGATTGGTTAGGTGTCGCTTGGGAGCCTCCGTCAAGATGTGGAGTTGAACCAAGATGTTTGTAAGGGCAAGGAGATCGCCTACTTCATGAAGATCTACCCCGAGTAAGGCTAGTCCTCCGTGGACGTAGGCCATGATGGCATAGACAAGGTTGCTTCTTCGTGGACCCTTCGTGGGTGGAGCCCTCCGTGGACTCTCGCAGCCGTTACCCTCCGTGGGTTGAAGTCTCCATCAACGTGGATTGACGATAGCACCACCTATCGGAACCACGAGAAAAATCTCCGTGTCTCCAAATTGCGTTTGCTCTTCTCCACCTCTTATTTACTACATGTGCAATTTACTTTCCGCTGCCATAACTCTAGAATTGCATGTGTAGGGTGATACTTGACTTGGTCATCATTGTGAACTTGCTAAAAACTTGCCCTAATCAAAAGGCTAAACTTTTAAGTTGTCAAGTAGTCTAATCACCCCCCCTCTAGACATACTTCCGATCCTACACCAAGCTTCTGTAACCTTCTGTCATCAAATCGGTGTCACCGAGATGATGAAGTCGGTCCCACCGAAACTGGCATGCTCTTGTCATTGCACGAATCGGACTAACCGAGATTGTATATTCGGTCCCACGAAAATCCCAACGTTCACATTATTTGAACTATCGGTCTCACCGAGTTGTCCACTTCGGTCTCACCGAGATTGCTCAAATGTGTGTAACGGTTGGATTTTGTGTGGAGGCTATTTATACCCTCCACCCCTCTTCATTCGTTGAGAGAGCCATCGAAAGAACTACCACTCCTACCTTACATTTCGAGAAGAGAACTACCTACCCTTGTGTTGAGATCAAGTTGCTCCACTCCCACCATATGAAGCTTGATCTCTAGCCTTCCCAAGTTGCTTTCCACTCAATCCTTTCTTCCACCACAGCCAAATCGGTGAGGAGAGTTGAGTGTTGGGGAGATTATCATTTGAAGCACAAGAGCAAGGAGTTCATCATCATCTACAACATTTATTACCTTTTGGAGGTGGTGCCTCCTAGATTGGTTAGGTGTCGCTTGGGAGCCTCCGTCATCGAGATGTGGAGTTGAACCAAGAAGTTTGTAAGGGCAAGGAGATCGCCTACTTCGTGAAGATCTACCCCGAGTAAGGCTAGCCCTCCGTGGGCGTGAGCCATGATGGAATAGACAAGGTTTCTTCTTCGTGGACCCTTCGTGGGTGGAGCCCTCCGTGGACTCTCGCAGCCGTTACCCTCAGTGGGTTGAAGTCTCCATCAACGTGGAAGTGCGATAGCACCACCTATCGGAACCACGAGAAAAATCACCGCGTCTCCAAATTGCGTTTGATCTTCTCCACTTCTCTTTACTACTTGTGCAATTTACTTTCCGCTGCCCATACTCTAGAATTGCATGTGTAGTGTGCTACTTGACTTGTGTGTTATGCAAAATCTGCCAAAATCTGTCCTTGATAAAAGACAGAATTTTTATCTTGTCGAGTAGTCTAATCACCCCCCTCTAGACACTCTCACCTTCTTGATCCCTCAATTGGTATCAGAGCTTTGGTCTCCATTGCTTTGGTTTACACACCATTGGAGGAAGATGGACGTGTCTACGTTTGGGAGTGTTAGCCATAGAGTGCCTATTCTTAATGGAGTGTCCTATAACTCATGGAGGATTGAAATGCTTATTATCTTTAAGACTTACAACTTGCATAAATATGTTGAGACCCCTATGTGCCTCCATTTGACCCCTTGCACCCTACCATGGATGAAGAGCTTGATTTGCTTCAGAACCTTAGAACAGTAAATCTTATCATTAGAGGGTTACCCGATAACTTGCTTAAGCTCGTTACAAACTTTGAGTGCGCCTATGCTATGTGGAAGTTCTTGGAAGAACTTTATCCGGACTACTCTTTGAGAGGTCTTGATGAAATTCTATACAAGACTATTGAATTTGATATGATGCTTTAATGATCCCAACTTCGATAAATGCTTCTTTGAGCTTCGTGATCTTATGAAAAAGAAGGGTGATCCCGGTCTTATCAATGTTCTAATTAGAAATGCTCTTGTATTGCATTCCGATGATTATTGTCACATTGACAAAACTAATGCAAGTAGTTATCAAATTGACCTAGGTGTTGATGATGAACAATCTATGGGTCAATATGATGATGAGCATGAGCATGATGATGATTACTCCGATTCGGACACCGAGCTAGACAAGATCATGAAGAGTCTCAATCTTATGGCAAATCGAGAGACTACATATCCGGCGGAAAAGAGTGGATTCTTGATAGTGGATGCACCGACCACATGACCGGAGACAAAGACATGTTTCGAGAGCTTGCAAAGAACGATGGTCCACGCAAGTATGTGACCTTTGGAGACAACTCCAAGGGTAAGGTACTTGGCCTTGGTAAGGTGGCCATATCTCATGATAGCTCTATTCAAAATGTCATGCTTGTAGAATCTCTTGGATACAATTTACTTTCCGTGTCTAGATTAGCTGACTTTGGATTCAATGTGCTATTCACCGAAGTAGATTGCCAAGTCTTTCGCCGTGACAATCATAACATGGCGTTTACCGGTATCCGTAGAGGTGATCTATATATTGTTGATTTCACTAAGAAAGCCCAACCTAGAGCTTGCTTCATTGCTAAATCCGCTAAAGGTTGGTTATGGCATAGAAGGCTTGGACATGTTGGTATGCGTAATCTAGACAAGCTGATTAAAGGTGATCATATTCTTGGCATTAAAGATGTTTTCTTTGACAAAGATAGACTTTGTAGTGCTTGTCAAGCAGGAAAACAAGTAGGTGGAAGTCATCCCGTGAAGAACATCATGACCACAAGGAGACCGCTTGAGCTTCTTCATATGGATCTCTTCGGTCCCAATGCTTACAAAAGCCTTGGTGGTAACTCCTTTGGTCTAGTTATAGTTGATGATTATTCCAGATTTACGTGGGTATTTTTCCTTGATGACAAATCGTAGTTTCAGAGAATCTTCAAAACCTTTGCCAGAAAGGCCCAAAATCAATTTGAGGTGAAGATCAAGAAAGTTCGGAGTGACAATGGAACGGAGTTCAAGAACGCCAATGTAGACTCTTTTCTCGATGAGGAAGGATTCTACATGAGTTCTCGACTCGTACACTCCTCAACAAAATGGAGTTGTTGAGAGGAAGAACCGAACGCTCATAGAGATGGCGAGAACGATGCTTGATGAATACAAGACACGAAGCATTTTTGGGGGAAGCGGTCGAGACAGCTTGTCATGCTATCAACAGGCTTTATCTTCATAAGCTCCTCGGCAAGACATCATCGAGCTCCTCACGGTAACAAACCCCAAGTGGGATACTTTCATGTCTTTGGTTGAAATGCTATATCCTTGATAAGCATCGTCGGTCTAAATTTGCTCCTAAAACTCATGAAGGCTTTTTCTTGGTTATGGATCAAACTCCCACACC
The DNA here is from genome assembly GCA_021437245.1 of Aegilops speltoides. Taxonomy (NCBI): domain Eukaryota; kingdom Viridiplantae; phylum Streptophyta; class Magnoliopsida; order Poales; family Poaceae; genus Aegilops; species Aegilops speltoides. The sequence goes on along the minus strand of CM038147.1, from coordinate 388,569,497 downwards.
TACCGTGTCTACAATAATTTCACCCGAAAGGTTGAAGAGACGGTAGACGTGAAGTTTGATGAATCTAATGGCTCATAAGTAGAGCAAATGCCTATTGATGTAGGAGACAAGGACCCATCGGAAGCTATCCAAGATTTATCTATTGGAAAGATCCATCCCATGGAAGTGAAGGAGAGTACCTCATCTACATATGTGGAGCCCCCTACCTCACAAATGAGATGAACCTCAAGGCAACATGGAGGCCTCCACAAGTGGAACTCACCAAGATGAGGAAGTGCAACAAGAAGATCCACCACAACCTCCTTCTCCACCGCCTCAAGACAACACCAACAACAATGAAGAAGAAGAAGAGGAAGATGAAGATGATGAGGAAGCTCAGCCACAACCTCAACAAAAGCTATCCCGAGTCCGAGCAAGAGTCAAGAAAAATCATCCCGTGGAACAAATGATGAACGACATCAACTCCGGAGAATTACTCGCTCTAAAACTCGCTTAGCTAACTTTTGTGAGCATTACTCATTTATCTCTAGTATTGAACCTATGAAGGTAGAAGAAGCACTTGAAGACCCGGATTGGGTGAGCGCTATGCACGAAGAGCTACACAACCGAGAGGAACAAGGTATGGACTTTGGTAGAAAGCCCAATGATGATCAAAACGTCATTGGAACCAAATGGGTGTTTGGAACAAGCAAGATGAAGATGGACAAGTCATCCGCAACAAGGCTCGTCTCGTAGCTCAAGGTTACACACAAGTCGAAGGTATGGACTATGGTGAGACCTATGCCCCGTTGCTAGACTTGAGTCCATTCGCATTCTTCTTGCTTATGCCAATCACCATGATATTACTCTCTATCAAATGGATATCAAAAGTGCTTTCCTAAATGGTGAAATTGAGGAGGAAGTATTTGTGAAACAACCTCCGGTTTGTGAATCCCAAAAAGCCTAATCATGTTTACAAGTTGCACAAAGCTCTTTATGGTCTTAAACAAGCTCCTAGAGCTTGGTACAAATCTTGACTAGCTTTCTTCTTGGAAAAGGCTTTGAGATTGGAAAGATAGACTCAACGCTATTCACGAAAAGGGTTGATGGTGAACTATTTGTGTGCCAAATATATGTTGATGATATTATCTTTGGTTCAACTAACCCTCATTTTAGCGAGAAGTTTGGAAAGCTCATGTCGGAGAAGTATGAGATGTCCATGATGAGTGAACTCAAATTCTTCCTTGGGTTGCAAATCAAGCAATCTAAGGAGGGTACCTTTGTCTCACAAACAAAGTACACCAAGGATCTCTTCAAGAAGTTCAGCATGCAAGAAAGCAAAGGTATGAGAACCCCCATGCCTACAAGTGGACATAATGACTTGACAAAAGATGGAGAACCCGTTAATCAAAAGGTTTACCAATCTATGATTGGTTCTCTACTATATCTTTGTGCTTCTCGTCCTGACATAATGTTGAGTGTATGCATGTGTGCTCGATATCAAGCAGCCCCTAAAGAATGTCATCTTAAAGCTGTTAAAAGGATTGTGAGATATTTGATACACACACCAAACTTTGGCATTTGGTATCCTAAGAGGGCCTCTTTCGACCTTGTTGGCTATTCCGACTCGGACTATGCCGGTGACAGGGTTGATAGAAAGTCAACTTCGGGTACGTGTCAATTCCTTGGTCGATCCCTTGTATCTTGGTCCTCCAAGAAACAAAATTCAATATCATTATCCACTGCCGAAGCGGAATATATTGCTGCTGGTTCGTGTTGTGCTCAATTACTATGGATGACACAAACGCTTAAGGATTATGGGATACATGTGAGACATGTTCCCTTGCTTTGTGACAATGAGAGTGCGATTAAAATTGGACACAATCCCGTGCAACACTCTCGAACGAAACATATTGAAGTTCGTCACCATTTCATTCGTGATCACATTGCCAAGGGTGACATCAATCTTAAGCATGTTCATACTGACAAACAACTCACTGATATCTTTACAAAACCTCTTGATGAGAAGGTGTTTTGTCGCTTAAGGAGTGAGTTGAACATCATTGATGCTTCAAACTTGGGTGAGAACTCCATTGATGCATGCAAGGCATGAGCCCACTTGACTAATCCTTGATATTTCTCTTATGATGGTGATCATATGTCTTGGACACATTTGCCTCTTTGTATTGCATCTAACTCCTTGCAGGTACTTGGATGATCTACATTCCACAAGATTACCACACACTCAAATCATGAGTAATCTTGTCATTGACCAAGTATCTAGCCCTTTGGGATGTTGAGTTCAAGGAACAAAATTCCACATATCCTTTTTGACATCTTATACATCTAGTATTTCACTCTTGTCATCTTGGATATCCTTGAGTATTTCCTTGCTTGCCTAACCCATGTAGGAAGATGAACTACACAAGCGGAAATGGCGCTCCAACTTCACATTCAATGAGCACCTACATCAAGTTTACCTACATGAACAAAGCAACAACATGCCCAAGGTATGTTCTTCACATCTTTAAGGAGCTTTGCTCAAAGTCATGAGTACAAGCAGCTTCATAAGATGTGATCACATCGAATGCTTAATCGAAAAATGGCAACCCCATTTTGAGCTTAAATGATGAGTATGACCTATGATCAAATGTCCTCATTTGACTCCTAAGTCAATATACTCAAACATAGGTGACCTTGTCGCCGACCTTTATCTAGATGAAGTACATATGTTTTGGAGTCTTTCTATTTTCTCTTATTTTCTCTCATTGAGTTTTCATTAATATTAAAAAAAAACTTCATCTAGGAATCTTTTTCATTTCTATTCTTCTGTCTTTGTGAATATCCTTCCGCTCGATCAATTCCTCGAAAATCATTCACAAATTCATTGCAAATCCTTTGAAACATTCCTCGCAAAGTGAGCTGAATTATTTCAGTATTTCCTTGAAATTAAACTCAAGCGTCACCGATTTAAATATTTCGGTCTAACCGAAAAGGATCTACCCTAAGTCCCGACTTTCGGACCCACCGATCCATCTTAATTGGTGCCACCGATTTATTTCTTCCAGATATCATCTTCTGCAGCTCCACTCAATGATTCTCTATGCATGTTTTTTTTGCCCTGTTGTGATTCTTAAGGATCCCACTTCTTTCTTTCCATCTTCCCTAACCTTCCTAGTTTGCTGTCCTTTTCGGCACTTGATGTCAAAGGGGGAGAAGACTTAGGGGGAGAAGAGAAGATTTAGGGGGAGAAGAAGAGCAATCTTACCTTAAGGGGGAGAGAATCACATCAAAGCTTTGCCGTGTTTTTCCTTATAAGAGAATTTCTTGCCGTGTTTCACATTGGACATTACAATTGGCGTCATTCTCATTTGGCATCATTCTTTTGATTTTGCTCTTTCCATCAAACCCCTTGATCCGAGAGAACTCAAAGGAGAGGAATCTTCACAATTGATATCTTATGGAAAGCAAAATCTCTCGAGTTCATTGAAAATCTTTTAGTTTGGAGACATGTTTGTTGATTCAAGCTTGTGCTCAATATGAGACACTCTTTATACATGTCATCCCTGGCTTGGTACTCTTGATGTTCTTGCAGTTGGTTGAAGAAATACTCTTGTGTTATCTAACCTTGTTTTCCCAAGTTTATCTCTTGGTACAATGCCAAGGAACCTCAAGGTAAGTATATGCACTTTGCGAATGTGCATGATGGTGACTTGCTTGTGAATACTTGTTTGCAAGAAATCACCATGCACATATGCATTATCACTCACTTCTTTTCATCTGCTCGATGCATATAGCCAAGCTGCATGTAGCACATCTTGCTTCTCTCTTGTGTGCTTGTGGTAGTCCAAAACCATAATTTATGAAAATCTAGCACACTTGTAGGGGGAGCCTGTGTACTACATGTTTGTCAAAGCTTTCGTGATAATTCTATCTTTCTTTCAATAAGCTTTGATGTCTTGTTTAGTGTGTTGCCATCAATTACCAAAAGGGGGGAGATTGAAAGCACATTTGCTCCCCGGGTGGTTTTGGTAATTAATGACAACATACTTTGTGGTTGGACTAATGCTTTTATCAAGTATGTTTCAGAAATTCAATCACATTGGCATGGCAAAAGGACTAAAGAAGTGGACCCTCAAAATGCTAAGGCAAGCATTGGCAAAAGCTCAAGACTCCATTTTGGTTTAGTGATCCAAGATCACATTGAGTCCATAGGAAAAGCCAATACTATTAAAAGGGATGAGGTTATGATGATGATCTGGTTGCTCAAGTGCTTAGTGATACATCTCCTAAACTATCGAGAACTTCCACCGCCATATACACTCATAAGTAGTCTCGGTCCCACCGATATTCCAAACTCAGTCACACCGAGATGAACCACATCACCATAAGCCAAACCCTAGTAAACTCGGATTTTCCGATTCGAACTCGGTCTCACCGAAACATGAGTTGCCAAGCTTCAGAACATACATCATCAAATCGGTGTCACCGAGATGATGAAGTCGGTCCCACCAAACTGGCATGCTCTTGTCATTGCACTAATCGGACTAACCGAGATTGTATATTCGGTCCCACGAAAATCCCAACGTTCACATTATTTGAACTATCGGTCTCACCGAGTTGTCCACTTCGGTCTCACCGAGATTGCTCAAATGTGTGTAACGGTTGGATTTTGTGTGGAGGCTATTTATACCCTCCACCCCTCTTCATTCGTTGAGAGAGCCATCGAAAGAACTACCACTCCTACCTTACATTTACGAGAAGAGAACTACCTACCCTTGTGTTGAGATCAAGTTGCTCCACTCCCACCATATGAAGCTTGATCTCTAGCCTTCCCAAGTTGCTTTCCACTCAATCCTTTCTTCCACCACAGCCAAATCAGTGAGGAGAGTTGAGTGTTGGGGAGATTATCATTTGAAGCTCAAGAGCAAGGAGTTCATCATCATCATCTACAACATCTATTACCTTTTGGTGGGTGGTGCCTCCTAGATTGGTTAGGTGTCGCTTGGGAGCCTCCGTCATCGAGATGTGGAGTTGAACCAAGAAGTTTGTAAGGGCAAGGAGATCTCCTACTTCGTGAAGATCTACCCCGAGTAAGGCTAGCCCTCCGTGGGCGTAGGCCATGATGGAATAGACAAGGTTGCTTCTTCGTGGACCCTTCGTGGGTGGAGCCCTCCGTGGACTCTCGCAGCCGTTACCCTCCGTGGGTTGAAGTCTCCATCAACGTGGAAGTACGATAGCACCACCTATCGGAACCACGAGAAAAATCACCGCGTCTCCAAATTGCGTTTGATCTTCTCCACTTCTCTTTACTACTTGTGCAATTTACTTTCCGCTGCCCATACTCTAGAATTGCATGTGTAGTGTGCTACTTGACTTGTGTGTTATGCAAAATCTGCCAAAATCTGTCCTTGATAAAAGACAGAATTTTTATCTTGTCGAGTAGTCTAATCACCCCCCTCTAGACACTCTCACCTTCTTCGATCCCTCACAAATTCATTGTGTCTCTAATTGGTTGCATGCGCGCATTCATTACTTTTGTCCATCCTTTGATTTTGAGGCCTTCATCTGTTGGAGAAATCGAGTATGAACTTTGGAAAGCCACCAGCGGACTTGGCCGTAAGCTAATAATAGTCAGCTCACCTTTGGTATACATCTGCTCAGGCACAACATCCTTCGAGAGCTTCTGCTGAACAACATAATAGTAACATAGTTAGCAATGTAGTTTACTTAAGAAAAATGTATGCAAGGACTAGTGACACAATAGAAAAAAAAATCTTACCATGTTATTTGCACGGATGTTACCATAGCTCAACTCGTGGATTAGTGGTACATATCCACTATAATCTTGTCTAACTTCATAATTGATCTTAAAAGTCTCAACGTCATTAACAAATGAGACAAGAAAATTTTTCTGCTCCCAAGTTAGCTCTGAGCCATAAATGTAGTACGTCTTGTCTACTACCTTCCGTGTATTTCTTGGAGAAATGAAATAAGCTGTCAATTATAAATAAACAAGTTTAATATGGATGAATACAAACTATTTATAAATAAACAATATAAATTACTTAACAAATTTGCTTGACAAACTCACATGGAGGTAGAATTGGAATCATGTCCACATATCCACCCAAATGTCGATATTATCTGCAGGACCAATATCGAAGGTTACTTTCATATCCTCCTGAAATCCATAGGCCTTGCATGGTACTCTCCAATTTGAACAACCAAAATGTGTGTGATTTACTGCATTGTAGAGCTTAAACTAAAAAAATCATGTTTTGTCTTAAGGTGAGCTTTCTTCGTCTCCATACTCTCCCTATCTTTGAACTTGAGCTTTGCTAAGACATAAGGTCTTCCATAGCAGGGGATGCACTAGTCAAATTGTAAAAAGAAAAATGGAAATTACACATTAAAGCAAAAAATCACAAGTCATGCTTAATTATGAAAAAAACACTAGTTGTCGTTGTATATCGTAAAATATTCAAAGGTCTCCTTCAACGTGAGGGTGAAGCACCTGTCATTATCCAGGTGAGGCATGTCGCACCTACCCCCGTCGTCGGTGCAGTAATCACACTCGGGGATCTTATCATCGTTAGACATTTCCTGTGTTCATAATTCAAAGATTAAAAAAATTGACGATAAATACGAGGAACTCAACACACAAATCACTATTCAGCAAGGGTTGACTTGCGTTCTGTCGACTCTTCCTTGAAAAACTCTCATGTCTTGTGGTGTATATAGTGGGAACTCCCTCTCTAATATTGCGACCATCGATAATGGTCGCACCTCCCTTCTTTCCCGAGTGCATTACACCAAAATGCCTAGCACATGGGAAAAAGTAGAAGTGACCTCCACGATAATAGCCGAGATTCTTCCTCTCTGATATTTCGATCGTATATGGTGGGTAATGGTCGATTCCCCTTCTCACGTGAATTGCCAAGGTATAAAATGGGAAGAAGACGAGGAAACGACCGCCACGACATCAGTCGGGATCCTTCCTTCAAGAACAGACTGAAAGTCACACAAGGAGCCCCAACAGACTGAAAGTCAACCCTAAACATCAGCCAATTAAAATTACATATATTGAGTAATGACATAAAAGAAATGGCCTATGTTTTGCCGAAATGCCGTTTAATTCCTGTTCCGGCATATCACGGGTACTCGATATGTCCTATTTTCTAGCACAAGTCATGCTGAAATTCATGAATTTTTTTCGCATGACCTTTGCTTAAAACAAGACATATCGAGCACCTGAAATTTACTGGAACAGAAATGAATCAACATTTCGGCAAAACATAGTCCACTCAGATTTATTCCCTGCAAAATGCATCCATCAATCTAATGAACATACATCCATTTACACGCGCACACAAACAGATTATATATATATATATATATATATATATATAAAGAAAATAAACCTGAAACTAGACAAAGAGGAGAGGGAGGTGCTCGCGGTGGACGGGGCGGGACCGAGTGGGAGAGAGAGACGCGACACGAGAAAGCCTACATATTCCACCGAGTGAAAAATTTAGATCATCAAATCTCATATAACATACTTTGATGACAAAGTGATAATGCCATAAAAATAATTCACAATATAATTGGCAACAACATTCTTATATTTTATTGGATATCTAAAAAAAAATCTATATTCAAAAAATCTGTTCAATACCTAAAATTTTCTATTCTATTACTATTGTTTTACTGAAAATTTTCTATTCTATTACTAGTTTTCTATTCTTTCCACAACTAACTTTTATATTTTACTATTTTTTTTACCTAGAACATTTCTATATTGACAAAACCTATTCGTTACCTAAAATTTTCTATTATATTACTAACATTTCTATATTTTACTAATTTTTTTATTGAAAATAGAGAGGAGAGAGGAGGGAGGAGGAGGATGAGGGAGGAGGAGGGAGGAGGGCGGCCGGAGGAGGAGGGAGGAGCGAGGCGGGATGAAGGAGGAGAGAGAGAGAGAGAGAGAGAGAGAGAGAGAGAGAGGAGGGAGAGAGAGGAGGAGAGAGGAGAGAGAGAGAGAGAGAGGAGAGAGAGGAGGAGGAGGAGGAGGAGGAGGAGGAGGGAGGGAGGAGGGAGGAGGAGGAGGGGAGGAGAGGGAGAGAGAGAGAGAGAGAGAGAGAGAGAGAGAGAGAGAGAGAGAGAGAGAGAGAGAGAGAGAGAGAGAGAGAGAGAGAGAGAGAGAGAGAGAGAGAGAGAGAGAGAGGAATAGGAAGGAGGGCTGCTTCTGAGGGCGACGCCATCGAGGAAGGAGGAGGGAGGAGGGCGGCGGCAATGTGGCGGTGACGAAGGGAGGAGGAAGCAGGAGGGAGTGAGTGAGAGAGTGAGAGGGTCGTCGGAGGAGGAGGGATAAGGTTGCCATAGCAGTAGCGAGGGGAAGAAGACCCGTGCTACTGTTATGCCCATTACATGCAGTGCTCTGTCATGCACCGGTGCTGCTGCTAAATAGTTGTAGCATGGGTCTTACACCCAGCGCTGCTACTACGGCTCGACCCGGGGGTACCATGGGGCCTAGTTAGCAGCAACTTTGGGTGTGTCCATATGTGCTACTACTAACCTAGACCTGTAGAGTGGTGTTTTGACTCACGTCACTGCTACTTAACAGTAGCGTGGGGCACTTACCAAGCGCTACTACTAAGTATTTACCTATAAGGTATTTCCTAGTAGTGAGTAGTGACATGAGCCAAACCATCATTTTTTTACCGTACTATTGTTTTGCATTTTATTTTTTTCATATTTCATCTAACTCAAGGGTTGCAGACATTGAGTTTAATTTTTGCATTTATAGTGTAATTGGGCCACATGTTCTTATTTTTCACAAGAGATATTTGTTGGATGGTTATTGGCGCTTAGGGTGCGTTTGGTTGGTTCGAAGGATAGGTTTGAGTGGACAGGCACATTCCCAACCACCTGGCTAAGGATAGCCTTTTTTTGGTTGGACAAGATGCCAAGTGGGTCAAGTGGCTAAAGATAACCATTTTTTTGTTTGGTTCAGAGGATGAGTGCCGGATAGAAGTGATGGTGACCTTTTGTTGAGATGGTGAGATTACCAATAGTTGGCAATTTTTCACCATAAATGAGCCAAATATTATATAAATAAGTAAAAAAAATTGAAAATTCAACTAAAGAGCTCTTACTTGTTGCTTCATGTATAACATACATGCACTTGAAAAGAAAACAGATAAACACTTGAAAAAGCCTCCAAAAACTGGTTATATGAAATCTCACATCTAATTCTTGGCATCCAAACAACCACTTAGTTTCTGGCCCGGGGTTTGCTCCAATCTTATTTCTGCCATCCCCAGGAGGACAAGCCGACTTGAGGAGGGGTCATCCAGATCATGACTCGGGGAAGGTGGACAGGCAGATCGAACAGTGAGATGCCCTGATCCGGCCGAGGACGACCAAGGGAGGATGGTGTGTAGCACTGCTAGAATTTTTCTCCAACAAAAAAAGTTTGTACTACTAGAGCACTACACTAGTAAGTTCCTGCTTGCTATATTAAGTACTTTATTAATTATTTTATTGTGTGTGTGGGGTGGGCGGGGTAGATTAATACTCCCTCCGTGTCATAAACGATATTATATTATGGGACGGAGAGTAGTTTTCTTAGCTTATGTACCAGATTGATTAATTACAAACTAGGAATGTTTCAGCATAAGCAGCAGCCCTGCTGCTACTACTCATTCGCTCGGTCGTCAGATGGCGCGAGAAACTGATCCATCTGTGAAGGAGTCAGGCAGGCAGATCGAGGAGCTCATGCACATCCGTACGACTCAACAACACCTTTACGTCCCTCCACTCTCCTTGACTGCGTCTTCTATACCTCTGAATACCGGCCGGCTACCACCTCTTGACTCTCTCTCTCGCTCGCTAGAGCTCATGGCTGTGTTAAGTGTTATGTGTTATTGTCAAGAGCACTTATTACTCGAGCTAACCTATACGTTTGTTACTAGTTGCCGTTTAGGTTTAACTCGTAACCATCACATCACATATCAGAGAATGGTCGTTCCGATGAATTGGTCCAAATCTCTCCTGTAACCAACGGTGAAATGATAATACAAAACCTGCCCTTTATGTTGCTAATATACTACTACTACTATCACAGTTAGCCAATAGTTCTAGCTAGTACTAGCTGGTAAAGGAGGGTTGACATTATCAAAACATCCCAAAGTCGGGGTCTTGAATGCAGTCCAACCCCTGCCGTAGACATATATGTGGTCAAGACAACTAGACAAGACTGGCTCAAGTCAGAATCTGCAGGTAGATCCATCGGTGCATATTCCAGAAGATACAGTTAATCTAGCTACAGGGGCCCGTTCCTGCACCTTTGCACTTTCATAATCCTGCAACAACACACCTTCGGATAAAAAATTAATCAAAGCCGCTTAGCTAGGTTACAAATACCGAGAGTATCTGGAATATGTTAACTCTTAGTTTAGCTATAAGCGAAATTTGCACCTCACCAACCGCCACTCATAAAATACTACTCCCTCCGTTCGGAATTACTTGCCTCGGAAATAGATGTATCTAGAACTAAAATACATCTAGATACATCCGTTTCTACGACAAGTAATTTCGAACGGAGGGAGTACAATAATCAACCGTTGTTTAAGTCCATGCCCGACTAATCCTGGAAAACACGGATAAAATATTAATCAACAGTGGAAGCTTCTTCTGTTCTTGGAGCTAGAGAAGGACAGAGCAACCAGCCGCAATATACAAACACAATCGAGACTGGAGAGACATGAATATATCTGACCCGGTTCTTCGGTCGTCAGTGCTAGTCAAATCTCAGATAGGCAAGAAACAGAGGGGGATTGCACCGCAGCAATCCGGAATTTGGCGCCTTCCCATGCATGCGTGCGTCACGTCCGTCACCTTTTGGCTGCCTTGCTTGGACGTGTTCAAACTTCAAAGTTAGCTAGTGAGAGGCGAAAAAAAGTGTTCTTTATATGATATTGCAATCGAGTGCTTTCTTGACCTGTTACACGCCCATAATTCGCAGTATCAAATCCTAATGAATCCTACCTTTTCTAGTTTTTTCGTCTCCCTGCTCCCAGTCCATCCCGAACTTGGTCGCGCGCCGTCGTGGCTGATCTCCTTTCAGCTGCCACCTCTATATATACACTGCTCCACTAGAGAGGAGAGGAGACACGTACGTACTACTGCTGCTCAACTTTGACACTTGAAGAACGTTTCTCACTGACCCATCGGTCGATCCATCTCTGCTTTCGATTCAACGCCGGCGGGCGACGTCGACAAGCTATCTAGCTAGCTAGCGAGCTCGTCGCATCGATCATGGAGGAGTACTCAGCGTCCTCCTCCCAGCGCGGTGGCGGTGGCGGCCGCGGGGAGCTGCAGGGCCCGCGCCCGGCGCCGCTCAGGGTCCACAAGGACTCGCACAGGATCAGGAAGCCGCCCGCCTCGCAGGTGCGGCAGCCGGTCATCATCTACACGGTGTCGCCCAAGGTCGTGCACGCCAACCCCGGCGAGTTCATGTCCGTCGTGCAGCGCCTCACTGGCGCCTCCTCGTCATCCTCCTCACTCCCGCCACCGCCACAGCCGTCGCTCCCGTTCCCGTTCTTCCCGCAGCAGTCGTTGTCCTCCATGCTCCCGCCGGCGTTGCCGCAAACGCTGCCGTTCCCGTTCCAGCTCCAAGCATCTGGGCCGCGGGCGCACGAGGGCGCGCTGCTGCAGCATCAGCACTCGCCTGCCGCGCGCCTCGCTGCCGTCGAGCAGGCGTCGGCGCCGGCCGGACGGAACACCGGTGTTCATCGTGGAGGGCTGCCGCCTCTGCCGAGCATCCTTTCTCCGGTGCCGGGATCTCTCCCGGCGATCCCGCCGGGCTTCTTCTCTCCGCCGCCCGGCGGAGCTGGCGGTGGGATCAACCTGTTCGGCGAGCTGATCAGCCCGGCATTCCATGGCCACGGCGCGTTAACCGGTACCACCGCCGGTGCAAGTCCTACACCAATGTCGTTACAGTATTTCCCCGCTGCAGCTGCGCCGTCGCCGTCGACCCCGTACTATTGGGATCTCTTCAACAACCACCCAAACCACCTATAAATGCATCTGCAAGACTGCGTGTGGTCAGCTAGCTACACGCGTGGCTACTACTCTATATAGTATATGATCGATTGATTTCCATCTCCATGCATGGGTCGCCGTCTGCAGGGCTGACAGAATTAGTAGCTTTTTTGGGGGAGAGAAACAGGATTAGTAGCTATGTATACATTTGGCATTGATGAGATGTGATAGGAGCGAAGGCATCAAGAGCAAGTTAGATATAGATAGATATCCTAAGTCAGCTGGTACTGCTCATTACCCGCATGCATGCTGGCTGCAACGAAGCTTCATCCAAGCTTGCAAGCTCATGTCTGCTTGCTAGTCAGCTGGCATATGTTTGCGCCCCAACTTTGGAGGTGATCCATGATAGAGAATTAGATAGAGATCATATGGGAGACTCTCAACTGATTTATTGATTATTTCTTATACATAATTAAAGACAAACATACATAATGCTCAGTGCTGTATGTCATTCATTTGTAACAGAAATGGGTTTGATTTTCTATAATAATCTTCGTGGTTTTCATAAAGTAATTACCTCATGTTTACGCGTGCTTGTTCACGATTGATATATTCGTAGAGCATCTCTAGCTGATCCCCTTATAATTTAGTCCCTTACATCTTAACTCGTTATATTTGATCAGCTAATAGATGGTTCTTAGCCGAATCCCTAAAACTTAACTACCTAAAAAAAACTTCATCAATTCTTCTTAGTTTTTGTGTACACGCACTAAATTTCAACTACATATTTGCACACATATTAAATCAGAATTTTAAAATCAAAGTTCACACAATTCACAAATATTATAATTAATTTAAAGTTCACAAAATCAAATTATTATTCAAATTGAAACACATGAAAGGGCCCAAATGAAGTAAAGAGCATGATAGAAGCACAACAATCAAGTGGTGCTATCGAGTTGCTACTAATGCTCAACACGATCATCTTGGAGTTGGTATGATCTTCTCGTTTCCCGATGCTTCGATGCGCCGTGTGAAATCTCTATATCCTATATGCACCATGTTCCGGCTCAACAGGATCCCCATTGGTTACGTACTGAAAGTTCTCTAGCATGCCTCTCTCATCTTCAATGATGATGTTATGCAAGATGATACAACATGTCATTACTGGCCATAGGACCTATGGGTTTCTATACTCGGCAGGGCCACGAACAATGGCAAAGCGCTTCTGAAGTAGACCAAAAGTTGTCTCAACATCCTTCCTTGTCGACTCTTGGAGCATTGCAAAGTGAGATCTCTCGTTGCCTTGAGGACACAAGATTGTCTTCACAAATGTGGCCCATGGAGGATATATGTTATCTGCAAGGTAGTAACCCATCGTTTACCGACGTCCATTCACAACATAGTTGCAAGGAGGGGCATCTCTGGTAACTATGGTGGTCTCGACAACACATTAAGATCATTACGAGAGTCACACAATCCAAAGAATGAATGTCAAATCCATATATCCTCTGAGGCAACTCACTACTGGAATCATAGAATTTGCCATCAGCCTGTTCTTTGTCATCGGCAAGCCGACGGCAAAGAAGGTCTTTCCCGTCCGCTGACCAAAAACCGACGGCAAAGAAAGGGCTGACGGCAAAGATAGAATTTGCCATCAACCTGTTCTTTGCCATTGGCTTGCTGACGGCAAAGAAAGTTTGTCGTCCGCTAGCTGGCGGCAGAGAGATGGGTGGGGTCCAGTGGAGGCCAGCTATTGTAACGGCCTATCCCCCCTCCCTCTTTGTCGTCCGCTAGCTGATGGCAAAGACTCTTTCCCGTCAGCTAGCGGACGGCAAACAAGCCCCTACCTAGCGGCCCTAACGCACCCCCTCCTTTCTCCGTCTCCCACTCCCTCCCCTCTCCACCCAAACGCACCCCGCCGCCGCCCCGGCGCGCCACCCCGCCACCGGCGACCGCTAAGCCCCCCCCCCCGCCACCCAGAGCCCACCGACATAAAATTCAACATAGATCTACTTTTCAAATTGCATTTTCATTCAACATAGATATATTTTACATATAGTCATCGTCGTCGCTAGCGAGTAGGTCAATCATGACGGCGTCTTCGCCGTCACCGCCGTCGTCGCTGGTGTTGTCTGTGACGATGTTGTCCCAGTCGACGGGGCCGTCGTCCTCCTCCGTCGGCGCCGCCTCCTCCTCGTCCGCCGGCGCCATCTCGGCCTCCTCTGCCGTCATGGCCGCGGCGAGGTCGATTGCGGCCGCTACCTCGGCGGCTTCCCTCGCAGCCGCCTCCGGCGCTCGTAGGGCGACGTGCCACCCCGGAGTGTCGTCCGGATTGCCGTCCTCATGGAGGACCAGTTGTTCCGACGGAAGCTCGACGACGGGGGGGCGGTCGCGCGTCTGAGCACCGGCGCCGAAGCTGGCTGGCGGCGATCGAGATCCGCGACAGCACTCCAGCGGGCGGGCCTCTGCCGGTGCAAGGGGGCTGGCTGGCGGCGATCAGATCCGAGACGGCGGCCGCTCGGGCCAGTGAGGTCGGGGGTGACGTCGGCCGCCGCCAGCCGGAAGGCGGCGATCATGTTGTCGTACACCTTGCCGCGCCAGAAGTCACGCCGGCCTTGAATGTTGTGGCGGCCGCCGATGTGGGTCCGGAGCTCCTTCGCCGTCGTGCCAGGGCCGAGCGTCGGATAGCCGTCTGTGTTGATCTTCCACTGATGGGGAAGACGGCAGCCCGACGGCATGAGGAGGCCGTGCCGACGCAGCTCTATCGTCTCCGGATTGCCAAGGCTGGACGACCAGGCGCTCGGGTCGTCGTCGGCGGCGGCGGCGCTGCTGCTCCCACGGTGGTAGGACACTGCCGGCGCTGGGCTGGATTTCTCAGCGGCGGCGGGTGCGAGGTCGGGTGTGGGGCAACGGCGGCGGGGCGGGTTCTTATAGCCGCCCGGGCAACAGGGCCGGCAGCCGGCATTACTGCTCATGAACATGATTAGATCATGTTTATTGCAATACGGTTATTCATTTAAGTCAGAAAATGATGGTTATTCTGTTTACATGAATAACACCTTGTATGGTCATGCAACCAATGTGAATGGTTTACTGAATCTCGATCGTAGTGATACACATGTTCATAACAATGATGCCAAAAGATGTAGAGTTGATAATGGTAGTACCACTTTCTTGTGGCACTGCCGCTTAGGTCATATTGGTGTAAAGCGCATGAAGAACCTTCATGCTGATCGACTTTTTAAGTCACTTGATTTTGAATCACTTGACACATGCGAACCATGCCTCGTTGGCAAGATGACTAAAACCCCTTTTTTGGAACAATAGAGCGGGCAAGTGACTTGTTGGAAATCATACATGCTGATGTGTGTGGTCCGATGAGTGTTGACGTGCGTGCGGTGGATATCATTGTTTTCTCACATTCACCGATGAATTGAGTAGATATTGTTGGGGAACACGGTAATTTCAAAAAAAAAATCCTACGATCACGCAAGATCTATCTATGTGATGCATAGCAACGAGAGGGGAGAGTTTGTCCACGTACCCTCATAGACCAAAAATGGAAGCGTTTAGTTAACGCAATTGATGTAGTCGAACGTCTTCGCGACCCAACCAATCCAAACACCGAATGTATGGAATCTTCGCGTTCAGCACACGTTCAGCTCGGGGACGTCCCTCGTACTCTTGATCCAGTTGAGGCCAAGGGAGAGTTTCGTCAGCACGATGGCGTGGTGACTGTGATGATGAAGTTACCGGCACAGGGCTTCGCCTAAGCACTACAACGATAAGACCGAGGTGTGTAACTGTGGAGGGGGGCACCGCACACGGCTAAAGAATGTCAACTTGTGTGTCGATGGGGTGCCCCCTTCCCCCATATATAAAGGAGTGGAGGAGGGGGGAGGGCCGGCCCTCTATGGCGCGCCCTGGAGGAGTCCTACTCCCAACGGGAGTAGGATCCCCCCCTTCCCTAATTGGACTAGGAGAGGAAGGAAGGGGAAGGAAGGAGGAAGGAAAGGGGGACGACCCCCCACCCAATTCAGATTGGGCTTGGGGGGCGCGCCCCCTCCTAGGCTCCCTTCTCCTCTTTCTCCCACTATGGCCCAATAAGGCCCATATACTTCCCGGGGGGTTCCGGTAACCTCCCGGTACTCCGGTATATGCCCGAACTCACCCGGAACCATTTCGATGTCCAAACATTGGCTTCCAATATATCGATCTTTATGTCTCTACCATTTCGAGACTCCTCGTCACTTCTGTGATCTCATCCGGGACTCCGAACAAACTTCGGTCATCAAATCACATAACTCATAATACAAATCGTCATCGAACGTTAAGCGTGCGGACCCTACGGGTTCGAGAACTATGTAGACATGACCGAGACACGTCTCCGGTCAATAACCAATAGCGGAACCTAGATGCTCATATTGGTTCCTACATATTCTTTGAAGATCTTTATCGGTCAAACCACATAACAACATACGTTGTTCCCTTTGTAATCGGTGTGTTACTTGCCCAAGATTCGATCATCGGTATCTCAATACCTAGTTCAATCTCGTTGCCGGCAAGTCTCTTTACTCGTTCCGTAATACTTCATCCCGCAACTAACTCATTAGTCACAACGCTTGCAAGGCTTATAGTTATGAGTATTACCGAGAGGGCCCAGAGATACCTCTCCAAAACACAGAGTGACAATCCTAATCTCGATCTATGCCAACCAAACAAACACCTTCGGAGACACTTGTAGAGCACTTTATAATCACCCAGTTACATTGTGACGTTTGATAGGACACAAGGTGTTCCTCCGGTATTCGGGAGTTGCATAATCTCATAGTCTGAGGAACATGTATAAGTCATGAAGAAAGCAGTAGCAATGAAACTGTAACGATCATAATGCTAAGCTAACGGATGGTCATGTCCATCACATCATTCTCCTAATGATGTCATCTTGTTCATCAAATGACAACACATGCCTATGGTTAGGAAACATAACCATCTTTGATTAACGAGCTAGTCAAGTAGAGGCATACTAGGGACTATATGTTTTGTCTATGTATTCACACGTGTACTTAGTTTTCGGTTAATACAATTCTAGCATGAATAATAAACATTTATCATGAATTAAGGAAATAAATATTAACTTTATTATTGCCTCTAGGGCATATTTCCTTCAGTCTCCCACTTGCACTAGAGTCAATAATCTAGTTCACATCACCATGTGATTTAACACCAATATTCGCATCTGTATGTGATTAACACCCATAGTTCACATCGTCATGTGACCAACACCCAAAGGGTTTACTAGAGTCAATAATCTAGTTCACATCGCTATGTGATTAACACCCAAAGAGTACTAAGGTGTGATCATGTTTTGCTTGTGAGAGAAGTTTAGTCAACGGGTCTATCACATTCAGAGCCGTATGTATTTTGCATATATTCTATGTCTACAATGCTCTGCACTGAGCTACTCTAGCTAATTGCTCCCACTTTCAATATGTATCCAGATTGAGACTTAGAGTCATCTGGATTGGTGTAAAAGCTTGCATCGACGTAACTCTTTATGATGAAATCTTTATCACCCCCATCACCGAGAAACATTTCCTTAGTCCTCACTAAGGATAATTTTGACCGTTGTCCAGTGATCTACTCTTAGATGACTATTGTACCCCTTTGCCAAACTCAGAGCAAGGTACACAATAGGACTGGTACACAGCACAACATACTTTATAGATCCTATGACTGTGGCATAGGGAATGACTTTCATTCTCTTTCTATCTTCTGCCATGGTCGGGTTTTGAGTCTTACTCAACTTTACACCTTGTAATACAGACAAGAATTCCTTCTTTGACTGATCCATTTTGAACCCTTTCAAAAACTTGTCAAGGTATTTACTCATTGAAAAATCTTATCAAGCGTCTTGATCTATCTCTATAGATCTTGATGCCCAATATGTAAGCAGCTTCACGGAGGTCTTTCATTGAAAAACTCTTATTCAAGTATCCCTTTATGCTATCCAGAAATTCTATATCAATTCCAATCACCAATATATCATCCACATATAATATTAGAAATGCTACAGAGCTCCCGCTCACTTTCTTGTAAATACAGACTTCTCCAAAAGTCTGTATAAAACCATATGCTTTGGTCAACTCATCAAAGCATATATTCCAACTCCGAGAGGCTTGCACCAGTCCATAAATGGATCGCTGGAGCTTGCACACTTTGTTAGCACCCTTTGGATCGACAAAACCTTCTGGTTGCATATACAACTCTTCTTTAAGAAATATCCATTTAAGGAATGTACTTTTTATATCCATTTTCCAGATTTCATAAAATATGGCAATTGCTAACATGATTCAGACGGATTTAAGCATCGCTATAGTTGAGAAAATCTCATTGTAGTCAACACCTTGAACTTGTCAAAAAACCTTTTATGACAAGTCGAGCTTTGTAGATAGTAACACTACTATCAGCGTTCGTCTTCCTCTTGAAGATCTATTTATATTCTATGGCTTGCCGATCATCGGGCAAGTTCACCAAAGTCCACACCTTGTTCTCATATATGGATCCCATCTTAGATTTCATGGCTTCAAGCCATTTCGCGGAATCTGGGCTCATCATCGCTTCCTCATAGTTCGTAGGTTCATCATGGTCTAGTAACATGACTTCCAGAACAGGATTATCGTACCACTCTGGTGTGGACCGTACTCTGGAAGACCTATGAGGCTCTGTAGTAATTTGATCTGAAGTTTCATGATCATCATCATTAGCTTCCTCACTAATTGGTGTAGGAATCACTGGAACTGATTTCTGTGATGAACTACTTTCCAATTCGGGAGAAAGTACAATTACCTCATCAAGTTCTACTTTCCTCCCACTCACTTCTTTCGAGAAAACTCCTTCTCTAGAAAGGATCCATTCTTAGCAACGAATATCTTGCCTTCGGATCTTGTGATAAAAGGTGTACCCAGCAGTTTCCTTTGGGTATTCTATGAAGATGCACTTCTCCGATTTGGGTTCGAGCTTATCAGGTTGAAGCTTTTTCACATAAGAATCACAGCCCCGAACTTTAAGAAATGACAACTTTGGTTTCTTGCAAACCACAGTTCATAAGGCGTCGTCTCAACGGATTTTGATGGTGCCCTATTTAAAGTGAATGCAGCTGTCTCTAATGCATAACCCCAAAATGATGGTAGTAAATCGGTAAGAGACATCATAGATCGCACCATATCCAATAAAGTGCGGTTACAACGTTCGGACACACCATTACGCTATGGTTTTCCAGGTGGCGTGAGCTGTGAAACTATTCCACATTGTTTTAAATGAAAGCCAAACTCGTAACTCAAATATTCTCCTCTACGATCAGATTGTAGAAACTTTATTTTCTTGTTATGATGATTCTCCACTTCATTCTGAAATTCTTTGAACTTTTCAAATGTTTCAGACTTGTGTTTCATTAAGTGGATATACCCATATCTGCTCAAATCATCTGTGAAGGTCAGAAAATAACAATACATGCCATGAGCATCAATACTCATTGGACCGCATACATCGGTATGTATTATTTCCAATAAGTCAGTAGCTCGTTCCCTTGTTCCGGAGAACGGAGTTTTAGTCATCTTGCCCATAAGGCATGGTTCGCAAGCATCAAATGATTCATAATCAAGTGATTCCAAAAGTCCATCTTTATAGAGTTTCTTCATGCGCTTTACACCGATATGACCCAAACGGAAGTGCCACAAATATGTTGCACTATCATTATCAAATTTGCATCTTTTGGCATCAATATTATGAATATGTGTATCACTACTGTCAAGATTCAATAAACCATCAACATTGGGTGTATGACCATAGAAGGTTTTATTCATGTAAATAGAATAACAATTTATTCTCTGTCTTAGATGAATAATCGCTTCGCAATAAACATGATCTAATCATATTTATGCTCAACGCAAACACCAAATAACATTTATTTAGGTTCAATACTAATCTCAAAAGTATAGGGAGTGTGCGATGATGATCATATCAATCTTGGAACCACTTACAACATACATCGTTACTTCACCCTCAACTAGTCTCTGTTTATTATGTAACTCCTGTTTCGAGTTACTAATCTTAGCAACCGAACAAGTATCAAATACCCAGGGGCTACTGTAAACACTAGTAAGGTACACATCAATAACCTGTATATCAAATATACCCTTGTTCACTTTTCCATCCTTCTTATCCACCAAATATTCAAGGCATTTCCGCTTCCAGTGACCATTTCCTTTGCAGTAGAAGCACTCAGTATCAGGCTTTGGTCTAGCTTTGGGCTTCTTCATGGGAGTGACAACTTGCTTGCCATTCTACTTGAAGTTCCTTTCTTTCCCTTTGCCCTTTTCTTGAAACTAGTGGTCTTGTTTAATCATCAACACTTGATGCTCTTTCTTGATTTCTACCTTCGTCGATTTCAGTATCACGAAGAGCTTGGAATCGTTTTCGTCATCCCTTGCATACTATAGTTCATCATGAAGTTCCAGTAACTTGGTGATGGTGACTAGAGAACTCTGTCAATCACTATCATATCTGGAAGATTAACTCCCACTTGATTCAAGTGATTGTAGTACCCAGACATTCTGAGCACATGCTCACTAGTTGAGCAATTATCCTCCATCTTTTAGGAAAAGTACTTGTCAGAGGTCTCATACCTTTTGACACGGACATGAGTCTGAAATACCAATTTCAGCTCTTCAAACATCTCAAATGCTCTGTGATGTTTAAAAAACGGTATTTTGAAGTCCCGGTTCTAAGCCGTAAAGCATGGTGCACTAAACTATCAAGTAGTCATCATATTGAGCTAGCCAAACGTTCATAATGTCTGCATTTGCTCCTGCAATAGGTCTCTCACCTAGCGGTGCATCAAGGACATAATTCTTCTGTGCAGCAATGAGGATACACCTCAGATCACGGACCCAGTCCGCATCATTGCTACTATCATCTTTCAACTTAGTTTTCTCTAGGAACATATAAAAACATAGGGAAGCTATAATGTGAGCTATAGATCTACAACATAATTTGCAAAATACTATCAGGACTAAGTTTATGATTAAAGTTCAATTAATCATATTACTTAAGAACTCCCACTTAGATAGACATCCCTCTAATCATCTAAGTGATCACGTGATCCAGATCAACTAAACCATGTACGATCATCACGTGAGATGGAGTAGTTTCCAATGGTGAACATCACTATGTTGATCATATCTACTATATGATTCACGCTCGACCTTTCGGTCTTAGTGTTCCGAGGCCATATCTGCATATGCTAGGCTCGTCAAGTTTAACCCAAGTATTCCGCGTGCGCCAAAACTGGCTTGCACCCATTGCATGTGAACGTAGAGCCTATCACACCCGATCATCACGTGGTGTCTCAGCACGAAGAACTGTCGCAACGGTGCATACTGAGGGAGAACACTTATACCTTGAAATTTTAGTAAGGGATCATCTTATAATACTACCACCGAACTAAGCAAAATAATAAGCATAAAAGATAAACATCACATGTAATCAAAATATGTGACATGATATGGCCATCATCATCTTGTGCTTATGATCTCCATCTCCAAAGTACTATCATGATCTCCATCATCACTGGCATGACACCATGATCTCCATCATCTTGATATCTATCAACGTGTCATCACATTGTCGTCTTGCCAACTATTGCTTTGCAACTATTGCTATCGCATTGCGATAAAGTAAAGCAATTCTATGGCACTTGCATCTTATGCAATAAAGAGACAACCATAAGGCTCTTGCGAGTTGCTGATAACTTTAACAAAACATGATCATCTCATACAACAAATTATATCTCATCACGTTTTGACCATATCACATCACAACATGCCCTGCAAAAACAAGTTAGACGTCCTCTACTTTGTTGTTGCAAGTTTTTTCTAATGATTTTTCGTCAAGTGTGTTGTTTTAACCTTCAACAAGGACCGGGCGTAGCCACACTTGATTCAACTAAAGTTGGAGAAACAGACACTCACTAGCCACCAGTGTGCGAAGCATGTCGGTAGGACCAGTCTCGCGTAAGCGTACGCGTAATGTCGGTCTGAGCCGCTTCATCCAACAATACCGCCGAATCAAAGTATGACATGATGGTAAGCAATATGACTATTATCGCCCACAACTCTTTGTGTTCTACTCGTGCATATAACATCTACGCATAGACCTGGCAAGGATGCCACTGTTGGGGAACGCGGTAATTTCAAAAAAAATCCTACGATCACGCAAGATCTATATATGTGATGCATAGCAACGAGAGGGGAGAGTGTGTCTACGTACCCTCATAGACTAAAAACGGAAGCGTTTAGTTAACGCGGTTGACGTAGTCGAACGTCTTCGCGATCCAACCGATCCAAACACCAAACGTACGACACCTCCGCGTTCAGCACACATTCAGCTCGGGGACGTCCCTCGTACTCTTGATCCAGTTGAGGCCGAGGGAGAGCTTTGTCAGCACGACAGTGTGTTGACGGTGATGATGAAGTTACCGACGCAGGGCTTCGCCTAAGCACTATGATGATATGACCGAGGTGTGTAACTGTGGAGGGGGGCACCGCACACGGCTAAAGAATGTCAACTTGTGTGTCTATGGGGTGCCCCCTTCCCCCGTATATAAATAAGTGGAGGAGGGGGAGGGCCCGCCCTCTATGGCGCGCCCTGGAGGAGTCCTACTCCCACCGGGAGTAGGATTCCCCCCCCCCCCCTTCCCTAGTTGGACTAGGAGAGGAAGGAAGGGGAAGGAAGGAGGAAGGTAAGGGGGGGCCGGCCCCCCATCCAATTCGGATTGGGCTTGGGGGGCGCGCCCCCTCCTAGGCTCCCTTCTCCTCTTTCTCCCACTATGGCCCAATAAGGCCCATATACTTCCCGGGGGGTTCCGGTAACCTCCCGGTACTCCGGTATATGCCCGAACTCACTCGGAACCATTCTGATGTCCAAACATAGGCTTCCAATATATAGATATTTATGTCTCTACCATATCGAGACTCCTCGTCACTTCTGTGATCTCATCCGGGACTCCGAACAAACTTCGGTCATCAAATCACATAACTCATAATACAAATCGTCATCGAACGTTAAGCATGCGGACCCTACGGGTTCGAGAACTATGTAGACATGACCGAGACACGTCTCCGGTCAATAACCAATAGCGGAACCTAGATGCTCATATTGGTTCCTACATAATCTTCGAAATCTTTATCGGTCAAACCGCATAACAACATACGTTGTTCCCTTTGTAATCGGTATGTTACTTGCCCAAGATTCGATCATCGGTATCTCAATACCTAGTTCAATATCGTTGCCGGCAAGTCTCTTTACTCGTTCCGTAGTACTTCATCCCGCAACTAACTCATTAGTCACAACAATTGCAAGGCTTATAGTGATGAGTATTACCGAGAGGGCCCGGAGATACCTCTCCGAAACACGGAGTGACAAATCCTAATCTCGATCTATGCCAACCCAACAAACACCTTCGGAGACACCTGTAGAGTATCTTTATAATCACCCAGCTACGTTGTGACGTTTGATAGCACATAAGGTGTTCCTCCGGTATTCGGGAGTTGCATAATCTCATAGTCTGAGGAACATATATAAGTCATGAAGAAAGCAGTAGCAATGAAACTGTAACGATCATAATGCTAAGCTAACGGATGGGTCATGTCCATCACATCATTCTCCTAATGATGTGATCTCGTTCATCAAATGACAACACATGTCTATGGTTAGGAAACATAACCATCTTTGATTAACAAGCTAGTCAAGTAGAGGCATGACAACCCACAAGTATAGGGGATCGCAACAGTTTTCTAGGGTAGAGTATTCAACCCAAATTTGTTGATTCGACACAAGGGAAGCCAAAGAATATTCTCAAGTATTAGCAGCTGAGTTGTCAATTCAACCACACCTGGAAACTTAGTATCTACAGTAAAGTGTTTAGTAGCAAAGTAATATGATAGTGGTGGTAACGGTAACAAAAGTAAAGACAGCAAAAGTAATGTTTTTGGTATTTTGTAGTGATTATAACAAGAGTAACGGAAAAGTAAATAAGCGAGAACCAAGATATGGAAAACTCGTAGGCACCGGATTAGTGATGGATAATTATGCGGATGCGGTTCGTCATGTAACATCATAACATAGGGTGACACGTAACTATCTCCAATTCATCAATGTAATGTAGGCATGTATTCCGTATATAGTCATACGTGCTTATGGAAAAGAACTTGCATGACATCTTTTGTCCTACCCTCCCGTGGCAGCGGGGTCCTATTGGAAACTAAGGGATATTAAGGCCTCCTTTCAATAGAGAACCGGAACAAAGCATTAGCACATAGTGAATACATGAACTCCTCAAACTATGGTCATCACCGGGAGTGGTCCCAATTATTGTCACTTCGGGGTTGTCGGGTCATAACACATAGTAGGTGACTATAGACTTGCAAGATAGGATCAAGAACACACATATATTCATGAAAACATAATAGGTTCAGATCTGAAATCATGGCACTCGGGCCCTAGTGACAAGCATTAAGCATAGCATAGTCATAGCAACATCAATCTTAGAACATAGTGGATACTAGGGATCAAACCCTAACAAAACTAACTCGATTACATGATAAATCTCATCCAACCCATCACCGTCCAGCAAGCCTACGATGGAATTACTCACGCACGGCGGTGAGCATCATGAAATTGGTGATGGAGGATGGTTGATGATGACGATGGCGATGAATCCCCCTCTCCGGAGCCCCGAACGGACTCCAGATCAGCCCTCCCGAGAGAGATTAGGGCTTGGCGGCGGCTTCGTATCGTAAAACATGATGATTTCTTCTCTTTGATTTTTTTCTCCCCGAAAGCCAATATATGGAGTTGGAGTTGGCGTCGGAGGGCCACCAGGGGGCCCACGAGGTAGGGGCGCGCCCAGGGGGCGTGCCCCCCACCCTCGTGGACAGGGTGTGGGGCCCCTGGTCTTCATCTTTGGCGAGGATTTTTTATTGATTTTTCTAAGACGTTCCGTGGAGTTTCAGGTCATTCCGAGAACTTTTATTTTCTGCACATAAAACAACACCATGGCAATTCTGCTGAAAACAACGTCAGTCCGGGTTAGTTCCATTCAAATCATACAAGTTAGAGTCCAAAACATGGGCAAAAGTGTTTGGAAAAGTAGATACGACGGAGACGTATCAACTCCCCCAAGTTTAAACCCTTGCTTGTCCTCAAGCATTTCAGTTGACAAACTGAAAGAGAAAATGAAAAACTTTTACAAACTCTGTTTGCTCTTGTTGTTGTAAAGATGAAAAGCCAGCATTCAAGTTTCAGCAAATATTATGAACTAACCATACTCACAATAACATGTAGGTCTCACAGTTACTCATATCAATAACATAATCAGCTAGCGAGCTATAATAATAAAACTCGGATGATAACACTTTCTCAAAAATAATCATAACATGATATAACAGAATGGTATCTCGCTAGCCGTTTCTGAGACCGCAATACATAAATGAAGAGCACCTTTAAAGATCAAGGACTGACTACACATTGTAATTCATGGTAAAAAGAGATCCAGTCAAGTCATACCCAATATAAACCAATAATCATGAATGCAAACGACAGTGTGCTCTCCAGTGGGTGCTTTTAATAAGAAGGATAATGACTCAACATAAAAGTAAATGGATAGGCCCTTCGCAGAGGGAAGCAGGGATTTGTAGAGGTGCCAGAGCTCGGTTTTGAAATAGAGATAAATTATATTTTGAGCGGCATACTTTCATTGTCAACATAACAACTAAAAGACGATGATATCTTCCATGCTAAACAGATTATAGGCGGTTCCCAAATAGAATGGTAAAGTTTATACTCCCCCTCCTCCACAAGCATCAATCCATGGCTTGCTCGAAACAACGAGTGCCTCCAACATTCAACGGGTCCCAAGGGAGTTTTGTTTGCGATTATTTTGATTTAGTTTGCATAAAGCATGGGATCGGGCATCCGGTTACCAGCCGTTTTCTCGTGAATGAGGAGCGGAGTCCACTCCTCTTGAGAATAACCCGCCTAACACGGAAGATAAGGGCTGCTCTAGCTGACATATGAGCTATTCGAGCATGCAAAACAGAATGTTTATTCGAAGGTTTAGAGTTTGGCACATACAAATTTACTTGGAACGGCAGGTGAATATCGCATATAGGAAGGTATAGTGGACTCATATGGAATAACTTTGGGGTTTAAGGAGTTTGGATGCACAAGCAGTATTCCCACTTAGTACAGGTGAAGGCTAGCAAAAGACTGGGAAGCGACCAACTGAGAGAGCGACAACAGTCGTAAACATGCATTAAAATTAATTTACACCGAATACAAGCATGAGTAGGATATAATCTACCATGAACATAAATATCATGAAGGCTATGTTGATTTGATTCAACTACATGCGTGAACATGTGCCAAGTCTAGTCACTCAATTCATTTAAAGGAGGATACCATCCCATCATACCACAACATAATCATTCTAATAGCATGTTGGCACGCAAGGTAAACCATTATAACTCATAGCTAATCAAGCATGGCACAAGCAACTATAATCTCTAAATGTCATTGCAAATATGTTTACTTCATAATAGCTGACTCGGGAACGATGAATCATCATATTTACAAAAACAAGAGAGGTCGAGTTCATACCTGCTTTTCTCATCCCAATAAGTCCATCATATATCATCATTATTGCCTTTCACTTGCACGACCGAACGATGTGTATAATAATAAGAGTGCACGTGCATTGGACTAAGCTGGAATCTGCAAGCATTCAACTCAAAAGAGAAGACAAGTAATATGGGCTATAAATTAAATAAACAATCATGCATATAAGAGCCATTAAGCAATTTCAATATAGTCTTCTCGACCCCCAAAAGAAAGAAAAGAAAATAAAAACTATTTACACAGGAAAGCTCCCAACAAGCAAAAGAAGAACGGGAAATCTTTTTGGGTTTTCATTTTAATTACTACAGCAAACAAATTAAACTAACTATTTTTTTGGTTTTTTCTTAAGGTTTATTAAACACACAAGAAGAAAGCAGGGAAAAGAAAATAAACTAGCATGGATATTACAGTGAAAGAGTATGAGCACCGACATCTAGCAATGAGTGTGTGTGAACATGAATGTAATGTCGGTGGGAAATATGTACTCCCCCAAGCTTAGGCTTTTGGCCTAAGTTGGTCTATTGCCAGGGATAGCCTAGCAGATACCCGTAGGTGAAGCTGGGGTCATACTGTGATGCAGCGGCTATCGCCGCCTGAGCTGTAGCGTGGCGTCGAGCAGCCTCCGCTCTCTCTCGTACTCATCTGCCTCCTCTCTGGTAATAATATATCTTCCTTTTGTCTGAAAATCAAAGAAGGCAGGAGCAGGAAGAGCAATATGGACTACATGACGTTTGTTAAAGATTAGTCAGTACTGGAGAGGTGGTTCAGTCCTCTCAACAAACTGGTGAGAAACCATAGAATCAAAATTTAAATAAGAGGGGGGTAACTCCATATCACCCTCACAAATGTCTATCTCAAGAGAATTAGCTAAGCGAGTTGCATAAATTCCTCCAAAGAAATCTCCATTATGCCTATTCTGATGCAACCTGCGAGCTACAATGGCTCCCATATGATAAGATTTGTCTCCTAACACAGCACTCCTGAGAATGCTGAGATTAGGGACACACATATGACATGCTTCATCCTTAGCATTTATGCACCTACCTATGAAGAGAGCAAAATAATGTATAGCACGAAAGTGAACGCTCCCTATAGTGGCTTGTGTTATATCTCTAGATTCCCCCACAGTTATTCTAGCAAGAAAGTCTCTATATTCAGATTTAGGGGGATCCTTGACATTACCCCAAGATGGAAGTTTGCAAGCAGAAGTGAAATCCTCTAAGTCCATGGTATAAGATTTGTCATAAAGGTCAAACATGACTGAAGGAGAATTATGCAAAGATGAAAACTCAAACCTCCTCACAAATGAACTTGTGAGATCATGATACTGGGGGCATTTGTCAGCTTCAAAGTCCTCAAGACCGGCGTTACTCAAATATGTGCTAAATTTTTCTTTGATTCCCACTTGATTCATAAAAAATTTCGAAGGCCATTCACAGGGCCTCACAGGAGCGTCTCTTGGTGGTTCCTCGTCAGCATCACGTATTGCAAGTCTGGGACCTTGCTTCCTTGAAGGACCACCTTGGAACATCCTCCTAAACATATTGTTTCCTCTGAAAAATTTCTGAAATTTTTAGTAACTTCAAATAGAAGTGAACCAACTTCAATAAAATTGATAGCAACAACTCCCATAAGTGCCTAGAGCCTATATCAAGCATTAGAACTACTTGGAACCACATAAATTTGACATGCAAGATCAAGAACATGGTCACCTATGCAGCACAAATTTGCAAAGAATCAAGCACTAGAACAAAAACTAATTGGACCAATGGAGGAGTCACATACCAAGGAACAATCTCCCCAAGCAGTTTTGCGAGAGGTGCTTTGAGCAAGGAGATCGAAAATCACAAAGAATAGGGCTGGAACTCGTGCTTGAGTTGGTTTTCGTGTTTGTGTGAGGCAGAGGAAGAAGATGGGTGCAGGATAAGTGGAGGAGGGCCACCGTGGGCCCACGAGGCAGGGGCGCGCCCGGGGGTAGGGCGCGCCCTCCACCCTCGTGGCCAGGTGGCAGCTCCCCCCGTGGTAATTTTTGCACAGTAAATCCTCAAATATTCCCAAAAATCATATTAAATTGGCATTGCATTCTGAGGACTTTTATTTTTGGGATATTTTTATATTGCACGGATAAGTCAGGGAACAGACAGAAAAATACTATTTTACTTTATTTCTACTAAATAACAGAAAATATAAAGAGGGTACAGAAGGTTGTGCTTCTAGTTTCATCCATCTCGTGATCATCAAAATGAACCCACTAACAAGGTTGATCAAGTCTTGTTAACAAACTCATTCCGAATAATCGCGGAACCGGAGAAATTTCGAATAACACTAAGTTACCTCAACGGGGATGTAAAAATCCCCAACAATAAGCATATCATACTTTTTCTTGATAGTAGGGAGAGGAAATTCAAAACCTCCAAATATAATCGATGCAATTTTTCCAATAGAGTTGATACTATAAACTTGAGGTTGTTTCCTTGGAAAATGTACTGTGTGCTCATTGCCATTAACATGAAAAGTGACATTGCCTTTGTTGCAATCAATAACAGCCCCTGCAATATTAAGGAAAGGTCTTCCAAGAATAATAGACATACTATCATCCTCGGGGATATCAAGAATAACAAAGTTCGTTAAAATAGTAACGTTCGCAACTACAACAGGCACATCCTCACAAATACCGACAGGTATAGCAGTTGATTTATCACTCATTTGCAAAGATATTTCAGTAGGTGTCAACTTATCCAAGTCAAGTCTACGATATAAAGAGAGAGGCATAACACCGACACCGGCTCCAAGATCACATAAAGCAGTTTTAACATAATTTCTCTTAATGGAGCATGGTATAGTAGTTACTCCTGGATCTCCAAGTTTCTTTGGTATTCCATCCTTAAAAGTATAATTAGCAAGCATGGTGGAAATTTCAGCTTCAGGTATCTTTCTTTTATTAGTAATAATATCCTTCATATACTTAGCATAAGGATTTGTTTTGAGCACATCGCTTAATCGCATACGTAAAAGATGGGTCTAATCATTTCAAAGAAAGCGCTCAAAATCCTCATCATCCTTTTTCTTGGATGGTTTCAGAGGAAAAGGCATAGGTTTCAACCCATGGTTCCCTTTCTTTACCATGTTTCCTAGCAACGAAGTCTCTTTTATCATAACGTTGATTCTTTGATTGTGGGTTATCAAGATCAACAACAGGTTCAACTTCTACATCATTATCATTACTAGGTTGAGCATCAACATGAACATTATCATTAACATTATCACTAGTTTCATGTTCATCACTGATTGTGTTTCAAAGATCGTAAATAGAGATATCATTTGGATTCTCGTGGTTCAACAATAGGTTCACTAGAAGTTTGCAAAGTCCTATCATTTTTCTTTTTCTTCATTTTAGAAGAACTAGGTACATTAATATTATTTCTCTGAGAATCTTGCTCGATTCTCTTAGGGTGGCCTTCAGGATACAAAGGTTCCTGAGTCATTCTACCAGTTCTAGTAGCCACTCTAACAGCATAATCATTTTTCTTACTATTCATTTTGTCAAGCACTTCTTTCTGAGCTTTGAGTACTTGTTCTACTTGAGTGGTGACCATAGAAGCATGTTTGCTAACAAGTTTAAGTTCACCTCTAATATCAGCCATAAAATCACCCAAGCGTTTAATCATAAAGGTATTCTATTTTAATTGTCTACCAAAATAAGCATTAAAGTCATCTTGTTTAAACATAAAGTCATCAAACTCATCCAAGCACTGACTAGCAATTTTAGTAGGAGGGACTTCAGCTTTATCATATCTATAGACAGAATTTACCTTTACTACCGTGTCGGGATATCGGAGGTTCTTCGATGAATAAGTAATTGAGATCATATACTTCTTCAACAAAGTGTAAATTAAGACCATGTATTTCTTCAATAGGAGGTAAATTCTTAACATCTTCAGCTTTAATACCTTTTTCTTTCATAGATTTCTTTGCCTCTTGCATATCTTCCGGACTAAGAAATAGAACACCTCTCTTCTTTGGAGTTGGTTTAGGGATAGGCTCGATGGTTGGCTCGAGTGGCTCAGAGGTGCCCAATTATTTTCATTTGCCAACATATTATTCAATAGAATTTCAGCTTCATCCGGTGTTCTTTCCCTGAAAAGAGAACCAGCACAACTATCCAGGTAATCTCTGGAAGCATTAGTTAGTCCATTATAAAAGATATCAAATATTTCAGGTTTCTTAAGAGGATGATCAGGCAAATCATTAAGTAACTTGAGAAGCCTCCCCCAAGCTTGTGGGAGACTCTCTTCTTCAATTTGCACAAAGTTGTATATTTCCCTCAAGGCAGATTGTTTCTTATGAGCAGGGAAATATTTAGCAGAGAAGTAATAAATCATATCCTGGGGACTTTGCACACAACCAGGATCAAGAGAATTAAACCATATCTTAGCATCACCCTTTAATGAGAACGGAAATATTTTGAGTAAATAAAGGTAGCGCGATCTCTCATTATTAGTAAACAGGGCAGCTATATCATTTAACTTAGTGAGATGTGCCACAATTGTTTCAGATTCATAGCCATAAAAAGAATCAGATTCAACCAAAGTAATTATATCTGGATCAACAGAAAAATCATAATAATCCTTATCAGGAACACAGATAGGTGAAGTAGCAAAAGCAGGGTCGGGTCTCATCCTATCTCTAAGAGATTCTTTACTCCATTTAATTAGCAGCCTCTTAAGTTCATATCTATCCTGGCAAGCAAAAATAGCTGCAGAAGATTCAGTATCAAAAAGATAACCCTCGGGAATAGTAGGCATATTTTCATCATCACTATCATCATCATATTCAGATTCAATAATTTCTCTTTCTCTAGACCTAGCAATTTGCTCATCAAGAAATTCACCAAGGGGCACAGTATTATCAAGCATAGAAGTACTTTCATCATAAGTATCATGCATAGCAGAAGTGGCATCATCAATAACATGCGACATATCATAATTCATAGCAGTAGCAGGTTTAGGTGTCGCTAGCTTACTCATAACAGAAGGAGAATCTAGTGCAAGGCTAGATGGCAGTTCCTTACCTCCCCTCGTAGTTGAGGGCAAAATAGTAGTTCGATTGTCTTTCAAGTTCTTCATAGTGTCTAGCAGATATAAATCCCAAGTGACTCAAAGAATAGAGCTATGCTCCCCGGCAACGGCGCCAGAAAAAGGTCTTGATAACCCACAAGTATAGGGGATCACAACAGTTTTCGAGGGTAGAGTATTCAACCCAAATTTTGTTGATTCGACACAAGGGGAGCCAAAGAATATTCTCAAGTATTAGCAGCTGAGTTGTCAATTCAACCACACCTGGAAACTTAGTATCTGTAGCAAAGTGTTTAGTAGCAAAGTAATATGATAGTGGTGGTAACGGTAACAAAAGTAAAGACAACAAAAAGTAATGTTTTGGTATTTTGTAGTGATTGCAACAATGAGTAACGGAAAAGTAAATAAGCGAGAACCGGTATATGGAAAACTCGTAGGCACCGGATTAGTGATGGATAATTATGCCGGATGCGGTTCGTCATGTAACAGTCATAACATAGGGTGACACAGAACTAGCTCCAATTCATCCATGTAATGTAGGCATGTATTCCGTATATAGTCATACATGCTTATGGAAAAGAATTTGCATGACATCTTTTGTCCTACCCTCCCGTGGCAACGGGGTCCTATTGGAAACTAAGGGATATTAAGGCCTCCTTTTAATAGAGAACTGGAACAAAGCATTAGCACATAGTGAATGCATGAACTCCTCAAACTATGGTCATCACCGGGAGTGGTCCCGATTATTGTCACTTCAGGGTTGCCGGATCATAACACATAGTAGGTGACTATAGACTTGCAAGATAGGATCAAGAACACACATATATTCATGAAAACATAATAGGTTCAGATCTGAAATCATGGCACTCGGGCCCTAGTGACAAGCATTAAGCATAGCAAAGTCATAGCAACATCAATCTCAGAACATAGTGGATACTAGGGATCAAACCCTAACAAAACTGACTCGATTACATGATAAATCTCATCCAAAACATCACCATCCAGCAAGCCTACGATGGAATTACTCACGCACAGCGGTGAGCATCATGAAATTGGTGATGAAGGATGGTTGATGATGATGACGGCGACGAATCCCCCTCTCCGGAGCCCCGAACGGACTCCAGATCAGCCCTCCCGAGAGAGATTAGGGCTTGGCAGCGGCTCTGTATCGTAAAACGCAATGATTTCTTCTCTCTGATTTTTTTCTCCCCGAAAGCCAATATATGGAGTTGGAGTTGGCGTCGGAGGGCCACCAGGGGGCCCACGAGGTAGGGGGCGCACCTAGGGGGGCGCCCCCACCCTCGTGGACAGGGTGTGGGCCCCCTGGTCTTCATCTTTGGCGAGGATTTTTTATTGTTTTTTCTAAGACGTTCCATGGAGTTCCAGGTCATTCCGAGAACTTTTATTTTCTGCACATAAAACAACACCATGGCAATTCTGCTGAAAACAGCATCAGTCCGGGTTAGTTCCATTCAAATCATACAAGTTAGAGTCCAAAACAAGGGCAAAAGTGTTTGGAAAAGTAGATACGACGGAGACGTATCAAGGCATACTAGGGACTATATGTTTTGTCTATGTATTCACACATGTACTAAGTTTCCGGTTAATACAATTCTAGCATGAATAATAAACATTTATCATGAATTAAGGAAATAAATAATAACTTTATTATTGCCTCTAGGGCATATTTCCTTCAGATATGGGCATGTTTACTTAATGAAGCATAAGTCTGAAATGTTTGAAAAGTTCAAGCAATTTCAGAGTGAAGTTGAGAATCGTCGTAACAAGAAGATCAAGTTCCTACGATATGATCAAGGGGAGAGTATCTGAGTTATGAGTTTGGTAATCACTTAAGACAAGGTGGAATCATTTCATAGTTGACGCCACCTGGAACACCATAGCGTAATGGTGTGTCCGAACGTCGTAATCGCACTCTATTGGATATGGTGCGATCTATGATGTCTCTTACTAATCTACCTCTATCCTTTTGGGGCTATGCATTAGAGACAACTATATTCACTTTAAATAGGGCACCATCTAAGTCCGTGGAGAAGACACCATATGAACTATGATTTGGCAAGAAACCTAAGTTGTCGTTTCTTAAGGTTTGGGGCTGCGATGCTTATGTCGATAGGCTTCAGCGAGAAAAGCTCGAACCCAAAGCAAACAATTGTGTCCTCATAGAATACCCAAAGAAGATGATTGAGTATACCTTCTATCTCAGATCTAAGGGCAAAGTGTTTGTCGCTAAGAATAGGTCCTTTATCGAGAAAGAGTTTCTCTCAAAAGAATTGAGTGGGAGGAAGATAAAACTTGATGAGGTTGTTGAACCTCTTACTTCAACCAAAGAGTAGCGCAGCACAGAAAGATGTTTCTGTGGCACCTACGTCAGTTGAAGAGAAAGCTAATGATGATGATCATGAAGTTTCAGATCAAGATACTATCAAACCTCGTAGGTCGACAAGGGTGCGTACAACTTCTGAGTGGTAGCCCTGTCTTAAAAGTCATGTTGTTGGACAACGTTGAACCTACGAGCTATGGAGAAGCAATGGCGGGCCTGGATTCCAACAAATGTCTAGGAGCCATGAAATCTGAGATAGGATCCATGTATGAGAACAAAGTATGGACTTTGATGGACTTGCCTGATGATCGGCAAGCCATTGAGAATAAATGGATCTTTAAGAAGAAGACAGACGATGATGGTAATGTCACAATTTATGAAGCTCAACTTGTCTCAAAGAAGTTTCCGACAAGTTCAAGGAGTTGACTATGATGAGATTCTCTCAATCATAGCGAAGCTGAAGTCTGTTAAAATTATGTTAGCAGTTGCTGCAGTTTCATTTACAAAATCTGGCAGATGGATGTCAAAACAAAGTTTCCTTGACGATTTCCGTGAGGAAAGGATGTATGTGATACAACCAAAAGGTTTTGTCGATCCTAAGGATGCTAAAAGGTATGCAAGCTCCAGCGATCCTTCTATGGACTGGAGCAAGCATCTCGGATTTGGAACATATGCTTGATGAGGTGATCAAAGCTTTTGGATTTATACAAAGTTTGCAAGAAACTTGTATTTACAAGAAAGTTAGTGGGAGCACTACAACATTTCTGATAAGTATATGTGGATGGCATATTGTTGATCGGAAATGATGTAGAATTTCTGGAAAGCATAAAGTGTTGTTTGAATGGAGTTTTTCAAAGGAAGACCTGGGTAAAACTGCTTACATATTGGGTATCAAGATCTATAGTGATAGATCAAGATGCCTGATAAGACTTTCATAGAGCACATACCTTGACATGATTTTGAAGGAGTTCAAAATGGATCAGTCAAAGAAGGAGTTCTTGCTTGAGTTGTAAGGTGTGAAGGTAAGACTTAAATATCGACCACGGCAGAAGAAAGAGAAAGGACGAAGGTCGTCCCCTATGCCTTAGCCATAGGCTCTATACGATATGCCATGTTGTGTACCCACCTGATATGTGCCTTGCCACGTGTCTGGAAAGGGGGTACAAGAGTGATCCAGGAGTGGATCATTGGACATCGGTCAAAATTGTCCTTAGAGGAATAAGGAAATGTTTCTCGGTTATGGAGGTTATAAAGAGTTCGGCGTAAAGGGTTACATCGATCCAAGCTTTAACACCTATCTGGATGACTCTGAGTAGCAAACCGGATATGTATAGTGGAGCAACCATTTGGGATAGCTCCAAGTGGAGCATGGAAGCAGCATCTACAATATGACCTAGAGATTTTCAAGGTACATATGGATCTAAATATTGCAGACCCGTTGACTAAACCTCTTCCACGAGCAAAACATGATCAACACCAGAACACTATGGGTGTTTGATTCATCACAATGTAACTAGATTATTGACTCTAGTGCAAGTGGGAGACTGTTGGAAATATGCCCTAGAGGTAATAATAAAATGTTTATTATTATATTTCCTTGTTCATGATAATTGTCTATTGTTCATGCTATAATTGTATTAACCGGAAACCGTAATACATGTGTGAATACATAGACCACAACATGTCCCTAGTGAGCCTCTAGTTTACTAGCTCATTGATCAATAGATGGTTGTGGTTTCCTGACCATGGACATTGGATGTCATTGATAACAGGATCACATCATTAGGAGAATGATGTGATGGACAATACCCAATCCTAAGCATAGCACAAGATTGTGTAGTTTGTTTGCTAAAGCTTTTCTAATGTCAAGTATCATTTCCTTAGACCATGAGATTGTGCAACTCCCAGATGCCGTAGGAATGCTTTGGGTGTATCAAACGTCACAACGTAAATGGGTGACTATAAAGGTGCACTACAGGTATCTCCGAAAGTGTCTGTTGGGTTGGCACGAATCGAGACTAGGATTTGTCACTCCGTATGACGGAGAGGTATCTCTGGGCCCACTCGGTAATGCATCATCATAATGAGCTCAATGTGACTAAAGAGTTAGCCACGGGATCATGTGTTACGAAACGATTAAAGAGACTTGCCGGTAACAAGACTGAACGAGGTACGGGGATACCGATGATCGAATCTCGGGCAAGTAACATACCGATGGACAAAGGGAATTGTATACGGGATTGATTGAATCCCTGACATCGTGGTTCATCCGATGAGATCATCATGGAACATGTGGGAGCCAATATGGGTATCCAGATCCCGCTATTGGTTATTGGCCGGAGAGGTATCTCGGTCATGTCTGCATGGTTCGCGAAACCGTAGGGTCTACACACTTAAGGTTCGGTGATGCTAGAGTTGTAATGAGAATAGTATGTGGTTACCGAAAGTTGTTCGGGGTCTCAGATGAGATCTCGGACGTCATGAGGAGTTCCGGAATGGTCCGGAGGAAAAGATTTATATATGGGAAGTTCGATTTTGGCCACCAGAAAATGTTTGGGATTTTTCGATATTGTACCGGGAAGGTTCTAGAAGGTTCCGGAGTGGGGCCCACCTGCATGGGGACTCACTTGAACGTGGGTAGTGGGGGCAAGGCCGTACACCCCTAGTCAAGGTGCACCAAGATCCTCCCTTAGAAGGAATAAGATCATATCCCGAAGGGATAAGATCAAGATCCCTAAAAAGGGGGATTACAATCGGTGGGGAAGGGAAAGGATGGGATTTCTTTTCTCCCACCTTTACCAATGCCCCAATGGACTTGGAGGTGTCGGATTTTGGGTTCCGGCAGACCCTTGAGGTTCGAACTCTGGGGTGCGCACGAAGATCTTTCCCCTACCAGCTCACGTCTCGAAGTCTCGCAAGGATCTAGGCTAGAAAGATGAACACACAAGGGACACGAGGTTTATACTGGTTCAGGCCACCATTGTGGTGTAATACCCTACTCTAGTGTGTGGTGTGGTGGATTGCCTCAGGGGCTGATGATGAACAATACAAAGGGAGAATAGCCTCGCGAGGGCCTGTTCTTGAGCTGGTGCGATGAACTGCTTGGGTGAGTCTAGTCGCTTCTCTCTCTCTCTCTCTGAACGATCCGTTTTCTAGATGACTCTACTCTGTGGTGTCTA
Organism: Aegilops speltoides; assembly: GCA_021437245.1. Lineage (NCBI taxonomy): Eukaryota > Viridiplantae > Streptophyta > Magnoliopsida > Poales > Poaceae > Aegilops > Aegilops speltoides. The sequence continues at coordinate 388,532,133 of CM038147.1, read as the reverse complement.
GTCCTATTTATAGAGGGAGGCCCTGGGCCTCTTCCCAAATAATGAGCGGGAAGGGCGCCAACAATTGGACATTTTGAAGGGGAACATCTGGTACACTTATCCTGACTAAAGTTGGTCTTCGGCTGCCAAAGGCTCTGACGATGATGCCGTCCTGGGCTCCACGATGACCTCCATCCTGCCGTTCTGCTGGTCTTGGTCTTGTTGCACCAAAACGGTAACCTTTGCCTGATGCCTTGGCATGTGCTTGCCCTCTTTGCACCGAAGGGGAAACAAGGGACACTGCGCAGGCCGACGCCCGCCTGGCGCCCGCCTGGTCTCGATCGTCATGGCTTGCGTCACGGGCTCCTCGCGATGTGCCCTGCCTTGATCTCTCCACCTCCTCACGAGCCTGCCTGAGGAGGCTGCTCCTGAGGAAGCTTCATGTCGTCCGCCCCGCGAGGCTTGGCCCCTCGTGAGGGTCTTGAGCTTGAGCTCATGAAGCTGGGCTGCACTGGGCCCCCACTTGAGCCACGCCGCAGGCAGGCAAGTCTGGGGACCCCCATTCCCAGAACGCCGTCAGTAGCCCCTGGGCCCAAGGCGCGCGCGGACTTGGCTTCGCAGAGAAGCGAAGGGGCAAGTGTGAAGCACCGTGGGCCCCAATAGCCTGCGGCCTTGGGCGCCATGTGGCGATTGATTGGACGTGGGTGTCTCCGCTTCCCCACGATGCCTCATTATACGCCCGGCTAGGAGGACCCGTGGTTGCACACAGCTATTCCCCTTTCGCCGTCCGCGCGCTCCCTGTCCTTCCTTCTTCCTCTGGCTCCAACCTCCGCCTCCAATCCGGCTCGAGCTCTTCCCTCTTTCCACCGCCATGGCGCCAACAAAGAAGGAAAAGGGGAAGAAGCCGGCGCCTTCGTCCCGCTCGCCTCCGGCGATGGCCCCCACCGTCGATCAGTCAATCATACTCAATCCCGAAGCCTTGAACAAGGTCCGCTCCGCTCTTGCCACCATCTTCAATGAGTGCGGCAGGACCACGGTCGGGCCAGCGTCCCATGCTTCTTTTGATAGGGTCGTCACGGAGGTCCGGTTCTTCGCTGATGCCCTGTGGTCGGGTCTGGTTCCCCCCTTTTCCGCTTTCTTCAATGCGGTGCTCTCCCATTATCAGATCCACATGATGCACCTCGGGCCTGAGTCCATTACCCTTCTGTCTGTCTTCGCTTTTGTTTGCGAGGCAATGGTGGGCATTCCTCCTTCCGTTGCCTTGCTGCGCCACTTCTTCTCCTTGCGCCTAAGCGACCCCACTCGATGCTCGGGGTGTGTGAGCTTCCTCGCCGTGCTAGAGACGGCTGATTCAGGGATCGACTTTAGCCTTCCTCCCTCTGAGGCCAGGTTCAGAGAGCGGTGGCTATATGTGGATGTCGGGGTGCCCAGCCCCCTGCTCTCGCACCCAACCTCGCCTGCTGTTCCCAACTCAGGCTGGGGTCATGAGATGCTCGCGAGCCCCCGGCTCGCCTTCATCTGGCGCCGCTTCAAGAGCTTGAGGGCGCTCGACGTGACGGCGCCCAAGGTGGTGAAGGAGTTCCTCCAGCATCGCATTGCTCCTCTCCAGCGCCACTCTCGCCGGATGTGGGACTTTGCGGGGCACAAAGACCGCATGCGGCTTCAGGAGGAGGACTTGGCGCCTGAAGCACTGAGGACGGTGCTTAGGGTCCTGACTGGCGATCCTTCTCCAGGCAGCCTTCGACATGATGGTGCCCTCTTGTACCTTTGTTCGGGCAGGGCTGATTTCGTGAAGCAGATGCTCAGCTTCGACGAGTGGGAGCTGCGCCCGGCTGGCCTCAGGGGGCCCCATGAGAACCTAGTCGCCATGGTTGCTCTTCCGGTCGCCCAAAGCGGCTCTGTCTCAGGCGATGGAGCGGGGAGACGAGAACCGCTGGGAGCCGAAGGGGAGGCTGTTGAGGTGCTTACGCCGCGCGGAGCCCCGGAGGTGGCATCTCCCGAAGCCCGTCCTGGAGCAGTGGCAGGCGAGGAGTTGCAGCCTACGGCTCCCGAAGTTGTGGCTCCCGAGGCCCCGGTCGCCCCTCGCGAGACGGCGCCTGGTGGCGTCCCCCAGGCCGGTCCCCTTGGCGCTGATCACCTTGACGCCTCTTCCATGCCACGGACCGACCCCCGCGTCGAGCGCTTAGGCCGGTTTCGCGTAGACTTCGAGGCCCTCCGCAAGAGGAAGGTGGCCTTGGGTAGTGATGATCGCCCTTGCCGCCTGCTGAAGCACAGGAAGTACTTTGCCATTGATGAGTAAGTCCTCTTCTTTCTTTGCTCCTTTACTTCTCTATTCTTGCAGCTGATCGCGGCCTTTCAGGGCCCTTCCTGCCGAGTTCGCGGAGACGGCTAAGGAGCCATCCCCCCAAGCTTTGCCCTCGCTGCTGACCGTTGGCGCGCTGAGCTCGAGCGGCGCCCCTGCCATTCGGCCGGTCGGAGAAGTGGCCTGTCCCGCTGGGCATCTCGAGCCTACGCGCCTGCTGTCCTCCCTTCACGAGTTCTCCTGGGGCACAGCCAGCTTGCCTTGTGCTCCTCCCTTGATCGTGGATAGTGATTGGCTGAAGTCGGTCTTGAGCTCCTCTTCTGCGGACGGACCGGTACCAAGCCGGGCTCTTGGAGAGGTCCGTCCGGTGATTGCTGGGGCGCCAGCCCCCATCCCCGCGCTGGGAGGGGGTGTGCCACCTCAGGGCCCTCTGCATACGCCAGTGGCAGAGGGTGACGCGGAAGATATGCTCAGGCGTGCTCGCGAGCGTCGCGCCCTTCGTCAAGAGTTTCTCCAGGGGGCGGCGGATGCAGTGAGCCGGATTGGGACAGAGCTTGCTAGCGAGGACGCGCACCTTGAGGCCGAGGGCCTGCGCCTCGCTGAGGAGAGGCGCAAGCTAAAGGTAGCTGTCACCCTGGAGCAACTCTCTGGAGCAGCAAGCGGAACTGCGCCAGGCGGCCCTTGCATCGCTGAAAGGGGCTTCCGTCGACCAGGCGGAGCTCCAGAAGCGTGAGGAGGCGCTGACGCTGGAGGCCGCCGAGCGCAACCTTGACCTTGAACGGTTGGAGACGAGGGAGCGCCTGGTGACTCAAGCGGAGGATGACGTTGCCGCGCGTGAAGCCCGAGCCCAAGAAGAGGTCGACCGTCGCGTGGCGGAAGCTCGCTCGGATCTCGAGCGCCAATACGAAGCGAGGTTGGAGTTGATCAGGGCCGAAGCTGAGGGTAGGACCGTGGCCCTCAGGGCCAAACTGGACGAAGTGACGCGGGGTGCGGACTCCTCTGCAGCGCCCTTGGCGCAGCGTAGGCGGAGCTGGCCTCTTCCCGCACCGAGCTGCTTCTTCTCCAGTAGAGGGTTGATGACGCTGAGGCCATCGCACGGCGGAACAAGGATGAGATCCATCAGCGGCGGATTCTGGAGCTCGGGCACGCCCCCATGCTTTGAACGCTCAGAGAGTGGGCTAACACGGCCCTGGGCAACATTTGCGAGGCTGCCGCCGAGGTGCCTCATGAGACCAACTATGCTGGCAACCTCGAGTCTGACGTGGTGACGCTTCTGGAGAACCGCTCTGAGAGGTCTCGTTGGCTTGTCGAGGAAAGGAGTCGAGCCCTGCTCGGGCGTGCTTTCTCCCGTGTCTTCAGTCACCTACAGGACAGGGACCCCCACTTCGATTTTGATGCCGTCATTGCACCTGTGCCCATAGCCATCCGGGGCGACCTGGCACAATGGGTGGAGGACAACTTGGACGCCCTCGTCAGGGCCTTCGCATCGGATGATGATGGCGTGATCATGGCCGCCGATGAAGGTGGTGTTGTGGACCAGCCTGGCACTGGCGGAGGTGTTGGCGGTGGTGGTGATGACGTCAATGACGCCAGCGACGCCTCTGGAGGCGCCCCAGGAGACGCGGTGAGTGACATGTCCGACTGATCGTATGTCGCCGCTGCTTACCCTGCACGAAGAAGGTTCGGGCTTGGCCCTGAATATTGTAAGAGCATTTTGGGAGGGGGAGCCCCTCATGTAAAGGTTTGCGATCGATATCCTTGTAAGCATAACGTTGCGTGTGAGCTTAGCTACTGGCCTGGTGATGAGTCAGCTGACCTGTTTACCTTTTGACCCCGACGAGTCCCGAGCGGGCCTGTGGGGACCACGACGCCTCGAGTGTCTTCTGGGTGATCCCATTGATCCTGCGATGAGAACCTCCGGAGAGGGTGCGGCGACAGCGGTCCGGATTGTAGACGTGCTTGGCCTGGCCCGGCTCGCGAGGGTAGGCGGCTAACGCTGACTTTGGGCGCAAAGCCGAAACCAGAACACGAGAGATTGCTCAAACGAGACTAAACACCCCTTCTCCAGACAAAATGCAAGTCTCAAGCTCAAATCCAACTTAAATTCAAATCGAAGAACTTGTTAACAGGGGAAAAGGCAAAAAGCAAGAAGCCGCGTCCGGCACCTAGTCTAGTCTTCGACGTCTTCTCACCAAAGGCTTGGAGCTAAGTGCTGCCATCAGGCGTGGTGGAGCCCCGAGGCCTGAGGGTGGCTCTCCGGAGACTCCGGGGCATGTACAGCCCCACTCATTATTACGTGAGAGTGTCACGGGGCGGCGAGCTTCACAGGCACTGGGCCTTCTTCATAGGTACCGGCCTTGCTTCATACCGGCAGACGAGGGCCCCGCCTTGCCCCACACTCTACCACCATTGACGGCAGCCAGAAACCAAGGACGACGCCAATGGGGTAGAGCGGTCGCCAGCGGTTCCCCCGACGACCATGGGTCCTCTGTCGGGGGCAGGCCCTGAGGCACCTCCCTGGCAGAGGGCCTACCTCTTGAGAACGCCTTGTGCCAAGCGCCGCGGGGACGAACCCGGATCTCGGCCCCTCTCCTGCAACCCCCGGTGCCCTCCTCCCGAGGGGTAAGGGGCTGCAGCATTGGGGCAGCCATCTGCTGCGGTGACCTGTACCTCCTGCGACCCATGGTTAGCATAAGCTTGCTCCCGAGGAATTAGTTGTACCAGATAGTTGCTGCCACTGGCGCGGCCGTCGAGGCCCTCTTGTGGCTCCTGAAAGAGCTCAGTTTCTGGTGTCTCCTCGCCCCAGCCTGGCCCGAGGAACGAGCCATGATCTTCTTCCAGTGTGCACTCTCGATCCACCATGTGGGGCACATAAGCTTCTGGGGCCACCACCCTGCGGTTCTCGCCGTAGTGCCCCACATGCCATGCAGTCCGGCCTGGAGCGTTGTCTTGAAGGTGATGGCGTGGTGGTCTGCCGAGGCCGAAGGTCGCGGCATGTGCTCCTTCGCCGGCCAGAGATGGGGCCAGCGCGACTTGGCGCCCGGTGCTGACGGCCGGGTTGGTGTTGAGTAGGGCCTGGAGTCCGCTCGGAGTTGCTGGGCATTTATGGGGCCGCCATACGGCCCGTCCTGGATCTGGGGTGGTAGCTGGACGCAGAAAGGAGGTGCTCCCGAGGCGGCGGCGTCCAGGAGCTCGGCTACTCGCTCCAGCGACACGTCGCGGCCGCCCTCCAGCAGCCGGCACCGTAGCAGCTCTCTGGCCACCGTGAGCGTGGCCCAAGAGTTCGCATGCTCCCGTCGGGTGTGCGGCGCTGCGGCCGCGGCGTGGTTCGAAGCTCGTGCTGCTGACCGCACCTGCCGTGGTGTGAGGGCAGGCGGCGTTTGGCCACGTCGCCAAGACTTCGCAGCGCGCCATGCAGAGCCTTGCTGCTGAGGCGCAAGGTTGAGGTCGCCTGGCGGCTGACGCGCGTGGGCGAACCCGCCGCCTAGCGGTCGGCGTTGGCAGTCAGGTCGCTTGACATCAGGACGATGAGGCGACGAAACGCGAGGCGGCGGAAGAAGGATTCCGGTGCACCCCTACCTGGCGTGCCAAATGTCAGATTTCGGGTTCCGGCAGACCCTTGAGGTTCGAACTCTGGGGTGCACATGAAGATCTTTCCCCTACCAGCTCACGTCTCGAAGTCTCGCAAGGATCTAAGCTAGAAAGATGAACACACAAGGGACACGAGGTTTATACTAGTTCAAGCCACCATTGTGGTGTAATACCCTACTCCAGTGTGTGGTGTGGTGGATTGCCTCAGGGGCTGATGATGAACAATACAATGGGAGAACAGCTTCACGAGGGCCTGTTCTTGAGCTGGTGCGATGAACTTCTTGGGTGAGTCTAGTCGCTTCTCTCTCTCTCTCTGAACGATCCGTTTTCTAGATGCCTCTACTCTGTGGTGGGTAGTCCTATTTATAGAGGGAGGCCCTGGGCCTCTTCCCAAATAATGAGCGGGAAGGGCGCCAACAATTGGCCATTTTGAAGGGGAACATCTGGTACACTTATCCTGACTAAAGTTGGTCTTCGGCTGCCAAAGGCTCTGACGATGACGCCATCCTGGGCTCCACGATGACCTCCATCCTACCGTTCTGCTGGTCTTGGTCTTGTTGCACCGAAACGTTAACCTTTGCCTGATGCCTTGGCTTGTGCTTGCCCCCTTTGCACCGAAGGGGAAACAAGGACACTGCACAGGCCGGCACCCGCCTAGCGCCCGCCTGGTCTCGATCGTCATGGCTTGCGTCACGGGTTCCTCGCGAGGTGCCCTGCCTTGATCTCTCCGCCTCCTCGCGAGCCTGCCTGAGGAGGCTGCTCCTGAGGAAGCTTCCTGTCGTCCGCCCCGCGAGGCTTGGCCCCTCGCGAGGATCTTGAGCTTGAGCTGATGAAGCTGGGCTGCACTGGGCCACCACTTGAGCCATGCCGCAGGCCGCAGGCAGGCAAGTCTGGGGACCTCCGTTCCCAAAACGCCGACAGGAGGGCAAGAAACCAGCCCCCTCCACCCCTATATATAGTGGGGAGGTGCATGGGAGCCGCACCTTTGCCCCTGGTGCAGCCCTTCCCCTCCTATGCCTCCTCCTCCGTAGTGCTTGGCGAAGCCCTGCCGGAGAACCATGAGCTCCACCACCATGCCGTCGTGCTGCTGGAGTTCTCCCTCAACTTCTCCTCCCCCCTTTCTGGATCAAGAAGGAGGAGACGTCCCCGGGATGTACGTGTGTTGAACGCGGAGGCGCCGTCCGTTCGGCGCTTGGATCGGATCTTCCATGATTTGGATCACCGCGAGTACGACTCCATCAACCGCGTTCTTATAACGCTTCCGCTTAGCGATCTTCAAGGGTATGAAGATGCACTCCCTCTCTCTCTCGTTGCTAGCATCTCCTAGATTGATCTTGGTGACACATAGGAAATTGTTTGAATTATTACTACGTTCCCCAACAGAAATGAGTTGTCCATGAATATCAATCAAGTCGAAAAACTCAGAAAGATTGTTAGGATAAAGAAATTAGCGGAAAAAAACAACAAAATCTTTGTCTGCATAATGAAGAAGACATCAGTTCACTACAAGATGGTACTAACTATTATACCTTGCCTTTTTTACTCCTTTGCCCCATTTCCAATATAGAGAAGATATTTATGCACATCCTTGTTTTCAGGCCTTTTCAAAGCAGTTCACTAATGATTACCTCTCAAACCACCTATATGGTCAGGAGGCGAGGAAAGTTTTCATACAACACCCATGGTTCAATATTGAAGTGTTCCTGAAAAGGATGAAGGATGGACGGTCAATCATCCACATGCACTGGCCTAAAGTTGCAAATACCTTCAACATGAATGAAGGCTCAATATTCGCCTTCCGCTTCAGCAGTTTTCCAGATGAGATCCATCTGTCTATGTACTATCTATGATGCTAATTTCGAAAGGTTCTAGATGTTGCATGTGAAACTTGGTGCTGGTGCAGTTGTGTAATGGGGTAGCTGAGTGCTGAAGCTATATCATCTTGTACTCGGATGTATTTCAATTATGAAATCCTGCTTCCTTAATATGGAGATGAAATATATTATGTGCTTAATATGAATGTCAATTAGATTAATAAATGGATTATTAATGATAGGGAAATTAGCCTGCTAATTGGTCAATTAGCCTGGTAATTGGGTTTTCCTATTGCAAACGATTATTGAGAAAACACCGTGGGCGATGACCTAAGGCAACACACACAGTTTCTAGGAATAAACCATGTTGAATCAATGAACAATCACACACAACATTCCTTTGAAAACTGTTTGCATTAGGCCACCTTGTGCAAACGTTTTCCTTGGAGCGACTATGTCGGATGTATATACGAACGGAAACGTTTGGCGGGGACTGACTGTGTGGGATGTACTTACGACCGAAAATGATTTCACCTGTATAATTGTTTTTTTGGCACTACTGTACGTACAACCGTATTTGGTCGCTCGCGGGTCGCACACGACCTCATTTTGCCGAGCGTGTGTGCCATGAGGGCATATTCCCGACGGTTTCTGGGTCGTGTGGGAAGGACCCCCTGTCGTGGAATTGTCACGTCAGATGTCCTAGTGAAAGGACTTAGTCGTGGAGCCATCGCAACTAGGAAGCTTGAAGGGGTTAATCAGGACAAGAGACACGAGAGGTTTATACTAGTTCGGCCCCTTACAATGAAGGTGAAAGCCTACGTCTAGTTGTGATTGGGATTATGTATGTCTCGATAACCAGGAAGCAAAATCGCTTGACCTAGCTCTCGAGTTGTTGTTTCGTGCCCTGAACCGCCGCCGGGTCGTCCCTTTATATCTTGAGGTTGGCCTTGGCTGACTCTCTGAGTCTGGCCGGCTTATAGACTGTATCCGGCTCGGTCTCTTAATCTTTCTTGCCTTATAGTACAAGTTACATGAACAAGGTGGTTTAACACTATAGGCCTTAAGTCACCTCTGGGCCGTTGGGCCTTTACTAAGCCGCCATCTTCAAGCTTGAGCTTCTGTCTTCAAGAATACTTGTAGGTATAACCCGACCCCATCTGGCGGGTCATACCTAGTAGTTATATCCCCAACATTAGGCCCCAGGCTGATTTGAACTAGTTCATGTCAGTCTTCAATACTTAAGAAAAAGTTCTCTGCTTCTTACTTAAGAAGGTTCATGTAACCCGCCATGACGTCATCCTTCGAATTTGTGGTAACCCGCCATGACGTCACCTGTCATAAATGTATGTTTTGTCCAATACATCTCAACGGATCTCTGTCTTAATGACCATCCAAAAATCGAGGCCCCTTTGTAGTTGGATAACTATGTTTTTCAGCCTCCTCGTTTTTCGCACCCACTTAATAGATTTTTCCTTATAAATAGACCCGACTAGGTCTCTTCTCATTCTCCGTTTCGCCTCTTCTTCCTCTCGCACCCATCTGCCACTGGAGCTCCGCCGTCGTCGCCACTGCGCCCTTTGTCCTCGTCGAGCTTGGCCGCTGCATCGACCTGATCTTGACCAAAGAACGGCAGCGCTCCTCCTCCACAGATCCTCTACAGTAAGTTCTTCCCCTTTCCGCGCCATAGATCTGCATTAGGGCTAGCGCGTTCCTCTGTACGGGCATAGTTCATCCAAGCTTTTTGCGTTTTTCCTTGCCATGGCTTCGTCAGATCCAAAAGACCCCGTAAATCTGATACGGTTCGTATTCCACATCCATTTTGATTAACAGTAATCCTCCTTTGTAAGAAAACCTCATCACAGCCCATGAACTTCTCTGCGCTCTGTTTTTAGGTCTAGTAACTATTCTTTTCTGAATCTTTGTGATCCAAAATAATTACTGCAAACTGTGAAACTTGTTTGTCCTACACTTAGGAAAAAACCATAACTTGTTAGATTTGCCAGTCATGGAGGCTCTGACTGTCGGCTTAAAAAAGTAATAATCTGAACTTCCCCTGTTAGTTGAAATAACACTGATGGCTTAATAAACCCATGGCGGCTTAAGTAACCCGGATGTAACTATCCTCATACCATTAGGCCCCTTCATAAGTTGCCATACTTCATTCCACTAATATTTTTTCCTGCCCGGCTTAAATTTGAACCGACCTTATTTACCTTGTATTTAGGCTTTCAAACATAATGGCGCCCAAGGCACCTACCACTTGCAATTGGGTGAAATCCATTGTCACTGACAACACTTTAGATGACTTCGTGAAAACCGGCTATCTGCCAAAGAAAGAAGTCATGCCTTACTGTGCTCCTCACCCGGATGAAGAAATCCCTCAACCCAAAGACGGAGAGGTGGTTGTCTTTACCAATCATATGAACCGGGGCTTTACTCCTCCTGGTTCAAAATTTTTCAGAGATGTACTGAAGTTTTTTTACCTTCGCCCACAAGACATTGGACCCAATTCCGTGTCTAACATCTGCAACTTCCAAGTGTTCAGCGAAGTTTATCTTGGTGAAGAGCCAAACTTACTCCTTTTTAGAGAGTTGTTCTATTTGAACCGCCAGACAGAGTGTGCCAGTGGTCAGAGCTTGGAAGTTGGTGGGATTTCAATTCAGCGTCGTAGGGATGCACTTTTCCTCTATGCCAACCCGCCAAGCCATCCAAAAGATTGGAACATGACGTGGTTCTACTGCAAGGATACCTCCCCGGCTGACGAGAATCCTCAGCCCGGCTTTCGTGCCCTCCATCTTGACACCAATCATCATTTGCCCGACAAGATTACTGCCGCAGAACGCAGATCCCTCTCTCCTACTGTAGCCAAGATCAAAGATCTGTTGGGGAACGGGTTGACGGGCATTGACCTGGTTCGAGTCTGGCTTGCCTGGGAGGTTATCCCATTAAGCCGCCGCACCGTCTTAATGTGTGAATACACTGGCGCCAAGAATGACCCCCTGCGCCATAGCCCCGACGACTTACCTGCTCATGTTGTTGATGACATGACCAAATCTCTTCTCAACGAGAGTCTGGCGGATTGTGGCAGAGTGGGTCTCGCCCCGTTCTGCAAAGACAACCCGGCTCCAAAGGTAAAAACACCCGTATAAAAATGTTTACCTTATTTTCTTAATGCTTCACCCATACTCGCAATATACTTAATCCTTGCAGGCGGGTGATAAGTTTTGGAAAGTTAAATATGATCATGAAGCAGCGAAGAAAGCCAGGAAAGAAAAGAGAGCCGCCAGGAAAGAAGATGCCCAAAGGAAGGGCAAGAAAGCTACTGCTTCCGACTTGCTTTGGCTGTCAGACTCTTCTGAGTCAGAGGTAGCCCTTGACTCCCTTGGCTTATTCCTTAATCATCTTATTGACACTGATCATCAGTAGGAGGACACTAGGACAAGCCGTAGCAAGGCTGACGAGGTAACTGTCCTTTCCTCCGACTCCGAGCCTTTGCCAAGACAGAAAATCCGCAGAGTGACCCAGAAAGTAAGATTTTCTCATCCTCTAGCTCATCACGATCCTCAATTTCTTTTGAAGCGGCAAATTCATGAGAGCCGGAGGCGACCCGGACAGCAAGGACGCGAGCTCTCCTCCGCTTACCAAATACTCAAGGAAACGCCAAAACGAGGTTACCTCTATTTTAACTAAGTTTTACCCCTTGGCGGGTCTCTTTCGTCAACCACTCAATTCCTCTGACTCGGATTATCAGGATACTTCCCCTCCCTCCGGCGAGTCATTGCAGTCCAATCTGCCGACTTTCAAGACTATACCAGGGTATAATAAGCCACTCACTTTTGCAGTTATTGTAATCTTCTTACTTCTATATTAATCTTTTTATTTGAATGCAGTGGTCAAGCTAAACCCAGCAAAAGGGCTAGGAAAAATAAACCGGCTGAAGAAAGAGTCGCCACTGATGAGCCGGCTCTGGAAACAACTGTGCCGGAGTTAAGCACTCATGAGCCGCCACTTGAACCAGCACAAGATGTATCACCTCCTAGTGACCTGCCCACTGACCAAGGCGTTGTTGACTTAGAAAATCCCAAACCTCCAAGTCCAACCCGGACAGCTGATCCTTCCAATGCTGATGTCGAGATCACCGGAACTGGCCATGCTGACCCGGGGAGGCCAACCGTGCTGGCCAAATGCCCCGCCAAGGAAGAACTTCTGGACCAGCGCCGAGTCAAGATGGATGTCACCAATTATGCTCATATGAGTATTGGAGATGTCTTCTTTGGCTATATGAGCCAAGTGCACAACAGCCGGAATCTTGAGATTGACATGGTGAAGCAAATGCATCATAAATTCGAGGTATAACCCGTTTTATCTTGTTCCTTATCCTTCAGCATGTTAGCCCCCAAGTCTGCTGCTTAAGATACTTATGTTGTAGACTTAGAAACAAATTTGACAACATAACGAAAGAATAAACTTCCGGCTTACCATGTAGTCCCCAAGGGGCAGCTTAACCAGTATGGTTGAGCCGTCTCTTTATAGAGAAATTCTTATGGGTCTTTAAACAACAATATGGATAAGCCCCCAAGTGCCAAGTGTTATTGCTTGCAAAATGCTTGAGACTTACTCATATGAATCACCATATAATGAACCATCGTAGAAAAACTCTGTAGGACATTAGCCCCCAAGTGCCAAGTATTATTGCTGGCAAAGTGCTTGGGACTTTGAATACTGCATAAACAACTTACTTGATTTTATACTTGCATAGGCTACCACAAGTCAACTCGAATCTGAGGTGACCAATTTGAAGAGCCGCCTTGAATTCCAAGAGTCAGAACTTGAGAAGGCCAACAGTAAGTTTGAATTTAGTGTTTCTGAACAGGAGAAACTAAAGAAAGATTTTGAGACTGAAAAGAAAGCCTGGGCAGATGAAAAGACCGCATTGATAAGCCGGGCCGAAGAAGCAGAAGCGGCCCTTGAAGAAGTCACTGGAGAATTGCCCGGGTTAAAGCGCCATATTTCACAGATGGTCGCAGCAATCTTCGGAAAGTCGCCTTGCCATTGTGTTCATATCTTAAGCCGTGCAAATAGAGTATGTGCCAGAAATTTACTTTTCTGAGTATGCTTTGTACAGGCCCCAGAAGCGCAAATTTGAACCACAACATCTTGTGAAGGTTTAACAGCTGTATACCTTGGTGGAAGAATTGTACACGGGTCTAGCGCATACACTTGCTTCGTGGCCTTATCAATGAGATTCAACCCTCCTTCCCGGGTCTTGAGTAAGCTTTCAATCCTTCCGCAATGATCAATGAATTGAGATGGTCACCGCAAGAGCCGAGCAATAAATGCTCTAAGCCGGGCTAAGGCACAGCTACCTTAATTAGACCCGGAGGATATCGCCATTGGTTACCCAAGTCTGAAGGAAGACGGCACGCCGTTTGAGGACGCGGATTTTGTTGCCTGTGTCAAAGAGACACGCCCCGTGGCGACTCTGATAGCCACTGAAGTAGATTATACCAAGTACCAGGCGGGTTATGATGAACAAAATTGAAGGATTCTGACACCTGAATATGACGTGACGGTCGATTCCCCAATTCAGAAGCATACCTTTGCTCTCGAAGTTGACCGGCGGTCTTGTTGATGATGAAGCAGAATTTGAAGCCTTAAACAACATTGACTGGTCATCATCAACCTTCCAGGAAAAGGAGCAGAGCGCAAGCGCGGAGAGGGCTAACCCGGACGCTTCCGGCCAATCTTGAAGGTGAAGCTATCATGGCGACTCAATACCTGGTGTAAAAAACAATGCAAACTATTTGGACTTAATGAGTCATGTAATAGGGTAGAGATAACTCTGTTGTGGCCATGCCATCTTGCATGTTTTGATGCTTAACATTTTTAAGCCGCCTTGTTATATTCGTGCACACAGTTGATCGTTTCTGAAAAAACTGTCCTTCAAATAAACTGCTTAGGCAGGTCAAAAATGTGATCAAAATAATCATAGATTAGCTGGTTGAAAAAACACAACTATAATAAAATTTTACCACTTGCCCCACCGGTTCATATGACCCGGCCGGTAAGGATGAAGATCCGATATTTGGATACCCGGAAAGTACATCGACGTTTAAGGGTTGGCGACTCATGAACCGGGCTATAGACATTATATTTATAATTGTAAGCCTCAGGAAAAATCTTAAGTCAAACAATGGGGCTTCCTGAGATAACTTAAACCAAAAAGAGAAATAACAATGGCAAGTCTACTGATTCGAATACGATCAGTGAACCGTCCCAGAGGGGTTTAACTAGGATTCGAATACGATCATGTAGCCCCCAATGGCTTTGGCATTGCGCCGATCAAGAGAGTACCGACAGCTGTGTTCTCTTTGGTTCGAATACGACCTATGTTTGAACAGGAAGCCCCCTAATGACCTTGAGAGTTTTTTAAGGACTCTGATTCGAATACGATCAAAGTCGGTTCCCAAATGGGGCTAAGCTATTATTCGAATACGATCAAGAAGCCCCCAAGTGAGCTTGGCAGTGTGCCAATCAAAAGGGTATCGACAGCTATGTTCTCTTTGGTTCGAATACGACCTATGTTTGAACAGGAAGCCCCCTAGTGATCATAATTTTTAACAGCTAGATTTGAGTACGATCATAAGCCGGACCAGAACGGTTAAGCCGGATCAAATATGACCCGCCCCAGAGCGATCATGTGAGAAAAATGATGACAATGACAATGACAAATTTACCTTGTGAGAAGGGAAAAGGATAGAGGTCCTGCTTTATTATTTATCATAATATATACATTAGCAAAATATATACATCAGCGGAGCCTATGGCTCAAGTGTAGTAGGGCCGGAGATGAGCAATATTCCACGGCCTCCGGGTCTCCTCCTCCGACTTACGTGAGTCTTTGTGCTCTCGAACGTCAATAAGGTAATATGACCCGTTGTTCAAATTCTTGCTGACCACAAATGGCCCTTCCCAAGGTGGGGATAACTTGTGAGCATCAGTTTGATCCTAGATGAGCCGGAGCACTAAATCACCTTCCTGAAAAGATCTGGACTTAACTCGGCGGCTGTGGTAACGGCGCAAGTCCTGTTGATAAATCGCCGAGCGAGCTACTGCCAAGTCCCGATGTTCATCTAACAGATCAAGAGCATCCTAGAGTGCTTGTTCATTGTCTTCCTTCACATAAGCCGCCACACGAGGTGAATCATGACGGATGTCACTAGGGAGAAACGCCTCAGCTCCGTAAACCATGAAGAAAGGCGTATAACCCGTAGATCTGTTAGGAGTAGTATTGATGCTCCATAACACAGAAGGTAACTCCTCAGCCCAACAACCCGGTGTCCGTTGCAAGGGGACAAAAAGCCGGGGCTTAATGCCTTTCAGAATCTCTTGATTGGCTTGCTCGGCTTGACCATTGGACTGAGGGTGAGCCACTGATGAAACATCAAGCCGGATATGCTCACGTTGACAGAACTCCTCCATGGTGCCTTTAGACAGATTAGTGCCATTGTCAGTTATAATGCTATGTGGAAAACCAAAACGAAATATCACCTTCTTCATGAATTTAACTGTCGTGACTGCATCACACTTACTGACCGGCTCTGCCTCGACCCACTTTGTGAACTTATCAACCGCCACCAAGAGGTGAGTCTTTTATCTTTGGATCTCTTAAAAGGTCCAACCATGTCAAGTCCCCAGACTGCGAACGGCCAAGTAATTGGAATCATCCTCAACTCTTGAGCCGGCACATGAGCCCGTCTTGGGAACTTCTGACAACCGTCACATTTGCTAACCAGATCCTCTGCGTCAGCATGAGCTGACAGCCAATAAAACCCATGACAAAAAACCTTAGCCACGAGGGATTTTGACCCGGCGTGATGACCGCAATCTCCTTCATGAATCTCACGGAGAATTTCTTGGCCTTCTTTAGGAGAGATGCAACGCTGGAAAGCCCCTGTAACACTGCGATGATGTAAATCGCCATTGACAATCGTCATGGACTTGGACCGCCGGGTTATCTGCCTGGCCAAGGTTCCATCCTCAGGCAGTTCGCCCCGTGCCAGATACGGCACCGTCCAATCTGGGATGATATGAAGAGCCGCCACCAACTGCGCTTCAGGGTCAGGAACAGCCAAATCTTCCTCTGTTGGTAGCCTGACAGAAGGGTTATGCAAAACATCCAAGAAAGTATTAGGCGGCACCGGCTTACGCTGAGATCCCAGCCGGCTTAAAGCGTCAGCCGCCTCATTCTTTCTACGGTCAATGTGCTCCACCTGATAACCTTTGAAGTGTCCCGCAATTGCATCAACCTCCCGGCGATAAGCCGCCATGAGAGGATCCTTGGAATCCCACTTGTCTGATACTTGCTGAGCCACTAGATCTGAGTCACCGAAGCACCTTACCCGGCTTAAATTCATCTCTTTAGCCATCCGGAGACCATGGAGCAAGGCTTCATACTCAGCTGCATTGTTAGTACAAGGAAACATCAACCGGAGTACATAACAAAATTTATCACCCCGAGGGAAAGCCAAAATAACTCCAGCCCCCGAGCCTTCCAATTGCCTAGACCCATCAAAATGAATTGTCCAATAGGTATTGTCCGGCTTTTCCTCAGGCATCTGTAACTCTGTCCAATCATTGATGAAATCCACTAGCGCTTGAGATTTAATAGCTGTGTGTGGCACATATTTTAAACCATGAGGCCCAAGCTCAATGGCCCATTTGGCGACTCGCCCTGTGGCCTCTCTTCAATAATATCCCCAAGGGGCGTAACTAACCACGTGATGGGATGGCCCAAGAAGTATTGCTTAAGCTTCCTGGCCATGAACACCCCATAGACAAGCTTACGCCAAAGTCGGATATCGCTGCTTGATTCAATTAGTACTTCATCGATATAGTAAACCGGCCGCTGAACCGGTGCTCCTTGCCAGCCTCCTTGCGTTCCACCACAACAGCCACACTGACAGCACGTTAGCGGCCACATACAGTAACAAGGGTTCCTTGTCAATGGGAGCAGCAAGAACCGGCGACTCAGCCAACTGTCTCTTCAGATCTTCAAAGGCAGTATTGGCAGCGTCACTCCAAGTAAAGCTATCCGTCTTCTTCATCATCTGATACAGCGGCATAGCCTTCTCCCCTAACCGGCTTAAAGCGGTGATACGACCCGCCAAATGCTGGACATCATTAATGCATGCCGGCTTGGTCAGGGAGGTGATGGCTTTGATTTTCTCCGGGTTAGCTTCGATGCCTCTGATAGAAACCAAAAAGCCCAAAAGCTTGCCTGCAGGCACACCAAAAACACACTTAGCCGGGTTAAGCATCATCTTGTAAACCTGGAGACTATCAAAGGTCTCCTTGAGATCATCAATCAAGGTCTCTTTCTCTCTGGATTTAACCACTATATCATCCACATAAGCATGAACATTGCGTCCAATCTGATCATGAAGACAATTCTGTACACATCGCTGGTAAGTCGCCTGGGCACTCTTGAGCCCAAAAGGCACTGAAACATAGCAGAAGGCTCCAAACGGAGTAATGAACGTCGTCTTCTCCTGGTCCTTAATAGCCATCTTGATCTGATGATAACCAGAGTAAGCATCCATAAAGCTCAAACGCTCACAACCCGCCGTAGCATCGATGATCTGATCAATACGAGGGAGAGCAAAAGGATCAGCAGTACAAGCTTTGTTTAAGTCTGTGTAATCCACACACATACGCCAAGTGTCGTTTTTTCTTAAGAACAAGCACCGGGTTATCCAGCCACTCTGGATGAAACACCTCAATGATGAACCCAGCCGCCAAAAGCCTGGCCACTTCCTCACCAATAGCTTTCCTTCTCTCCTCATTAAACCGCCGAAGAAATTGCTTGACCGGCTTAAACTTTGGATCGATATTAAGAGTGTGCTCAGCGAGTTCTCTCGGTACACCCGGCATGTTAGATGGCTTCCATGCAAAAATGTCCCGATTCTCACGGATGAACTCGATGAGTGCGCTTTCCTATTTGGGATCCAAATTGGCATTGATACTGAACTGCTTGGATGAATCGCCTGGAACAAAATCGACAAGCTTAGTCTCCTCCGCCGACTAAAATTTCATGATCGGCTCATGCTCTGTAGTTGGCTTCTTTAAAGATGTCATATCCGCCTGATCAACATTGTCCTTGTAGAACTTTAACTCTTCCGTCGCGCAGGCCGACTCAGCATAAGCCGCGTCACCCTCTTCACATTCCAGAGCCACCTTGCGGCTCCCATGCACCGTAATGGTTCCCTTATAACCCGGCATTTTGAGCTGCAAGTAAACATAACACGGTCGTGCCATGATCTTGGCATAAGCCGGCCGCCCAAATAGAGCATGATATGGGCTCTTGATCTGAACTACTTCAAATGTTAATTTCTCGGCTCTGGAATCATATTCATCCCCAAATGCTACCTCCAACTCTATCTTGCCGAATCGGATCGCCCGACTTACTGTACAACTCCATGGAAAACAGTGTTGGACTTCTTTAGGCTCTTATCAACAGCCCCATGCGACGGAAGGTCTCATAATAAAGGATGTTGATGTTGCTGCCTCCATCCATCAAGACCTTGATGAACTTGTATCCACCCACCGAGGGGCCACAACCGGGGCTAAGTGACTGGATTGTCAACCCGGGAGGGTGATCCTCTCTACTCCATATGATAGGCTGCTCGCACCACCTCAAATAACGAGGTATTGCCGGCTCAACCGCATTCACGGCCCTCTTATGAAGCTTCTAGTCCGTTTACATAAACCGGTGGTAAACACATGATATTGCCTTTGTTCACCGCTTTGGATTGCTCGGTATCCACCTTGCTGCTTCCGACCGCCTGCCACTGTTGGTTATATCCACCTGGTTTTCCGGGAATTTTGAAAATTGGGATTTGACCCGCCGCCTGAGCCATGAAAACCGCCACCACCTGAGCCGCCGGGGCCATTGTTACCGCAAACATGTTGGAATTCTTGAATGCCTTCATAATCGTGCAGTCCTTCCACAAATGTGTAGCCGGCTTCTCCTTAGTACCGTGTCTCGGACAAGGTTCATTCAACAACTGCTCAAGTGTGGGCCCTGACCCACCGGACCGAGGAGGTGGCCTTCCCTTGCGCCGCTGGTTATGACCCTGTGCATTGGTGTTAGCCACAAAATCCAAGCTACCGCCAGCCTTACGTTTGTTACCTCCTTGATTTGCCGGGTTGTGCTGAGAGCCCTTGACGTTGCCATTCCTCTTTCCCTTCCCTACCTTATCATCATCAGACTTGGGATCCTTGGTACTATCAGAATTGGCATACTTGACCAGAGCCGCCATCAGCGTGCCCATATCATTGCATTCCCGCTTGAGCCGCCCCGGCTTTTGTTTCAAAGGTAAGAAACAGCAATTCTTCTCCAACATTAAGACGGCGGAGCCGGCATCCATCTTATCAGATGAATGTATTATGGCCTTAACCCAGCATACCCAATGGGTTGTAGACTCACCCTCTTCCTGCTTACAATTCGTCAGATCCACGATCGACATGGGTTGCTTGCACGTGTCTTTGAAGTTCTGGATGAACCGGGCCTTTAACTCTGCCCATGAACTGATTGAATTAGGTGGCAGGCCTTTCAACCAGGTGCGGGCGGTTTCACCCAACATCATGGTGAAGTACTTAGCGATTGCTGCATCAGTAACCTCCAACAGCTCCATAGCCATCTGGTAGCTCTCAATCCATGCCCCAGGCTGTAAGTCGGCTGTGTAATTCGGCACCTTCCTTGGCCCTTTAAAATCTTTGGGCAACCGCTCGTTACGTAGAGCCGGCACTAGACATGGGACTCCTCCAGTCCGGGTGGCTATACCTGCCTCAACAGAAGTCACCGGATAAACTGGAAAAAAATGGCTGATAAGCCGTCAACTGAGCCGCTTGCTCAGCCGCCCATTCAGCCTCTTGTCGTAGTCTCTCTTGCTCTACCAAGTTAACGGCCTCATGACGTGGCGGGTTACTGCCACCTGGCTGGTCACGGCGTCTAACATTGCTTGATACGGCCGCCGAATCCATGTGCCTGCTATAATTCAGGCTTCGGCTCGGACGAGGGGTGGAGTGGATCCTGTCTCAGCTGTATGAGTACGCCTCCTGCTATACTAAGGCCGTCTGAAGAAGCTCCCTGACCCGGCGGGTCTCAACTGCAGTCGGAGAGTCGCCATCAATTGGGAGAGCCGCCAATCGGGTTGCTACCGCTATCATGTTTTCCAATGGGTTGGAGTAATGACCCGGGGATGTTGGTACGTACTGAGGTGGCGCCATGTTCACACGGGGAGGTCCCATTACTGGTGACTGAAACGATGCTCCGTCCCCGGGTGCCACAACATGGTCCGTTCCTGTGCGCGGAGGGAGCCATGGCGGGTTGCCTGTCTGTGGGGTAAGCCACGGCGGGTTACTGGGCCCTGCTCCTGGCGTGTTAAAAAGGTTCCGAGGGTCATAAACCGGGGGAATTCGAGACTGGGTCTTCTGATACCTTCTCCTCATGACCTCATTAGCCGCGTTCTGGTCTTGTGTAAACCGGAAAACGTGCGCTTGGATCTGCTGAGTCTGAACATCCAGAGCCGCCCGCTCTGCGGTAATCCTAACATCCTGTACTGCCAGGTCTTCCTTAGCTTGCGCCATATCCAACTTTAACTGTGCCACTTCCGCATCATGACTAGCTTGATCCGCTGGGCTGACTACGACGGTTAACAGGGTGGTCAGCTTGTCGGTGAGATCTACTAACACCTGGGCCGGTGAACACACAGGGCCTCCTGCCCTGGCTGCCGCTGACCCGGAAGTTACGGCTGCTGCAGTTGCGGAGTCTTGGATGGGTTGGGTGCCGGCCATGAAGATCCCGACCCTGCTCGGCGGCTCAAGACAATCCGGAATACTGCTGCCATCAGAACAGCCGCCAAGCCCGCCATCCTGCTGTTGGTACAATGAATCCGTCTCACCTGTGGATGACTCACCGTCAGAGTAGATGGCCGCCTCACCACCAGAGGCAGATCCTTCAGAGAGCCCTCCGTGGATGCATCCCACGAAGGCACGCTTCACAACTGGAAAAGCCCGGGCGGGTCTCGCACGTTGAGCCGTTTTGACGAGGTCGGTGCAGATGTCCGGCTCAGGGCCCGGCTCGCCGTTCTTGTCGATGAAGACATAGATTCCGCCGAAGGGGACCCGGTACCCGTACTCAATTGAGCCGGCTCGGAGCCCCAGCCTGCGTCGTCGATGTAGAGCTTGCCGCGACGACTCTTGGTCATCCGGCCCATAGCGTATCCCTTGAGCCCTTCGAAGCTGCCCTTCAAGAACTCAAATCCACCGTGCGCTGGCCCCACGGTGGGCGCCAACAATCATGAAATTGTCACGTCAGATGTCCTAGTGAAAGGACTTAGTCGTGGAGCCATCGCAACTAGGAAGCTTGAAGGGGTTAATCAGGACAAGAGACACGAGAGGTTTATACTAGTTCGGCCCCTTACGATGAAGGTAAAAGCCTACGTCTAGTTGTGATTGGGATTATGTATGTCTCGATAACCAGGAAGCAGAATCGCTTGACCTAGCTCTCGAGTTGTTGTTTCGTACCCTAAACCGCTGCCGGGTCATCCCTTTATATACTGAGGTTGACGCCCAGCGGCTCTACAGAGTCCCGACCGGCTTATAGACTGTATCCAGCTCGGTCTCTTAATCTTTCTTGCCTTACAGTACAAGTTACATGAACAAGGCAGTTTAACACTACAGGCCTTAAGTCACCTCTGGGCAATTGGGCCTTTACTAAGCCGTCATCTTCAAGCTTGAGCTTCTGTCTTCAAGAATGCTTGTAAGTATAACCCGGCTCCATCTGGCGGGTCATACCTAGTAGTTATGTCCCCAACACCCCCCTATCGCAGTCACTCACTAGGTGACGGTTCCGAACATCGTCGCGGAAAGGGGTTAAAAACCGTTTGTATATCACCTCATTGTACCAGTGTTCCCCCGAACCTTTCGTGGGTCTCTTCTGGTCCAGAAAAATCAGTCCAAAGAATTTTCTCTGTTTGGACTCCGTTTGATATTTATTTCCTGAAAATCCTAAAACAAAAAAAACAAATGGCACTAGGCCCTAGGTTAATAGGTTAGTCCAAAAAATGATATATATAATTGCATATAAAGCATCCAAGATTGATACTATAATAGCATGGAACAATCAAAAATTAAAGATATGTTGGAGACGTATCAGATGCCCACGAAGACCCCCTACGAGCAAGGAGCTCACATGATGCCCGCCCTCGATGATGATGTCAACAGCTTACGATCGTCGCCCTCTTCACCGACTTCAACTTCAACAAGCTCTGCTTTCTTCTGGACTAGCCTCAAGCCATGGCGACAAGCCTCACAGTATCACCGAAAGGTCAGTACCATCACTTCATTGGGATATGAAGCTCAGTCCACCCATGACGCCATGTCGCCCCCCGCCACAGTTGCGTCGATGATTGAAGGACCAGCCACCGTTCAAGGATCTGCCTCATCATATCATCGTCAAGCCGACGAGGAAGCACATGCGATATCAGCACGGAGCACACCTCCGGAAGACATGCCCCTTCACACACCAAGGAACACCGCTTGCCCCCAAAGGCGGATAGAAGCCAACACCACGGCCCTCGCGACTTGAAGAAGTTGCCTTGGATGCTTGAGCACCATAGGGAGGCATAGAGGAAGTAGGCCTAAGGATACCCTGTTATTGTTTTATAGCCCACCTCCGTCAACAGCAGAAACCCTAGCCGACCAAACAAGCCTCGCGAACTAGGAGTCGAGGAATGCCCTTCGTGGGCAAGCTGAAGAGAACGAGTATCAAGAAGGTTGCAGGAGATTCCACCCCAGCTCATCTCATGCATGGGTCAAAGAAGATGGCCCTGCGGAGGTACATGAGCCACCGCCACGAATTCATGACCCATGCGGCAAAAAGTCATCCACTGCAATCACCCTATGGGATAGATCGCATATTGCCCCCCTCACCCTATGGTATAGATCGCGTTTAAGGGTTTGCTTGCTCCATATCATCTGGCCCCTCCACTGCAATCCTCTCCCTCTATCGCCTCCTTTACTCTCTCCAACGAGAGATTCCTCGCGGTCCCGTCCATTTTCTCAATGCTCCATGGACGGAGGGCACGCGGGCATGGGGCCGAGGTGGATCGCCGCCACGCAAGCGCGCCCGACATGACGCGAAGGCTATCATTGAGCAGTGGCGCTCAAAGCAGACACATGAACATGGTGGGCTCTCCCGCAGCGGCGGCCGGGGCACATCGGCTTGTTCCTTCAAGCTCGGCGATGCTCTTTGGCCGCACATCAAGAAGTGCCGCGAGGCAGAGGAGGAGCTCCCGGTGGCGGCCAGAGAAGAAGGCGTCGACGAGCGTCCCATGGCCGCCAAGGAAGAGCATGCCTACTCCAATGCTCTCCGGAGGTCAACAAAGGAGTTCCACCTTGGTGTCAAGCCATGAGTTGCCGCCACTGACGCAGCTAGATCTATGTTTTAGTTTGTATGATGAACTCCTGTGTGTTTGTATGATGAACTATGTGGCGAGAACTATGCTTTATTTAAGTTTTAAAATTTATAGTACACTTTTGCGAGATCTATATGCGGCGAGGCATAACTTCTCGCAAAATCTTTTTAGGGCGAACCATAAAACGATTTTGCGGGACGAAATATACAACATCAACTAGAGGAGTATGGCGTTTTGGTGAACGAGGTCCATGGAGCCCTTTATTTTTTGAAAAAAATATCAAAATTCAAACTTCCCGATTAAAAAATACAAAAAACAATTATGCAACTATACAAGGATGAAATTTATATGTATGTAAAAATTCAAGATGCAATACCTTGAAATGCGACATGTACAAAAAAGACAAATTTCTGGACTTTGAGGATGAATAATTCATGTGTTAAAGCCCTAGATATGTTTTTTTGCACAGCTCTTATTCAACATATTTTTGTCCTGAAAAGTTACACACATATACATTATGCCTTCATGTATATCTGTATTTTTTTCCAGAATTTTTCAAATATAAAAATATGAATTTTGACGAATTTTAAGTTTTGCAAAAGGAGGCCTCCATGAAGTCGGCCTCCAAAAGCAATTTTCGCAGCTAGACTTCTCTAAAAGCGTATAACTACTCTAGCAAAGCTCAATAAAAAGGCCAAAGCTGGTTATGGTAGCCTAGTAGTAGGCGAGGATCTCAGCCGTATTGGGCCGTCTTTGGGCTTGATTCTAAAAGGGCAAAGGGCGCACGATCAACAAGAACCGTTGATCCACGATCAGACGGTCTTTTTCTCAGATTGGCTGGAGCCTGCAGTATATATTGGCCCCCACCCTTGCCTCCAGGCCTTATCTCTTCGTCTCGCAAAAGGGGAGACAGAAGAGAGATCGATTCCGACTAAAACCTCTCGCCGCCGACGACCAAGCTCGGAGACCTATTGACCTAGGTATACGACGTTCCTCCTCCCCGCTACCTCAATCTCTTCGTCTAGCTGTCATCGTATCGATATTCTTTCTAGGTTTAGATCTGAGCTTTTCCCCGCGGCAGATCCATTTGTCGCCGTTCTTCTTCTATGCTCAGATGCGTATTATGAAATTCGGTCGCCGTTTGTTAAAATAGGTTCAGATCGATGCCCAACTGGCATAAATAAGGCGCTCTCCTTTTCGTTTCAATTTCACCGGTTAATTTCGGCCAGTTTTCGATCTGGATTTCTCGTGGCTTGTGCCTCTATTCTTGTTCTGAGTAGTCACGACGGAAGACTTCTTTTTTCTTCGTAGTTAGTTTGCGGTGGTAGATTGAGTTACAATTTGGGTAAGAAGAATAATCTACTTCAGATACCAGAAGCAACAAGAACGACCCAATTCCAGAACAAGATTCTTCTAGGTTGTCTGCTAGTACTACGAATCTAAGTGCTTTTGCTCGTTCGAAATCAGTTTAAGGCGGATAATGCTGAGGTTGCCTCCCAACTGATGCCAAGGAGCGAAAGTCAATCTTGTTAGTTAGTTGTAAATCCTTTTATTGAATATATATATTGATCTGCCTTATTTTTGATGACTAATCAATCCGGGGTGCTGGCACTAGGCCATGCTTTCGCAAATAACTCACAAACGCTAGTACTTTTTGCTAGGTTGAAGAACCCCTCGTACTTTGTGCCAGGTTGAACCTCCTAGTAGCTACTGACAGTTGTGTTTTACAGTTCCTGATGTCGGACGCTGATGATTACCGTTGCTTTGTTGGGAGTCTGTCATGGAACACAACTGATGTGGATCTGAAAGATGCGTTTGGGAAATTTGGTCGAGTTACTGAGACCAAGGTACTTTTTTTCTTTTCATATGGGCCTGGAATGCTTAGCTTTCTGTGGAGGAATATACACATGATTTTCTTAGTCAAGCAATCTTCTTTCATATTATAGGCCTTCCCTCACCAATAATTACAATTTTGCCACTGAACACTTGTTATGGTGAGATATGTAATCAACTGGAATAATTTCTTGGTTAATCTATCATTCATTTGTCCAATTGGTGAATTTGTCCATGAATATTACGCTTAGTATGAACATGCACTAAGTTTAGGATGATTCCTTGGTATGGTAGTTGGTATAAGTACATTGTAGCATATATGCATATCTTATGGTGGTGTGGTACAATTAGGATTTATTTGATATGTGAGTAAGGAATCTGTAAACATTGCCGAAGGAAATAATAGAGAATGGCGACGCTAGACACTGGCATTTCATGCTACTGATTTGCAAGCCAGTGTTATATGTGGTTTGATACACCACTTTCCTTATGTTTTCTCTGGCTTGTTTACTCTTGCTGTCTGCCATGATTTATATACTGCATGTCTGTCAATGTGCAGGTGGTTCTTGACAAGTTCTCTGGCCGATCACGTGGCTTTGGATTTGTGACTTTTGATGACAAGAAGGCCATGGAAGAAGCTGTCGAGGCTATGAATGGAATTGATTTGGATGGAAGGAATATTACTGTTGAAAGAGCACAACCTCAAGGTTCAGGCAGGGACCGTGATGGAGATCGAGACTATCGTGGTGGTGGTGACCGCTATGGTGGTGGCCGTGATTTTGGTGGCGGTCGTGGTGGTGGCCGTGGTGGTGGCGGTGATTGCTACAAATGTGGCAAGCCTGGTCATTTTGCAAGGGAGTGCCCTTCTGGTGATGGTGGGGACAGGTATGGTGGCAGGGATGACAGGTATAGTAGCAGGGATGACAGGTATAGTAGTAGGGATGACAGGTATGGTGGCAGGGATGGTGGAAGGGATGACAAGTATGGTGGAAGCAACGGCAGCAGTCGCTATGGGCCTGACCGTGGTGGTGATCGCTATTCTGGAAGCCGTGATGGAGGAAGCCGCAGCAGTGGTGGTGGTGATCGATACAGCCGTGACAGGTCTGGACCGTATGATCGTCGCAGCCGAGATGAATACTGATCTTGACGGGGGAGATTCTGTCTCAGGTATGAAAGGTATTGGATAATACTAGTGGTATGTTTGCTTTATCACATAAGGCAGCAAATGGTTTGCTGTTGTACTCTTATGAGAAGTTTAATGCTTTTGTTATCCATGCTGACTAGTGCTCGGTTTACCAATGTTCCTATCTGGATTTGGCTTGTAACTGGTTCCTTGGGAGCTTCAGTGGATTGCGTTATTTTGTCCGAGTTATATTTGGGATCCATGTTTCTGCGTTGATCTGATGGTAAAAGTCCTGTCATGATAGTGGCCTTTGGTGCTGTTCTTGTATTGCATTGCTGTGGTTATTGGAATCGCGGTCTTGATGTCAAGGATGTTGAAGAACTACAGCTCTTTACTTAGTCTCGTTGTGGTCTTGAGGAAAGAATCAACGTTCTGTGCTTGGGGTAACCATCCCTCCTTAAAATATTCCATCGGAAACCTGTGACCAACGAAACAAATGGTAAAACCTTTTGTTTCAATTATTCCTTCTTGATAAGCTATGATTCTCACAGTAATTTTTCGCAGGCATTTGGCCTTTGTGTTCCTATTGGTCTGCTTGGCTTAGTGCTAAAATTTTGCTGTTCAATCATGGGTCCGAATGCTTGCTCTAGTACTGTTCTATGGCACTTCCCTCAGTTAGACCAACATAAGATCTTGCTGGCATGGGTCACTTTGTTCATCAACACTTCTTTGGGCTCCTAGTATAACGCACTGCTTCCTTGAGAACCTGGAAGAGTTGCTTGCTTCACTGGGATGGGCTCTCTCTTACCTTCATTCTTGCTGCAACCCAAGTCGGAGGGCCCTTGAAAGTTCTAGAATCTCCCATGTGAAGGTTGATCCTTTATTTCTGTCTTTCTCCAAGGGGGAACTGTTTTGTTTCTCAGCTAAGGTCGCCTACACTTGCTTCTGGTTAACTTCTACAGCCAGAAGGTGTAGTTGAAAATATTTATGTGTAGGGTTCGGTGTCTTTCCTTTTGACAGTAGAGTGAGCTCCAAATGTTTTAAGAAAGGCAGCCCAATTCATGTTGGCAAATGTGTGTGCCAATAATTTTGGCAGCCTGAGCTCCAACGATTTTGTTGTTGCTGTGTTTGCCTTCTGTAAATTTGTACAATACTTAATTCACAAGCTGTTGTCAAATTGATATGCTTAATTCCAAATTATTTGAAGTTGAGCTTTGTCGTAAGGCAAACTTGTCTATATTTGACAAATATCTATTTATTTTGTCTAGACCATGTTTAATTTTGAAAAGATTGGCTTCGACAAATTAAATACTTCAAATATTTTGAAACAAGGGAGTAGATTAGCGTGGGAACCGTTGTGAAGCAAGCATGGTTTTTTTTTTGTCGCATGCTTATATCATTTTCTCTCTGATTTGACATGGTGGAAAGAAATACTGTATTTGAAAGCCACAGTTTTGAAATGCCGGAGTGTACCACAGCTTATGAATGCTACCGTTATTTCCTTTGTCAAGCGCCATGGGTGGTCTGATCTGAAGCACCGGTGCCTTTCTATCCTGTACAAATAAGCACCGGTGCTTAAGGAAAGCTTGTTTTATTTTTCCAAGCACATCCCCTTACCAAAAAAAAAACAACCAGGCCAAAGTAGCATTTGGTCATGGGTGTAGGGGCGCTTATATTGGTTGTTAGATCTTGCCTGTGAACTCAGCGCATAGATTTTGGGAAAACCTTAGAAGCAGTGCCTGTTTAGATTTTGTGGATATTAATTTCCTGGCCGAAGAGGCCAATGCTTCAACAAAGTCGTTTTCAAGAAGAGAATGTACACTAAGGATGTGTTTGGTTGCAGTAACGAGGTGGAACGGCATGGGTCGGACCTGCCCCAGAGCGTCGTTCTTGCGCTTGGTTCGTAATCAAGTCGTTCCCACCTGGCGAATATTCGCCCAATATCCGGAACGCGCTGAGACCTCCAAATCGGAGGAATCACGCAGAACCGGTTGTCGCACGTTCCTCTCTCCCCTCGAAAGCCTATCGCGTCTCCTCATCGTCTCCCTCCCCAATCTGCGCCGCCGCTACTCCCCTTGATCCGCGCCGCCGGCTGCTTCTCTGCCTCGTCTCCTCTCTGGACTGCGGCACGGCGGACGAGGCTGCGGGGCGGCAGTCTTGAAGCTTGGTGGCTGGGTGAGGGGCAACTCCGGCGGCGGCAGGGACAAGGCCTGGCGGTGATCTGATCTTGGGGCCGGCGGTGGCCTGAACTGCTGGTTAGAGGTGTAGATTTTGTAGGGTTCATCTGTGATTTGATCTGCTGGGGCGGTGACCAGCTTGGTGATTGGTAAAGACAAATGTGGACGAGCAGGGAAGAGCAACAATGATCGAGTATCAGGGAAGAGCAGAGATCGATTTTGTAACTGAGCGGCAGCCAGGTGTCTGTTGGTTGCCGAGGACTGGTGGGAGAAATTTCAGTTTCTTCCTCAGATCTGATGCTTCCTCAAAATTGGCCTGGAGGTAGAGGAGTCTGATCGCTAATGGCAACGAACTAACTGATTTATTAGACTTAGCCATTGGGAAGCTTGACCGTGGCATGATCATGTTCATATATTAATTTACAAGTGGTGAGGATAATCAAATCCATTCCATTTCATCTTTCCAACCAAACATGAAAATGTCACCATTCCATTCCATGTGTCTTCCTCAAACAAATACACAAACGGAACCAACCCATTCTAATGGAATGGAACCATGACATTCCATTCCACTTTGTTCCTCAACCAAACACACCTTAAAATAAATGGCGCACCAGCACCAATGTTGCCGTCCACCCATCTGAGGCTGGATCGTTAGGCTTTCACTTCGACGAGGAAGTTCGAGCAAACTAAAGATTGTAAGGGGATCATGTGGAAACAAACATTGTTGTACATGCTACTCCTTCCGTTCCAAATTTCTCGTCGTGGTTTTAGTTCACAAACTAAAACCACGACGAGAAATTTGAAACGGAGGGAGTATTTAGGAACGGAGGGACTGAACTAAAACCACGACGAGTAATTTGGAACGGAGGGAGTGTTTGTTTTTTTTAGAAATTTCAAATGGACTACCACATACAGATGAATATAGAGTTTTCGCTCCGCTCTACCCCGTTCTCGAAAGGACCACTAAACTTGAGTCACCACGTACTGCCGCACTCTATATCATCACACCTGAACAATGGTCACGCTCACATCCCTATGGCGGACATCACCACGCTATAAGACATATCACGTATACTAGGAGCGTGCCAGAAGCATGCCCGCCATCATTGACGAGGTCTGGTTGTGACACGAGGACCTACAACTGCAACGACGAGAGCACTGCCGCGAGCCGTCCGTCCTAGTATCCAGCCTCCGCTGCGCGGCCACCAGACCTCATCAGAGCAACGCGTCCCTGTTCGCTGCTGGACGAAGCATCGATGAGGGAACCGCCACACAACCTGGATTTCTCTCCGCGTGGCCATCCGGGTCTGCTCGCTACTTTGCGATCATGCATCCAAGAACTGGAAATTGGGTCCGATTTGTATCGTGAAATTTTGTTAGCCATTTTACAATTCGTTCACCCCTAAAGAAAAAACGTTCTCTTTTCTTAAAAAAAAAGAAAAAAGTTATCGAAAACAAAAAATATATCCGACCTACCGGATTCGAACCAGTGACCTAAGGATTTATCTGCAACGACTACAGTCCTCCGCTCTACCAACTGAGCTAAGGTCGGCTTGTGATATTTCTGCACAAAAGTTCATTTAGATACTTGAGCTGAGGAACCTGACGACAAAATCCCAGCAATTGGACCTATTATACACTCTTGCCAGATTTTGTCAAATGAGTGGATAGAAGGCTGTTGTTCGTACTGTTCTTCTTATATCCGCACGAGAGATCACACAAATACTTCCATCCCAAAAATGTTGCAATTGATGCTGTCTTCACCTCAGCATATAGTCTATACATATACATCTCTTCAAATGGAAAGAAGGAACTACAAGCTGCAAGAAACTGTTACAAACGCTGCTACACACACATACAAAGAGAAACGAGAGGGCATCCTAAACCTATCACACGCAACGGCATGTCGGCGTCCTGTTGGAATTGGGGAGACTGCACAAGCTACAAGGTAATCTTTCTAGCTTCAGCTTTTTGATACCGCTATAGTGCTAGGATGGAAACCTCTCAAGGGCCCGTTCTGTTTGGCAGGTTATCAGCAGGGATTTATCCCAGTTCCCTGTCAATGCCCTTTGATCCTTGCAGATCCCTGCTAAACCGAACATGCCGTAAAGGGGAGGTGAAACCCTTTGGCATGGTTGTGGGTGCTTTTATCACATTTTCAGCAATTTAAATTCGGACCGATGCTCCTTGAGTCGAAAAAATTATTTTTGTATTTTTTCCCTTTTTTTTCCGAAGAGGTGTTGACCCCGGCCTTTGCATCACTTTTGATGCACACATCGTTTTTTCTATTCTTTCTTTTCTTTCCTTTTCTTTCTTCTATCGCGGTGATTTCTTTTGCATTTTTGCTCTAGAACGTCGATGGCCCCCCTTGGGCACCTGTAGGAAAAAAATACTCAAGTGAAGACTGGTTGTTTGCAGAGAACTTGGTTTGAAAGCAACTTGAGTTTCTACCTCTACCTGAATTTCCTGTAAGATGTCCTCAAGTTGTACAATGATCTCCGCAAAAACAGGTCTTATATCAGGATCTTCATCCCAGCACTGCTCGATCAGTTTCGACAATCCCGGGTGCACATCTGCCGGGATCTCCAAACGCAATCCCTATCGCAAGGCCAGCACAGCGTAAGAAGAAACGATAAGAGTCTGTAATAATGGGATCTGAACTAATATGAGCATTGAGTTAATCGAGGGATAGCCAACATCACTGATGTATACCTGCCTCACTCCCAATGCAGCTTGCAAGGGTGTCATGTTATCATAAGGGACCTACAGCATGATTAAGAGTTCATTGTTACCTATAACCAACATAGTACAGAAGTTTAAACAACTAGGATGTAAGCTCAAGATGTATTTGACACCAGCACATACCTTTAGTGTAATCAATTCCCATAGAACAATAGCAAAGCTGAATACATCCGCTTTGTGATCATAAGGCTTATGGTTAATAATCTATCAAGATAAACAACACTTATGAGCTTCTCGCGAAAAAATAAAATCTCAGGAGTAACCTATGATTTTTTTATCTCAGCTCATGCAGACAGTTCCAAAGTTGAAACTTTTTTCCTTGACAAAATGAGATGTCATGTTCGTCAGTTGTTGCCACGAATTAGGTACAAAACATGTATCTCAGTTCAAGAAGAAGGAATTTAAGATGTCTAAATGGCACTGTTTGACCAAAGCCTCTCAAGGTGGTCCCATAAAACCATTTTCCTGGACCCTGCCAGGAACTTATGAAGTTTGACATCTTTATGGACTATGTACCTCTTACATTTAGCAGTGGCCAATTCATCACTCCTTTATGGACAAGTCACAGAAGAAATAGCTCCTTATTAATTTGTAACCCACCCATATTTGCTACTAGGATCTGATAGGTTTCCCCAGCACTGAACCGTGCCTTTGTGAATCATGTTTATGGCAAAAAATTACTAATTGGTTACACAATGATTCAGAACATGATGTTTCCCATCGCCATGAGAAATTAGAAAGCAAGGCAAAGTGAGGCATGTTACATTCCGGTGATGATCTTTGTCCCTTGAACTTGCCATGAGAAACATAAGAGATAAAGAGCAAGCAAAAGATTGGTTCGGAGTATTGGTACAGAAGATAACAAGGAAGGACCAGGTAGACCGAACAAAACTAAACATTTCAAAGTTTCTTAAAATTAAAGAAAAACACTTGCAAACAGTAACAGGAAAAATTAATAACCCTACCTCAGGTGCCATCCATCTGTAAGTTCCAGTTTCAGCCGTCATTTGTCCCTCCTGACTACCAACTCGAGCCACACCAAAGTCTGCAATCTTCACAACCTATTTCCAGAAATAGGTAATGACTAGGTAGGTGAGCTTACATCAGTTGAGGAAATATTTATCATAATTTTCTCACCATTTTCCAGAAGTAGATCCACTACTTATATGCTTAGGGACACAAAAGTTAAGTTTGTGATACAAGATAATAAAAATCACAATTTTTAAAAATATATTTTTAAGAGCAAGTAATTTGTCTTAAATCATACAAATATAAATGGATATCGAGTTCTTAAGCAAAGAAAGTTTCCTGCACGGAATTATATTTCCATTATTTTTCAACTTATTATAATTTATTTGAGCTTTAAAACCTTATCTGCCATTGCTAGTTTGCCAGATGTGAACTATAAACCCTTACGTGTTTAAAGAATGTGCTTGTAACAAAGCAGCCCCATCGGACTAAAAAATCAACCACTTCAATGCTTTTATATATTTTCCAGGTTTTATACCACGTTAGAAAAGCAGAATAAAATGGACCCTCGGATTCTCAGGACCAATAGCTTCGACAGTTTGAATAAGTATGCCTACATGATTGTCGCCCATGAGAATGTTTGCAGTCTTCAGATCTCTATGGATTATGTTATGCTGGTGCAGACATTCCATTCCTTTTGAGATGCTCATAGCAATCCTTAGAATCAGAAGGAGCTCTAAAACATCATTTTGCTTGTGTACAAATTCATATAAATCGCCTCCAGGCATGTATTCTGAAAGGAACAAAATTAACACAAGAGAAAAAGGTGAGCATACTAGGTGAAAAGACATCACATTGTGTGTTCTAGAGAAAAAAAGGTGAGTTTACTAGAAAGAGTGGGCTATGTTAAAATTACGCAACATACTCATTCAACAATAACAATAAATAAACAAGAGTCTAAGACAGAATCATGCACAGTATTCTAAAAAGCAGGCTAGGGGACTGCTTAGGCTTCCAGTCACCGCGATTTAGCCCAGAAGGGTCTGTTAGGCAGGATGGGGGAGCCTAGCTAGGTAGTGAAGGTCAGAGATTTCAGTTCATTTCTGGAGTTTTTGCACTCCTGACCGATAGTGGCAAATTTCACGAAATTAACGAAAATTCTGGAAGCAAAATCATTTTTTGGCTAAGTTCAAATTCAGCACCTGATAATATATCTGTAAGTATAACGGCACCAAAAAGTTTACTCCATTGTGGTGGTTTGCTTCCATATAACTCAGCCATCTTATCTCCAGTTTGTGCTCTAAGACCTACACAATTTTGGTCTACCTTTTCTACGAGTTGTGAAAAAGAAAAGAAAAATTCAGGGCAATTTATGCTTTATGGGGGTTCAAACTCAGGATCGCAGAGGCATAGAGTTGTTTAAGTTAACCATTGCACCCAGAGTCATAACATGATTCATAACTGCTCGAAGCCGTCTTGACCAAGCGAATTTTTTTCAAAATAATCGATATTTTTGGCCAAAACTGAACTTTTATCGCCCCTGAACGAGAATTGTTGATTTCGCGAATTTCAAACAAAATTTGATCGAAATTTAAATCCCTGGTGATGGTATCTAACGGGAATCTGGTTGCTTGAATGAAAAGAGAGCCCTATAATCGCGTATGACATAATTGTATAAAGAAAGAATACAGGAGAGAAACTATCAGAAATGGATTCGAGAGACACATTCAATTACACAATCAAACACAATAGCAAAGCGTTTATTTTTCCTGCCCATCAAGCTAGCAAGTTGTGAGCTATGAGCAGACTTAACAGGAGCAATAGCAAGTTGTGAGCTATGAGCAGACTTAACAGGAGCAACAGCAAGTTAGAAACTGTTAAGCATACAGTGGGCATAAAAAGAAGTCTACACATGATTATAGTTTTGTGCGGCTTAAAAACTCGAGCGATGAAATTTCACAATTTTTCAATCAGAAGTTGCTTCGCAAACATGACCAAGATGTACATTACCTGACTTCAGATTCAACCACAAGTCACAATCCAAATAACAAACATAGAATCATAAAACAATCACAGCAATAAGGTAGCTGATATCTCAGGTGCATCCGTGCATGACAATGGTTTTGTACTGCATCATGCAATGGTAGTATGAGCATTCCAAAGTAATGTCCAGCAACTGACCAAAGAGTAGCAATCATGGCAGAGTCAATTACAATCCATAATATTCTTTCGGCAGTATTGATGGTACCTGTTACAATGGCACAATACTTTCGATGCTTTGTGCATGCGCCATAAAATGTAAGGATGTTTTCGTGCTTAACTCTCCTGGATGGAAAATATCATGAATCAGTCAAAATAAAACATAACTGATCATTCAGCAATGGTCGCAGAAAGCTTGCCTTAGCATGAGCGCCTGCTGCAAGAACTCAACTTCCGAAGGGCTGTTGTGATGTGCGCTCCTGAGTATCTTTATACAAACATCCAAACCATTATGTGTTCCTCTATATCTGTGAAATAGAAAGGAATGAGATCTGTTGAACCCTAGTGTGGCCTTGCTTACCAAAAGCAAATTTAGGTTCACGATATTCTTGTATTGTTTTTAGAGGAAAAGGGAGGCATCTGCCAATCATATACTCCCTCCGTTCCTAAATATTTGTCTTTCTAGAGATTTCAACAAGTGACTACATACGGAGCAAAATGAGTGAATCTACACTCTAAAATATGTCTATATACATCCGTATGTGATAATCCATTTGAAATCTCTGAAAAGACTTATATTTAGGAACGGAGGGAGTAGATGTGAGTGAAATGCCAACGTTTCCTGTCAGCAGAAGCCAGAATGCCTAGATAGGTTTACAGAGGCTAGAGGAGTACACTGGTCAGGCTAGAAGTGAAATTGGCATAATGGGCACTTCAAGTAAATGAACCCTAAGGCGGACATATACTGTCAAGTGTCAACCAGTTCTTACAAGTCTGCAGAAGACCCAGATGTGATCTTTTCCCCCACTGCTAGCACGCTCCAGTCGATTTCACAATCCACAAGCTGTTGCTGTAGCTCAAGTATTTTCTCCGAGGATGAAGCATTTGCTGAGTTAGGTGGTGCTCCCTACATATTTACATGGGGACAATTGGAAGGAGATGTTAGAGATGGCATCTTAATTGAAAGTGCAGATATCACATAATACTGCATTTACTGAAGTTACATGGAAAAGGGCATCATACATTTTTTCTCATTAATGTATCCTCAATTGTCGCAATCAACGCCTCTGTCTCCTGCATGTACAATATCAAGATGACATATGCAAGAGAATGTAATTATAGAGATTAATACTCCCTTCATTCCAAAATAGGTGTCGTGGTTTTAGGTCAATTTAAACTAAAACCACAACACTTATTTTGAACTAAAACCGCGACACTTATTTTGGAACCGAAAGGGTAGTTCATAGCGTCTTAGAAACGTAAGCAGGTAGTAGTTGTAGTCAGCAGCACTGCAAACTGGCAAGATTCTTTCATTAATTCTGGAGATATTATAGTCAAACGCTATGCACAACATAAATATAATATCTGCAGAAAGTCATAAACAGTCCAACCTTTGTATACATATGCTAAAAGTTTACCTGTGTCTTCCACCCATCAACAACAAAAACATCCAAACAAAAGCCATCAGTTGTGGAGTAAACATGAGCTTCTTGAATATTCAGTCCAACTTCAGATAGCAATGCAGTTAGCTGTTGAACAATTATTTCTCATAAGAAACTTGGCATGTAAAATGTGAAAAGCAAGCTATATGAAATAGTGTATCAAGACAACTATAGAAAAAGTTGCCCCCCTGGTCATGTTTCTTTACCCGGCTAAGGAGCTTGGGCTTGTCGAGGGAAGAGAAGATGATCTCATGAAGAAGGGCAGGTTCTGAATCCCTGTGGAGAATTGAGAGGCCATTTTAACTAAAAGTCATAAACCAAACAAGTACACACTGTAAGCTGGAAGCACTTGGAGAGGATGACTTATTGGAGGATGGACAAATCGCAGCCACTGGTCTCGAATTTGGCGAAGGTAAAAATAGCACTTAGAAGTGAAAACAACTGGTGTGAAGTGAAATACAAAAAGAAGCTAGCAATAGTATAAAAGATAAGTCATGGCACGATTTGAAGTGAATGACCTTGACGGCGAAGACATAGAGCCTGTGGTGTCGGTGCCATGTATCCTCTCCAAAGTGAGGTCTTCCAATAACCTTTGATATGTATCAGAGTCAGGACTGGCATCCCTCCATTCCGGAGGAAGTTGAACTGCCATGTACTGCCCATCAAGGTAGATCAACAGAATTGTGAAAATACTGCTCCCAATCCATACTAATTGTCGCTGCTTTAGTATATTGTACTAATCAGCGACAATTAATATGGTTCGGAGGGAGTTACTAAATCAGTTACAATTAATATGGACCGGAGGGAGTAACAAATTGTCCTTTTTACAAAAAAATTGTGTCCAATCCAGCCAGACCTCAATTCTAAGAGTAAATAATACTAATTGGTTGCAAGAAATATTTCTCTAGGTTTAAGGACTTGGTTGCTGTATACTGCACAAGCTATCCATCCAGGGTTTTCGATAATACATAGTCTATGATTCGAGAGGAATTTGCTAGTTTTGGGGATGAATTGCAAAGCGAAAAGCGGGGTGGGGGTGGGTACCTTTAGGAATCGAGCTCGGAAGACGGGCTGGTTGCCGTTGTGGGCGCACTCGTCGAGGACCTCCCGGTGGAGCAGCACATCCTCGGCCTTGCTTTCACTCAGGTCCGTCAGGTACCTGGGTGGCAACTTGTCGAAATGGGCGTCGAGCATGTCCCGGAACGAGGCATCATCACAGTCCCCCTGCTTGCCGGCCTGCACCAGGCGCTCGTATATCTTACGCCGCAGCTCGTCGTGGGCGGCGGAGGACCTGGGCGGCGAGGAGCTCTCGCCCGTGCCCTCGATGGGCGCCGCCGCCGGAGGGGCCATCGGAACCAGGAATTCCTTCTTTGGGCCGGCCGCGGCCGGTTAGGGGTATTTATAGACCGGCGAGCCGAAGCAAATCCTCCGATTGGATTGGATTGGACTGGGAAGGATGGAGAAGAAGGGCAAGCAGATAAAAACCTGCTCTTTTTTTTATGATTTGTTTTCCGGCGGCGGCAGAGGTTGATTTGCTACGAGCGCGGGAACAAGAAGGTGACCCGTGGCCTTGCCGGCTCGGACGGCTTATCGTCCCATTTCCATTGTCAGAGGTGACGAGCTTCCCGAGGTCGCCGGACACCAGGCATCGCCCGACCGGCCGGCAGTTAGACCCCCTTCCGGCGAGTGGTTTGACAAATTCCGGCGAGGGGAGTTTTGTCGCTATATTTAATTAAAAAAATCTGGTTCTTAGACTATTTTCTTTTAAAAAATGTGCTTCTTAGACGTTTTTTGTTCGGTTTTGCTATTTTTATTTTTCAAGTACCCGGAAATTTTCATTTCCCCAGTCACCTTTTCTAGTTCATACGAGCTCGCCGGAGAAGAAGGAATCTCGCCGGAGAAGAGGCAGCCCCACTGTCTATCTTAGGGGGAAGCCATAGCCTCGTTATCTATCTTAGGGGAAACCCACAAGCTCATTATCTATCTTAAGGGTAAGGGGGTGTAGCGGATCGCCGGAGTTGTTCCTTGGTGGTGCGGGGCTTAGAGGGATGGCCGGAGCGGCGACCAACACGATGATGGGAAGGTAGAGGGGAGGACGGTGCGGCGAGCCGACCGCGCGAGGTAGGCGGTTAGGCCTGCATAGGCCGCGGGGGAAGGAGGATGAACAGGCTGTGGCATGATCTTGACAGTTGGATATTGATCTGATGGCCAGAAAAGAAAGTAACTGATGAAATGTTTTTTCAGGCATGCTGTTAAATACGGTTTCATTTTTGTTGGTTGTCTTAAGCATCGTCTACCTGAAAGTGGCATCTATCAAGATGACTATTTGTTTTCAAACTTTTCATTGTGAAAAGAAAAAAAGTCATAGGCAGTGGTATTTATTTATTATGGAAAAGTCATAGGTTTTAGAGTACAAGGAATGTGAAATGGATTGTATACCTTCTTACTGACTTTGTATGCCTATTGTGAAATTTTGACATTCTAGAACATTTTACCAATTCTATAACACTGCTAGAGAGAGACTGGAACCATCTCTTCTTCCAAATCCAAATTAATACTGCATCAGGAGTGATCTCTGCCAAATAAAGCGACGGAGGAGACAAAGGGGCATTAGCTTCTCACTACAAAACATGTGCGTAACCAACGAGCAGCTTGGACTCTATCCAATACTATCTCTGTATCAAAATATAAGACATTTTTTTGTCTAGATATAGACAAAAAACGTCTTATATTTTGATATGGAGGGAGTACATTACAATTTTAGTCTATGTTATGAAGGAGGACATAAATAGTTTTTATCTTCAATTATTACCACATCTGTGTAAGTTTGGTTTTTTCAACTTCAATAATAAAATGAAGTATGAGAACAACCTGGACGATGATGATGTTGTGACGGTTTCACACCCGTGGCAGTCCCACCTACATTTTTGT
This sequence comes from Aegilops speltoides, assembly GCA_021437245.1. Lineage (NCBI taxonomy): Eukaryota > Viridiplantae > Streptophyta > Magnoliopsida > Poales > Poaceae > Aegilops > Aegilops speltoides. The sequence continues at coordinate 388,493,543 of CM038147.1, read as the reverse complement.
CTGAAGGAAAAGGGTAAAATGGTAAAAATTAAAGATGGTAGGAAAACAAAATATTTTATGAATTCCAAAATAGTGTTTTCTCCCCAAGAAAGTCCTTTGATCAACTAATATATGCAACAACAGTGCAAAGATCCCCAAAAGTAATAAAAATTACAACCTGATCCATGCACAACTCTTAATGTAAGAAAATTTTGAAATGCCATTGAATGTGTAAACTTCAAAAGTTATTCTTTTTCTTTATTTTATTTTTGATTCCAATATTTTGCAGTAGCTTTTGTTTGGAATGTATATATTACTTTTTTTGTACGTTTGAATTCATGCCTCTACGAATTCTAAAAAAAACTTGAGAAATGAAAATTTGAAATACCATGTAAAATGTAAATTTTGTTTTTCATTTACAATTTTACATTCCCAATATTTTCACTATTGTTTTGGAAGATCCATATTTTAACCTGTTATTTTTAAAGTATTCTAACAATTTTACATATTCCTAAAGTTCTTGCAGAACTTAATTTTAATAAAGTTTTACTAATTATGAAAAAATCAATTTGTGTTTCTCCAATTTCCTTTCGAAGTAATTGAGTTTGCAAAGAAATTAAAATTACCTTTTCTGTATTACCTAATTTTCCAATCTTTATGGTAACTATGTCACTACGTGTGTAAAACCGCCACCACACCGTTGTTGAAGCTTCCTTTTCTTGTCTGTTAAAACTTATTTCAATAGGCAAAGCATGGACCCTAGTTGATTTTCGCACTTAAGGACCAAGCACTCGCAGTACTGTTTGAGCTGAGGGCCAGAACATATACTTTGCAATAGTTGAGGAACCAAATTATATGACTTTCCTTCTGGCCTTGAACAAATCCAAGCGTTTAATATTGGTTTGCTAGGTGGTCTGCAGACATGAATGTATTTTTTGTTATTTCTGGTGTTTTTTTACTACCATGATGTTTGATGAATATATCAGAAGTTTCTCTTGAAAAAAGGATTTAGTTCACAAATTTATTTTGTCAAAAATTGTAGAATATGACGTGCCCCCCCCCCCGGATAAAAGCAAATTTACCATGGGAAAAATCAAGGTGGTAAACTACTCATGCGATTCAATATGTTCGATGTAGGGCCCATCACTTATAGCAATATCCGCCATTCACACTCCAACATGCACATGTTTCCGACAACTCCAATAATAGGGGACATGGGCGTGGCAAACATCAAAAGTTGTGGTATCCATGTTTATAGAAATAGAAATTCAACATTACTATACATGTCGTGAATGATGCAACTTGTTACGAGTTACTACATGTCGATTCCCCCAATGGGGAACATATATGTAGCGAATACAATAACACTTTGCACAGTTTCGAATTACTACATAATAACACTCGTCATTTTCGCAAACTAGAAGGGCATAGTTCTTGGAACAAGACGCCGCGTATAGCGAATTAGAGCATCCCAATCAGCATTAGAAAAAGGTTTTTGAGCTGGAGCTGGAGTGTTTCGATGATGTTGAGGATACTTAAGTGCTGAAATTCACATGAAATAACTAGAAAGCCATAGACAGAAACAGTCCAGTGAACCCAGTTGATAGGACAAAGCCGACTCCGGGCCAGCTTGACGGCAACTTCAATAGCCAAGAATCTTCAAGCACCATCGATGGGACACTCGCATGCAAGCAAGTCTCCATAAGTAGGATCCTCCGCCGCACCTAGCGTTAAACTAATTAAGATTCCCCCGAGATGGAGTCGATGTGGCCTATTTGTTTCTACAGTAGTTTCTTAATTAATTAACTTGCTTGTGATGATCTGCCTGTGTTGTTTCTAGTTGTTTGTGGTTAGTAGATTTGGCATGTACGAATGGTCCCCGAGAAGCTCCGGCGATGCCTCCCCTCCTATCTTAGAGTGAATTTCAATGTAGGAGTACTCTGGTAATTTCTTGCAACGGATATGCCTAGGTAGGTACGGGTGTGATCTTATCGTACTCTCTTTTCCTCACAACATTCCTCTGAAAACATCTACAGCCGGACTTGGCAAATCCGCCTCATATTTTTTTTTAAAAGGAGGAAGATCCCTAACCTACGCATCTGGGCGATGCATGCAACCACTTTATTAATTATTCACACGACCTTACAAAGAAATACAACAGTAAGTCTAAAGTCACCGTCTAGGCAACATCTATCACTACTCCTATCCAGTTGATGAAAGGATGCTGATTGTCCGGGCCTAATACCACAGACCTTGCAGCCAAGCCTAACACCTAAGAACTGAGGCCCCAACCAAGCCACTTGCCGGGTATGGGGCACACACCGGCCCGACGCGCTCTCAGAAGCTGCCGCCGCCAACTGCCACCACTCCATCTTTAGAGTTGTACTGACGCATCAATCTTGCTCGGTCTAGCTGCCGACGACGCCACCATGGCGCCCAATGGCACCACCTCCTGTAGTGAATCGCTTTGAGCACGTCATGATCGCCACCGCAGACATCGTCGGCACCATGCCGCCAAGTACCACCAGTCGACACAACTTGAAGTCTCCGGAAGATCTGTCGTGCGTAGCACCTGCCGACCGACGGTGATTCCCCATTGCAAAGCCTCCTGAACACTGGAGATCATTGAAGCACGTTGATATCATTGTGAGAACCCGAGACATTCCAAAGAAACAGTGGCGGACCTAGCCCACTGGGCCAGGGTGGGCCGTAAGTGGTACCGTACATATACATTTATTATTTTCTTTTATTTTTTAGCCTTTCTACTATGGTATATTAGCTATTTTCAAATCTCAGGGTGGGCCACGGCCCACCCTGGCCACCCTCTACCTTCACCACTGCAAAGAAAGCATGTCAAATCCATAAGTCATGTGATGCCACCACTTCTAATATGATGGTGGCCTCTTTGGTGACCTTGATATATTCCCCGCAAACCTTTGGGGCAGTTCTTCCATTGCCGGTGCAAGCAATCAATTGATCCGAGCATTCCTAGAAACCCCCTTGCATCTCCAATAGTCAACAACTTCTCCGTGCCCTGCGCATTTGGTTCTCTGAGATACTCAGGTCCGAACACCTCCACCATGGCGCGGGCAAACTTGACAATAGTCTTCAAGCACTAGCTCAGCCCCATCCTGACCATCTCACCAATGGCATCTGTAGCAGTACCAAGTGAAAGCATCCTCAAAGCAGCCGTACACTTCTGCTTGGTAAAAAAGAGAGTTGTCCACATCAATCCCTTGTGAGCTTGAAGTAGTCGCCGTGTGCCTCCACTCCCTCCACAATGCGCAAAAACAATGGTTTTCACATGCGAAAACAATGACGAAACCATGGATCATCCGGGAAATCAGGCTTGGGAGCAAAGTAGTTTTGATTGAGCCCTTGAAGTTGAGAGTATGCTCCGAACACCCTATCCGGTTGATCACTCTTCTCACTTTGATTGAGCCCTTGAAGTTGAGAGTATGCTCCACTTACCGGTCTATTTCCTCTTGCATGCTCATGAGCATGATCATGTCCACTTCTTCGTCTGAATCCAAGGAATCGAAGAAATCATCTTGAATCATTTGATCAAGCTTCGTCATTCCATATTCCTCGTCCGACGAAGCATCAGAATCCATCGTCTTCCCTAATAAAATCCCAAATAATACGGCCAGACAATGTGTCGAACACTTCAAGCGCAAGGCGGAGCCAGAGAGTTGTCGGACGTACCGCGGTGGCGTCCGGGTCTGCGACGATGTCCCACGCGGTGAGGATGGAAGAGAGGACTGCTCTGCCGGAGCTGGCGGCGCAGAGGCTAGGAACGGCTGCAGAGCGCGTGCTGCGGTGGAGCCGCGAGACAGACGACGTGGAGGAGGAGAAGGGAGGAGATAGCAAATGGATCCAGCAGGTCTGGGGGTGGATTTGGTGCAATTTGCGGTGGGGTCAGACTATCGGGTCCGACATGGCAGGCATGCTCGGGCGCGCCTAGGCGCCCCCATATCCGCCCTATATTTGGGCTGGATATGAGTGGTGTCAGTTAGTCCGAACGTTGAGGCCTGTTTGAGGCGGCCCGCCTGAGCGTATGAGGCGAGTTTAAGGCGCCCGACTGTATATGCTCTAATCCACACTTAAAAATATCTCCGGTGCTTAAAAAACTGCCACCATTGAGTTTTAAAGGGATCTAACTCATCCCAATACCCTTTCAATACCCCTTCAGTGCCTATTTTCCGGGGGCAGACAATAAACAATCACCCAAACCAAAAGATGAGATTTTTTATGGTACCACGGTACTTCTTAAAAATGTTTTTTTTCTGAAGGGAACCATAAAAAGAGATCTACCCGTCCATTAAAAGTGCACATTAGACTTTTCATCTAATACATTGCAAATCCTCATCCCGTCTTTCCGAACTGAGCACACACCCTATTTGTTTTTGAGATAGAATACCACATTTTGCTCGTCATCTGCGGCTTCCCAATCTGACCATAGAACCCTGATCGTCCACCCCTGATGGAATACTAATATGGAATATTGGTTTTGAATTGATGTTTGAAATATTCTGACTGCCGATGTAGTAGAGAATGATTGAATCCTTTCTTGATTAGCAATCAAAATCTTTGATTTCCATGATAACCTGTTGGTGGTCTTCATGCTAGTGTTCCTAGATGGCATCTAGGTTTGATATATTGTCTCTCAATTTCTCATCACCACGGAGATAAAGAGATATGGGTGGTTTTGATTTATTCCTTAAGCTTTTTGAAAAACGTCAGCATTTTATTGATTAACCAACGAAGTTACATAGAGTCTTCCGGATACAATCTAGAGCGGGATTAAAAACATAAAGACTACAACTATTCGTACATGATTTAGCTAAAACATTACTCCGTTCCTTTATATAAGGTGTATTTGTTTTTTAAAAAGTCAAACAAGTGCAAGTTTGACCGAGTTTTTTGAAAAATATATCAACATTCACAATACGAATTTATATCATTTGATCCATCATGAAAAGTACTTTCATATTTTATCTACGAGGTATTGTAGATGTTGTTATTGTATTCTATAATCTTGGTCAAACATTCAAATGGTTGACTTGCACGAGTATGATGCTGACATATATGCTTGAAGACCACCATAATGAAGTTGTATGACACAAACTTGATATCAAGCACCACTGAACCTAGGGAAGATTGATGACTCACAAGTATAAGGGATCAATCATAGTCCTTTCGATAAGTAAAAGTGTCGAACCCAACGAGGAGCACAAGGAAATGACAAGTGGTTTTAAGCACAGTAATCTCTGCAAGCACTGAAATTGTCGGTAGCGGGTAGTTTGATAGCAAGACAATTTGTAACGAGCACGTAATGGTAAAGGTAAATAAAGTGTAGCAAGGCAGCCGAATCCTTTCGTGGCGAAGGATAGGCCAAAACTGTCTCTTATAATAAGCACAACGTTCTTGAGGGTACACGGGAATTTCATCTAGTCACTTTCATCATGTTGGTTTAATTTGTGTTCGCTACTTTAATGACTTGATATGTGGGTGGACCAGTCCTTACATGTTGTTCTTACTTGAACAAACCTCCTACTTATGATTAACCCCATCACAAGCATCCGCAACCACGAGAAAAGTATTAAGATAAAATCTAACCATAACATTAACTTTTGGATCCAAACCGGTCCCTTACGAAGTAGCGCATAAACTAGGGTTTAAGCTACTCCACAATGCATTCCCTTAGGCCCAAATATGGTGAAGTGTCATGTAGTTGACGTTCACATGACACCACTAAGGGAATCACAACATACATATCATCAAAATATCGAACACATATCAAGTTCACATGATGATTTGCAACAAGATTTCTCCCGTGCCCTCAAGAACAAACGTAACTACTCACAAATGATAATCATGCTCAAGATCAGAGGGGTATTAAATAGCATAATGGATCTGAACATATAATCCTCCACCAAATAAACCATATAGTAATCAACTACAAGATGTAATCAACACTAGTAGTCACCCACATGTAGCAATCTGAGGTTCCGATACAAAGATTGAACAGAAGAGATGAACTAGGGTTTGAGAGGAGATGGTGTTGTTGAAGATGTTGATGAAGATTGGACTCCCAAAGATGAGAGGGTTGTTGGTGTGACGATGACGATGATTTTCCCTCCGGGAGGGCCCCGGCGGAATCGCTCCGCCGGAGGGCAAAAGTGATCATGCCCAAGTTCTGCCTCGAGATGGCGGCGCTCCGTCCCGAAAGTCCTCTCCTTGTTTTTTGTTGGGTTCTACGGTAGGGTGCGTCGACTGCAAATTAAAATTTTCTACGTGCAGAACAACCAAGAACATGCTACAAGAGATGGATCACAGTTCGTTAGCACTAGACGCGCAGTGCCGTGCAGCAGAAGTAGAGTTGAGGCAGCGCGTCTGCGTGGATTGTCTCCTCCTCGTCCGATCTCCCTCGAACAGAGGTCGTCCGATCCCATGTATAAGTTCACCGGAGCGGTGCAAGTGCAACGCCTCTAACGGTATCCGCACGTGCAAGAGGAACACCGTGCGGCGGACTGCTAGGTCTGATCACACAGTCGGCGGCGAGTGGAGATGGCTATTCGCAACACATGCAAACCCTAGTCGCAGCGCCGAAGCGATCAACCGCATGAGTGTGCCGCACCTCCACTTTATATAGGCGTCCGTCGCCGGCTCAACACTTGGGCCTCGCACGGACCCTAAAGCCCAAAGTCTACTCGGTCAAGTTCCTAGTCCAGTTCGGGTCACATCCAACCAGTGTCCTACGAAACGACCTCGTAGGTTCCTTCCCTTAAGCACGCGACCCCTTAGGTTCAAGTCGGCTTGGTCGCAGTTCGGATCACCTCCGACCTGCACGGTTGGTAGCGGCCTCTAGCAAGGCGTGCCGACCACCAAGCAGACTATGAAGATGGTTAGGCGAACCTGTACAACGTGTCACACTTCTATTCCCTTTGCCTCATGATATATGTTGTCGGGCTCAAGGCGAGACTGTCATCCTTGTGCTAGCCCGACCTCTTTCTCGTTCCAGTGATACCGACCACAAAACCGGATTATCTCATAATCCCTATCGCATGGCCATGCTTATCCTGGTCGAATCACACGAGGGGCCCAGAGTATATCTCTCCTGATCGGAGGGGCAAATCCCATCTTGCTCGACCATGTCTCGCAGCATGGGACTGGACAAACCCGAAACCTACCTTTGTAACTACCCAGTCACGGAGTAGCGTTTGGTCGGCTCAAAGCAAGTCTGTCACCATCCCGTACATGCGTCAGCTCAGGTCTTAGAACGTAGAATGTATGTTGTACTAGAGACTCACAGATGACATATCCTCGCATCTCATAGTTGGGTGCATCCGACTCGGACCTTATCTCGACTTCGGATCCGACTCGTCGAATCCGACCAGACCTTCAAGTCCATATTATCCGGTTAGCATCCAATGCTCCATGGCTAGTGAGACGAAGCCATCGACCGTGTCATATGCTAGTCTAGTCGGCTGCGCGTCCACACAGCCCTTTTGACTAGGGACCTTTTAGGACACTCATCATACAATGCATAGTCCCACAAACAAGTCACGTACTTGCTGATACACATCATTGATAATGTACAAGGACTATCTTTATTCATAAACACATAGGAAATATCATCATACATGATTGCCTCTAGGGCATATCTCCAATAGTCTCCCACTTGCACTAGAGTCAATCAAATAGACATCGAATGCCCATAGCTCTAACGTGACTGTCGGTGTCAAAACCGGCGGATCTCGGGTAGGGGGTCCCGAACTGTGCGTCTAGGCGGATGGTAACAGGAGACAAGGGACACAGTGTTTTTCCCAGGTTCGGGCCCTCTCGATGGAGGTAAAACCCTACGTCCTGCTTGATTAATATTGATGATGTGGGTAGTACAAGAGTAGATCTACCACGAGATCAAGGAGGCTAAACCCTAGAAGCTAGCCTATGGTATGATTGTTGTAATGTATGTTCGTCCTATGGACTAAGGCCCTCCGGTTTATATAGACACCGGAGAGGCTAGGGTTACACAGTCGGTTACAATGGTAGGAGATCTACATATCCGTATTGCCAAGCTTGCCTTCCACGCCAAGGAAAGTACCTTGGGACATGAGCCGAGTCTTCAATCTTCTATCTTCGTAGTCTTGGAGTCCGTGGATAATGATAGTCCGGCTGTCCGGACACCCCTAGTCGAGACTCCTCGGTAGCCCCTGAACCAGGTCTTCAATGATGATAAGTCCGGCATGCATAATGTTCGGCATTGCAAGGCGGGTTCCTCCCTTGAATAATCCAGAGAAGATGATGAACACCAGGATAGTGTCCGGCTCTGCAAAAATAATTTCCACGTTCCGCCGTAGAGAGAATTAAACATATACATTGACTCAATCTGCTGACGTATTATGCGGCGTGACATCACACCGCTACCAAGCCCTTGTTTGAATTGTTTTTTTACTTATTCCACCTCAGCACGTTTAGTGAAGCGGTTTCCTTGGCACGTCTTGTCAAAGCAGAGATCGTGTCCCCTTTATTCCGGGATCCTCATCAATACGTGCGTGGGTAACCCAACCGTTCCGTCCGCCACGCCTCCTCTATCGAAGGGAATCCTAAGCGGTCACGAGGCGGCCCTTGGTATTTCTTCCCCTTTATAAGAGGACCAAGGCTTGTCCTTGTTCTTCAATCTCGCATCGAATCTTTCCTCCGCTCCAAGTTCCAACACCCAGAGCTTTAGACTCGAGCGCTTCGGATCCTCAACAATGTCCGGCTCTGACCTCCAGGGCCGGTGGATGCCCTCCTCCGTCACGGAGGAGGACATCTGAAGTTGCGAGAGGCCAAGTGCACAGCCTCTGAAGTTTCAGACAGTTGCTGCCCGGGGCAGGTCGTGCCGACCGAGCCCGGCGAATACATCGTTTTCGCATCTCACCTCCGTCGGGGATTAGGCTTCCCGACGGATCCCTTCGTGAGAGGGCTCTTGTTCTACTACGGGCTGGACTTCCATGACTTGGCTCCGGAGTCTATCCTCCATATCTCCGCATTCATTATCGTCTGTGAAGCCTTCCTCCGCGTCGTCCCCCACTTCGGCCTATGGTGAAGACCTTCAAGTGGGCGAAGATGATCGGGGCGTCAGCGAGTCTTGTGGGCGACCATAAGCAAGAAGGTCGATGCCCGTGGCTCGAGGTTCCTTCAAGAGGAACTTGGATTGTGGCGGCAGGAGTGGTTCTATATCACCGCTCCAAGGCGCAAGCAAAGCCGCCGCCCTCCTTCCGCCGGGACCTCCACGCCAACCGATGTCGTGGGTCAACCAAGGGCTCAGCGGGGGCCGTCCAGGGCGTGCCCTCACTGCGAGGCGGATTCGAGACCTCCAAACAAGGGAGATCGACCTGGTCAAGGTGATGCGAGGTCATGCTAATCGAGCACCTCCTGCCTCGCAAATGCCGTCCTCTTCGTCTATGGGAGTTCAATCCGGAGGGACCTCGTATTCTCCAAATTTTATGGGTGCGACACCCACGGAGATGTACAAGCTGTTCTTCGGACGCGGTGGCGTGTCCGGATTCGCCGAGATGCAGGCCTAAGCGCGATCGCCGGATACTCGGTAAATAGCTCGAGCCGGACATTCTATTTGTATGCCTTTCAAAAGTTCGTCTCGACCCTTTGTTCTTTACAGGAATGGGTGGCGCGATCAAGGCTGATAAGGTGTCGGCCCCCTCCCGAGACCGCCCGAGAGCCGTCTTTGGTCGAGAATGTTGGAGGTTGCGCCCACGAGAGGCGGCGGGGAAATGAAGGAGCTAATACTTAGCCCAAAGGGGCGATCAAGAGGAGGGAACCAAGGACCCCTCCCTTCAGAGGGAGAAGAGGACCGCCTCCGAAGATCCGGAGGTCAAAGCCCCTAAGCGTGGGAAGAAATCCTCACCGGGGGGTCCGGCGTCCGGAGAGAATCCGGATGCGCAATCATCGCCGGAGGACCAGCCCTCCAACGAGCCGTGAGTATGAAAGAGGAAGTTAATAAGGAAGTACCTTCATTTGTGCTTCTGTAGGTAACCGAAATATTTATATCGCAGTTCGGATCTGCAGCCTTCTCAGATGAGTTCATCTTGAGGACCTTCTTAGGAGATGATGGAGAGCGATCGCCTCCGTCTGCAGTGCCGCCAGATGAGGCAGGCGAGCCCGAAGTGTCGTCACGAAGGGCGTTCCCGAGTCCGGAGGGGCCAGAGAGTTCGGCACCCACCAGAGCCCGGCGGGAGAAGCGAAGAGTTTGCTTGAGAGGGCGTCCATTTCGAAGATCACCGCGTTAATCGTATGGTGATTGGAAGGATTTCGTCATCTGAAAGCGGATTATGAATGCCGCCATGAGCTTCTTTGGCGGGATTTGAGGTATGCAAAAATGGCGCACCCCTTTGTCTTTTAACAGTTTTGCATATAGAAAATGCACCCTGTATAGATAGTAGCCCCTGAGACTCGGTAGGTTGTCGGAAAAGACAGCGTGCCGAGGATCGAAATCTCAAAATCTCAATTAATGAATACCGCCGTCCTTGTGCGGGTGGCGGATAGTCCGGGGCCAGCCGGATGATGAGTTTGCGAATTAAGTCGGCAACTTGCGTGGCGAATCTTGACATCGCACTTGTCAACCGCGACTTGACGAGTCGCAAGGTAAATAAATTCTCGCAGTTGCTTTATTGAATGGGGTGAAGCCCACCTCGATAAGTTATATGTTGTTTATCTGAGCAGTCTTGCTGCTGCTGAGAGAGAGCCTTGGGCGAACTTGCTCTAGCTAAGGAGCAAGCCCGAAGGAGTGTGACTGCCTCTAGGCGGCCGAGGCTGAAAGCCGAAAAGCGGCGCATGCGCCTAGCGAGGCGGAGGTGGCCGATGTTGGCCGCGAAAGTAAAGGATGCTACCGACCGCAATGAGGCTCTTGAAAAGGAGCGGTTATCGGAGCGGGAAGACTGAAGAAGGCCACCGCCGGCCAAGGATGCCCGCTCGCAATGCGAGCTATGAAGGAGGAGCTGCGCCAAGCCGAGAAATCGCGGTGGCAAGCCTTTTCGATCGTCGCCGGTTTATGGATGCCAAATCGCTCAATTTGGCGGTTTGTGGAGTTTGGAGGATCCGTATATGGACTTGGCTGCGAGTCGGTGATGCCATTAAGCACTTCCGGAGCCGGGGATCACGAGACGGAAGAGTTATATTGGTCTCAATTCCACATCCGGATCGCCCTCTTCTGGCGGACGGACAGGTTGGCGAATGGGCGAACTAAATAGACTGTCCGGATGGCCATGGCGACATCGTGGCCCATGTGCGGCGAGAGAGTCCAAGGCGACGAGCTACTTGACCCTCGCAGCAATTCCTTGGGGCGGTGCTGCATATAAAGGAGATGAAGCGGTCGGCCTGCATCGAGGGCGCGCGGATGGCTCTTGCCCGTGTGAAGGTGCATTATCCGGAGATGGATGCCACCGCCGTTGCCACCCAAGGTCCGGATGAAAGCCGGCTCCCTGCCGAGCACTACTTCGGAGAAGTCATGCGCGGTGCTCGTAAAGTAGAGGCGCAGTGCTCAAAGGATGTAACGTTCAAACGAACGCAGTACCTTGTAAATCAATGATTATGGTATAACCGCTTTTTTATACTTGTGCGTCCTAGTAGTAAAACTTCTCCTGTGCGGCTGTTTACGTATACTTGTGTATAACATGAAAGATGCAATCTTCGGCTTCAGCCCCCTCGCACAAGGTGTTGGGGTGTTCGCAAAATAGCGCGTTTTCACACTTAATCCGACGTCTCGGTCCTGTTATAAGGAGGTGGTAGCGTAGCGAACGAGGCAATCCGGACTATAATGCTTTATCTCTTCCACTTAGCCAATGGAGGTCGAGGGTGGGGCTACGATATAGCCCCTGGTGGCACCGCACATCTCCGGATTCGGGTGTGCGTATGTGCCTGACCGGGAAATGGTCCTTCGTCAAAGCGGGGAATTCTAAACATTCGGTAGTCGATCGAGTGGTGACGGACTCTCGCTATATCATGATGATCGGTTTTGGCTTTCTCTCTTGAGGTGCTCACCCAGCCAACTGGGGCACAATCGCGATAGTTCTCCGGTGCCGCGTTAGCGGGTGATCTGAGCGTAAGGCAGCAAAACACGAGCCGGGCAAACCCAACATTTGACCAAAGACATGATTCGAGCTGATGCATATAATGCCTAACTCGAGGCGCCGAACACTCCGAAGGTGTTCGGACTTTATAATAATGGGCGAATTATGCCCTAAGCCCCTAGTGTCCGTGCGTGCATGGTCTTCGGCGGCCGATGCCAAAGCGTCGAGCTCGCTTTGGCTATAGGAAGAAGCCAAGGAGAGTAACAACAAGAGATGATAAAAAGGTCTCGCAGGTCTTAATCGAAAAGAATCACGGCAATGGGTCCTGCTTTGCGTCTCTGCTGTGTCTCCGTTCGCGCCGTTATCACGGGCCAATGCATACGTTGTTCATCTGGAGAAAGAGAGGAACGTTTAGCCTTAGAAATAGTTCGTGCGAAAAATATGCGAAAGAGGAAATATAAATAATTAAAGCAAGGTTTATATGAAACCACGGTGATTTGTTCGCGCAGCCCCCTGTTAAAGGGTATGCGGCTAGGGAGCCCCTAGCTTGCTGAGTCCGGATTCGTCTATCCGAGTCCGGGGTCTTTAAGTGACCCTCGCACTGAAATGGGGCCATGTGGACCGGGCATTTTGAGTGTAAGGGACGCGTAATGCGGTATGGCGTTGAAGCGGACAAAAGCCTTTTGTCCCAACAGTGCTTGATATTCACTTTTAAATGGGGCGATATGGAAAATTAATTTTTCGCGTCGAAGGTTGTTCGGCGATCCGATCACGACTTCTAGTAATATCGAGCCTGTGCACTTGGCGTAAGGGCCTGGCGTCACTCCTTTGAAGGAAGTGCGGCTATGTCGAATTTTGGTAGGGTCTATCCCCATCCTACAGATTGTGTTTGAATATAGCAGGTTTAAGTCACTGCCTCCGTCCATTAGGACGTTTGTGAATTGTAATCCGTCTATTATCGGATTCAATATCGAAGTCCGTCCGTGTTTGAGCGCTTACGGAATAGTCCAGTGGTGAAAGTGATTGGTTTTGATATCCAATCTCTACGGTCTGCTGGGTTGGACCGTGCGGAGCTCCTTTTAGAAAGTGCCACACTATTTTTCCGTATTCTCACATGAAGTGAGTTTACTGCTTTAACCCTTGTGGGAAAGTCTTTTGTTTTCGGTGCTCTCTGCTGGTTGGGTTTGTCCTCTTAAGCTGACGCGTCGAGCCCCTTGTGTTCGGCGTTTAGTCGGCGGACTGTTTAAAACCCAACAATCCTGTGGGTGTGATTTGCGAGTCTTAGGTCTTGTGGATTTGACATATCTGACCCAAAATCTTCTTTAAGTTGGACAATTCGTCACTGTCATCCTGTAAAGGCTGTGTTTTTTACTATTTGGCCATGAGTTTTTAAATCCGGCGTTGACTGCCGTGCTCTTTGGGCTTTTCTCTTTATTCCGGCGCTGCTCTTTTCTGCGCCGTGATTTTCCGTTTCCATCTCTTATCTCGGATGTACTTGGGTCGCCGGTGCTGCTTCTTGCTAGCCAGCTATCCTCTCCCGCACAGAAGCGGGTCATGAGGCTTGTTAATGCAGTGATTGTCCTTGGTTTCTCTTGACCGAGGTGTCTGGCGAGCCATTCGTCTCGGACATTGTGCTTGAAAGCTGCTAAGGCTTCGGCGTCCGGACATTCGACTATTTGGTTCTTTTTGGTAAGGAACCTGTTCCAGAATTTCCGCGCAGACTCTCCGTGCTGTTGAGTTATATGACTTAAATCGTCTGCGCATCAGGGGACGGACATAGGTCCTTTGAAATTTGCTCGCGCTTCCTCGAGCTCTTCCCAACTTCCAACAAGTGTTTTACGGGAGGCTTTTGAGCCAATGACGGGCTGGCCCTTTGAGCTTGAGGGTAGATATTTTATGGCGTGGAGATCGTCTCCTCGGCCATATGTATATGCAATATATAGTCTTCTATCCAGACTCGAGTGCATTGTTCCATCGTAGGCTTCTATGTTTATGGGTTTAAACCTGCTGGGAATTCATGATCCAAGACCTCGTCAGTGAAACATAGTGGGTGTGTGGCGCCCTGACTTGTATGTGCATTGTCGTCGGACACTTGACGTGTTGCTTTGCCTCTTGGGGCTTTCTTTTTGGGTCCGTAGATGGACTGGCTGGAGCCATTGACGGTGTGGGCTCTATGGCCTCCTCGTCGAATGCAGAAGCAGCTTACGCCGGGTAGCTCTTCGATTGGTGGCCATTGCCGTGTTATCTGCGGTTTTGAGTACTTTCCTCCATCTTATTGGAGTGTGTCTTCCGCTGTTTTGAGCTTCGCTTTTCCTTCTTGAGCTTCTTCTTTGTAGTGATGAGCCTGCGCTTAAAAAGCTCTTGTTCGACGGGGTCCTCGGGCGCGACGAGTTCGTCGTCGTTGAGGCTTGTTTCGTCTTCGGAGGGAGGTATATAGTTATGATCCTCAACCTCTTCATGTGCCGCCCTTTCGTGAGGGCTTGATCCTGCATCCTCCTGCGCTGAATCTTGCTGGAGGGGGTTGTCTTCGGCACTCTCTGGGGTATTGTTATTTCTGTGCGGAATCTATATTCTTCTTTGTGGCGGGATTTAGGCGGTGCGGCACGCGCCATTGCGTTGGGCTGCTTCTTTAAAGAGTGCGCCTCCGCTTCTTCGCCATCCCTTCTTTTGGGGTATCCACCATGTATCGTCATCTGACGAGGTGGCCTTCCGATGCCCTATAGGCGCTGGTTCTGTTCGCCTCGGCAGAATCGCGTCCATAGCGTCGATGTCTTGAGTCGTAGTCTAGCATGTCGGTTAAATCCTCGGCGGTGGCTACAAAGTGGGTGGTGGGTGGGCTCAATTTCTCCATCGTCTCAACTCCAACCGTCTGGCGATAGTCGGCCAGATTCTCGATAGCGAGAGCGCTTGGTGAATCGAATATCGCCAAAAGGCGAGTGTTGGAAAATGTCGTGGCGGTGAATTCCATAACGGCGCCCAATCCGTATAAATTGGTAGGGGCGCGGGAGGTTCGGAGTCAGGCAAGGAGTCTGGCGCCTTGGAATCACGGGTTTCGCAGGGGACAAGATCAGTGTTCGGCTCCATCGCCGTGGATGTTGAAGCCCCCAGGGCGGCGTCTAGCCACCGGCCCTCGATATGGGCGATCGGCTCGGGCTAATGGCGAAGCGGATCCGAGTCACGACCACCAAGGCACTTGTCCGTGGCGAGCTAGATCGTGCCCGTCGTCCACGGTCAGCAGCAACTGCGGCTCGAGTCCGTCGAAGATCAAGTCTCCGCGACGTCGGCCGTGAAGTCTAAACTTCGAATCGACTGACGGCGGGGCGTAGCTTCGATCTGCTCGGATGGCCAAGAGAATCGGCCCGCATGCAAAGCCGCGAATACAAAAACTGTCCGGGAGGAAAGTCTCACCGGGACAGCGTTGTTGGTTGAAGATGCCATCAAGCCTATCGGTGGCGACACGAGGAACTCTCAATGAAAGCACCAATGTCGGTGTCAAAACCGGCGGATCTCGGGTAGGGGTCCCGAATCGTGCGTCTAGGCGGATGGTAACGGGAGACAAGGGACACAAGATGTTTTACCTGTGTTGGGCCCTCTCGATGGAGGTAAAACCCTCGTCCCGCTTGATTAATATTGATGATGTGGGTAGTACAAGAGTAGATCTACCACGAGATCAAGGAGGCTAAACCCTAGAAGCTAGCCTATGGTATGATTGTTGTAATGTATGTTCGTCCTATGGACTAAGGCCCTCCGGTTTATATAGACACCAGAGAGGCTAGGGTTACACAGAGTCGGTTACAATGGTAGGAGATCTACATATCCGTATTGCCAAGCTTGCCTTCCACGCCAAGGAAAGTTCCGGACACGAGTCGGAGTCTTCAATCTTCTATCTTCGTAGTCTTGGAGTCCGGCGGATAATGATAGTCCGGCTGTCCGGACACCCCCTAGTCCAGGACTCCCTCAGTGACCCTCATGCTTGGGTTGTGGAAGCGGCTTAGTCAACGGATCTGCAACATTTGCATCCGTGTGAATCTTGCATAACTCTACATCACCATTCTTTACGATCTTTCGTATCAAGTGATATTTCTGGTCTATGTGTCTGACCTTGTGGTGATTCCTCGGCTCCTTGGCTTGTGCGATGGCACCAGAATTATCACAATAAAGGTCCAACGGTTTGATCGAGGCTGGAAAATACCAAGATCATCCAGAAAATGCCGGATCCAAACACCTTCCTTTGCAGCTTCACAAGCCGCAATGTATTCGACTTCTATGGTAGAATTGGCCGCCGTATCCTGCTTGGAACTCATCTAGTGCACTGCTCCTCCGTTCAGGACGTACACGAATCCGGACTATGATCGACAATCATCTCTGTCGGTTTGGAAACTAGCATCGGCGTAACCCCTTACTACGAGCTCTTCCTCACCTCCATAAACTAGGAACATCTCTTTAGTCCTTTTCAGGTACTTCAGAATAGTCTTTACCGCTGCCCAGTGACTCTCACCTGGGTTGGCCTAGTATTTGCTTGTTAGGCTTATTGCAAAAGCAACATCAGGCCTTGTACATATCATGGCATACATGATGGATCCGATTGCCGAGGCATACGGAATCCTACTCATCCTGCTTCGCTCATCAGATGTCGAAGGACTCTAAGTCTCGCTTAGCCTTATACCATGTGAGAGTGGCAAGAACCCTTTCTTCGCCTCACTCATGTTGAACCGCTTCAACACTTTATCTATGTACGTGCTCTGGCTTAAGCCGAGCAGCCTCCTCGATCTATCTCTATAGATCTTAATGCCTAAAATATACACTGCCTCACCAAGGTCTTTCATCGAAAACTTGCCATTCAATGATTCCTTGACCGAGTTCAACATCGAAACATTATTTCCGATCAGTAGTATGTTGTCCACATACAAGATCAAAAACACTATCGAGCTCCCACTTAACTTCTTGTATAAACAAGAGTCCTCTTCGCTTTTGATGAAACCGAGACCAGTGACGACCTCATCAAAACGAATGTTCCAACTCTGAGATGCTTGCTTCAACCCATAAATGGATCTCTTGAGCTTGCATACCTTACTATTGCTAGTCGGATTGACAAAACCCTCGGGCTGTCTCATATACACGTCCTTGGTTAAATTTTCGTGAAGGAAAGCTGTTTTAACATCCATCTGCCATATCTCGTAATGGAAATATGCAGCTATAGCTAGTATGATCCTCACCGATTTCAGCATCGCTACCGGCGAGTAAGTCTCGTCGTAGTCAATTCCTTGAACTTGTCCATAACCTTTAGCGACAAGCCGAGCTTTGTGGATCTGAACATTTCCATCCACGTCGGTTTTCTTCTTAAAGACCCATTTGCAACCAATGGCCGTTACGCCAGGCGGCGGATCAACCAAGTCCCAGACTTGATTCTCATCCATGGACTTTAACTCGGATCTCATGGCCTCCAGCCATGCCTCGGAATCTGGGCTCACCATCACTTCCACATACGTGGCCGGTTCGTCGCTCTCTAGCAACAATACATCACGCACTCTGGGCAATCTTTCCGACCTCCGTGGTTCCGGTGCCGCTTCCACTACGGGTTCCCTGACTGACTCCGGTATGATCACATCACTAGCCGAGCTGTCCCCGAGTGGTCCTCGAATTTCTTCGAGTCAGACCGTCCTCCCACTGGCCTCCCGACTGAGAAACTCTTTCTCAAGGAAAACCCCATTCCGAGCAACAAACACTTTGTTCTCTTCCGAGTTGTAGAAGCTATATCCCAAGGTTTCCCTCGGATATCCCACGAATATGCATTTATCCGATTTAGGTGTAAGCTTGTCTGACATAATTCGCTTGACAAATGCTTCACAACCCCAAATCTTTAGAAAAGACAAACTAGGACTCTTCCCGGTCCACATCTCATGCGGTGTCTTGTCTACGGATTTTGATGGTACCCTGTTAAGTGTGAAAGCTGCTGTTTCTAGAGCGTATCCCCAGAATGACAAGGGTAAATCCGATTTGCTCATCATAGACCAGACCATGTCCAACAAGGTCCTATTCCTCCGTTCGACACGCCGTTTCTCGTGGCGTGCAGGAGGTGTGAGCTGAGGTACTATACCTCGAATTTTCAGATGATCATCAAACTCCTGGCTCATGTACTCACCTCCACGATCAGATCGCAAAAGCTTTATAGTCTTGCCGAGCTGATTCTCAACCTCGTTCTGAAACTCTTTGAACTTTTCAAAAGTCTCCGACTTGTGCCTCATTAAATAGATATATCCATATCTACTCAAGTCATCGGTAAAAGTCACGAAGTACTGATAGCCACCTCTGGCAGTTGTGCTCATTGGACCACACACATCACTATGTATGAGTTCCAATAGCTCAGACGCCCTCTCGCAACTCTTTGCGAAAGGAGACTTAGTCATCTTGCCGAGCAAGCATGATTCACATGTCTCGAACGACCCGAAGTCGGACGAAGTTAGGAGCCCATCATCATGGATCTTCTTCATGCGTTTCAGACTAATGTGTCCAAGCCGGCAATGCCAGAAGTATGTCAGATTTATCTCATTAGGCTTATGCCTCTTGACATTCACGTTATAGACCGGTTCCTGTTCTAGATTCAATATAAATAGCCCATCAACAATGGGTGCATAGCCGTGGAACATACCATTCAAAAATATCAAACAACCATTGTCCTTTAAATTGAATTCATAACCTTGACTCATCAAACATGAGGCAGAAATAATGTTCCGACTAAGTGCAAGAATGTATAACAATTATTCAATTCCATTATGAATCCGGAAGGAAGCTGGAGCTGCATTGTGCCAACCTCCAACGCAGCAACTCTTGCTTTGTTGCCGACCCTGATGTCAATCTCCCCTTGTGCCACACGCCTAGTTCTTACCAGCCCCTGCATCGAGTTGCAAATATGAACAACCGATCCGGTATCAAATACCCAAGAGCTACTAGGTATGTCAGCAAGGTAAATGTCTATAACATATGCAACAAGTGTACCTTTGCCTGAAGAAGCATTTCCGGCCTTCTTGCCATGCTCTACAAGCCACTTGCTACAGTTCCTCTTCCAGTGACCGGTCTCCTTACGGTGAAAGCAAACGGTCTTAGAGTCCAGTCCAGACTTCGGCGCAGCGGCAGAGGTTACCGTCTCCGTGCCCTTTGCCTTAGTCTTTTTCTTGGACCAACTCTTCTTGAACTTAGCCGATTTCTGCACCATCAACACTTGATGCGTGCCTTTCTTAATATCCTGCTCTGCCACTTTGAGCATCCCATGCAATTCAGTCAGCTTCTTATCCATGCCATGCATATGATAGTTCGAGATGAATGTCCCATAGTCTGGCGGAAGAGAACCCGAACAACATCGATGCCCAGCTCATCCAAGAGCGGGATGCCCAAACGATCCAAAGCTTGCACATATCCGATCATCTTGATCACATGTGGGCTCAGTGGATCACCTTCCTTCAGCTTGCAATCCATCAAGGATCACCAGACGTTGAACCTTTCGGTCCTAGCCTGTGTCTGAAACATGCTCTTGAGACTCTTGATCATATCGTAAGCCTCAACATTTTTGAATTGCTGTTGCAAATCGGGCTCCATACAAGCCAGCATCAGACAGCTGATCTCCATTGATTCATCAACGAGTTTCTGGTAGGCATTCTTAGTTGTGGCATTAGCATTATCAGCAGGTTCCTCTAGAAGTGGATCCTCTAGAACATGTTCCTTTTTATCATGCTTGAGAACAATTCTCAGATTTCTATACCAGGTGGTAAAGTTTGTTCCATTCAGTTTATCCTTTTCCAGAATTGATTTCAATGCAAAGTTGGGTTGAGCAGGTGGTGCCATTGATCTACAACAGAAAATATGCAATCACTAAGCAATGTGTTTATATAGAGTAATTCTAGCCTAAACAGAAATACTCCCACTGAAGTCAGCATCCTCAGCAAACTCTTAGTGATTCAGGATCCGACTAGTGCATGCGGCTAGTGAGCTTTAGCATCACTGCTAGCCAACATACCTATTCGGTAAGCAACTCCTTGATAATCGTATCTCTATACGACTCCTGTCGGTCGGGAAGGTATCTCATACTAATACGTCTCCGTCGTATCTATAATTTTTGATTGTTCCATGCCAATATTATTCACTTTCATATACTTTTTGGCAACTTTTTATATTATTTTTGGGACTAACATATTGATCCGATGCCCAAAGTGCGGTTCACATGTTGCATGTTTTTGTTTCGCAGAAACCCAATATCAAACGGAGTCCAAACGGGATAAAAGCGGACGGAGATTTTTTGGAATATTTATGATTTTCTGAAGTAAAATCAGCATAAAGCAGTGTCGGTGGTGGTCACAAGGTAGGGGGTGCGCCCTACCCTCCCAGGCGCGCCCCTGACCCTCGTGGTCCACCCGTAAGACGGTTGATGCTCTTCTTCTGGCGCAAGAAATCTAATTTTACAAGGAAGATTTGAGTGAAAGATTCACCCCAATCGGAGTTACGGATCTCGAGATATAAAGGAAACGGTGAAGGGGTAGAATCTGCCAATGCAGAGAACGCAGAAACAGAGAGATAGATCCAATCTCGGAGGGGCTCTCGCCCCTCCTAGGCCATGGGAGCCAAGGACCAGAGGGGAAACCCTTCTCCCATCTAGGGAGAAGGTCAAGGAAGAAGAAGAAGAAGGGGGGCTCTCTCCCCCTTGCTTCCGGTGGCGCCGGAACGCCGCCGGGGGCCATCATCATCATCGCGATCTCCACCAACACCGCTGTCATCTTCACCAACATCTCCATCACCTTCCCCCTTCTATCTACAACGGTCCACTCTCCCGCAACCCGCTGTACCCTCTACTTGAACATGGTGCTTTATGCTTCATATTATTATCCAATGATGTGTTGCCATCCTATGATGTCTGAGTAGATTTTCGTTGTCCTATCGGTGATTGATGAATTGCTATGATTGGTTTGAGTTGCGTGTTTTATTATTGGTGCTATCCTATTGTGCCATCCGTGTCGCGCAAGCATGAGGGATTCCTGCTGTAGGGTTTGCAATATGTTTATGATTTGCTTATGGTGGGTGGCGTGGTGTGAAGTAAGCAGACCGAGTAAGTAGGTTGTTTACATATGGGATAAAAGGGGACTTGATGCTTTAATGCTATGGTTGGGTTTTACCTTAATGAATCTTTAGTAGTTGCGGATTCTTGCTAGAGTTCCAATCATAAGTGCATATGATCGAAGTAGAGAAAGTATGTTAGCTTATGCCTCTCCCTCAAATAGAATTGCAATAGTGATTACCGGTCTAGTAACGTAGTCAGTTGCCTAGGGATAATTTCACAACTCCTACCACCACTTTTCCACACTCGCTATATCTACTTTAGTTTTGTCTTTATCTAAACAGCCCCTAGTTTATATTTACGAGTTCTTTACTTTCTTGCAAACCTATCCAACAACACCTACAAAGTACTTCTAGTTTCTTACTTGTTATAGGTAAAGCGAACGTCAAGCGTGCGTAAAGTTGTATCGGTGGTCGATAGAACTTGAGGGAATATTTATTCTACCTTTAGCTCCTCGTTGGGTTTGACACTCTTACTTATCGGAAACTGTTGCGATCCCCTATACTTGTGGGTTATCACATACCCCGGCTCCCAACCTTCTTTGCAACAAGGCCCAAAACTGTTTTGGTAGCCTTGTCAAGTTAACCTGGCGTAGTGCATGTCCGTGTCCGACACGAACCCTTCAGTTCAAGGACACCCAGCAGCACCCCAATTTTATGAGCCCACTACTAGACGTACTTGACGTGCGAAGGTGCAACATCGGGGATGGCAATCGCTTGATGTTCATGAGGGATCTTTCTACCACTCTAACATGCATAGAAACAAAGAAGCATAACAATCACAAATAAACATATATTGTGAAATAGTATGGCTCCTTCATGGACGTTCTTCCAGGTCATCACCGACTCCGATGACCATCTATGAACTCCATCTTGTTAAATCACGCCGGGCGTAAGCCACCAACCTGATCTCTATTATCCAACTACTACAACTAGTAATGAATTTTACATAGAGTCACAAGTCGACACGCAGGCCGTTATACAATATAATGACAACACTTTGGCTCCTGCCGGCTGACAAACATGACACGCAGCCACGTATAAATTACACACATGCATCACATACACATGAGCCATACTATTCACATCAAACACGCAAAACAAAGTTGTGCATAGAATCGCATTCTACGGTTTGTGTATGCAGTCGAATATACAGGCCTTCGCGACACGGTGGTCCCGCTTAGCGGTTAGCGGGCGGGGTTTGAAGGGCGGCGCCCTGCGAGTCTTGGCGACACCGGCGTTTTCGAAATCACAGATCACATCTGAACTCTGTTCACGCCGAATTTTCTGATCTGACCGATCATATCGATCATCGCGAATCCGATTCGGATTTACCTTTAACTGTTAACCCCGATGGCGGATGACCGACCTGTAGGGGTAGATCGTGTCACGACCTCATCGATCCCGATTGACAGAAAACATAGCCTCAACGATCCCCATGTGCAGTTGATCACATCAACTGTGCACATAGCCGATCTTATCAACGACAACAAATCTCATCTGCCGCCTCCACATATCTAATATGCATACGATCTGAATCCAAATCCTATAGCAGAGGCTCTGATACCACTGTTTGGTTCTATGGTAGGGTGCGTCGACTGCAAATTAAAATTCCCTACACGCAGAACAACCAAGAACATGCTACAAGAGATGGATCACGGTTCATTACCACTAGACGCGCAGTGCCGTGCAGTGGAAGTAGAGTTGAGGCAGCGCGTCCGTGTGGATCGTCTCCTCCTTGTCCGATCTCCCTCGAACAACGGTCGTCCGATCCCACGTATAAGTTCGCCGGAGCGGCGCAGGTGCACCGCCTCTAACGGTATCCGCGCGTGCAAGAGGAACACCGTGCGGCGGACTGCTAGGTCCGATCACAAAGTTGGCGGCGAGTGGAGATGGCAATTCACAACACATGCAAACCCTAGTCGCAACGCCGAAGCGATCAACCGCATGAGTGTGCCGCACCTCCACTTTATATAGGCATCCGTCGCGTGCTCAACACTTGGGCCTCGCACGGACCCTAAAGCCCAAAGTCTACTCGGTCACGTTCCTTGTCTAGTTCGGGTCACATCCGACCAGTGTCCTACGAAACAACCTCGTAGGTTCCTTCCCTTAAGCGCGCGACCCCATAGGTTCAAGTCGGCTTGGTCGCAGTTCGGATCACCTCCGACCTGCACGGTTGGTAGCGGCCTCTAGCAAGGCGTGCCGACCACCAAGCGAGACTATGAAGATGGTTAAGCGAACACAGCATAACGTGTCACACTTCTATTCCTTTGCCTCATGATATATGTTGCCGGGCTCAAAGCGAGGCTGTCATCCTTGTGCTAGCCCGACCTCTTTCTCGTTCGGTGATCCGACCACAAAACCGGATTATCTCATAATCCCTATCGCATGGCCATGCTTATCTGGTCGAATCACACGAGGGGCCCAGTATATCTCTCGATCGGAGGGCAAATCCCATCTTGCTCGACCATGTCTCGCAAAGATGGGACCGGACAAACCGAAACCTACCTTTGTAACTACCCGATCCGCGGAGTAGCGTTTGGTCGGCTCAAAGCAAGTCTGTCACCATCCCAAGTACATGCGTCAGCTCAGGTCTTAGAACGTAGAATGTATGTTGTACTAGAGACTCACAGATGACATATCGCTGCGTCTCATAGTTGGGTCTGTCCGACTCGGAGCTTATCTCGACTCGGATTCGACTACGTCGAATCCAACCAGACCTTTCCAAGTCCATATTATCCGGTTAGCATCCAATGCTCCATGGCTAGTGAGACGAAGCCATCGACCGTGTCATATGCTAGTCTAGTCGGCTGCGCGTCCACACAACCCTTTCGACTAGGGACCTTTTAGGACACTCATCATACAATGCATAGTCCCACAAACAAGTCACGTACTTGCTAATACACATCATTGATAATGTCCAAGGACTATCTTTATTCATAAACACATAGGAAATATCATCATACATGATTGCCTCTAGGGCATATCTCCAACATTTTTTCTAGGTCAAAATGACCTATATACTAGAATATGGGCACCGGAGATGGACTAAGGAGGGAACGACCCACCAAGGCGTGCCTGGGGGCCCAGGAGCGTCCTGGTATCTTGTGCTCACCTGGGTGGCCCCCTCCGGTAGTTATTTGCTCCAATATTTTATATATATATTCCAAAACGATTCTCCATAACTTTTCAGCTCATTTGGAGATGTGTGGAATAGGTAACTCTGGCGTAGCTCTTTCAGGTCCCGAATTCCAGCTGTCGGTATTCTCCCTCTGTGTGTAAACCTTGCATACTATGAGAGAAAAGGCATAAGAATTACTTGATAAAGCATTGTTATGCATGAAAACATTATAAATAACAATAGGAAAACATGATGCAAAATGGACATATCAACCCCCCAAGCTTAGACATCACTTGTCCTCAAGCGAAAACCAAAATCGAAACACATGTACACATGCTTAGAGAGAGAGAGAGAGAGGTGTCGATAAAAACAAAATACGGACATAGAAGCATCATGTGTATTTTTATAAAAGCAACAAACTTTATCATTAAACTTTATCACATTACTTTTACCATATAACTTCTCATGAACAAGTAACAAACCATCACAACATTGAAGTAAAATCCTAAACGCTATTCAAAACCAACAAACTATGTTCTCAGTCAACTTTGCAACTACAATTTCATCATCTTTTTAGGAAGGGTCTCGTATCGGAGCCTTTTGGCAAGTCCACATACTCAACAATCATATAGTCTTCTATGATTGCTAACACTCCTCGCATACACATGAGCAAATTTTTTGAACCGGACACATAGAAAGGTAGGGGCTTATAGTTTAGCCTCCCAGGGTATTCACCTCAAGGGTGATGTCAACAATAATAACTCATGCTCACCCATATCCAACTGGATATATGTGCCTAGATCCTTCCTCACCACATGATGCTTGCAAAAAGAGAAAATAAAAAGGAATAGGGAAGAATACTTTGACTCTTGCATAAAAGTAAAATATAGGCCCTTCGCAGAGGGAAGCAGAGGTTGCCACGCGCTTTTTGTTTGTATGCTCAATATCTTAGTGCAAAAGAATGTCATGTTATATTGCCCCTTGTGATAGCAACCTTTATTATGCAGTCTGTCACTTTTATTATTTTGACATCACAAGTTCATACAACGCTAAATTTTCTCTTACAATAAATGATTCAACACATTTAGATGCAGTTTTTATTGCCTTATTACACTGATGACAACTTACTTGAAGGATCTTACTCAATCCATAGGTAGA
Source organism: Aegilops speltoides (assembly GCA_021437245.1). Taxonomy (NCBI): domain Eukaryota; kingdom Viridiplantae; phylum Streptophyta; class Magnoliopsida; order Poales; family Poaceae; genus Aegilops; species Aegilops speltoides. Next base: position 388,468,109 of record CM038147.1, on the reverse strand, counting down.
TATGGTGGACTCTCAAAACAAGATTTTGGGTTTAAGGGTTTTTGGATGCACAAGTAGTATCTCTACTTAGTGCGGAATTTTTGGCTATTGAGCAAGCACCACATGTTAAAGGATCTATGACAAAATAACTTCCATGTGAATATGAACAAAAATAAATCATTACGTTGTCTTCCTTGTCCAACATCAACAATTTTGGCATATAATATTTTGGTGGGGGCTCACAATCATAAAAGATGTCCAAGATATTATATTTCATGTGAATCTTCTCTTCCCTTATTAATTATTTCATGAATTGCATCATTGACCAATGCTATGTTTGTCAATCTCCAATAAATTTTACCACTTATACTTTTCCTTATGTGGTGTCATTATTTACCATAAGATTAGGATATGATCTTTTTCATTTATTTTCCTTTTTTATTGGAATAGAAAAATAAAGAGACAAAACTCAAACTACTCTTTATTATATATCTCGCACACAATTACATAGTTAGATGGATAGACCACTAAGCAAACACTTGAAGATAGATCGAACTAAACTTTTATTCGACTAATTCAAAAGATAACTAAAGATCAAACTAAGATAAATAAAGGCAAAGATAGTGGTGGTGATACGATACCGGGGCACCTCTCCCAAGCTTGGAACAAGCCAAGGGGAGTGTCCATACCATGTACTCAAGTCTCCTTTGGTGATGAAGAAGGTGATGTTGGTGATGATGATGTAGATATAGTAGCGAGCTTATCCTCCAGCTTGCGTCGGAGGCTAAAGTTATCATCCCTAAGATCCTCATTCTCTAGCTCGAGCTTCAAGATCTTCTTGCATAATGTTGCCTTTCTATCCTGCCAAAATCAGGGAGGTATATCCTCCACATTGGTGTCTTCCTCCTCATCTGAGAACCAGAAATATGGGAAGATCTTCTTAAACACATTTGGATCCAGAGGTTGATGAGAAACATGGCTCTCCTCCCTCGAATCTTGGGACGACATAATTCAGATCTGTCAGAAAACAACAAGAAAAGAAGAACAAATGATTTCTCTGCGATACGGTGGTCAATACGTTCAGGGGGTATATAAAGACTTTTTATCTTGGGAAACACGCAAAACGTGGGGCAAACGGAGTCGGGAAGGTGCCCGAGGTGGCACAACCCACCTGGGCGCGCTAGGCAAGGCAGGCGCGCCCTGGTGTCTTGTGCCCTCCTCGGTTGCCTTCCTGGTTATTTCTTATTTTCCTAATTTTTGTAATATTCCAAAACTGGCAGAAAATATTTTGGGCGGATTTTTCAGAGTCTGTTTACTTACCGTATCACATACCTCCTCATATTTCACGATTCTGGAGTTTCCGGAAGGTTTCTTTTATGTCTTCCTCCGGTGTCATGGTTTGAATAATATTGCTTTCAACATTAATAGGTGTATCTGAGATATAATGTTTAATTCTTTGCCCATTGACCACCTTCGGGTTAGTACCTTCGGCATTATTTATTTTGATAGCTCTAGAATGATAAACCTCTTCGATAATATATGGTCCTTCCCATTTGGAGAGAAGTTTTCCTGCAAAGAATCTAAAACGAGAGTTGTACAAAAGAACATATTCACCCACTTTGAATTCCCGCTTTTGGATCTTTTATCGTGCCATCTTTTAACTTTTTCTTTAAATAATTTGGCATTTTCATAAGCTTGGGTTCTCCATTCATCTAGCGATCTAATATCAAATAACCTATTTTCTCTGGCAAGTTTGAAACCATAGTTGAGTTCTTTAATTGCACAATATGATTTATGTTCTAACTCAAGAGGCAAATTACAAGCTTTTCCATAAACCATTTTATAAGGAGACATACCCGTAGGATTTTTATAAGCTGTTCTGTAGGCCCAAAGTGCATCATCCAATTTCTTAGACCAATTCTTTCGGGACCTATTGACAATCTTTTGTAACATTAACTTTATTTCTCTATTGCTAAGCTCAACTTGACCACTAGATTGAGGATGATAGGGTGATGCAATTCTATGGTTGGCATCATATTTAGCAAGCATTTTACGGAAAACACCATGAATAAAGTGTGAACCACCATCAGTCATTAAATATCTAGGGACTCCAAACCTTGGGAAAATAACTTCTTTAAGCATTTCAATGGAATTATTATGATCAACACTACTAGTTGGAATAGCTTCTACCCACTTAGTAACATAATCAAAAGCAACCAAAATATGAGTATACCCATTAGAGGAAGGAAAAGGTCGCATATAATCAAAACCCCAAACATAAAATGGTTCAACACCAAGTGAATAATTCATAGGCATTTCTTGACGCTCACAGGTATTACCAATTCTTTGACATTTATCACAAGATAAAACAAACTTACGTGCATCCTTGAAGAGAGTAGGCTAATAAAAACCAGATTACAATACCTTGTGAGCAGTTCTATCTCCCGCATGATGTCCTCCATAAGCTTCATAATGACATTTCCGTAGTATTTGTCCCTGTTCATGCTCAGGTACACAACATCTAATAATAACATCTACTCCTTTAGATGTGGGCCATCCCAAAAGTAATGTCTTAAATCATAGAAGAATTTTTTATTTTATTGGTATGTGAAACTAGGTCGTATGTATTTAGCAACAATGTAACTAGCATAGTGATGACCCACAAGTATATGGGGTCAATTGTAGCCCTTTTCAATAAGTAAGAGTGTCGAACCCAACGAGGAGCAGAAGGAAATGACAAGTGGTTTTCATCAAGGTAATGTCTGCAAGTGCTAAAATTGTAAGTGGCGGAGTAGTTTGGTAGCAAGAAAATTTGTAACGAGCAAGTAACAATAGTAGTGACAAAAGTGCAGCAAGGTAGCCCAATCCTTTTGAGGTAAAGGACAGGCCAAGACGGTTTATTATGATAAACAAAGTGTTCTTGAGGGTACACAGGAATTTCATCTAGTCACTTTCATCATGTTAGCTTAATTCGTGTTCGGTACTTTGATAATTTGATATGTGGGTGGACTGTTGCTTAGGTTCTATTCTTACTTGAACAAACCTCCTACTTATGATTAACCCTCTCGCAAGCATCTGCAACTACGAGAAAGTACTAAGAATAAATTCTAATCATAGCATTAAACGATTGGATCCAATCGGTCCCTTACGGAATAGCGCATAAACTGGGGTTTAAGCTTCTGTCACTCTCGCAACCCACCATCTAATAAATACTCCACAATGCATTCCCTTAGGCCCAAATATGGTGAAGTGTCATTTAGTCAACGTTCACATGACACCACTAAGAGAATGGCAACAAACATACCATCGAAATATCGAACACATATCAAGTTCACATGATTACTTGCAACATGATTTCTCCCATGACCTCAAGAACGAAAGTAACTACTCACAAATGATAAAAATGCTCAATATCAGAGGGGTATTGAATTGCATAATGGATTTGAACATATAATCTTCCACCAAATAAACCATATAGTAATCAACTACAAGATGTAATCAACACTACTAGTCACCCACAAGCACCAATCTATAGTTTTGATACAAAGATTGGACACAAGAGATGAACTAGGGTTTGACAGGAGTTGGTGCTGTGAAGGTTGATGAAGATAGCCCTCCCCAAGATGGGAGAGTTGTTGGTGATGATGATGATGATGATTTCCCCCTCCGAGAGGGAAGTTCCCCCGGCGGAATCGCTCCGCCGGAGGGCAAAAGTGCTCCTGCCCAAGTTCCTCCTCGAGGCGGCGGCGCTTCATCCCGAATGTCCTCTCCTTATTTTTTTCTAGGTCAAAATGACTTATATACCAGAAGATGGGCACCGGAGGTGGACCGAGGAGGGCAGCACCCACCAGGGCACGCCTGGGCCTCCTAGCGCGCCCAGGTGGGTTGTGCCCACCTGGTGGCCCTTCTCTGGTACTTATTTGCTCCAATATTTATTAAATATTCCATAAAAAATTCTCGGGGAGTTTCAACTCATTTGGAGTTGTGCATAATAGGTAGCTTGACGTAGCTTTTTCAGGTCCAGATTTCCAGCTGCCAGAATTCTCCCCCTTGGCGCATACCTTGTATATTATGAGAGAAAAGGCATTAGAATTACTCCAAAAAGCATTACTATACAATAAAACAACATAAATAACAGTAGGAAAACATGATGCAAAATGGACGTATCAACTCCCCCAAGCTTAGACCTCGCTTGTCCTCAAGCGAAAACCGAAATCGAAAAACATGCCCACATGCTTAGAGAGAGCGTTGTTGATAAAAACAAAAGGGATAATTGGTTTTATTCCCCTAGTTGCGTCCCGCTTGACATGATTGCCCCTAATTTCCAAAAGCTAGCAGTTCTGTCCAACCCACTTTGTTCGTCTTGTGCTTTTGCCCTTTGACCGTTTGACCATCACTTTGAAAACTTCATAACTAATTCATACTAAATCAGAAAAATGTATGAATTAGTTATGAAGTTTTCAAAGTCATGGTCAAACGGTCAAAGGGCAAAAGCACAAGACGACCAATTGGGTTGGACAGAACCGCTGGCTTTTGGAAATTAGGGGCAATCCTGTCGAGTGGGACACAACTAGGGGCATAAAACCAATTATCCCAAAACAAAAATACGGACATGGCAGCATCATGTGACTTATTATAACAGCAATAAACTTTAATATAAAACTTTTTTCATAGAAATTTTATCATAGACTTCTCATGAACAAGTGACAATTCATCACAACATCGAAGTATAAAACATAAACTCTATTGGAAACCAACAAATTATGTTCTCAGTCAACTTTGCAACTACAATTCATCATCTTTTCAGGAAGGGTCACGTATCGGAGCCTTTAGGCAAGTCCGCATACTCAACCATCATTTAGTATTCTATGATTGCTAACACTCATCGCGTTCACACGAGCAAAACGTTTCAACCGGACACACAGAAAGATAGGGGCTTATAGTTTCGCCTCCCAACACACTCACCTCAAGGATGATGTCAACAATAATAACTTATGCCAGCCATATTCAACTGGACATATGTGCCTAGATCTTTCCTCACCATATGATTCTTGCCAAAGGAGAAAAATAAAAGGAATAGAGGGAAAAACTTTGACTCTTGCATAAAAGTAAATACATGAAAGTAAAAGATAGGCCCTTCGCAGAGGGAAGCAGAGGTTGCCATGCGCTTTTTGTTTGTATGCCCAACCCCTTAGTGCAAGAGAATGTCACGTTATATTGCCCCTTGTGATGGCAACCTTTATTATGCAGTCTGTCGCTTTTATTCTTCACCATCACATGTTCATACAACACTCAATTTTCCCTTACTCTAAATGATCTCACATTTTTATAAGCAATTTTTATTGCCCTTTTTGCATCGATGACAACTTACTTGAAGGATCTTACTCAATCCATAGGTAGGTATGATGGACTCTCAAACAAGATAGGGTTTAAGGGTTTTGGATGCACAAGTGGTATCTCTACTTAGTGCGGAGTTTTGGCTAGCAAAGATAGGGGTAAGCACCACATGTTGAAGGATCTATGACAATATGACTTCTATGTGAATATGAACAAACATAAATCATTAAGTTGTCTTCCTTGTCCAACATCAACAATTTTGGCATATAATATTTTGGTGGGTGCTCATAATCACAAAATATTTCCATGATAATATATTTATATGTGAATCTTCTCTTCCCTTATTAATTCTTTCATGTGGTGCATCATTGACCAATGCTATGTTTGTCAATCTACAATAAAAAATTTTTACTTATAGTTTTCCTTGTGTAATGTCATCACTTACCATAAGATTAGCATATGATCTTTTTCTTTTATTTCCTTTCTTTTTATTGCAGCAAGAAAGTAAAGAAGGCAAAACTCAGACTAGACTTTATTATATCTCGCACACAATTACAAGGATTGATCACTAAGCAAACTCACAAAAAGAAAGGATCGAACTAAATTTTTATTCATCTAATAGCAAAAGATAACCATTGATCGAGCTAAGAAAATAAAGGCAAAAGATAGTGGAGATTGATACGATACTGGGGCACCTCCCCTAAGCTTGGCGAAAGCCAAGGGGAGTGCCCATACCCAATACTTAGTTTTCTTTTGGTGGTGATGAAGAAGACGGTGGTGATGAAGTAGAAGCAATCCGGTCCAATACATCTCTGCGTGCATCTCTTAAGCTGTGAATCTCTCGAAGAACTTGATGGAGCAGCTCAGTGTTCTTCTCCACCTTAGTCATGATATGTTCATTTTCTAGACCCCAAGAGTTTGTCCCTGCACCACTTTCTCTTGGACGAGATATGTCCCAATTGGACGGTATATGCACACGAGGAGTGTTTTTGAACCCATAATTATGAATCAAATTGTGGAAATTATTTTGATGTAACCTGTGTAGAGGACTCCTTGTAGGGAGTTCTTCATGATCTCTTGGTCCCTCTTGATTGTTTAGGTGCCTCATGGCTTGATGGGGGTTAGGATGAGTGGAGATGCCAGCCAGAGTCCCTCTCTCAGAGGTTGGAGGGTGAATTCCAAACCATCCCCCCTCATGTTCCTCCATAACGATCTCTTTAGATTCCTCTTCCCTGGATTATACCTGAAGCAACCAAGCTTCGCCTTCTTCAGTGTTGGAGGAGGGAGAAGACATGATGCTTGTCTCAACAGATCTGACAGAAAACAGCAAGAAGAGAAAACAGGAGATTTCCCCGTGATACGGAGGTTAACAAGTTCGGGAGGTATATATAGATTTTTTTATCTTGGGGAACAAGCAGAAAGGAAGAAAAACGGAGACAGGAAAGTACCCGAGGTGGGCACAACCCACCTGGTTTATCGTGCCCACCAGGGTCACTTTCCTAGAAGTTTCTTATTTTCCTAATTTTCTAAATATTCCAAAACTGACAAAAAATATTTTTGCAGATTTTTCAGAGTTCGTTTACTTACCGTATCACGTACCTCATTATTTTCCCGATTCTAGAGTGTTCCGGAAGGACTCTTTTATGTGTTCTTCCGGTGTCAAAGTTTGGATAACATTGCTTTCAACATTAATGGGCATACCTGAGATATAGTGTTTTATTCATTGCCCATTGACAACCTTCGGGTTAGTCCCTTCAGCACTATTTATTTTGATAGCTCCGGATCGATAGACCTCCTCGATGACATAGGGTCCTTCCCATTTGGAGAGGAGTTTTCCTGCAAAGAATCTGAAACGAGAGTTGTACAAAAGAACATATTCTCCTACTTTGAACTCACACTTTTGGATTATCTTGTCATGCCATCTTTTAACTATTTCTTTGAATAACTTATCATTTTCATAAGCCTCGGTTCTCCATTCTTCTAATGAGCTAATATCAAATAACCTATTTTCTACAGCAAGTTTGAAATCATAATTGAGTTCTTTTATTGCCTAAAATGCTTTGTGTTCTAACTCAAGAGGTAAATGACAAGCTTTTCCATAAACCATTTTATATGGAGACATACCCATAGGATTTTTGTAAGCTGTTCTATAAGCCCAAAGTTGTGGGGACCCCGACTCATAAGTCGAGATCACCGAATGCACGTGTACAGTGATCCCAGAGATCAATGCTCACTGAACACACAGAAGCTGAATAACAAGGGTCTTACATCCATACATACCGTTTTACACAAGTAGGACCATTATGGCCAAGTCTTGAGTATAACATTGCAGCGGAAATCTTCGTCGATAACTTGGACCCATGCCATCCGCCTTAACCCTCTGGGCATTACATTGGGAGCGTCCTAGCTCACATGTTCGTCATCAAGTATTCCTCATCATCTCCTGTTCTTTCATGCACGCCAATAAAATAACCGATGGCAAGCCAATGAGTACTTTGAATGTACTACTTAAGCAACCCATGTTTTGGTTCAAGATACCACAATGCATGATATAGGTAAATTTTTGCAGAAAGCTAGTTTTGAGTGCAATGACATGTTCAACAACTTGTAAGACATGCATCAGGAGAATTCAAGTAACTATGAGGACAGGTTACAGATATCAACATAAATAGAGTGGGCACCAACCCAACTCAATCATGTCAAGTCCTTTGACTTGACCCAAGTAGTTTTATCAACTCGCACACACACGGTTGTAAAACTCTGGACATAGTTTAAGCAGCACCGCCCAACCGTCCTTGACCGTGGACATGGCTATTCGAATAGTTTTACACTCTGCAGAGGTTGCACACTGTACCCACAAGATCCGAGGAACTTCCATGTCATCCACGACCCGCGATGCCTCAAGTACCCGGGGTAAGCACCCGATCACTACCTTTCCCTAGACGACACTAACATGGAGTCCACTCGATTGGTAGTAACCCCCGTGCCCAACATTATCACATAACATTTTCATGGAGCCACGCTCCATAATCATCTCACATCACAAGCACGGGGTACCAACGGTGTGTCTGGTGCCCCATAAAAATGTTCTTGGCCGCCCTACCTGGCATGACCCCATCCCGAGAGAGCGCACCAACAACTCTCCCATCACTAGTAATGCGGGCTCCAAGCTAGTATCGGTCTAGGTACTCAATAATGCCCTTTCCCATTTAAGGGTAGAGTGGTTGCGCATGTAAGGTTGGGACAGTCATCAAATCTTAAATCTAATCCGTTTTCGAAAACAATACACACACTTTCCTCGGTACACCACTTTGTCATCAAGTGGTTACCCATCTCATCATCTCCCTCGGGCATAAGTGTCATCCGACGGGGTTTTAGAAAAAGTCTTTTAAAAATACTTTGTCTCCATCACCATGCATATTCCCGTCCCTTTTTGCGTAGCACTACTTTAGCATCCTATCTACTCCCACCGTCATAACCCTCATAGGAAGGTAGGGTCATGCACAATGCAAGTATCAACGAGGAAGTACGGTGGCAACCATCAAAGTGGATCAACGGATATTTCTGAACATTACGATATGATGGAAACAAGGGATTTAATGGATCTGCAAGTTGTCTACAGAATTCCTTTTTATAAAAATGAGCAAAAGCACCCATTAAATCAGGCATGATTTTAGAAACATTTAGAAATTGGTTTCACTGGATTTTGAATTCAAATGAATATAATATGGATTTCTGAAGTGGACTTATGTGGATAAATGACTTATTTAATTTATCCAGTGAAAACCAAGCACAGTAAAAATGTTCACTATGCCTCATTAAATAGATCTTGACTTATGGAGTCTCTGGAAATTTCACTATTAACCCGGATCCCGCCTCCACTTAAACGTCGGGGCCCGCCGGCTGAGTCTCTCCCGCGCCCGCGATAAAGGGGATCGAGGTCGCGGTTGAGCACCGGCTGTCGCTTGCCCCCGGCGGCACAGGCCACCCCCGGCCACCGGAGGGGTCGCCGGGGAGAGGCGGTTCTTCTGGAGGGGAGAGGAGGTGGGGAGGACCTTGTCCTTGTCCGAATTGGAGCGGAGGCCAGCGGCGGCATTCCGGCCATGGGGTCTTTGGAGGCACGAGAGGAGGGAGGCTGTCCAGGAGGTGCAAGGGAGAAAGAGGGGTCCAACCGAGGCGAGAGAAAGCTCGGGGGATGGATTATATGGAGGAGGCGCCGGTGCTCCGTGGGCAGCGTCCACGGACGCGATCCGTGAGCTTTGCAGAGGGGGGAGGAGAGAGGTCCAGGAGGGGCCCGACACCTTGCCGTGTCTCGGACGCCTAGGCGACCTCGGGGGACACCACCCCGCCGCCCAAGGCCGTCTTATGCCCTTGGCATGGGTGAGCTACTGATCTTGGAGAGACAGCATGGCGTGCTCAGAGCACGAGCTTTGCATGCCATGGCATTGTTTATGTTCCAGGGGCGTGTCCACTAGTGTCTGGGGCTTTGTGGGGTGAGTAAACAAAGGGGAGGTGGCCTTGGATGCCCTGGTGAACCACTAGGAGAGGAAAGAGGTTGAGGGAGAGAGAGAAAAGGGCTGTCAAGAGAGGGAAAGTGGGGTTTTACCCCTCCAATAATTGAGCTATGGATTTGCCATTGCTACTAGAGGTGCAAGGGAACTAGGAGGAGCTGTGGTAAAAAGTTGAGCTCATGGAGAATAGTGGAAGAGGCCAAAAATGGGATTTTGGTAAAGTGGCAGAAGGTGTTTGATATTGGTTTGGGCAAGCAGATGACTTTCATCTGTCATGAGACTACATAGGGTGAAATGAGACATATAATTAGGGCCTTCCACCAATTTGGAGCTTATTTGGGCAAAGTTGACAATGCAACTTTTGTGAACCCTAGAAATGAACAGAAATGGATTTTCCAAGATTTAGTCATGCAAATCTATTCTCCTTGATGCACCACTTGGTGTAGTGTCATCATTAGAGGCTCTGAACATGTCCACAAAAGTTGAGATCAAAAGGAGAAATTTGCCAATGTAGAGTTGTTCAAATTTGGTTCTGGACAGGAAGGGTTTTGGGGCACTTTGATCAAGTTAACTTGTTCTCCAACTTGTGCAATTTGGTCTAGATTAATTATTAGACCATTTGAGAATGTTCACAAGGTTTGAGAACATTTGGACATGTTTGGCAATGTAAAGTTGCTCAAACTTCAAAATGGACTGAAATGGTTTTGAGGGGATTTCATGGAGTTATACTATTCTCCATGACATGATACTTGTCAAGATCATCAAACATGTCATATGTGACATGCTAGAACTTTCTTAGAATTGTTGGAGAATATTTCCTTTGTAAATATTTCAAAAGCTTGAAATATCCAGAAAGGGTTTTTGAGGTGTTTGACCAATATTTTGAACATGAGCATGTGTTGAAACTCTTATATATGGACAATATATGTCCACTAAGTTTCCCTAATTTTTGTCAAATATTTTTAAAACAATAAAATAATTTTTCCCTATTAAAGACCATTTCTGGCCTTAAGAAAAAGCTTTTAAATAAAATAGGAAAATAACTTCTAAAATTATATTTTTGTGGTTTCTGGGTGTCCTATATCTAATAGGAGTCAAATATATTTTTGGAAAGATTTTTACTGCCCTTAATTAAGTACTTGCAGTGCAAATCTCTATTCAGGGGTTTTTGGAAAACTAATTTTTGAAAATACTTTTTGGCCAAATTATTTTTGTAAGAAATTATTTTTATGTCCTATACACATGGCATGATCATTGGTTCAAGAGTTTGGAGCAAGGAGATGAAGTATAGGAGTTGGAGGATTTATTTGATTTTTAGAGCACTTGCAAACAACAGTCAAACATTCAATCAAAGCAAAGACAAAACACTCAAAAGTTTTTGTCAAACCTCATTTTAGCATGATTTATTTACTTAAGTGTTGTGGCATGAAAGTCAGGGTGTGACAAAAGTGCATCATCCAATTTCTTAGACCAATTTTTCCAGGACCTATTAACAGTCTTTTGTAAGAGTAGTTTTATTTCTCTATTGCTAAGTTCAACTTGACCACCAGACTGAGGATGATAAGGTGACGCAATTCTATGATTAACATCATATTTGGCGGGCATTTTACGGAAAGCACCATGAATAAAGTGTGAATCACCATCAGTCATTAAATATCTAGGGGCTCCAAACCTTGCGAAAATAACTTCCTTAAGCATTTTAATAGAGGTGTTGTGATCAGCACTATTGGTTGGAATAGCTTCTACCCATTTAGTAACATAATCAACAACAACCAAAATATGTGTATACCCATTAGAGGAAGGAAAAGGTCCCATGAAGTCAAATCCCCAAACATCAAATGGTTCAACAACAAGTGAATAATTCATAGGAATTTCTTGACGCTTACCAATATTACCTATTCTTTGGCATTAATCACATGATGAGGCGAACTTACGGGCATCCTTGAAGAGAGTAGGCCAATAAAAACCAGATTGCAATACCTTATGAGCGATTCTGTCTCCCGCGTGATGTCCTCCATAAGCTTCGGAGTGACATTTTCATAGGATTTGTTCCTGGTCATGCTCAGGTACACAACGTCTAATAATACCATCTACTCCTTCTTTATAAAGATGTGGGATATCCCAAAAGTAATGCCTGAAATCATAGAAGAATTTTTTTTCTTTTGTTGGATTGTGAAGCTAGGTGGTATGTATTTAGCAACAATATAATTAGCATAGTCAGCATACCAAGGTGTACTATGAGAAACATTTATTGCAGCTAGTTGTTCATCAGGGAAGCTATCATTAATTGGTTGTGGGTCATCAAGAATATTTTCAAGTCTAGACAAGTTATCAACTATAGGTTCTCTGCTCCTTTCCTATCAGTGATATGCAAATCAAATTCTTGTTGCAGTAGAAGCCACCTAATGAGTCTAGGTTTAGCATCTTTCTTTTCCATAAGATATTTTATAGCAGCATGACTGTTGTGAACAATTACTTTAGAATCAACAATGTAGGATCTGAATTTATCACAAGCAAACACCAGTGCTAAGAATTCTTTTTCAGTAGTAGCATAGTTTCGTTGAGCACTGTCTAGAGTTTTACCAGCATAATGAATAACATTTAGTTTCTTATCAGCTCTTTGTCCTAGAATAGCACCAACAGAATAATCACTAGCATCACACATAATCTCAAAAGGAAAGTTCCAATCAGGTGGTTGAACAACATGTGCAGTAATTAAGGCTTTCTTTAGTGTTTGAAAGGCTTCCATGCAATCATCATCAAACACAAAGGGAGTATCCTTTTGCAAAAGATTAGTAAGAGGCCTAGAAATTTTAGAAAAGTCTTTGATAAACCTCCTATAGAAACCAGCATGACCAAGGAAACTACAAATACCTTGGGGTATCTCAATTGCAAAAACCTTGGCTTTGTCCACCTCAATGCCTCTTTCAGAAATTTTGTGGACCAAGACAATACCTTCACTAACCATAAATTGGCACTTCTCCCAATTCAAGACAAGATTTGTTTGTTCACATCTCTGTAAAACTTGATCAAGATTTCTTAAACAATCATCAAAAGACTTCCCATAAACATAAAAGTCATCCATGAAAACCTCAACAATGTTTTCACAAAAATCAGAGAATATAGCAGTCATACATCTTTGAAATGTAGCAGGTGCATTACATAAACCGAAAGGCATATGTCCATAAGCAAATGTTCCAAAAGGACAAGTAAAAGTGGTCTTTTCTTGATCAGATTGTAAAACAGGTATTTGTGAAAAGCGAGAGTATCCATCAAGGAAGCAGAAATGTGTGTGCTTAGATAATCTTTCTAACATTTGATCGATAAAAGGCAGAGGGTAATGATCTTTTCTAGTAGCTTTATTTAATTTTCTATAGTCAATTACCATTCTATAGCCCATGACAATTCTTTGTGGAATAAGCTCATTCTTATCATTTGGAACAACAGTAACACCTCCCTTCTTAGGGACACAATGAACATCCCCATCAATATTTTCTACCAAGAGATATTTAACCATAGCAACACTAGGTTCTACTTTGATTTGTTCAGCAGGTTTGGGTGCTCTAATATTACTTTTGCGAACTACAGTTGAAACCTTAGCATGTTCCTTTATCCTAACAGGGAAAGGTGTTTTTTCAATATAATTAGTAAGCACAACTGGATCAACATTGTAAATAATAGTTTCATCTTTAACAACAACCGGTTCTTTAATTTCTTATTTAATAGGGGGTTGATATTTAAACCACTTTTCCTTAGGGTGATCAACATGAGTAGCAAATGATTCAGAAAAAGAGGATACTATCTCAGAGTCAAGTCCATATTTAGTGCTAAACTTGTGAAAAACATCGATATTCATAAAAGATTTAACACAATCAAACTCAAGCTTAATACCTGACTCTTTACCTTCGTCGAGTTCCCAATCTTCAGAGTTGCGTTTAATTCTTTCTAAAAGATCCCACCTGAATTCAATAGTCTTCTTCATAAAAGAACTAGTACAAGGAGTATCGAGCATGGAACTATCATCATGAGAAAGCCGAGCATAAAAATTCTAAATAATAATTTCTCCTGAGAGCTCATGATTGGGGCATGAATATAACATTGACTTAAGCCTCCCCCAAGCTAGAGTGATACTTTCTCCATCATGAGGCTAAAAATTATATATGTAATTCTGATCACGATGAACTAGATGCATAGGATATTTTTTTGGTGAAATTCCAATTTCAATCGATTCCAATTCTAAGATCCAATATCATCGCATAGCTTATACCATGTAAATGCTTTTTACCTTCAAAGATAAAGGGAAAACCTTCTTCTTGGTTTCATCTCTGGATAAACTTGCAAGCTTAAATAATCCACAAATTTCATCCACATATATCAAGTGCATATCAGGATGTTCAGTTCCATCTCCTTCATAAGGATTAGCTAGCAGTAGTTCTATCATACCCGAAGGAATTTCATAACCAATATTTTCAGTAGGTCCAGTAGGTTGAGGGGCAACTAATTGGTGGTTCCGGTCAAGGTGAAGATACCCTGAATAAACCCCTCAAAGGAAGGTTCTCCATAGAAAAAGTAACAATAAATTTCAACACATAGTAATTATTTTTCCTTACCAATTTCCACTTACCAAAAGCACTTCACTCTCCGGAGACGGCGCCAGAAAAGAGTCTTGATGACCCACAAGTATAGGGGATCAATCGTAGTCCTTTCGATAAGTAAGAGTGTCGAACCCAACGAGGAGCAGAAGGAAATGACAAGTGGTTTTCAGCAATGTAATCTCTGCAAGCACTGAAATTGCCGGTAGCGAGTAGTTTGATAGGAAGACAATTTGTAACGAGCAAGTAACGGTAACGGTAAATAAAGTGCAGCAAGGTAGCCCAATCGTTTTGTGGCAAAGGATAGGCCAAAACAGTCTCTTACAATAAGCAAAGCATTCTTGAGGGTACACAGGAATTTCATCTAGTCACTTTCATCACGTTGGTTTCGATTCGTGTTCGCTACTTTGATAATTCGATATGTGGGTTGACCGGTGCTTAGGTGTTGTTATTACTTGAACAAACTCTTATGATTAACCACCTCTCAAACACCTGCAACTACGAGAAAAGTATTAAGATAAAATCTAACCATAACATTAAACTTTTGGATCCAACTCGGTCCCTTACGAAGTAGCGCATAAACTAGGGTTTAAGCTTCTGTCACTCTAGCAACCCATCATCTAGTAACTACTCCACAATGCTTTCCCTTAGGCCCAAATATGGTGAAGTACCATGTAGTCGATGTTCACATGACACCACTAAGGGAATCACAACATACATATCATCAAAATATCGAACACATATCAAGTTCACATGATTACTTGCAACAAGATTTCTCCCGTGACCTCAAGAACAAAAGTAACTACTCACAAATGATAATCATGATCAAGATCAGAGGCGTATTAAATACCATAATGGATCTGAACATATAATCTTCCACCAAATAAACCATATAGTAATCAACTACAAGATGTAATCAACACTGCTAGTCACCCACAAGTACCAATCTGAGGTTCCGGTACAAAGATTGAACACAAGAGATGAATTGGGTCTGAGAGGAGATGGTGCTATTGAAGATGTTGATGAAGATTGGCCTCCCAAAGATGAGAGGGTTGTTGACGATGACGATGATTTCCCCCTCCGGGAGGGAACTTCCCCCAGCGGAATCGCTCCGCCAGAGGGCAAAAGTGCTCCTGCCCAAGTTCCACCTCGGGATGGTGGTGCTCCGTCCCGAAATTCCTCTCCTTGTTTTTTGTCAGTCAAAATGACTTATATACCAGAAGATGGTAACTGGAGGTGGGCCTAGGAGGGCACAACCCACCAGGGCGTGCCTGGGGGCCCAGACGCGCCCTGGTGTCGTGTTCTCACCAGGGTGGCCCCCTCCGGTAGTTATTTGCTCCAGTAATTTTTATATATTCCAAAACAATTCTCCATAAATTTGCAGCTTTGGAGATGTGCAGAATAGGTAACTCTGACGTAGCTTTTTCTGGTCTAGAATTCCAGCTGCCGGCATTCTCCCTCTTTGTGTAAACCTTGCATATTATGAGAGAAAAGGCATTAGAATTACTCCATAAAGCATTATTATGCATAAATATTATAAATAACAGTAGAAAAACATGATGCAAAATGGTCGTATCAAAGATTTGTCCTGGAGTGAGAAGTAGAGAATGTTGGCTCAATAACAGTAATCAAAGGCAAAGATGACTTTGTAGAAATTTTACACCCGGACCAGATGTACAACACGATGAAATGCCTTTGCATCGACAAGTTCAGGATCAAGTTTGCCAAGTAAAGGTTCACAACAAGTTGCAGCGTAGCAATCAAAATGATCCAGTGCCACCAAACCAACTCCAACTCTACCCTACTCGGAAAATAGCTACATCAGACATCAACAAAGTAGTATGTGGCAGTGGTAGAAACACAAGCAAACTTGAAGCATTGATTTCATGCCTATACATAGGTGCTAGATTGTACCAATGCCAAAGAATGTGCTCACCAATGATTTAATCATCATGGCAATACTTCGTGGGTGAGGAGACTCATCATTGTTTCTCATAGAGTTACGTGCATCCCATATATACCACAATGTCACAACCATATCAATAGCATCACATTTGCTAGAGTGTAAGAGATGAAGTCGAGCAACCAACAACGGGGAGGATGGAAATCAGATCATCTCAAGCACACAGGAAAGAAACTTTTGACTTCATCTCAAACATCACTAGCAAATGGGAAGAACAACATTGTATGTTTGATGGCTTTAGTCCACTGATAACCCACAAGTATAGGGGATCACAACAGTTTTCGAGGGTAGAGTATTCAACCCAAATTTATTGACTCGACACATGGGGAGCCAAATAATATTCTCAGGTATTAGCAGTTCAGTTGTCAATTCAACCACACCTGGATAACTTAATATCTGCAGCAAAGTAACAGTAGCAGTTTTATAGTAATTGTAACAGTGGCAATGGTAAAGTAACTAAGCAAAGATTAATATGTGAAAATCTCGTAGGCATTGGATCAGTGATGGATAATTATGTCAGATGCGATTCCTCATGCAACAGTTATAACATAGGGTGACACAGAACTAGCTCCAGTTCATCAATGTAATGTAGGCATGTATTCCGAATATAGTCATACGTGCTTATGGAAAAGAACTTGCATGGCATCTTTTGTCCTACCCTCTCGTGGCAGCGGGGTCCTATTGGAAACTAAGGGATATTAAGGCCTCCTTTTAATAGAGTACTGGACCAAAGCATTAACACTTAGTGAATATATGAACTCCTCAAACTACGGTCATCACCGGGAGTGGTCCCGATTATTGTCACTTCGGGGTTGCCGGATCATAACACATAGTACGTGACTATTAACTTGCAAGATAGGATCAAGAACTCACATATATTCATGAAAACATAATAGGTTCAGATCTGAAATCGTGGCACTTGGGCCTTAGTGACAAGCATTAAGCATAGCAAAGTCATAGCAACATCAATCTCAGAACATAATGGATACTAGGGATCAAACCCTAACAAAACTAACTCGATTACATGGTAAATCTCTTCCAACCCATCACTGTCCAGCAAGCCTACGTGAAAGTGCGTTATATCGACTAGAGGGGGGGTGAATAGGCAATTTTTATGAATTCTTCACTGAGGAATTTACTGGTGAGGAAATTCCTTAGCGAAGAACTACTTGCAGCGGAATAAGTACTCAGAAGTAAACATAACTGGATACAAGCATGGTCATCATGATGAAATGAAGACTAGCACAGAGTACATAAAGCGTAATCACGAGGATAACACAAGATGAAGACAAACGGTGAAGAAATTGAGCGAGGAATTTGCGAAAGTCTTGATCAAAGTCTTCAAGCACGAATATGAACAACATTCAACACAAGAATGAGAAAATGGAAGGGTTGAGGAAATGGAACCATTAGTTGGTGAAGACAATGATTTGGTAAACCAGTTCCAAGCTCTTGTCTCGGTTATGCGTCTGGTTGGGCGGTGAGTATTTAAACTCGAGGACATGCGATCCGGACACCCGATCTCGAGCCGCAACTCAGGACACCAAGTCCTCACCGTATTCTCCTTGAACTAAGACCACGCAGGTCTCGTCCAATCACTCGTGGTAAGTCTTCAGGTGACTTCCAAACCTTCACAGACTTGGTCACTCGGCAATCCACAATTCCTCTTGGATGCTCTAGACCTCGACGCCTAACCGTCTGGAATAAGCACAGTCTTCAAAGGTAACAAGCGTCGGATCCACGCGGGATCAATTTCTTCAGTGATGCTCAATCACTTTGGGTTTGTGGGGGTTTGGTTTTGGGATTTTCCTCACTTGATGATTTTCACTCAAAGTCCTCGGAGGATGGGTTTGTAAGTGCATCTAGTGCCCCTTAGTGATTTTGGTGTATTGAAGACTTATAGGTTAAGGGACTGATGCGTTTGTGAGTGTACACGGGTCTATAAGTCTATGAGGAGTTTGATATTTACAGAGAAAGTCGACCCCTAAAAATGAAGTTCTTCGACTGAAGACTTTGATATTCTGAAGACTTTCTGAAGACTCTGAAAGTGAAGAAATTGGTGTGACCTTGAAGACTTGGTTTTCATTTGAGGAACATGAAGCGTGAAGACTTTTGTTTTCATAGTTTCATTTTCTCTTTCTTGAGTCATAGGAAACACCGTACTGTTAAAGGGGGTCGAGGAAATACTAAAGAAAAATTTCCATGTGATGCTCAACTCAAAATCCTACACCTACCAATCCCTTTGAGTGAAGCCATTGGAAATCTCATACTGATTCAGTCATTTTCTTGATGTGAGACGCAGTTCTTACGGTCATTGAGGACTTCTTTCTCGATCGAGGAGTTAGGAATTCGCCAAAGTCTGAATTGCCTACACATGAGAGAGAACATGATAGCCCCGAGTAATTTGAGAGTCAAATTTCCGACCATTCTTTGTCTTTGCTTGGCGGCTGTCCCAAAATATCTTATCCACCTAACGGTCATATCATTGAAGGGCATTTATGTATTATCATGTCGGGCTGCTCCCTAGGCTATAAATAGCCGCCCCTACAACCACTAGTTGGTTGGCTGCTCCGAGAGAACTTGACACTTGTCATCCGAGAGCAACCCATCCTCCGAGGACTTTGGCGAAAATCATCAAGTGAGGAAAATCCCAAAACCAAACCCCACAAACCCAAAGTGATTGAGCATCATCAAGAAATTGATCCTGCGTGGATCCGACGCTTGTTACCTTTGAAGACTGTGCTTCTTCCGACGGTTAGGCGTCAAGGTCTAGAGCATCAAGAGGAATTGTGGATCGCCGAGTGACCAAGTCTGTGAAGGTTTGGAAGTCACCAAGACTTTCCACGAGTGATTGGACGAGACCTGCGTGGTCTTAGTTCAAGGAGAATATGGTGAGGACTGGGTGTCTGAGTTGCGACTCAAAGATCGGGTGTCCGGATGCGTGTCCTCGAGTTTAAATACTCACCGCTCCAACCAGACGTATAACCGAGACAGCAGTTGGAACTGATTTACCAAATCATTGTCTTCACCAACTAATGGTTCTATTTCCTCAACCCTTCCATTTTCTCATTCTTGTGTTGAATGTTGTTCATATCGTGGCTTGAAGACTTTGACTGAAGCCTTTCTCAATTTCCTCAGTTCAATTTCTTCAGTCTGTTTGTCTTCATCTTGTTATCCTGTGATTACGCTTTTTGTACTCTGTGATAGTCTGCATTTCATCATGATGACTATGCTTGTATCCTGTTATGTTTACTTCTGAGTACTTATTCCGCAGCAGTAGTTCTTAGCTAAGGAATTTCCTCACCGCAAATTCCTCGATGAAGAATTAATAAAATCGCCTATTCACCCCCTCTAGTCGATATAACGCACTTTCAATTGGTATCGAGCAAGGTACTCCTTGTTACGTGTGATTTTAGTTTAACCGCACGAGTTTTAGTTATGTCGACCGCAGGTATGAAGAAAGTGACATGCCCTATCTTTGGCGGTCATGACTATCGAAGTGGAAGGCCATGATGAGGAAGCGCCTCATGGCAAGGAACAATGAGCTGTGGACCGTCATCGAGATTGGTCTTCTTGATCTATGCAAGATGGCGGATCTTGATGATATTCGCAAGTACACTCGACTTGACATCATAGAGAAGGATATCATCCGCTCCTGTCTATCCGAGAGATCAATTCGGCGAATTATGCATCTTGGTAATTGAAGCTCATCTCGGGACCGAATCTCGATGTCTATGAAGGTCATCGGACTCGTCATGATCCTGGTTTGAGGACTTCAAGGAATCTCTCAAAGCGATGACTTCGAGCGAGAATCATCATCTTCGCATCGTGTCTCATGGCGGGGCGGTGCTGAGGTAACCAAATGCTCCTCATCCGAGTTCTGTGACGATGAATCTGATAATGATGAATCTGATAATGATGAATCTGATGATGACATTGAATCTTGTTATTCCAAACTCATTTGCATTGCCACTAAACAACAAACGGCTTTGGAACAAACTCAAGACATGCTAGACAAAAGTGATGATATGTTGCGTAAAGAAATGGATCAGTCAAAAGCATTGGGTGAATGTCTTGAGAGAATTCACTCCAAGTTTGACGCCCTTCAAGATCAACATAATACCCTCTTGACTGATCACGAGAAGCTTTCTCCTGAATCTCTTCAAAGAAAGAAAGATCTTGAAAAGCTAAGAGTGTGTTATGAAGATCTTCAGAAGGAGCGCGATTCATTACTAGCTCAACAGATCAGCGCTTCTCAGGAAGAATTTGTTCCTCCATGCTTAAAGTGCATTGAATGTGAATCTGCTAATTCTTCACCTGAATGTTCAAATGCTTCAACTGTTACAAATTCTTCATCTGCCTCTGCTATCACTAATTCCTCACCTGAGGACATTGCTAGTATCACTTGACAATGCAGGGTGAAGGAATTGTACATGACAGAGCATGTACAAAAGCCTCAAAGGGCATCGAGACTCTATGTGATGTGCTTAAAAGCAGATCCTCAACGAAACCCTAGGAAAGAGGGTATTGCATTTGAGAGGAAACTCAATGCTGATGGAACATATTGGAAACACAGGCGTGCCCACAACCTCATGGGTTCTTTGCAAAGGGACCTCCAGTTGATCCATCTAACTTATCTGGCTTTACATGTGAATCTCCTCATTCTTCTGATGAGTCATTTGACTCCAACTATAAACTGTTCAAAAATCAGAATGGT